>CM051040.1:28215633-28933133 GCA_027627225.1 Congeria kusceri
TAAGTAGAAATACAGCAACAGCTGCACATAGGAGGAGAAGACGACGCAGCAGCAACAATAGTGGTAGCAGCAGCAACAGTAGTGGTAGTAGCAGCAATAGTGGTAGCAGCAGCAATAGTGGTAGCAGCAGCAACAGTAGTTGTACCAGCAGCAGCAATAGTGGTAGCAGCAGCAACAGTAGTGGTAGCAGCAGCGGCAATAGTGGTAGCAGCAGCAGCAATAGTGTTAGCAGCAGCAGCAATAGTGGAAGCAGCAGCAGCAATAGTGGTAGCAGCAGCATTAGTGGTAGCAGCAGCATCAATACTGGTAGCAGCAGCAATAGTGGTAGCAGCAGCAGCAATAGTGGTAGCAGTAGCAGCAATAGTGGTAGCAGCAGCAGCAATAGTGGTAGCAGCAGCAATCGTGGTAGCAGAAGCGGCAATAGTGGTAGCAGCAGCAGCAATATTGGAAGCAGCAGTAGCAATAGTGGTAGCAGCAGCAGCAATAGTGGTAGCATTAGCAGCAATATTGGAAGCAGCAGCAGCAATAGTGGTAGCAGCAACAATAGTGGGAGCAGCAGCAGCGATAGTGGTAGCAGCAGCAGCAATAGTGGTAGCAGCAGCAGCAATAGTGGTAGCAGCAGCAGCAATATTGGTAGCAGCAGCAGCAATAGTGATAGTAACAGCAGCAATATTGGTAGCAGCAGCAGCAATAGTGGTAGCAGCAGCAATAGTGGTAGCAGCAGCAGCAATAGTGGTAGCAGCAGCAGCAATATTGGAAGCAGCAGCAGCAATAGTGGTAGCAGCAGCAGCAATAGTGGTAGCAGCAGCAGCAATATTGGAAGCAGCAGGAGCAATAGTGGTAGCAGCAACAATAGTGGGAGCAGCAGCATTAGTGGTAGCAGCAGCAGCAATAGTGGTAGCAGCAGCAGCAATAGTGGTAGCAGCAGGAATAGTGGTAGCAGCAGGAATAGTGGTAGCAGCAGCAATAGTGGTAGCAGCAGCAGCAATAGTGGTAACAGTAGCAACAGTGGTAGCAGTAGCAACAGTAGTGGACGCAGCAGCAGCAATAGTGGTAGCAACAGCAATAGTGGTAGCAGCAGCAATAGTGATAGCAGCAGCAGTAATAGTGGTAGCAGCAGCAGCACTAGTGGCAGCAGAAACAGTGGTAGCAGCAGCAGCAATAGTGGAAGCAGCAGCAGCAATAGTGGTAGTAGCAGCAGCAGCAACAGTGGTAGTAGCAGCCGCAGCAATAGTGGTAGCAGCAGCAGCAGTAGTGGTAATACGACTTACAGTTGCACGCCATGATCGTGTTTCTGTAGAACTCAAGTCGCTTCAGTGTTGTGATCCTTGGTAGATGGCTGTTCTGACAGACGCACGAACTTTTCGCATCTGCTTGCGTGGATACGCCCGTGGAAAATATCCTGAAATAATGACGCGCGTGGTTATATTATCGGTACGTAAACTGTTTGCAAACCGTATATATGTTGCTATTAAATACAAAACTAAATCAAATTACATGGTTTATTTTATTGCAATGATACAGAAGTGACCGTGAAGCTGAACTACCGTCGACATATGTTGTATTTAATCTACCGGTAGTCGTTTAAGTTTTCAATTAATTATACACGTCTCTCGTCAGCAATCTTTAAACAAACCCAAACGTTTATCTTGTGTACGTGCTGTCCCCACCTGACGTAAAGCGTGTCGTTTTGGGAAACCTGGGCCAGCGTCCATTCTGACATCAGAGTACTGCAGTCGAACGTGTATGATGACGTCACTGGAATATAAATTAGTAAAATATGGGTTATGACGCCACTGGCAGGCAAATGAGTAAAATATGGGTAATGACGTCACTGGCATGGACATGAATACATAAAGGTATTTGTTGATGTCGGTGTAAGATAATATTTTATTTCACGAGTGTTCATATAAAATGGTATATGGACGTCACTGGCATGGAAATAAGTAAAATATGGATAATGACGTCACTGGCATGGAAATGAGTCAGATATGGATAATGACGTCACTGGCCTGGAAATGAGTCAGATATGCATAATGTCTTCACTGGCATGGAAATGAATAAACTTCTGGGTTATGACCTTAGTGGTGTGGAAATGGGTAAAATATGTAGGTTGCACTTGACATGTCGTTCAGTAACATATTGCTTTTTTATCTTAATGGATTGTCGCTACATAGTTTAGTGTCGAGAGGCAGTACACGTATTTCTGTATCTTTGAACATTTCGTTTCAGCACAGCACGAGACATCAAATCATAATACAGGGCATGCAACCGTATAGTCTTTCAAAACGCAAAACCACGTTGCCGCAAAGATACATGGTTCAATTTCAAAGAAATACTGTGGAATCACTAATTTTCGCAGAGGTCTAATTTTCGCGCTTTTTTGCGCTCCCGCCATTGCGCAAATTTATGTCTACCGCGAATATTTACCGATTTCGTAATTTAGCCTTGGGAGTTTACACGTTCGTTCAAATGTACGTTGGTAATCGTTCATAAATATGTACAGGTTTATAGGTATATGTGACTGTCCCGATGTTTTAATCATTTACGTCATAAACAATTTAGTTAAATATTTCTTACTACATTGTAATTGATGAATGATTCATATTTCTTTTAAATTATATTGTGATCGTTTCTGTGCAATAAAGTGATGCATACCTCTATAACACAGTCGCGGATTTGCGCGAATTTAAGACCGCGCGAATATGTCCGCGATCGCAAGTGCGCGAAATTTGTACCCCGCGAATTCAAGTGATTCTACAGTATGGCAAAACGGTCATTCAAATAAATACATACCGTAATAGTTGTAGCATCCTTTGACCTCAATATGTGATCTATTTAACGAGTCCTTAGGGCGATGTTAAATAATTAACATATTGAGGTCAAATGGTGCTATAAGTGTTTTATACCATATTCACCAATCATATCGCAACTTTCCACGATGCCGATCCCATGGGCGTTTACTAGACGTCACGTGATGTTTAACATGGTTTGGCACGTGCTTCGTTTCCAAATTTAGCGTTATCATATTTTCTGGTGTGCGATCCAAATGTGCCAGCTTACCCTGCAATAAGTAGCGTGCGTATAAATTTAAACTAAATTTCAATATACTGCACGCTACTTATTGCACGATCAACTTGCATATTAGGCTCTGCCCACCAGTTATTGTTCTGATATCACATTTATTGAATACGACAAAACATAGAAAACTCCCTGAAATATGGTATAATCATATTGAGCGCACAGTACTTACAGTTTGATTTAGTCAATGACGTCACTTCCTTTCCATCAGGGTACGTGCTGACGTCGATTGTCGTCTGATGGAGCTAGCAGTCGCCGTCTGCCGGGGTGTAGAATACCGCGGTACAGTTGGCCAGTCTGCTGTACGCGCTACAGCAGGCGACAACATTTCGAGACTCGAGTCTGAAGCAGACGAAACTATACCCGTCTTCACTCGTGTCAAAGTAACATGGCACAAACATTTGTAAAACAATAATCTGTAAAAAGAGCCGAATCTACTTGAGAATACGATCAGTCAATATGATGATCATTTGATAAAGTCTATGAACATTTATTGAGCTAAATCTGTTATACTTTTAAGTATTAGCATTTTCGATCTCCATGTAATTATTATTTATAGGCTACGCATATGCCTAGTTTCGCACCTGGTAATCATGATGAGGCGCTCATGAATGTAATAAGGAAAGAAGTCTGTCGCAATGATTTTGGCCTAAAATTACTGACGACTGACATCTCTGTATTAATTTCCATTTCGTTTGAAAACGGAATACATTTAATTCGAACATAACCACAATGTGGTGTGCTTGGACTGATGACGTCATACATGACAAGGTACCCGGATGTGGGCCGCCAGTGTATATCCGGGGCAGTCTGTTCAAACAGGATCGTCCTAGCGTTGGCGTAAATATTATCTATTGAAAATAGTATAAACACACAAACAACAATTAAAGAGCTTACTTTACTTGCGGTAAAATGTTATTCCTGGATTGGTATTGTTATATTGTTCGCGCCCATAGCTAGATTATCTATAGACCGATCAAAACTTTTGATGTTTAATGTTAATCTAGGGCATTCCTGAGGTTGAATCTGTGTTATGCGCTGACGCGGAAGTGTATAAGGGCATGTGTCACAGTGTGTGTAGTGATTTTTTATCGAGTGCACCGGGATTCTCTCCCATATGGCCATCGTCCCCAGAAGACTTGTCAGGTTAAGGGGGAAAGTGCAAGATACAGGAGACGCCCCGTACCAGAGGCGACCATGTCTCTTTTAGTGCCCAGTGTAAAGCACCTAGTACACTGCACCTCATGCGAAATACGAGTTAGTAGGTACGAGATTAAGGTATAACGGGGGCTCGAACCTGTGACCCCTGGGTTGTGAAGCTAGTGCGTTACCTCTAGACCACGGATACGCTATTGTATGGGGGCATGCCCATCGGAATATTTCTAGATTAATTTATAAACTGCATGGTTGGCATGTGCACGTTTTAAGACATAAACCCGTGGTTATCAACTGTGCCCGTTCATAGCATGAAATACGTGACGAAAAAAAACATCAATAAATACATTTCCAACGCGAAATTTTACATTTAAAGCGTGTTTTGTTCTTTTGACATTTGCACAGTATCCAGACCTTGCGCCGGCAAAGTTTTAGAAGTTTTAAAGAGATGTAAGTGATACAATAAAAAGCGTTGCAAACGGCTTAAAAAATGCATATGCGTAAAGTGTCGTCCCGCATAAGCCTGTGCAGTCCGCACATGCTGACCCGGGGCGACACTTTCCGCCTACAGTGGATTTATGTTTAGAAGAGACATCCTTGAAACAGAAAATACCATAAAAGCGGAAAGTGGCGTCACATCCCGAAGAAGAAGTCACTGTCGTTTCAGGCACACGCGACCTCTGTTCTTTTGGCTGGTTGCCTTTACTACTGTCGTATTTAACTGTGCTGGTCTTGTTCCCTGGCTGGGCGAGCACATCCTTATACTGCTTCTTAGTCACCTTTGGCGAGCCACAGGCCCCACCCGAAGAAGCAGTGACTGTAGTATCTGTCGCGGGCGGCCCCTGATCACTTGACTGGTTTAGAGCACCACGGTTATCGTCAATTGTGCTTGAGCTGTGCCTTTGCCGGGCGAGCACATCCTGACGTTGCTTTTTAGTAACCTTTGGCGAGCCATAGGCCCAGTCCGAAGAAGCAGTAACCGTAGTCTCATTCACACGCGGCCCCTGGGCTAGTTTGTGGTAGACCAACCATCTTTACTATTGAGGGCCAGGCCGTGTGGTCTTCCCGTCCAGCCCTAGGTCGTTTAACTCCTTGGTCTTCTGCCCTTGTTTCTTTAGCCACGCTTGATATGCTTTGCATTCCTTTTTGATGTAGCCATATTTCTTGCAGAAGAAACACGGACCGGATTTCTTTAGCCTGTCAGAAGGCTGGTCCGTCACGGAAGGTGCTGGGGAGTTGATCTGCAATTCCTTGGCAAATTTTTGCAAAGCACCAGCTATAAGCTCATCAATCTTTGCCTCTGTTGGTGCCTGCACTGCACTGACAGCCAGATCTTCCCTCTCTCTTCTGGACTTCGTTCCGTCTACTGCCTGGGAGATGTACTGTTGGTGTTTCACCAGGTTGAGGGCTTCCTCCATGCTGGATGGATTTTCAAAGCAGGCGTGCTTTGCTGCCTCTTTGTCGCTACATCCCTGGCAGAACCGGGCAATAGCTTCCTGTCTCATGTGATCTTCTGGAAGATCCACAACAGCTGGTGTGGCTAGGGTCAGCACTCGATCTGCCCAATCTTCCAGAGATTCGTCTTGCCTCTTGTATGCCTGACGGAAACATGCTTTAGAAGTTTCCAGAAGTTCCTTGGAACCAAACCGCGCCTCCAATAACTTCATAACCTTGCGGAAAGAGTACCTTTTACTGTCTGTAGTGGTTATGATGAAGAAGTCAAGGGCCTTTCCTTCCAGACTCCAGATTAGGTAGTCCTTGCACTCCTCTTCTTACCATTCCATGACTTTCCGGTAGCTGTGAAACTTCCGTTTGAAAGAGAGCAAGCTAACCGTCCCGTCGTATCGCAGGGTCTTTGGGTGTTGACGCGGATCCCCATGTCTGCGAGATGGTGTACTGAAAGAAGAGTGACTATGGTAGGTCCTTGATTTCTGGTGTGACCTGCGTTCGCTTGACCTAGAGTCCGAACTGGATGGCGAACGAGCAATGTGCAACCGCCTGTGCTTTGCTTTACTTTTGGTTGCCCGTTGCCTTGATGGAGACCTTGACTCCGAAGAGCTACTCAAAGACGGAGACCTATAAGGCCTAGATCTTACAGTGCTCTTGCCTTTTGGCGCTGACTTCCAGTATCTGTCACGCTGGTTCCTTTTCTGTGGACTTCCTGCCCTTTTCCCTGTAATGGCAATTCCGAGAACACGACCTTGAACAGGAGGACTGGTGCTTCAGCCTGTTGCATTTTTCGAGACCTTCGATCAGGTCTATAAGACACTGACCTTGAAGATGCATCTGACTGGCTACGGCGTCTTCTAGACTTTCGATCAGATCTATAAGACCTTGACCTGGAAGACGACGCAGATGAATGTCAGCTTGTCTGTGTTTCTTTTGGCTCTTGAATGACCGTGTTCTTGGAGAAGGTGACCTAGAAGCTGCATTGGAAGATTTCGATCTAGAAGACCGATCTCTTCTGGTTTCCAATGCCTTCCTTTTCTGTGGTGTTTTAGACCGTGTTCTTGTCTGTTTGTGGTCACCTCTCGTCTTTTGGCTGCTTGTACAGAAACTGGACCCACCGTCTGAGCTACAAGCACTTGACTTGGGACAATGGCGACCATGTTGCTTTATTGACGGTACTGGTGAGCCAGCTGCTGGGGACCTTGACCGCCTGCGAACCTGTTCCGTCTCGAGTGACATCAATGATGGCATATTGTCCGACAGTTTTGCTTCTGGTGCCGGTGACGTCTTCATTGCCCTCATTGGTTCGCAAAGTAACGGCTTAGAATATTGATCTAACGGTTGGCAAATTTGATCCCATTCCGAGAAATCAAATGGACTTGGTTCCGAGAAGTCCACTATCTGGATAACTTCTTGGGACAGGTTTCCCCGCAGAGCTAAACACAGAGCTTCGCTTTTTACCACCCCACAAGCTGCCCGAAACTGTATAATCAAGTTGGCAATTGATGGCCCAACGCCTGGAATTTTCTTCAATTCTCCCGCTGTAGCTTTTTTTATATTGATGTTCATATTGAAGTTTACTTTGCACAGCTGGATACTAAAAATATCTTTATATGAAACTTATGTCACTGATATCTGGAAGGATACTTGATTTCTGCAGCACTGTTGATCTTGGGTGGTGAATTTGTGTGACTATAAGACACCACAAATTACCAATGGTTGGGGAAGTGGGCGTAATATGTAACTACGGATCTATAAGACCTCATAGAAAGCTGTAGTTTTCCTGTTAAACTGACCTCTGCCTGCGCATGCGTGTGCAGACGACTCCCGCTAAATTAATATGTTGACCAAACTGGATAAATTATTTGTTAAACTAATTTATAGGTCCTGGTAAGGTTATCTTTGCGATTCCCGGATTAAATTTACACCAATCAACCTAAAATTATATTGAAACTGGCAAATTTCCCCCTTTTAGTTCAAAGAACGCAGACAGAGAGTCGGTTGGAAAAACTGAAATATAATTCAAATACCTGGTTGCTGGTGTTCCTTTAACCAATCATCCTCGTCGCCATTAAAGTAATTATTGAATTCCACAAAGACAGACCTTAAATATTAATTGGAGGGTCAGATGGGCAGTGACTTACGCCACTCGTAAAAGCACGTCTTGCCTGGACGGAAGCTGATTCGGAACTCCTTGTGTAGGACCCGCAGATTATATAAAACCCGTACTCACCATACCACACCGTACTATACCGGGACGTTTCACAACAATATTTCCACATTTACAATCTCCCGGAAGTTAACTGCTTAAACTCACCTTGGAGAAGTACGGTGTAACATTAGGGACATTTACGTACATAGGTAACTAAAGTGGAACAATATAAAAGTGAATAAAAAAGTTTCCCTTCATATACAAAACTGCAATTTTTTACAGAATACATGTCAATACTAGATGGCTCTTATACAGTAGTTTTGAAACTTTTGCAATTAGTTCACAGAGTAACCTTACATTGACTGCCCCAATCAATGTCATCGGACATCAATTTTCATCGTCAAGTTACACTGATTTGCAATGTCAATAAAAGGTTTTGTGAATACGGGGCCATTACGGTCGTGGACAGATGTTTTCAGAAATCATTTGTCTTCCGTAATAAAATCAACGAGATGACAATTGACCGATGGCTATTTGATTTACAATCGAACATACTCAGGTCAGTATCCGACAAACACCGTGTAGATAATACGAATGTTTGTACAGGACATCTCCGTCAAACAATGATGTCCTGGCTCTCTGTATTATCAATCAAATTTCGTCGATCGGACAATTGTTCGGGGGCCAATATTTTCGGAGGGCACTTAAACCGGGTGTCGGTTATTTCGTAACATAGCCATTTCGTAACCATTCATTTTCTGTTATTTCGTACACATCGATCGTTCATTTTGTAACCATGTCGGTCAATTCGTAACCACTTTGTTTGTTTGTGTCTTACTGATAATATATTCAGAAAAATCGGTATAAAAGAACGCGTTGATACTATTAAAATTGAAAGTATGTAACATTTTAAATGTTTGGTCATGCCAAATTTTGAATGTGATTCTTGCATGGTCATGCAAATTTCATGAAACATTAAAGTTAAAATGTTGTTATTCTCGGGTAATCAAATATCTGGAAGTTTCTGTGTTTAGATCAAATAGCAACGAAATATTTTATTTCGAAAGACAAAATGAAAAGTTGGAATCAATACTATAAAAATAGAGCACGCAAAAAGGGAATATTTTGCTGTGCTGTTAAAGATTAAGCGGTTAATTTCAGAGGAAATATCATACTGTTAAATTACATAAAATGATATCAAAACAGAAATATACCGGACAAAAACAAGTTTTATAAAATGTTAATTATTTTATTTGTTCCAGACATTTGTACGCAAAAATGTTGAATGTATTTCGATAGTTTGATTAACTGTGTATTTTTTCCACATTGACATGGCACCTGTGAATGTGTCAACTTAGTTACAAAGGAGCCTGTCAAGCAGTCATCTAGTGGTGTGGAACATGTATTGTTTCACCGGTAACAGGTTTCACACATTTCATTGTTTGTATTGTACAAACAATCACTCGGTCACTTTATCAGCTGGACAAGTCCAGTGTTGTTTTAAACATAAATAAGTCCCACAGATATTTTTTGTACTGCAAGTGTTTTTGCATTCCCTTAATTTAAATTCAAAGGGTAAAGGGTATTCGACATTTTGTATGCAAAATTAAAAACAAAAGTCAATCATTTGTTTCAGTTTTTAATGATAATGTAAAAAAGACAAAGTATAGTTAAAGCATACACTACAAAAACTACTAAAGTAAAGTATACACATCACAATTGAAATCAATATCAAATTAAAACACAAACAAACTTTATTTAAAAACAATTCTGGTTTTACAAAGGCTTTCCATAAATGCTGAAAAGGATTTCCATTAAAAAAACATGAGTTTAATACACATTAAATATATCAGTTCAAACAACGAACTCATTTAATTATTTATTTCTGAATATTCAGTGAAGCTAGATAATCAGATAAAATGTCACATTTTTTCTATGTTTAAAAGCTAAGAAATGGTGATTTGAATAACAATACTGAATTGTTAACGGTATCCATTTAGCTGACACAAGTTTTTCAAATTACAAAGCATAATACTTTCTGTGTTTTGTTGCTGCAGTATAACTACACATTCCAGAAATGTTTCACTCATTTTTTTTTATATCTAAAACGTTTAGTCATTAAGCAATTACGCTACCAAATTTATTCGCTTGCCACCTAGACCTTTTAAATTATTAAGGCTCTTCTAATTCAAGATTATATCGATACCGACAACCGATTTTTAAGTGGTTACGAATTTATCGACATGGTTACGAAATGACCGATCGATGTGTACGAAATTACCGAAAATGAATGGTTACAATATGGTTATGTTACGATATGACCGTAAACCATTATACTTATACACATGTCTAACAAGAAATATCTTTTAAAAAGATATTTAGCGTATGTTGTAAATGTTTGTAAAGAATGTAAATTGAATATCCAACATGAATATTTAAAACTTATGCATATGTTGATTAGGTTTATAACCGAACAGTCTCATTTCTTCATAGATCGTTATTCTACACGCATTTGATATAATGTTTCGATATTATTTAAAATAAAATAAATGAGCAAATTTTCATTATCAAATAGCGAACTAATAGTTTCATGTCGGTAGCTCCTAAAACGGTAGTGTGAAATGTTTTCATATTTGAAATAAATAAAAAGAATATCATAATCTCATGTCAAAGCAATGATTCTACTTGAATAACCCAAATAATTCAGACTCATCTGCTCATCAACGTCAGTATGTTTATATATACAAAGTAAAAATCAGCATTTTACAATTACAAAGAAATATAGGTATTTGAAGCGTTTTTCATGATTAAATTATTCTATAATAAAAGCAATGTCTGTTTGTAGATTGAATAACCGCTACACGAGAATTAGGTAGAAGCATCAGTATTTCACAAGAAAAACAATGATGCAGAGCATCATAAGGCGCCGTGAAACTATGAAAGTCCATATGTTTCATCGTCGGATACCCACGTTCGCCCCATTCCGCCCCTCTCCATTCATCGACCGTGGGACATTACGAACGCTGTTCGTCGTTTTAGGGTGTGTAAAATGCGGTGATATCATTGGTTCCTTCATGGTTGTATGAAGATATTTGGACCATTGATACCGCCCGTACTATATACACTTAGGGTTTGTTGTCAAAATGGCGACGTCCATTGAATTAAACTTTCATCAAGCATGCGAAAATTTTAAAATTGAGATTAAGTGAGTTTCTAACAAAATGTATCACTAATCTCTTAGAAGGACGTGAGGTGGGGGGAAAAGCCTGGTTTATCAAATCTTTCAGTTTATTAAACGTGATCAGTGCACTGCCTGTCAAGTTCTTGTCATTACACCACTCGTGTCAATCATGAAGGAACAACGTGAATACTTGACATCCTTAGGTTTCAATGCAACATTCATTAGGCGAAATCCTTCTGAAGAATCAGATATTTTAGCAGGACTGCAGGACTTCATATATTCTTCACCAGAAAGTCTTCGTGCTGTTCAGAAGTGGCGGGACATGATGAGGACCAGTACCTCAATTAAACTATTAGTTGTGGACGAAGCACATACAATGATACACTGGCAATAAATGATACAAACTAACTATTCTGTTACTAATGTTACAGTATTATGAGATCAGTTTTAGCTTACTAATTTATCTACAACATGTAGACATTTATCATCCAATGATTTCAGCTATGTTGCATAAAAGGCAAAAGCTAAAATACAAAAAGTGACATTGTAATATATAAAAGTACGAATGTGATCGTTATTGTCGGCATTGTTTTGTAGAATATTTTAAAAGATATTAATACATACACATTTTTTATTTTAGGGGAGAGTCTGACAGTGAACAGGACCATAAGCCATTTCGAGAGTGGTTTGCGAAGTTAGGTGTAGTTCGTTCTTTGGTCCAGTGTCCCATCCTATTAATCACCGCCACAGCGAATATTGCTGCTCGAACTAAAGTGAAACAACATTTTTGTATGCAAAAGAGTTTTGAAATTGTTGACAGTCCAGACCTTCAAAATATAAAATTATTTTGTTACAAATATTAGAGTAGAATTCCAATTTGTTTAGCATTCCAGTATTTATTAACTTTGATTAAAGACAAGAAAGAAAAAAGTGAAAGATACCTCATATTTTGTACTTCAATCAAAAATTGTAGTGAGCAGGATGTTCAGGATGGAACTGAATGATGACATTAAATATGTTCATATGTATCATTCTCAGACAGCAGAAAATGTTAACAAAGAAATAAAGAAAGATGTGGGACTTGATGATGGAATGATAAGAGTGTTAGTTTCAACTAGTGCTTCTGGCATGGGCGTGTATGTTTAGAGTGTAAATCATGTCATAAACTATGGAGTTCCAAAAAACATGGACAGTTTTGTCCAGAGTTTGGTAGGGCAGGTAGAGATGGAAGTTAGGCATATGCAATTTTGTTGTTTGTGGGAGGCAGTGTAAAGGCATTGACAGTGATAAGAAAAATTACATAAGTAATGATTCAGACTGCCGCAGGAATGTTTTATTAACTGCATATAATACAAATGCAGGCAAGGGCCTGTTAAAGCATTTGTGTTGTGATATATGTGAACGACTGTGTGATTGTTGTAATCATGACTGTGATTCTTACAAGCATCCTGTTTTAGAAGCTTTGATAGGAGATATGTGTGATATTGAAACAAGCTCTGCTAGTTCAGACGGTTCCAGCAGCTTTAGTGATTCTAGTTGATGGAATGGTCATAAAATGTATTTTTGTAAATATTTAGCTATTAAATTTTGAAATGTTCTTTGCATTATTACTGATGTAACTCATGACATTTGTAAAAAAAGGTAACTGCCTTCAAGCAAACATTTAGCTGCAATGTGTGCACAAGAGCGACTAATCGATCCCCTTTATTCTTTGAAAAGCCCAGCTAAACGCAACAATTAGTCAGTTTCCTGATTAGAAACCAGTACATCACCAATTCCACCAACGTCAAATCACAAACGCCTAGAACGCTTTTATTTATACTTAGCTTATTTTGAAATAAACAAAACTAAGTAAGACTGTCTGAATAGCTTATTTTGAAATAAACAAAACTAAGTAAGACTGTCTGACATTATATTAGTGCAAAGCTATTCTGACTACCTTCACATCAAAGTGTTTTCTTGTATGTTTGGTCTCTAGTGTGTCGGTACTTGTTGACGCATCCATCTTCAGTGTTTCTTCACTCTGCTTGGTTGCAAAAACCATCGGTTACCACGTTGTGGCTTATTCGGAGTCCTAAACAGGGATTTCTTGATTTTGGGAGTAACACCGATAGGTGAAGAATGGTCAAGAGCACGTTTTACATTCTTGGCACCTGAAAATATTTCACAACACTAAATGTTGTTTTTAAAGAATTGGAAACATTACAAACGTCGGTTACTAACTGACAATTTATATAACAATTAAAGAAACATTCAAGATCTACTTTAAAGAGGTGATTTTTGTGCTAAAGCATGTCATTCCTTAAAAAAAACAGATGTTTTTTTTAAATAAAAATACATAGTTGTTGAGTATGGGAAGCTTATAGCCAAATATATACCGAAACTGAAATAAGTGCCAGTCAGAACTGAACAATCATAGTGTTAATCAGAACAGTGAACACACAAATTAGCAAATAAAAACAAGTAATGAACACTTCCAAAATTATGTTGAGTTCACTCAATTATTATCAGGTCAGGTTCAGGGGACAATTTTGACAAAAAACAACAGACGTTTTACCAAGATAAAACATGCTGCATGAATTGATCGCGGGACAGATGTTATGCTCCAATGTCTTTATGCTCCACTTTTAAGTCTTTATGTACCACTTTTGTAACATTATGTTCTTAGTTGCATAGTGGAATGTATGTTTCTAACTGTACACAAAATATATATTGAGTGAACGAACAAATCATTTTTTTAGGATTAAGTCAACAATAGAGTTTCTTTTATTTAAGTAGTATTCACTAGGGATGGGACCGAATACTCGAATATTCGAATATCGGATAATATTCGAATATAAAAACAACGAATAGAAATATTCGATTTTCAAATTTATTTAAAGAACCAAATTTCTTTAAAAATTCATGTTTTTCTCCAGTTTGATTGCAAAGTTAACATGAATTCCAGTCGTATTTCCTGCCTAGCAGGTGGGCGGGGGCAGTGTAATGTGTTTACAACACATGCCAAACATGTCCAATTAACGACAAATAATAATTGGCAGGGGGGCCACGTCTTTACAAGGGCCGCGAATTAACGGTTTGTAGGAGGCGTAAATATTACGCATTGTATCCGCAAATAACAAAACTGGGCCATGTTGTGATAAGGGTTTCACAGATTGCACAAGGCGTTCATTGTTGTTTATTTAACCTTAAGTGACATCGACGACGACGAGTGGGGTTATTTACCCTCGGGACTTCGGTTAAAAACCATTGCCCGACCACACTGCTTAACATTTAAAACTCTGCGTTGACTAAAACTATAATACATCCCTTCTTTTAAAAGGTATGACACATACAATCTTTGCAGTGTGGGTGCGGTGCTTTGTATAAAAATCTATTCGCAAAAATATACCAGAAGTACATAAACATACTGTTTTTAAATAAATCTTTGTAAATAGTTAAGCGAAACGGTAATATATACTGTAGAAATGTCTTTTCTCAATTTATGCAACACGTGTATTAAATTTTAAAACTGAATAGACAGCCTTGAAGAGGAATGCGGTAGCGTGAGAACCTAATTTGCATACTGAGCTTGAGGCTCAAAACGGATAGTAATTGAACAAATAAAAAATCTCGTATCTAATCCGTCTGACCAATCAGCATGAGGCTTATATAATGACGTTAGGGTTGGATGAGTATGCACTATTATGAACAACTGCAAGGAAATAATGAAAATAATAGATCTGCTAGATGAAAATATGCAGATTTTAATATGAAAGTGTTTATAAAATTTGGGAGAACTAATTTCTCTATGAATGTGACATAATTATTTATGCTTTAATAAAGTATGAAGAGACGTTGTTGAGCAATTTGTGGTTATTTATTGTTTTCTTTGCAGTTTAATACTTGGATAGAAAAGAAGAGAGAAGATAGCCCAACATAATAAGATTTAATGATGGAAACACATAAATTTTACATGTGTCATCATTTTTCTACACCCATTTTCCAGCATATGCTTTAATGGGATTGTTGGAGTCTTATTAACTTAAAGATCTGGAAGAAATATATGATTTAATAACCATATACTTATAACGAAGTTTGGAAACAATGCAGGTACAACAGTACCGGTTGTTTATTTAAAATACAATAATGTACAGTTTAATGTTTTACCAGATCTCTAAGTGGTTCAACATAGTTTTACAGAATAGATATGATATTTGCATGTCTTTGCAACAATTTAATGCTGCCGTTATATGAACAGGCAGAAGATTTACAACTAATTTACTTAGAAATGCTATCATAATAATAATACTCTGGATAAAATGAGTATTTCAATATAATGCAATAAATGGTTGGTATTTAGGGTTCTCTAACCCTTTTTAACTGAATGTGGAGTAAGAATACTCTTTATAATAAGTAATAAGAATCAAGAGTCCCCAAGTAGTGAAGATTTAATATAATATAAATGAGAAAGGACTTGCCTAGGCAAGTATGTTATGAGTGTAAGTAAATTTTAATTTATTAGCATTTATGCGACATGCGGTTTATTTATGTTGAACGCTTGCAGACAGGGAATATAGCGAGGTGCTCCAACTTAAGACCCTGTCTGTTTTGTACCTTAAGAAAGTTGGGCTATTTTAAAATGATAGTACCCCCCCCCCCCCCGGGTGGCATTAAAACATTTGTAAAAACTACATTTATTTATATACATAAAATGCAGCAATATAGGCTGCTAGTTACAAAACAGTCACCTAGATAGGGCCACTTTATAAAACAATATGTTAAGAAATTGACCTACAATACAGTTAAGAATTAAAGAAACAAGAACATTATTTATAATATTTACAGGTTAAAAATACTTTACATGGGTGAATATGATACTGTGTACCTTTAAGGTAATACATAGTAATGAATTAGGTAAAAGACAAGTAGCCACCCTGGGAGGAATAAAATGGTATATTAGAAGTGTAGGATTGGGAGGCCAGCGGGGGGTTGGGGTCTGGGTTGGGTTGGAAAGAAGGGGAGATAATTGAATGGGAAAGGATGTAGTTATTGGAGTTGTGTCCCATGGACCAGAGGGAGTGCACGGCAAGACTAGATTATTTAAAAGTAAGCAAAAAAGAACAGAAAAGACATACAATCTTTAAAAAGTTGAATAATACAAGTAGGAATTGAGTAAGTGACATCTATACGGTTAACTTGTTTATAGTAAATTACAATTACACTCTTCGTAAACCACTCTTCGTAAACCAATCAAAATGAATCCGTTATCAGCCAATCAATTTCTTTAACAAAATTAGCATGATCTGGTCAATCTTAATATACGTCACTTGTTAATTATTCTCCATGATATCAACACTGTATATTATATTACAAGAGTCTTTATTAATAAACAATGCCACCATCACGTGCTTGGAAGTACTTTACGCGGTCATTAGACAAAACCCAGGCAACGTGTAATCTGCACAGCAGATACAATCTTCATGGTTCTAAAAAAACCCGGAATGATTAACAAATTAATTAACAATGCATTTAACAATATCTTACATTTCTTTATATTTGCCTAACACTCACTAAGTTATATCGCTTATTTACCACTGAAACAAGGTAAAACAACTACGTACACGTAGTATACATATTTCGGATAGGTAAATATTTGAACAGAGTGCCGTATATAATAGTATATAGTAGAATTTACAAAACGAATAATCGAATATATTCGAATACCTAAAACGAATATTCGAATATTGATTTCAGTATTCGATCCCATTCCTAGTATTCACTGAACGGTATCATGGAAGTACCAGTTCTCGAACCTCTAAGGATGTACCCTGGCCTGTAGACTTTGTTGCAAAAGCATTCTTGAAAACAACATTATAGATCACTATTTCAATCTGTGGTGCACATTTTTATGCATTAATAGTGACACAGATTCTGTATGTTTTAGAAAATTTACACCGTATTATGTCGCCACCCTGCTATTTCAACTGTCATGGCGGCCTAAAAATAACTGACCTATTCTCGAACCCACAGCTATCAATAACGAACACATGGTGTATCACATGATCATCACTTGTTTTTCCGATGCAGCCGATAGGGGAACTCAAAGGGGAGTTTTTCTTTCAGAAAAATACTTTTAATTTAAGAAATATTTTCATTTATTTGAAATGCATAAAAAGTAATAGAGTTTTTAATAAAATTGTTTAACAAAACTAAATTATGATAGCAAATACAAGTTTTTGATGCATATTTCCGATAATTTTGCGACGATTGTACAGATTGTTTACCATAGCACCGGTACACATAATCGGATGACGTCTTACACACTTTGCTTATATGTAAATAGGGAACGAAAGGTTCGAAAATAGGTGAGGTTCGAGAATAGGTACCTACACGAAATATATGTTTTATTAATTAGTAATTTTATTACCATACTTCTTTAAATACATGTATCAATAACGCATAATTTTTTTATTTTCATGCAAAAAAAAATCACCGTATAGGAATATAATTAACAACCGATATAGAATTTCACAGACTGGTGCATGAAGTCTCAAAAGTGGCGCATAAAGACTAGGTGCATAAAGACCGTGGAGCATAATGTCTGACATTCAACTTGATTCAAGTGAAAGTCAGTGTGAAAGTCAAATGAACAATGGCAATTAATGGTGACCTCAAATTTTTATTCAAAATAATTTAACTTACCATGTGGCGTTACAATGCCACAGTGTTGCTCTCAACTGTCCCCGGCAGGGCATTTAATTCCATTACCAGCTCATCGTTTTCTAATTCGAGGCACTGTAATTTGCGATCCAATGTGATAATTATATTAAACTTCTTAACGCAAATGTTGCAAAAATTTCCAGTTGTGTTTACTTCGTCGAGGATTTTTCTACATTCAGTCCAGCTTGTTTTTTTAGTTCATATTCCGCTCACTTTTTCCCTTAGTGACATTGAAACATAGAGCGCATTTATTTGCCATGGCCGCCGCCATTATCGATGTTATGGTCTAATTACCCCAAAACGGAAGTCACATCCTCAGGGTTACATTCAGTTAGATAATAAGCACATGTGGTTGAGTGCAGGATGCATATAATTTGTAAAATACAGAACAGAACAGAACAGAAATTTTATTTTCACTTAAACAATACATGTTTATCGCGATATAAACAAATAATATACATAATTTAAGTATAGAACAAAGGTTTGGCAAGTTTGTCAATTTATAGATAAATATGGATGGACGTAATGACTAACAACGATGCACAAGTATATTGTATTTAAATATACCTATCATGGAACACATTTAAAGAACCGTTAATCGTACTGTGTACAGTTTGTTTGTCAATCTGCAAAGAGTAGACAATATTGTTACAAATCAAAATAATAATTTAATTAAATTGATAAATAAAGTACATGATGTATATTATATACGAATGTTGATATTTGTCAATTTATTTTTACGCAATCAACACAATTTTAAGGTCTAATTACCCCAAAACGGAAGTCACTTCCTCAGGGTTACATGCTGTCAGTTAAATAATAAGCACATATGGTTGAGTGCAGGATGCATATAATTTGTAAAACACAGTTTAAATGATATGTTTTGGTATCATTTTAAAGGTATATTTGTAAGCAATAAGAAAAAAGGCTGTTTTTGTGCACTACTTTTGTCTAGTGGTTCCCAGCCTCATAACGTTTGGCCCATGTATTCATGCGCAAAATGGCAGCCTCCATGCCCGTCAAAACCGGTGTGTTTTTTCTAAGGTAAATATTTTGAGTTACAACGCATAGAATTTTGTGACGTGCTGTTTTTAAAAAAAGGTTATGTCCTCATCTTTCCAACATTGTATGGTGATACATTGGAAAGTAGCTTGGTCATGGTGAAAAGTGAGATCAAATTTTGAATATTTTATATGTAACAAAGAAGTAATTTATTTAACCTCAAGATTGAAAATCAAATATATTGCATGTTTTTCGGTAAATATCCATACGCTTATCCCGCCTTATAATCAATAAACGTCGCCGGAAGTGAACAGGGGACATCACTCGTGATAACGCAAGGGAAATAACCTAGTTTTGGGAAAGGCTTATATGCATCGCCTCTGAAATTCGACGGTAAAAATCTATGAGTTTAGCCCAATTATTATTACAATACAGTATGAAGTGGCGTTTGAATATCATGAACGTATCCCAAATGCATCCATCGTTTGATGAAGAATTTGACTAGAACAGAATATGTTTAAAACAAACTAAAAAAAGGCGGGTAATTCACAGCTTTTAGTGTGGGATAAAATTTTGACATTAAAAATCGCGGAAGAAAGTAGTATTATTCACTTTGTCGTAATACTAATAATAAAGAACAAAATGGAATTCACAGTTTGTCGGTAATTACGCTGTACAGGTAATAGCAATAGCGGTCTGTTACACTCCAGTAACCTTATTAGAAAATTACACTAAATTTGGGAGCACACTCTATGGCCGCGTGATTAACGCGTTAGACTCTCACGCCGGCGGTCGGGGTTCGATCTCTATCCCTTTTTTACTTTTGTTTCACAGAATATAAACGTGTGCAACTTCATCTTAATAAATTGAAAAACAACACATTTCTAAAATATAATTTTCTGTGAGTAACTTCCTTTAGGCATTTTAGAACATTACCAAACACTATCGCAGAATACCTTTGCTGATAGGGTGGGCAAGCTTGTAACACTGTCGTTGCATTCATAATAATGTTAAATATTTTAAATATATATAGCATAGTGTTTTTTTTAGGTTTAAATTGAGTTTTGTGTAACGCAGTAGATATTTATCTTCAACAAATTAATTTTATGGCTATCACAGAGATTGCCCGGTAATAAAACTGATAACCGTCATTTTTCACTATATACCAGTTAGGTACATTCAGAAAATGTGTTGGTTATGAAAATTTAATGACAGTATGTCGGAATGTCATTAAAAAGTAAGATAATTATGTTTCAGAAGCCCCAAAAAGGACCATGGTATTGTCCCACGCACAAAGAATTTGGATCATCAGGTTTCTTGCCGACAATTAGTTTCATTTTAGTATTGTTAGCTGCTGTAAGCGGCTGTCTAGTTTTCACACCTGTTAACGTTTTAATTAGTGGCGTAGATTTTACAATGGACCTCACTTCGTCAGATCCACATTTGATATAAGATACAATTCAAAACCACATTATTGAAAAACAAAAACTAACCCAACTAAACAATGGTGATATATATATTTTAAAATCTGATTTTATTACGTGGCAATATCTATTTTTTAAGATTATAAATCGCCAAGTAATGTCTCTGTTCAAGTTATATTTATAATGTTGACACAAATATTACAGTAAAACACGGAATGTAGGATTCAACTAAATGAACTTTTACGAATATTTTCGTTTAATGTTTGACATATTATCATGCATATCACGTCGTGTTTGCTGGTTCTGGCATCTTAACCAGAATTTCCATTCAGTGATTTTTATTTTCTTCACATAAGAACACTGAAGGAGCTATTAGCGCAACCATCATATTTTACCAATGAAACAGTTTGTAACCACTGTATTAAAGGTGGCATATGATATGGCATACCTCTCTAATTGCCCAGATTTTCCATGATAACGCGTCGGGGTTTTCATTTTAAGTTATTATATGGTCATTTAGGTGACGACATACGATTTGATTTTATTTACTGGTTCTAATATACAATTTTATTATTATTGTATTTTCAATATATTTTCAAAACATTCTGCAAAACACACCAAAACGGGTCTTAATTGCCTATTGTACTAAGTTATTTGGACGAGTCGATAAGATCTATCGGACGCTTTGATATTGAACAGTGCACTAACATTTTAAATAACTACTAGTACAAACGAATGTTATAACAGTCATCGAATGTTTTTTTTTTTTTATTTCTATTATTCAAAACTGTACACAGATTTTCGTTTAGACACAATCTCAATAAACCTTTCGAATCTGTTCTGTTTAATTTAAACTTGTGTTGCTATTAACATTTGAATAGACTGATTTGTGCCGCAATAGAGAACAACTGCAATGCCTTCAGCGCTTTGATTTCCTAGGGCAGTAGATGCAAAATGTCGTTCCAACTGTAATTGCTGTCCAACAAGATAGCATATTTGCATTTTAATGTGTCTTGTCTTTCGGGAGATATCCCGTCTTTTTTATGTTATTTGTTATGTTTGCATAGTAATAATGTACGTTTTTTATTTTGTAATAAATAAAGCAAAGCTGAAACATTGTCGAAGGCAACTAATTACGAGTACCATAAATAATATAAAACACACATGCACATATATACACGCCCATGTATGTTTAACTATAATATAGTCATAAAATTATTATTAAATATAAACATTTTATTTACATATCAACTTGCATAAGTGGCCATAAATGCAGGAGACTTTTGTGAAAAAATAACTGAAAAAATACTGCATATTTAACATGTGAATTTGATTACTGAAACAAGGTTCGTATTTACCGCAAGGACAATTAAAATAAAAAGACTTAACGAACAATTACGTGTACTTAACGTAGTACATACGTATTTTTTAAACACAGTAAACAATATACATATGTATATATATATGTAACTTGTTGATATATAGTGAACAAATCGTTTTAAAACATCGCTTAAAACAACGCGTTGTACATATGCGATATTTAAACAGATCTGGTGTCTTTTTATATTTTGCTTTAAAACTCAAGGAGACAGACAGACAGACAGACAATGTCTAAATATGTAAAAATGTGACTGGAGAGATAGAGAGAATTCAGATAAGCTAGAAACATAAGACATTGTAAAGGGCGTGCAGAAATAATGCCGACGATTATAAATGTGCCCATGTAATGAAAGTCTCAACATGTTGGAATTGTATTACTTATTCGGTGGACCCGGATGTGGGCCGCCATTTGATAAAGATATACATATAATAATATTTCGCAGTCAATTAAAAATATTCCGATAAATAATATAAAATATAGGCTTGTGTAATGTAGCACGACCTTTCTCACTGCGGTTTTGTGTTGATACGTCGCATGGATATGGCGTCTAGTTGTTTTGAGTGAGTTCATTACTTTTTACATTGTAGTTTAAATATTGCTTTATGTTCGTCCATATGTAATTTATCATATGCGGAGTACTTTCCATGTGCATTGGAGGTCAAATTACACCAAAACGGAAGTCACATCCTCAGGGTTAGTTAGATAATAAACACATAGGGTTCAGTGTATAATGCATATGATTTTTAAAATACAGCTTAAATGATATGTTTTGGTATCAATTTAATGGTATATATGTAAGAAATAAGAAAAAAAGACAGTTTTAGGGATTACTTTATCTTAAATGGTTGCCAGCTTCATAACTTTTGGCCCATGTATTCATGCACAAAATGGCAGCCCCCATGCCTGTCAAAACCGGTGTGTTTATTCTAAGGTAAATATTTTGAGTTACAACGTATAGAACTTTTTGACATGCAGTTTTTTCAAAAGGTTATGGCTTTACCTTTCCAACAATGTATGGTGATCTTTTGGGAAGTCGCTTGGTCATGGTGAAAATTGAGATCAAACTATAAAAATGAAGGAATTTATTTGCGCATGCGTAACCTGGAACTTAACTTTCCACAAATAGTTGCGCACAGATCTAGCTTACCCTTTGAAATTGTTTTTGTGGTTAGATACCAGTAATTCCAATTCCCATAGGGTCCTATTATAAAACGGCAAACTTTCCAAGCATGTTTCTACCATTTCATTATTTAAGATTGTGCAAGTCTGGTGTCAATTTAAAGATCAATCTGCCCTCTTCCAAAATTTGCAATAAAAAAATATGTCATGTTACTTCTAAGAAAATGCATCTCACTTGAATGCAGGCACCGGCAGAAAACAGGGTTTTGGTAGTCATATTTCGACAAAAGCCCCATACCACAGTAAACACACCCCAAAAGTTCACCTTTCAAGTTAGCCTCCAATGAAATGCACCAAAATGTTGCAGACACTTATTAGACAGATATTAGAAATAAGCACAACAGGCATGTCTGAGATTGCTAAATGGCTAATATGCCAGAAGAGAAAAGGAACTCTTTAGTAATAGGCACTACTTTCGTTTGGACCACGGAGGGATACACAACGATTTACTGGTATCTAACCTTAAAGAAAACTCAAAATGTTGCTATCATGAAAAAAAACTCTTCTACATCATTATTAACCTACTTGTACAACACATGCAAAATTTCAGGTCGATCCGCTCAGTAGAAATGCCCCCAAAACGCATTTGAGTATGATACATAATAAGCTATCTGGCTTGCGTTTCAGTACTTGGATTGTATGGGGAGCGAGAACTAAAATTCGCACCTAAATCACATAAACCAGTCAAAATACCAGTTCATTTAGACGTATTTTAATGCAATGGACAGTAATAAGGTATAAAACGTATACTATTTGCGTATAACATTATTCGATGTGCTGTGAGCTGCAAAAGGCGAGTTTCCGTACTTTTTTTCATTTTTTACCGAAAAAAACAAGTTTCGCTTTAAAAATTGTAGATAACGTGTCAGTTACGATATTATTCACATGATTCCCGTGAAAAGTAATAAACGCAATAAAATAACACAGTTACATGGTGATTTTATGTATAAGTGGACCCTAAAGGGCCGGTCCCTGGTTTTTCTTAAAGGTTCGATACCAGTAATTCAAATTCCCATAGGGTCCCATTATAAAACGGCAAACTTTCCAAGCATTTTTCTAGCATTTCCTTTATTTCAGATTGTGCAAGCCTGGTATCAATTTAAAGATCAATCTGTCCTCTTCCAAAGTTTGCAATAAAAAAGATGTTATTTACTTCTAAGAAAATGCATCTCACCTGAATGCAGGCACCGGTAGAAAACAGGGTTTCGGCAGTCATATTTCGACAAAAGCGCCATACCACAGTAAACACGCCCCAAAAGTTCACCTTTCAAGTTAGCCTCCAAAGAAATGCACCAAAATGTTGCAGACACGCATAGGATATTAGAAATAATCACAAAATGCATGTCTGAGATTGCTAAATGTCTTTTATGCGAGAAGAGAAGAGGAACTCTTTAGTAATAGGCACTACTTTCGAATGGACCACGGAGGGATACACAATGATTTACTGCTATCTAACCTTGTGTTAAAGCAAAAAAATTGCAAAGACCAAACGTGTTTGCATTCGTAGTACCGAGAAACTACGATACGCCATTTTCCGTTCGACATATCAAAACAAAGTCACGTGATTCCCCGCAGTGTTTTCGTATAACTGTCGTACTAGACACGAATAATCGATACACTCGTATAATACTCCATATTTCACTTCGTCGTGTTTAGGTTCATTTCTGTATTTTGACGAGTTTAAATTTGAATCTATCCGGCTGTAAGACCGCACCAGCCGAAAACAGTTTCGGATCATTGGAAAGTAGTTCCGAGTCCATAGGCGGAGTAATATCAAAATGTTGCACCATGGTCGTGACGTAAGCGAATATTCGCGTCATCGCAAAGTCGTACCCAACACAAATCCTGCGACCGACTCCAAGTGGAATAAGCCTGAAAAAAGGTGTTATAATATATATGTTATAGTCAGCATTATTAATTCATACTTCAATGGTTGTTGGTACTTTCTGGTTTCAACCCGCGATATTATAATGTACCACTGTAAGACTGTGTATTGCATTTAGCATAAATGAACAACTAACGGAAAGGATACTTTCGAACATTTAAACAGGTCTACCTGTAAGAAAACAAAATGGGCCTGTTTCCAATACATTTTGTAAGATTCTAGAAATGGATGCTCTGAAATGCGATATAAAATGTAGCATTTAACTAGATGTGTCACAGACGCAGATGCCCCCACGATGCATGTTTGGACACAGACAAATTAAAGGTTTGTTGCCAACACTGTTTTTGCCTTCACGCATTTATTTTTATATAAATTGTATAGCCGAGAAAAAGGAAAAAGGGCCATAATTCTGCCGAAATTGGTTGCAGCCCAAATTCCTTTCTTTACGATCATCTACACATTAAGGTTCTTCTGCTGTAAAAGTTTGAGCCATATCCGCCCAGTTTGAGCCATATCCGCCCAGTTTGAGCATATCCGCCCAGTTTGAGCCATATCCGCCCAGCAGTTAAATAGGGGTTAAGCATTCAAAATTCTATAGTGGAAAAAACAACCAAGGGCATTATTTTGCCAAAACTGATCGCAGCCACAATTCCTTCCTTTACGATCATCTGCATATTAAGGTTCTTTAGCTTTCAAAGTTTAAGCAAGATCGGCCTAGCTGTTAAAGAGGAGTTGAGCACATAAAATTCTATAGTGGAAAAAAAACAAAGGACCATAATTCTGCTAAAGTTGGTCGCAGCCAAAATTCCTTCCATTACGATCATCTTCACATTCAGTTTCTTCAGCTGTAAAAGTTTGAGCCATATCAGCCCAGCAGTTAAAGAGGAGTTAAGCACACACAATTTAGGGTCGTACGGACGGACGGACAGACGGACGGAAGGACAAGTGCAACGCTTAATGCCTCCCACTTTGTGGGGTCATAAACATAGATACATGTATAACTTGTATAAACCATCGAGTTCATGAGTCACTTACGCTTTCATAAACGTGTGTTCCTTCGGTAACAATTTCCCGTCGTCGTCCAGGAACCTGTCGGGCTTGAAGCTCCAGGGCTCCGTCCACGTGTCGTCGTCGTGAAGTGCTGACCAGAGGTTACCCCAAACCATGCTTCCCTGCTCGATGGTGAAACCGCCCAGTTCCACGTCCCGGGCAGAACTGAGTAAACAAAAATGTGCATGTTGAATTTAATCAGTACGTCTTGTACAATAATATTTTTGAAAGGGTTAAGATTACCAAAGAATGACTAAACATAAGATCCGTATAAAAACATTGTCCAAAGGGTCTTCTTACGTAAGAAATCGCGTGTCGTCTGTAAGAAATCTAGAGTGGTAACATATCAATTATAATCCCCTATCGAAGATGATGGGATACATTGGTTTGAAATGTCGGTCTGTCTGTCAGTAGAAATGGTGCCAAATGAAGACGATGGGATACATTGGTTTGAAATGTCGGTCTGTCTGTCAGTAGAAATGGTGCCAAATGAAGATGATGGGATACATTGGTTTGAAATGTCGGTCTGTCTGTCAGTAGAAATGGTGCCAAATGAAGATGATGGGATACATTGGTTTGAAATGTCGGTCTGTGTGTCAGTAGAAATGGTGCCAAATGAAGATGATGGGATACATTGGTTTGAAATGTCGGTCTGTCTGTCAGTAGAAATGGTGCCAAATGAAGATGATGGGATACATTGGTTTGAAATGTCGGTCTGTCTGTCAGCAGAAATGGTGCCAAATGAAGATGATGGGATACATTGGTTTGAAATGTCGGTCTGTCTGTCAGTAGAAATGGTGCCAAATGAAGATGATGGGATACATTGGTTTGAAATGTCGGTCTGTCTGTCAGTAGAAATGGTGCCAAATGAAGATGATGGGATACATTGGTTTGAAATGTCGGTCTGTCTGTCAGCAGAAATGGTGCCAAATGAAGATGATGGGATACATTGGTTTGAAATGTCGGTCTGTCTGTCAGCAGAAATGGTGCCAAATGAAGATGATGGGATACATTGGTTTGAAATGTCGGTCTGTCTGTCAGCAGAAATGGTGCCAAATGTGGTCGACGTCAATGTCATCTTTTTGGACATACATAAATGTCACAATTATAATTTTATATTTTATAAATGGGACGAAGACAAACACGTGTGGGAAATTGCAGCCTGGGAAATATGTCCTACATCGCACCAATGAATATCGTATATCGTATACACGTGCCAACCAGTAGGGTAGAGTAATTGAAGCTAGCTATGAGTTACCAGTAGTGACTGACGATGGGCACCACGCAGGAGAGACGCAGCGTCTCCAACACCACCGCGCGGCAGTAAGGAAGCCGCTCCATATCCGCCTGCGTCAGCGGGGAGGCTGGATCTAATATGGCGCGCACTTCCCGTCGCATCCTGTCCTGGCAGTCAGGGTTGTGCAAAAGGTGCAATATGGCGGCCAACACGGAATTGGTTGTGGACACTAAGCCTGTAAGATACGATAACTAATGACTTTAATACAGGTAATGGTATTTCCGGTTTTTGTCAAGCAATTGCACATGCACATTGCATTCATAGTAAAGCAACCTTCGTGTACACTCATTACTACACGACTTTTGTTTGGTTTCCGTTCACTTTAAAGCCACCCTCGTGTACACTTATTACTACACGACTTTTGTTTGGTTTCCCTTTACTTTAAAGCCACCCTCGTGTACACTAATTACTACACGACTTTTGTTTGGTTTCTGTTCACTTTAAAGCCACCTTCGTGTAAACTTATTACTAATCGACTTCTGTTTGGTTTCCATTCACTTTAAAGCCACCCTCGTGTACACTTATTACAACACGACTTTTGTTTGGTTTCCCTTCGCTTTAAAGCCACCCTCGTGTACACTTAGTACTACACGACTTGTGTTTGGTTTCCGTTCATTTTAAAGCCACCGTCGTGTACACTTATTACTACACGACTTTTGTTTGGTTTCCGTTCACTTTAGTAAAGCAACCTTCGTGTACACTTATTACTACACTTACTTGTTTTTGTTTGGTTTCCGTTCACTTTAAAGCCACCATCGTGTATACTTATTACTATCCGACTTTTGTTTGGTTTCCGTTCACTTAAAGCCACCCTCGTGTACACTTATTACTATCTGACTTTTGTTTGGTTTCCGTTCACTTTAAAGCCATCCTCGTGTACACTTATTACTACACGACGTTTGTTTGGTTTCCGTTCACTTTAAAGCCAACCTATTGTACACTTATTACTACACGACGTTTGTTTGGTTTCCGTTCACTTTAAAGCCACCCCCGTGTACACTTATTACTCTCCGACGTTTGTTTGCTTTCCGTTCACCTTAAAGCCACCCTCATGTACACTTATTACTACACGACTTTTGTTTCGTTACATTCACTTAAAAGCTATTCTCTTGTACAGTTATAACTACAAGATTTTTGTTTGGTTTCATATCATTTTAAAGCCACCCTCGGGTACACTTATTACTACATGACTTCTGTTTGGTTTCCATTCACTTATATTTCCTGTGCCTGGTTCAAAGCATAGCTTGAATCCGATCCTGCATCCACCGACTGTACATTTATTACTTCCTGATTTTCGTTTGGTTTCCCGTTCATTATCTTATTAATAAGGATTACATCAACATCCGCACAGAGGCGTGCCTGGTGGCAAGCATACCTTAAATCCGACCCTGCATCCACCCACTGTCACGTGATCATAGTCAGGTCACGTGAGCAAAAGAACATTAAATTACGGATACACCGATACATGATTATATTTGATAGACTAATGGACTATTTCGAAGGAAATTTCGAAGTTGTGGATCCATTAAATTCAATCACTATGAGACATGTATTTCGAAGGAAATTTCGAAGTTGTGGATTAAATTCAGTCATTATGAGACATTATTTGTTTGGTGACTGATACATGCTCCAATCGCGATGAGGAACTTCAAGATACCACGACACACCTCTGTAGTATCCAGTATGTAACAATGTGTTAGTGTTACACTGATAGGGCTCACCGATAGAGGAAGTTTTAAACTACTAGTAAGGGGGCACACGTGCCTTCTCATAATATAGTATGCAGTATAAAAAGATTTGTGACTATGATGCTGTTTAGTGTTAAGCGCTAGGGGAAGTAACCGCTACAAGTAAGTGTAGAACCAGGGTCCACTTACCTGCCCCTATGGTGTCCAGTATGGTGGCGCGTATCATGTCGTCCGTCAGCCAGGATTCGCCGTTCGGGCCTATCTCCGTCTCCTGAATGGTGAAACACGTATCCACCAGACCTCGCTTTACACCACGAACGTACGTGTCCTAGTAGAGAAATAACACATACATCAGCAATAGTGAAACACGTATCCACCAGACCTCGCTTTACACCACGAACGTACGTGTCCTAGTAGAGAAATGACACATACATCAGCAATGGTGAAACACGTATCCACCAGACCTCGCTTTATACCACGAACGTACGTGTCCTAGAAGAGAAATAACACATACATCAGCAATGGTGAAACACGTATCCACCAGACCACGCTTTATACCACGAACGTACTTGTCCTAGAAGAGAAATAGCACATACATCAGCAATGGTGAAACACGTATCCACCAGACCTCTTTTTATACCACGAACGTACGTGACCTAGTAGAGAAATAACACATACATCAGCAATGGTGAAACACGTATCCACCAGACCTCGCTTTACACCACGAACGTACGTGTCCTAGTAGAAAAATAACACATACATCAGCAATGGTGAAACACGTATCCACCAGACTTCGCGTTATACCACGAACGTGCGTGTCCTAGTAGAGAAATGACACATACATCAGCAATGGTGAAACACGTATCCACCAGACCTCGCTTTATAACACGAACGTACGTGACCTAGTAGAGAAATAACACATACATCAGCAATAGTGAAACATTTATCCACCAGACCTCGCTTCACTCCGCGCACATACGTCTCCTAGTAGAGAAAGAACGCACACACCAGCAATGGTGAAACACGTATCCACCATACCTCGCTGCACTCCACGCACGTACGTGTCCTAGTAGAGAAATAACACTTGTATACATCAGCAATGGTGAAACACGTATCCACCAGACCTCGCTGCACTCCACGCACATACGTCTCCTAGTAGAGAAATAACACTCCGCGCACCTGCAAGTGCTCTATGTTATGATGTTCTACGTTTCGTCACTCTAAATCGACGAACATTATCTCTGTAGAAGGCAGTATAAAAGCCCCGAACCTAACAAGCTACTGCACAGTTTGGATGTCAATGATTACATGATACATTGTATACAATGGTATACAAATGAACATACGCATGCATTCACAACTAGGCTAAATGTCTTATTAAAACGATTTCATACAATATAGTTTCTCACTGTGTCTTGTAATTCACTCAAAATATCTGTCTCATTTTCAGTAGTAGATCCTATTGTAGGAAGTATTTTAAATAAGACCTTTAGGCTAGTTGTGAATTTGCATATAATTTAGTACTTTCATTCGTTCACTACTGCAATTCTTTTCTTCTGACAAAGTCTGCGACAGGCTTATCAGCTTACAAAACAGGCTTCCCGTACCCGGGTGGTGTCCAGGTAACGCCTAAGCAGGACGTCCCTCTTGGTCAACACTGTCCGGAAGAGGAGGCCAATCTTGACCGGAAGGTGGCGCAGAAAGGGGAAGTTCTTCAGCAGGCTCTCTACAGACGGGTTGAGCAGCTTGTTGGACCAGTGCACGAAGTCCCACATGAGGTCCACGTCGCCGTCCTTTACCTCCCCGGAAAGCTGAGCATAGTTACCATGGAAATGGTATCATTTTCAAAAAGGTATACGGTGTATTGTACAAATTTTGACAAAAGCTAATAACGGTTATCCACGTGCATGTGTTCTTCGGTGTTTTAAAGAAGACAATTTCACGACTGGGTTTCTTATGTTTTATTTATATTTTGTAAAATGAACAACGAATGTGATGCATTCGAAGTATGATATTTGACGTGGAATTAGGTACATACACGCAAAGACTCAAATATACACTAATAATATATATACAATGTTTGTTACACGTAGATTTGTTTTGCAAATTTCATGCACAATGCACATGATGCCTAAATGAGTTCCTACCAGTTTCGATGTGACCTCTGCGAATATGGCCTGCATGTCGTCTGCAGGATCGAACTCGTCTGCTCCGTGCCTCCCCAGCCTTTCCAGCAGCGTCCGGCACTCGCCCGCCAACGCCGCCGGGGTCATGGTCGACCGCAGCCCTTGGTACATGACGTCCTTAATCCGGAACGTGAGGTCCCTGTAGGGGCCGAGCAGCACGTCCGCGTGCCCGTACATCAGGTACGTACCGTAGAAGCCTGCGATGGAAGACAAAAGGTATGTCCGAGTACTATACCGGGTTAATTTAGGTATCACCCTATCTTCGGTAAAATGTATATGAGATTATCACCATAACTACTTAGGTAAAAACTCCGACAAACACCGTTGACAGTAACAGATGTTTGACATCCCCGTCAAACAATTTAGTCCTAACTTTCTGAATGTCTAAACGCATTGTCAATCAAATCTCGTCGTAAGTTCAATTATTCGCGGTGGTCACAAATAAGCACATGGCCGCGAGCGCGAAAAGCGCGAAAATAAGACCTCCTCGAAATATAGCGAGTTCCCAGTGCTTCTGAATTTACTATTTTGTATTTTCAGAATGAGATTGGCTTCACTATGAATGTGAAAGACAAAAGGTTACCGTGTGTGTAAGCTTGACATACTACGATAGGCCTTACTAGATTTAGTATGCATGCGATGTTCAAACTTCAAACCTTGCGCCTTGTCGTTGAGAAGATCTCCGTACTGCTCACTGCCGAACGCCTCATTGATGACGTCAGAGGAGTTCAAGACAACAATTTTACGTCGCAGCAGACGGATGCTCACCAGGGGCCCGTGCTTCTTGGACATCTCGTGCAGACTCTGGTGGACGCGGTCCGTGTCAATGTCCTGAAAGAAACGTACGGTTAACAATGAAAAACCCCAAAAGATAAAAAATATATAGTCAAACAATAGTTGGACGTTTTTGTTTGACGTCACTTTCAATCGAGAGGAAGAAGTAGAATGACGTCATCGGTAAATGAGCCAGAACCGCGAAGGACGTCATAAGTTTCTAATGCATTTTAAGGAACCTGTCGATTTTCTTTAAAAATGCCGGGCCCGGCTTGCTCAAGTTGTAGAGCGCCGGACTGTCCATCCGGGGTTCGTGAGTTCACTCCCCAGCCCGGCCACATAACTTGTGTGGGGATTGGTCGTGATATTATTTCTACGGCCATTCTCCCCCTACCTCTGATTCAAGTAGGGCAGTTGTCAGGTACTGGCATAAGTATGTGCACTTCGTACTGGTAAACCGCTTAGATCGGCTAAGCTTGTCCAGGAAACGTGCGAGTAGGTTAACTGACCGCCGTGATATGTCTGAAGTACTGCTTAAAACGGCGAAAAATCCAAACAAACAAAAATACAAACAGATTTTCTTAATCACGGGAACCGCGAGAAACTTGGTATCAATATAAAATAATCCGTCATCACGTATCATTTTATTGTGTCAATATAAAATAATGTCAGTTTTGTTAACTGGTGGGTCAGTCACGCGATCAAGACATTTTTGTAAATATTTTTTCAGCCTTTGAGGAAATAAATGTAGATGGCGGTATTCCATTGTGGGATATCAACTGAAGGTGACAGTGTGATGTACGCATTGGAAACTCCTCGACATTATTATCTACTCCAGCTTACCTTTAAATTGCCGAATATCAGGGACTGGTCCGGGCCGGGTGGATATTTCTTCCCATCTGAGCGGCGAGCATTCATGCGCCAGGCGTATAACGCATATACCAATATACCTCCGACGAGAACTATCTCAATCATAACTGTCCTTTAATTCCTACAGAATTGAAGTTTTAAAACGTCCACCAGTAGTGTGTGTAAGTCCTGAAATAAATAGTATTCACTGTTAAACTACAGTTTTAAAAGTTGTCCCAATTAATATGCCTGCATGGAACTTCTTTTTCTCTTTAAAAAAACGTGATCGATAATGCATTCAACGTTCTCAGATACAGAATACACACTATACAACCCATATCAGAGTTCAGGGAAAACAAAAAATATCTTTTAAAAAGATATTCGGCGTCTGGTGTAATTTTGAAAATAAAGAATGGTTTTTAACTTCAACATTAATATTTAAAACGGTGCAGCGTGATATGTTTGTTTTTTTTTTTGGCGTAGCTGCTTAACACAAATTTTGACATTTTTCAACATCAAATCAGATGTTGTGAAAAATTTCCGCCAATAGTCTCCAATGAATAAATCTTAACATTGCATCGGCTAGTTTAAAAGAAATCCCCACCACGGCCTGTACAAAATTTGCTCCATTTTTTTTCGGAGGTAAATGGAAAAAAAGAGCCAATGTGGAAAAATCCAGACATACCTCAATACTTTGTTCACGCTTTTGACTTATTTCTAGTTCTGAGCTCCCTACTCAGAAGTTACATTGGCTCAATTTTCATTTTCAATTTACTTGCCATTGCTTACAGGCCGTGTAACATGACCTTGGGAAAATCCCCCGTTGATATCGAATATTCGATAGGCAACATTCCGTAGAATACACTCGCTGACTAACCTGCGCCTATTAATAGTATACACGTCAGCAACACCGATTCGTTCTAACAAGCATCCAGAGAACGATAGACAATAAGATTAATAATGAATGGATTTATAAACTTACCATGCATGTTTATTTCAATAACGGTTGGTAGATCTATTTATTAAGAATTATTCGAGTTGCATTTTCTGTTATCTTTTCCTGTAGAGGCTATTCAATGTATAAATAGATTTTGCATCCTCCTATAGGAACGTTGATTGTTATTGTTTACAATCGGGATTTTCCGCGCATGCGCACTGACTGGTTGGCAAAAGCGCTCGTTACAGATACAGAAAACATGCATACATACATGTGTTTACTCGATAATTCGATGAGAATTTCTGAAATATATATTAAAACACTGCAAATAAAATAAAAAACACCCATCACATACCGACTTTGGTATATAATAAAATTAATTAATATATCAAATGGGCTGGTCATTCAGCTTAAACAAAAAGTTTCAATGTTTTGACCGAAGCTATAAATCATCCGTTAAATTTCTTTTAGACACGAATAAAATAACTTTTATTGTTAAAAATTATAATGTTTGTTACGAATCATGATAATTTGTACCAGAACAGTAATCATATAAATGCACTGTGTGTGCTAGTGTGTGTTGTTTTTTTTATGAAAGAAAGTGGCAGGAGGTGCATTGTAACGTACAACTAATGTATTGATCAGCCATGTAATATCAACTTTAAAACAAACCCTTAGCGTAATACTTGTTAAAAGACAATATTTAAATATGATTTATAGTTTTCCTAGTACATTGGAATACACAATTTGATGATCTCATTACTTATAACTAAAAAAAGAAACATATCAAAGGCGTCTGTAGTTAATTAGCAAATATTGGGAATGTAAATTAAACTTCCTAAATATCTTACATTTTAAATCATTGCCTTTATTTAGCGCAACAATGTTGTATCATTTTAAAACACCCCTATGGTTATATATTATAATTATTTAGTGATGCTCATAATTGTGTATATTGTTAAAACGGGCGATATAAGATGGTAGTTTTTAATACGTTTTAAAAATTACATGTTTTATAGAAAATGTGCACAATGTTACATTTTTTATCGGGTTTTCAATAGCAATAAAGCATGTTATGCCTAAACCGGATTAAAAATCTTTCGTCTCAGAACATCTTTTTAGCAATTTACAACATTTAATGGGCATCATTTTGACAATACATTATAAAAGAGCAAGAATCAGTATTTTGGGGCGTTTATATTATCCATGAAAATGACTGATAAATACCATGGATGTATTATACATTTTGTTAAATGACCAGACATACGTCTGCCACCTGTGGTTTTAGGGCACTTAGAATCAAACTTGACTCCATGTTGTTAGTTAGTAACTGTCTGGGCAGTATCTGATCATAATGAGATAATGGGTTTGTGCTCAAACAAAGGGGCAATTAAACGCCGGATTAAATTATTAAACGATGGGTAGGGTGTGAAATATGCACAAGCTGGTAAAAACATACAAATTAAGATCAAGTTAGATACCATTTTATTTTTATTAAAATGGATTAAAATATATACGCACGTAAGATTTTTCTGACCTGTGTTGGTCCTGGTGAAGTTTCAATGTTTAATTAATATATTACATAAAGCCTGTTTGGCATTATCCATCTTGATTTAAGTGTGTATATTTACATGTACAATCTTTCGTATCGATTATTTTCATAATAAGCAGATGAAAGTGACAAAATAAATTGAAAACAATATTACAATATAGAATAAATTAACATAAATAATACGAGTGTCAACTTTTGCATCGTTTAATAGTGTTGTGTAATCTAAACCAACTATCGAATCAACGTATGTATTGAAGTCTCCGGCTGTACAGGTCAAATTACACCAAAACGGAAATCTAATCCTGTTGTAATCCTGAATATTTAGTTTAAGAACCTGTAACTGACAATAATGCGCCGCAAAGGTCGTGTCCGCACTGGCCGATGGTTTGGCCATGATGACCGTCCGACCTGCCTACTTTGAATAATACCAATTTTCCTAATTTGCAAAGTTAACAGATCCCATTTAGTTCATACGTAATTTTGTAATTGTAGTTCAATCAGGCTTTCAGCTGAAAAATACATGAAATGCATGCATAAAACACTTTAGCCGCTCACGCCAACCTAGACCCCACCAAATGGAGATAGCGGCATAAAAATTTTAATCACCATTACAGTTTGGTTTAATTTGAGTATGTTTTTTAAATGCAGTGTTGAAAAGAACCAGGACCTCAGCCGGAACCAACAACTCATTAGTATACAAGTCTGGGTGAAGTGACGAGTCATCAAAACTACTTTACTTGTCAACTGCACTGGAGCGTTGGGGCGGGGCCGTAAAGCTGACACAGTCGTGCCCGTACCATCGGTATTTTTTAAGGTTAGTACATGATTATTGCCATGTATTCAACTATCTAATGTTTTCTTTTCCCACCTGGCATTCTTCTTATCAACACCAGTAGGAAAAGCAAGAGTTTAACCCTTGTTGGGACTCTCAAACCCGTTTTAGAACTGAACTGTTCGCACATGAGCTCGACAATCTGAAGCCGGCATAGCGACTAGCCTTATCGCAGTAAATAAAACTTAGTAAACTTGTGTAGATGTACACTTATTGTATCAAAGTTACACTAGCAATCACAATATTGAGTAAACATGAACAGAAAACCTTTTTATTTTCACAGATTACTCAGCAGAGAGTACCTGGAACAGATTGAAGATTGCAGGCGGCTGACCCCACCCACAGGTTCAGGTGTGACAGAAGACTGTTAATTTATATCTGGCATTGACATTTTGGGGTCAAATTCTTTTTTTGTTGTGTGACAGGAGGTCAAATCTGTTGATTGTTATGTAAACAAACCCTTTTCTGGGGTCAAATGGCATCTGAAATGCTACATTTATATGGATTTTACCCCCAAAAATGAAGAAACTTAAAAAAGAAAATTGTTCAAAACTGACTAAAAACCTATTCTGTAACATTTAGAATGCCAATGAAGATTGTTTTCACTTCTGACTTCATATATTGTACCTGCTATGCCTATTAAAACTCAAACTTATGCTTAATTCTGAGTTAACATCATGTTTTCCAGACGTACCTAAGTACATTTTTTTCCGTCTTAATTCTTGCCTTAAAACGCCATTATATGTGACATTTTCAATTATTATTTTTTTCAATAAATCTGTAAACCAGTGTAATAGGACTTCATGTTCTTTCTCGTAATAGATCAGATTGATGAAAAATGTGGTTTTAATTCAAATTTGAAAGGGTTGGGTTCTCTTAAAGACGAAAACTACATTTTGATTAAAAAAAACACTAGCTAAGTATGCGTTTAATAGCAAGGTTTGTTCTTAACTTTTATTTCGTTTTCAATATAAATATTTATCACATTCTATACCTTGTTTCCCGTGTAATACAACCATTACGTATATTTCTATCTTACACATGTGTAACATAACATTTTGAGCGTTTTCATTGGCTACGTATTCTTTGACTGGCCAATCGCATGAAGTTATTTTGGTTAAATGACGTTGTCAACATGAAATGACGTCACGTCAGTACACAACTTTGAGAATTTACCAACTTATTTTGGTAAAATTAGAAGGGTTTTATTTCGTTTAAAAGCATGTGATAAAAAAGATCTGACACTCGTTGTCATTTCATACCATATTTTATTAAACTCGTCCACGGAATTCGTTAGTAAGCTCGCCATAGGCTCGCTTACTAACAAAATTCCTGAACTCGTTTTAATAAATTATGGTATGAAATGACAACTCGTGTCAGATCCTATATATGTTAATTAACTTTATATTGGTTTATTTGTTTTATGTCACTATGTCTGTTGTAAGATCGTACATACACATGTTAAAGTTAAGGATTGAATAGTGTTGACACTTCTACATACTTTACATATAGGGTGTAAATATCTAGAGGAAGTCCACTGCACAAGAAACATAACTCTTGCTTGTCCAGTTTTTGAACTACTTCCGTTTAGTCATTTATTCCATTGGTATAGACTATGCATTGCTTTCCTTTATTACCTTATATTGACATTGGTTTTAATTATTTTAATAAGTTTAAGTACTAAGCGTTACTCTTTCCTTACATGTTATGGTTAATAGGTAATACGTACGTTCGTACAGGAATATCCCTGCGTACGCCCCTAAACACATACCATTGCCCGGCCACGACCTGTCAAAGGCAGGCGTCACCGCGCATTAATATTTCATCCTTTAATAGTGAGAGCCTCAGATCCGCCATATCTCTGTTAGACGAGCTGTGCACATTTTCCAGACAGATTATCACTTGCACCCCTGGGCAAGTTTTACAATAAACGTAAATAGGATACCGTTTTGCTCTCATGGGACCATTAATTGCTTCATCTTTGAGGTCATCAGATATGAATACCAGTTTGTAAAAGCATTGCTGACTTGAGAAAGAGCGCTGATGAATGCGTTTGAAGAGTGGATGCTTGTTGTTAAAACAACAACTGAGAAACGTATACATGTATATAATATAATGTTAAGTATGATTGAGTATTTGTGCATTGTGTGTCATTCGGATATAGTCTGGCATGCAATAGAGTAAGACTTAAAGTCACTTATATTTGAAACAAGAAATATCTTTTAAAAAGATATTCGGCGTATGTTGTAAATGTTTGGTTGTGATGCTGGTGGCAATGATTGCCAAGTGAACAGCAGTAACTTATACGACGTTTGACATTGTTTTGTGAATAGGGACGTCGATATTGAGGTGGTGCCAGCGACGGAAACAGCTGAGGACATATCCGTTGTTGTGCTCTTTACAGTGTAAGGGCGAGTGCACTTTCGATGAAATGTTAGATTCAAACATTTATGTATCACTTTTGTCTACAAATTGTACTTTGTATAATGTTTGGGTAAATGTTAAACCGCCAAGTCCCGAAATGTGAAAACAAACAGGAAGTGTCCATGCATCAAAATGTCTGCGAGAAACTGCGGCGGCCAACGCAATGTGTGTAGTAGACTTGACCCCCACAAATATGGCATGAACATGACGCAGTCTTTCTCACGTACTGCTATGTGATGTTGTCAGCTTGTTTGTAAACGACTGTTAGTCTCTAGTGTAAATTGGTGATAACATTGGAAAGGAATGGTCAAACCGTATACGAGTCTAAGGGGGACTAAGAATGACGTCACTGGCGCTGTTACTGTTAATTGGTGATAAGTTTGGAAAGGGATGGTCAAACCGTATACTAGTATAAGGGGGACTAAGAATGACGTCACTGACGCTGTTACTGTAAATTGGTGATAATTTGGAAAGGAATGGTCAAACCGTATACTAGTATAAGGGGGACTAAGAATGCCGTCACTGGCGCTGTTACTCTAAATTGGTGATAACTTTGGAAAGGAATGGTCAAACCATTAACTAGTATAAGGGGGACTAAGAATAACGTCAAAGGCGCTGTTACTGTAAATTGGTGATAATTTTGGAAAGGAATGGTCAAACCTTATACTAGTATAAGGGGGACTAAGAATGACGTCACTGGCGCTGTTACTGTTAATTGGTGATAAGTTTGGAAAGGGATGGTCAAACCGTATACTAGTATAAGGGGGACTAAGAATGACGTCACTGACGCTGTTACTGTAAATTGGTGATAATTTGGAAAGGAATGGTCAAACCGTATACTAGTATAAGGGGGACTAAGAATGCCGTCACTGGCGCTGTTACTCTAAATTGGTGATAACTTTGGAAAGGAATGGTCAAACCATTAACTAGTATAAGGGGGACTAAGAATAACGTCAAAGGCGCTGTTACTGTAAATTGGTGATAATTTTGGAAAGGAATGGTCAAACCTTATACTAGTATAAGGGGGACTAAGAATGACGTCACTGGCGCTGTTACTGTTAATTGGTGATAAGTTTGGAAAGGGATGGTCAAACCGTATACTAGTATAAGGGGGACTAAGAATGACGTCACTGGCGCTGTTACTGTTAATTGGTGATAACTTTGGAAAGGAATGGTCAAACCGTATAGTAGTATAAGGGGGACTAAGAATGACGTCACTGACGCTGTTACTCTAAATTGGTGATAACTTTGGAAAGGAATGGTCAAACCATTAACTAGTATAAGGGGGACTAAGAATGCCGTCAATGGCGCTGTTACTGTAAATTGGTGATAACTTTGGAAAGGAATGGTCAAACCATTAACTAGTATAAGGGGGACTAAGAATGCCGTCAATGGCGCTGTTACTGTAAATTGGTGATAACTTTGGAAAGGAATGGTCAAACCGTATACTAGTATAAGGGGGACTAAGAATGACGTCAATGGCGCTGTTACTGTAAATTGGTGATAACTTTGGAAAGGAATGGTCAAACCATTAACTAGTATAAGGGGGACTAAGAATGACGTCACTGGCGCTGTTACTGTAAATTGGTGATAACTTTGGAAAGGAATGGTCAAACCATTAACTAGTATAAGGGGGACTAAGAATGACGTCAATGGCGCTGTTACTGTAAATTGGTGATAACTTTGGACAGGAATGGTCAAACCCTATACTAGTATAAGGGGGACTAAGAATGACGTCAATGGCGCTGTTACTGTAAATTGGTGATAACTTTGGAAAGGAATGGTCAAACCATTAACTAGTATAAGGGGGACTAAGAATGACGTCACTGGCGCTGTTACTGTAAATTGGTGATAACTTTGGAAAGGAATGGTCAAACCGTATACGAGTCTAAGGGGGACTAAGAATGACGTCACTGGCGCTGTTACTGTTAATTGGTGATAAGTTTGGAAAGGGATGGTCAAACCGTATACTAGTATAAGGGGGACTAAGAATGACGTCACTGACGCTGTTACTGTAAATTGGTGATAATTTGGAAAGGAATGGTCAAACCGTATACTAGTATAAGGGGGACTAAGAATGCCGTCACTGGCGCTGTTACTCTAAATTGGTGATAACTTTGGAAAGGAATGGTCAAACCATTAACTAGTATAAGGGGGACTAAGAATAACGTCAAAGGCGCTGTTACTGTAAATTGGTGATAATTTTGGAAAGGAATGGTCAAACCTTATACTAGTATAAGGGGGACTAAGAATGACGTCACTGGCGCTGTTACTGTTAATTGGTGATAAGTTTGGAAAGGGATGGTCAAACCGTATACTAGTATAAGGGGGACTAAGAATGACGTCACTGACGCTGTTACTGTAAATTGGTGATAATTTGGAAAGGAATGGTCAAACCGTATACTAGTATAAGGGGGACTAAGAATGCCGTCACTGGCGCTGTTACTCTAAATTGGTGATAACTTTGGAAAGGAATGGTCAAACCATTAACTAGTATAAGGGGGACTAAGAATAACGTCAAAGGCGCTGTTACTGTAAATTGGTGATAATTTTGGAAAGGAATGGTCAAACCTTATACTAGTATAAGGGGGACTAAGAATGACGTCACTGGCGCTGTTACTGTTAATTGGTGATAAGTTTGGAAAGGGATGGTCAAACCGTATACTAGTATAAGGGGGACTAAGAATGACGTCACTGGCGCTGTTACTGTTAATTGGTGATAACTTTGGAAAGGAATGGTCAAACCGTATAGTAGTATAAGGGGGACTAAGAATGACGTCACTGACGCTGTTACTCTAAATTGGTGATAACTTTGGAAAGGAATGGTCAAACCATTAACTAGTATAAGGGGGACTAAGAATGCCGTCAATGGCGCTGTTACTGTAAATTGGTGATAACTTTGGAAAGGAATGGTCAAACCATTAACTAGTATAAGGGGGACTAAGAATGCCGTCAATGGCGCTGTTACTGTAAATTGGTGATAACTTTGGAAAGGAATGGTCAAACCGTATACTAGTATAAGGGGGACTAAGAATGACGTCAATGGCGCTGTTACTGTAAATTGGTGATAACTTTGGAAAGGAATGGTCAAACCATTAACTAGTATAAGGGGGACTAAGAATGACGTCACTGGCGCTGTTACTGTAAATTGGTGATAACTTTGGAAAGGAATGGTCAAACCATTAACTAGTATAAGGGGGACTAAGAATGACGTCAATGGCGCTGTTACTGTAAATTGGTGATAACTTTGGACAGGAATGGTCAAACCCTATACTAGTATAAGGGGGACTAAGAATGACGTCAATGGCGCTGTTACTGTAAATTGGTGATAACTTTGGAAAGGAATGGTCAAACCATTAACTAGTATAAGGGGGACTAAGAATGACGTCACTGGCGCTGTTACTGTAAATTGGTGATAACTTTGGAAAGGAATGGTCAAACCGTATACGAGTCTAAGGGGGACTAAGAATGACGTCACTGGCGCTGTTACTGTAAATTGGTGATAACTTTGGAAAGGAATGGTCAAACCATTAACTAGTATAAGGGGGACTAAGAATGACGTCACTGGCGCAGTTACTGTAAATTGGTGATAACTTTGGAAAGCAATGGTCTAACCATTAACTAGTATACGGGGGACTCAGAATCACGTTACTGGCGCTGTTACTGTAAATTGGTGATAACTTTGGAAATGAATTGTCAAACCCTATACTAGTATATGGGGGACTAAGAATGACGTCACTGGCGCTGTTCCTGTAAATTGGTGATGACTTCAGAAAGGAATGGTCAAACCCTATACTAGTATAAGGGTGACTAAGAATGACGTAACTGGCTCTGTTACTGTAAATTGATGATAACTTTGGAAAGGAATGGTCAAACCGTATACTAGTATAAGGGGGACTAAGAATGACGTCACTGGCGCTGTTTCTGTAAATTTGTGATAACTTTGGAAAGGAATGGTCAAACCATATACGAGTATAAGGGGGACTAAGAATGACGTCACTGGCGCTGTTACTGTAAATTGGTGATAACTTTGGAAAGCAATGGTCAAACCGCATACTAGTATAAGGGGGACTAAGAATGACGTCACTGGCGCTGTTACTGTAAATTGGTGATAACTTTGGAAAGCAATGGTCAAACCGCATACTAGTATAAGGGGGACTAAGAATGCCGTCACTGGCGCTGTTACTCTAAATTGGTGATAACTTTTGAAAGGAATGGTCAAACCATTAACTCATATAAGGGGGACTAAGAATGACGTAAGTGGCGCTGTTTCTGCAAATTCTTAATGACGTCAACCAGAAGAAGGACCGCTTACACACGACCCCTATCCCCCATCAGCCAATTTACCGAGGCACGAATATTTCCTTTCATTTTTAAGCCACTTCGACTGTATACATATCCGTGACGCATTAATATGTATTATGATGCACATGTAGATATTTATTTAAACGTTATCAAACCAGTAAACAATAACAAATGAAAATTCTATAAGCGGTATATAAACCTCTGTCACATAGCAATGAATGAGTTCGTACTAAATTTTTTATCACTTAAACAGGTAAGTTAACTGTTCATTCGCACGTTGGCCCGTGTGTACAATTTTGCACTGCACAACACATCATCATAATCCTCCTCATCATTATCAATTGTTGTCATCATCATCATCATCATTATCATCATCATCATCATCATCATCATCATCATCATCATCATCATCATCATCATCATCATCATCATCATCATCATCTTTATCATCATCATCATCATACTCATCATTATCATCATAATCATTATCATCATAATCATTATCACACAGGATATTACCAACACCACCAACATATAGACACGATTTTTGGGAAACTTTAAGGACATTGATTGTCATCAACCAAACATTAAACGAATAATCTAAATCACACTCAATCATCCAAATCACACTCAATCATCTAAATCACACTCAATCATCTAAATCACACTCAATCAAAAAGTCAGTATTGCATGGTTTCATCGCAATGATAATAATCACACTTCGGATAAATGGCTTTAAATCTTATCTGATATTTAACAAGAAATATCTTTAAAAAAGATATTCGGCGTACGTTGTAAATGTTTGCAAAGAATGTAAATTGAATATCCTACATGAATATTTAAAACTGATGCATATGTTGATTTGGTTTATAAACGAACAGTCTCATTTCTTCATAGATCGTTATTCTACACGCATTTAATATTATTTTTCGATATTATTAAAATAAAATAAATAAGTAAATTTTCATCATCAAAGGCGAACTGATATTTTCATGTGGTTAGATCCTAAAAAGTAATATGAAATGTTTCTATATTTGAAATAAATAAAAAGAATATCATTATTTTATGTCAAAGCAATGAACTGATGAACGGCCCCTTGTTTTACATCAGTTATACTTGAATAACCTAAATAAGTCAGACTCATCTGCTCATCAACGTCAGTATGTTTATCTATACACAGTAAAACTCAGCATTTTACAATTATATATATTTGAAGAGTTTTTCATGATTAAATTATTTTAGTATACAATGCATTTATTCATAGTCTATATAAAAACAATGTCTATTTGTAGATTGAATAGCCTCTAAACGAGAATTTGGTAGAAACATCAGTATTTCACAAGAAAAAAACAACGATGCAGAGCACCATAAGACGCCGGGAAACTATGAAAAGTCCATATGTTTAAGAAATCTTAAATATGTTATGTCCGTACAATTTACTGATCTTACCGTCCCATATTTTTCATCCGTGATATTTTAAATCTAAATAATGTATACAGTATTTCTCAGGCAAATCCAAATTTAACATAAGTTACGTTGTTTCCTATAAAATAATGACGATCATGAATATGAGCATTCATTACATGTATTATGGATTAAGCATTGTAGGACCATATTTTTCACAAATCATATTTTTCACAGGTGTGAAAAATAGGATCTTATTATTCACACATCGCAATTCATTCTTCACATTTTCTGTGAATTTTATGATCGTGTCAAGTTTTTTATATGCACTCAGATCATATTCTTCACACATGAAAAGAAAGTGTTCAAATATTTAAAAAGTGAATTTGTTACATCATAAGCCTATTTTTCACACTGTATTTGCCCGAAAAAAACGGGGTGATTTACGGTACGGTACGGTATGCATGGTATCGTACGATATGGTACGGCACGGTACCGGGCGGTTAAGAACGGTACGGTTTGGTATGGTAAGGCAGGGCAGGGCAGGGCAGGGCAGGGCAGGGCAGGGCAGGGCAGGGCAGGGCAGGGCAGGGCAGGATTTGTAATGCTATGGTATAGAAAGGTACAGTACGGTGCGGTACGGTACGGTACGGTACGGTTAGGTACGGTACGATACTGTACGGTGCGCTACGATACGATACGGGAGGTACGGTACGCTACGCTACTGTACTGTCTAGAAGTACGTATCAACATGTGCGGCGGTTCTAATAAGGTCATTGATATATTACCGTCCCTGTATGTATACGTATATTCTAGTTCGGGCGGACAAATGCAGGGTTATTTTGGTTTTAATAATAAATAATATTGCGTTTGTTTGTACGTACGTTCGGATGCGTGCATTGGTTAAAATCCCAATAAAAAGGTGCACGTTCGTATGGACGTACGCGAGTATGCATTTCTATCTCCTAATTAGACCGTACACACGTATTGACTAACGATTAAGCGTATGCATACATTAGTAGCTCCTAAATAGAGCTTCGTTTCTCATAGTGATGACAATACTGATGCTGACGTGATAATGATAATAATGGTGATGATAGGCTAATTATGATGACGATGACGATGATGATGATAATGATGATGATGGTGATGATGACGATGATGGTGATGAGTATTATGATGATGATTATGAAGATGATGGTGATAAAGATTATGATGATGATGATTATGACGATGATGATGATGATGATAAAGATGGTGACGATGATTACTTTATACTTATGCTACAAATAATGATTTCATCAATTGTCACGATACAATTTCACCATAAAATATGTGATAATTCAAAATTGTGATCCGTACTCATACACCCTTTTTAGCCAATCACATTCTTCACACTTATAAATGTGACAAATTACGTCCTTTTTTCACATGCGTGTGAAAAATATGATTTGTGAAAAATATGATCCTACAAAGCATTTATACTATGTGTGCCAAATAAAAACACACGTCAGGGAACATTCATTACAATTAAATAGGATGATTTGACTTCATTTTGTGATAACAAAAACGTAAAGTTATATTTAATAGTGGCGAATTAGATCTATATTCCTTTGGGAAAATACGTCTCGAGCGTTTATGTGTATAACTATTATAGTTTTAATGCATTCATAAAACGCACGTAAAGTGAATTTAAATGAAATTATTTTTTTTACTTATGTCCGAAGCTTCCGTTGTGTCTATTTATAGGAACGTTGACGAGTGACGTCACGCGCACCTGCTATGTTTAGACTCCGCCCACTGGTTGGCAAAAGGTGGTGGGCATAACATTGTCACATACAGATAGTGTTGAAAAAACATTAGTTAATTTTCACAATAATTCAATGTTTTAAAACATGCTGGCACATAATAATGTTATAATAAGACATATTTCATTATGAAACGTTTGTTTTTATAATTATTGTTTACTTATGATGCATTTAAAAGTACTAAATTCATTGTGCCCAATATCCAAGTATGCGACACTTATACAAGACTTAGTTGTTGTTCGTGACAAAAAATAAATAAAAAAATATGCATTTAAGTTAACTTGTTCCAGAATACAGGGCACTAAAACTGACATGCACAGCTTTTAATTTGACTTATTCAATCATGGAATTGCGTTTGTTTTTCAGATATTTTGATAATTTACAGTGCATACTCTAGAACATGGTTTAGCTACGCCACTGGCATTAATAGCACACGCTTGAGACGTCTGCGAAGTGATACTAACCAGGACGCAGACGACAAAAGTAGATATTAGGCCATTGTTATAAACCTTCAAAGATATATAATTATACTATTCTAAATAGTTGAAGAGGAGTATTGACTCCCATGCACAAAGCCATTCCGAAATAAGCCACCCAATGTTTAAAAAACAAGGAAATAAATGCGATTCATAAAACTTGAATGGTCAAACCATTAACTAGTGTAAGGGGGACTAAGAATGACGTCACTGGCGCTGTTACTGTAAATTGGTGATAACTTTGGAAAGGAATGGTCAAACCATTAACAAGTATAAGGGGGACTAAGAATGACGTCAATGGCGCTGTTACTGTAAATTGGTGATAACTTTGGAAAGAAATGGTCAAACCCTATACTAGTATAAGGGGGACTAAGAATGACGTCAATGGCGCTGTTACTGTAAATTGGTGATAACTTTGGAAAGGAATGGTTAAACCATTAACTAGTATAAGGGGGACTAAGAATGACGTCACTGGCGCTGTTACTGGAAATTGGTGATAACTTTGGAAAGGAATGGTCAAACCGTATACGAGTCTAAGGGGGACTAAGAATGACGTCACTGGCGCTGTTACTGTAAATTGGTGATAACTTTGGAAAGGAATGGTCAAACCGTATACGAGTCTAAGGGGGACTAAGAATAACGTCAAAGGCGCTGTTACTGTAAATTGGTGATAACTTTGGAAAGGAATGGTCAAACCGTATACTAGTATAAGGGGGACTAAGAATGGCGTAACTGGCGCTGTTACTGTAAATTGGTGATAACTTTGGACAGGAATGGTCAAACCGTATACTAGTATCAGGAGGACTAAGAATGACGTCACTGGCGCAGTTACTGTAAATTGGTGATAACTTTGGAAAGCAATGTTCTAACCATTAACTAGTATACGGGGGACTGAGAATCACGTGACTGGCGCTGTTACTGTAAATTGGTGATAACTTTGGAAATGAATTGTCAAACCCTATACTAGTATATGGGGGACTAAGAATGACGTCACTGGCGCTGTTCCTGTAAATTGGTGATAACTTCAGAAAGGAATGGTCAAACCCTATACTAGTATAAGGGTGACTAAGAATTACGTAACTGGCTCTGTTACTGTAAATTGGTGATAACTTTGGAAAGGAATGGTCAAACCCTATACTAGTATAAGGGGGACTAAGAATGACGTAACTGGCGCTGTTTCTGTAAATTTGTGATAACTTTGGAAAGGAATGGTCAAACCATATACGAGTATAAGGGGGACTAAGAATGACGTCACTGGCGCTGTTACTGTAAATTGGTGATAACTTTGGAAAGCAATGGTCAAACCGCATACTAGTATAAGGGGGACTAAGAATAACGTCACTGGCGCTGTTACTGTAAATTGGTGATAACTTTGGAAAGCAATGGTCAAACCGCATACTAGTATAAGGGGGACTAAGAATGCCGTCACTGGCGCTGTTACTCTAAATTGGTGATAACTTTGGAAAGCAATGGTCAAACCATTAACTCATATAAGGGGGACTAAGAATGACGTAAGTGGCGCTGTTTCTGCAAATTCTTAATGACGTCAACCAGAAGAAGGACCGCTTACACACGACCCCTATCCCCCATCAGCCAATTTACCGAGGCACGAATATTTCCTTTCATTTTTAAGCCACTTCGACTGTATACATATCCGTGACGCATTTATATGTATTATGATGCACATGTAGATATTTATTTACACGTTATCAAACCAGTAAACAATAACAAATGAAAATTCTATAAGCGGTATATAAACCTCTGTCACATAGCAATGAATGAGTTCGTACTAAATTTTTTATCACTTAAACAGGTAAGTTAACTGTTCATTCGCACGTTGGCCCGTGTGTACAATTTTGCACTGCACAACACATCATCATAATCCTCCTCATCATTATCAATTGTTGTCATCATCATCATCATCATTATCATTATCATCATCATCATCATCATCATCATCATCATCATCATCATCATCATCATCATCATCATCATCATTATCATTATCATTATCATCATCATCATCATCATCATCATTATCATCATCATCATCATCATCATCATCATCTTTATCATCATCATCATCATACTCATCATTATCATCATAATCATTATCATCATAATCATTATCACACAGGACATTACCAACACCACCAACATATAGACACGATTTTTGGGAAACTTTAAGGACATTGATTGTCATCAACCAAACATTAAACGAATAATCTAAATCACACTCAATCATCCAAATCACACTCAATCATCTAAATCACACTCAATCATCTAAATCACACTCAATCAAAAAGTCAGTATTGCATGGTTTCATCGCAATGATAATAATCACACTTCGGATAAATGGCTTTAAATCTTATCTGATATTTAACAAGAAATATCTTTAAAAAAGATATTCGGCGTACGTTGTAAATGTTTGCAAAGAATGTAAATTGAATATCCTACATGAATATTTAAAACTGATGCATATGTTGATTTGGTTTATAAACGAACAGTCTAATTTCTTCATAGATCGTTATTCTACACGCATTTAATATTATTTTTCGATATTATTAAAATAAAATAAATAAGTAAATTTTCATCATCAAAAGCGAACTGATATTTTCATGTGGTTAGATCCTAAAAAGTAATATGAAATGTTTCTATATTTGAAATAAATAAAAAGAATATCATTATTTTATGTCAAAGCAATGAACTGATGAACGGCCCCTTGTTTTACATCAGTTATACTTGAATAACCTAAATAAGTCAGACTCATCTGCTCATCAACGTCAGTATATTTATCTATACACAGTAAAACTCAGCATTTTACAATTATATATATTTGAAGAGTTTTTCATGATTAAATTATTTTAGTATACAATGCATTTATTCATAGTCTATATAAAAACAATGTCTATTTGTAGATTGAATAGCGTCTAAACGAGAATTTGGTAGAAACATCAGTATTTCACAAGAAAAAAACAATGATGCAGAGCACCATAAGGCGTCGCGAAACTATGTAAAGTCCATATGTTTAAGAAATCTTAAATATGTTTTGTCCGTACAATTTACTGATCTTACCGTCCCATATTTTTCATCCGTGATATTTTAAATCTAAATAATGTATACAGTATTTCTCAGGCAAATCCAAATTTAACAGAAGTTACGTTGTTTCCTATAAAATAATGACGATCATGAATATGAGCATTCATTACATGTATTATGGATTAAGCATTGTATGACCATATTTTTCACAAATAATATTTTTCACAGGTGTGAAAAATAGGATCTCATTTTTCACAGGTGTGAACAATAGGATCTCATTTTTCACAGGTGTGAAAAATAGGATCTTATTATTCACACATCGCAAGTCATTCTTCACATTTTCTGTGAATTTTATGATCGTGTCAAGTTTTTTATATGCACTGAGATCATATTCTTCACACATGAAAAGAAAGTGTTCAAATATTTAGAAAGTGAATTTGTTACATCATAAGCCTATTTTTCACACTGTATGTGCCCGAAAAAAACGGGGTGATTTACGGTACGGTACGGTATGCATGGTATCGTACGATATGGTACGGCACGGTACCGGGCGGTTAAGAACGGTACGGTTTGGTATGGTAAGGCAGGGCAGGGCAGGGCAGGGCAGGGCAGGGCAGGGCAGGGCAGGGCAGGGCAGGGCAGGGCAGGGCAGGGCAGGGCAGGATTTGTAATGCTATGGTATAGAAAGGTACAGTACGGTGCGGTACGGTACGGTACGGTACGGTTAGGTACGGTACGATACTGTACGGTGCGCTACGATACGATACGGGAGGTACGGTACGCTACGCTACTGTACTGTCTAGAAGTACGTATCAACATGTGCGGCGGTTCTAATAAGGTCATTGATATATTACCGTCCCTGTATGTATACGTATATTCTAGTTCGGGCGGACAAATGCAGGGTTATTTTGGTTTTAATAATAAATAATATTGCGTCTCAATAAAAAGGTGCACGTTCGTATGGACGTACGCGAGTATGCATTTCTATCTCCTAATTAGACCGTACACACGTATTGACTAACGATTAAGCGTATGCATACATTAGTAGCTCCTAAATAGAGCTTCGTTTCTCATAGTGATGACAATACTGATGCTGACGTGATAATGATAATAATGGTGATGATAGGCTAATTATGATGACGATGACGATGATGATGATAATGATGATGATGGTGATGATGACGATGATGGTGATGAGTATTATGATGATGATTATGAAGATGATGGTGATAAAGATTATGATGATGATGATTATGACGATGATGATGATGATGATAAAGATGGTGACGATGATTACTTTATACTTATGCTACAAATAATGATTTCATCAATTGTCACGATACAATTTCACCATAAAATATGTGATAATTCAAAATTGTGATCCGTACTCATACACCCTTTTTAGCCAATCACATTCTTCACACTTATAAATGTGACAAATTACGTCCTTTTTTCACATGCGTGTGAAAAATATGATTTGTGAAAAATATGATCCTACAAAGCATTTATACTATGTGTGCCAAATAAAAACACACGTCAGGGAACATTCATTACAATTAAATAGGATGATTTGACTTCATTTTGTGATAACAAAAACGTAAAGTTATATTTAATAGTGGCGAATTAGATCTATATTCCTTTGGGAAAATACGTCTCGAGCGTTTTTGTGTATAACTATTATAGTTTTAATGCATTCATAAAACGCACGTAAAGTGAAAATACCAAATTTAAATGAAATTATTTTTTTTACTTATGTCCGAAGCTTCCGTTGTGTCTATTTATAGGAACGTTGACGAGTGACGTCACGCGCACCTGCTATGTTTAGACTCCGCCCACTGGTTGGCAAAAGGTGGTGGGCATAACATTGTCACATACAGATAGTGTTGAAAAAACATTAGTTAATTTTCACAATAATTCAATGTTTTAAAACATGCTGGCACATAATAATGTTATAATAAGACATATTTCATTATGAAACGTTTGTTTTTATAATTATTGTTTACTTATGATGCATTTAAAAGTACTAAATTCATTGTGCCCAATATCCAAGTATGCGACACTTATACAAGACTTAGTTGTTGTTCGTGACAAAAAAAAAATAAAAAAATATGCATTTAAGTTAACTTGTTCCAGAATACAGGGCACTAAAACTGACATGCACAGCTTTTAATTTGACTTATTCAATCATGGAATTGCGTTTGTTTTTCAGATATTTTGATAATTTACAGTGCATACTCTAGAACATGGTTTAGCTACGCCACTGGCATTAATAGCACACGCTTGAGACGTCTGCGAAGTGATACTAACCAGGACGCAGACGACAAAAGTAGATATTAGGCCATTGTTATAAACCTTCAAAGATATATAATTATACTATTCTAAATAGTTGAAGAGGAGTATTGACTCCCATGCACAAAGCCATTCCGAAATAAGCCACCCAATGTTTAAAAAACAAGGAAATAAATGCGATTCATAAAACTTGACCCTCGTATAGAATTCTCGCTATTTTGGCTTTTGTAAGTGATTAATTTCGGATAACTGAAACATCTAACGTGAAAAATACCATTGTAAAAAGGCAAGACAGATTCACGCTAGGTATCAGGTTCGGTGTTTATTTACTTTTTTCTAAATATCCTCTACCTTGAATACAGCCGTGAGTATAGGGCGAAATTTGAATTAAATTAACTGTTAAGTACCATCTGTTACATTTAAAGGGATATTTATGAAGTGTTGAGAATGTGATCGTATATGGCGTCGACGGATACCAAAATTTGCAAAAAAATGAGGCGTGTCGTGAGAAAACCGGTCCCCACAGGCTGATCCGGGACGACACTTTCCGCCAACAGCTGATTTATGTTTAGAAGAGACTTGTGTATGTTCGTTTGTTTTGTTAGGGTTTTACGCCGTTTTCAACAGTATTTCAGTCATATTTAATGTTGCTGATTAAGCAAATATGTGTAGCTTATAAGAAAGTTCGTGACACGTGTCTTACATTCCATACGCTGTACGCATTCACATGTGATACTATTAATTTATTAACACAACATGTAATCAGGTTTCTAGTCAACTCTTACCCTAGTCAATACGTAATCTTTTTGGTTACCTCGTACCTCTGGTCAACTAGTACCCTAGTCAACTCGCACCTCTGGTCAACTAGTACCCTAGTCAACTCGCACCTCTGGTCAACTAGTACCCTAGTCAACTCGCACCTCTGGTCAACTAGTACCCTAGTCAACTCGCACCTCTGGTCAACTAGTACCCTAGTTAACTCGCATCTCTGGTCAACTAGTACCCTAGTCAAACTCGCACCTCTGGTCAACTAGTACCCTAGTCAACTCGCACCTCTGGTCAACTAGCACCCTAGTCAACTCGCACCTCTGTCAACTAGTACCCTAGTCAACTCGCACCTCTGGTCAACTAGTACCCTAGTCAGCTCGTACCTCTGGACAACTAGTACCCTAGTCGACTCGCACCTCTGGTCAACTAGTACCCTAGTCGACTCGCACCTCTGGTCAACTAGTACCCTAGTCAACGCGCACCTCTGGTCAACTAGTACCCTAGTCAACTCGTACCTCTGGTCAACTAGTACCCTAGTCAACTCGTACCTCTGGACAACTAGTACCCTAGTCAACTCGTACCTCTGGTCAACTAGTACCCTAGTCAACTCGCACCTCTGGTCAACTAGTACCCTAGTCAACTCGTACCTCTGGACAACTAGTACCCAAGTCGACTCGCACCTCTGGTCAACTAGTACCCTAGTCGACTCGCACCTCTGGTCAACTAGTACCCTAGTCAACGCGTACCTCTGGTCAACTAGTACCCTAGTCAACTCGTACCTCTGGTCAACTAGTACCCTAGTCAACTCGTACCTCTGGACAACTAGTACCCTACTCAACTCGTACCTCTGGTCAACTAGTACCCTAGTCAACTCGTACCTCTGGTCAACTAGTACCCTACTCAACTCGTACCTCTGGACAACTAGTACCCTAGTCAACGCGTACCTCTGGTCAACTAGTACCCTACTCAACTCGTACCGCTGGTCAACTAGTACCCTAGTACACTCATACCTCTGGTCAACTAGTACCCTTGAAATTTGAATGGTCCAAAATTTGTTTTCGTTGCTAAAACAAATGAAATCAGAAATAATATGGACAATCTTTAGTGTGATATTACTGTTAATATTAATCACTTAGTCAAATAATCATGACGAACAGAGCCGTGATGTGACGATGAAGAAGGAAAAAATTATTGGACGAAATTTGAGTTTAAAGGGTATTGGTGAATTGTAAAGGGTATTGGTGAATTGTAAAGGGTATTGGTGAATTGTAAAGGGTATTTGTGAATTGTAAAGGGTACTGGTGACTTGTAAAGGCTAATGGTGAATAGTAAAGGGTATTGATGAATTGTAAAGGGTATTGGTGAATTGTAAAGGGAATTGGTGAATTGTAAAGACTATTGGTGAATTGTAAAGGCTATTGGTAAATTGTAAAGGGTATTGGTGAATTGTAAAGGGTATGGGTGAATTGTAAGGGGTGTTGGTGAATTGTAAAGGGTATTGGTGAATTGTAAGGGGTATTGGTGAATTGTAAAGGCTATTGGTGAATTGTATATGGTATAGGTGAATTGTAAAGGGTATTGGTGAATTGTAAAGGCTATTGGTGAATTGCAAAGGGTATTGGTGAATTGTAAGGGGTATTGGTTAACTGTTAAGGGTATGGGTGAATTGTAAGGGGTATTGGTGAATTGTAAAGGGAATTGGTGAATTGTAAAGGGTATTGGTGAATTGTAAGGGTATTGGTGAATTGTAAAGGCTATTGGTGAATTGTAAATGGTATTGGTGAATTGTAAAGGGTATTGGTGAATTGTAAAGGCTATTGGTGAATTGTAAGGCGTATTGGTGAATTGTAAAGGCTATTGGTGAATTGTAAAGGCTATTGGTAAATTGTAAGGGGTATTGGTGATGGTGAATTATAAGGGGTATTGGTGAATTGTAAAGGGTATTGGTGAATTGTAAAGGGTACTGGTGAATTGTAAGGGGTATTGGTGAATTGTAAAGGGTATTTTCAGAGCTTCAGATAGGACTGGGGCTAAAAGGGTATATTAATCCCATGTTATTAAGTCTGAAGTATATAACTGTGCATGTAAATATTGTACAGTACTAGCAGTGTTTAATTAGATACATTAAGAAACTTAATTTTCAAAGTCAATACGTTTTTGGCAAGATTTTCAATGTTGACCAGTACCCCCACTTTAATTTTCTAAACGGTACTAGTACCCCCTATTTACAATTTCTAAAGGGTATTTGCAATTGTTTAAGGGGTATTTATACAAATACCCCTCTTATCTAGAAATTTGATAAAAATCCACATATTTAGTTACGATTATTTGATTAATCAATCACTTTTGGCTCTGACTAATCAATGAATATTTTTAGGACTGATTCCATTCAATAGTGCATTACAATGGTGTCTCATTATAGAAAAGAATGAATCATGTATTGTGAGAATTCTTTATAAAGAAAATTCAACAAAATCGCTTGAGCAAAATAAAAACGCCAACTGGGTATCGAACTGACGACGCAGGAGCTATCAGGACTCAAAAGCGTTGTTAGTGTAATATTTATCTGCGCTATTTTGTCTTTCAGAAATCATGTGAACACTATGATTATAAAAGATACTGCTCTGGCGTTACAATGTATATTTAAACAAGACGAGCGCCCAAAACAAACACGGCCTATTTGAGTATTTGTTGTTTTTTTCCGAACTTCGTATGCTCTTTCCCAATTATACAAATGACATATTTACCATTGTTTAATACCAAAATAAATATTAAAATTTCAGATTTTTATTTCGTAGAATATAGCCTCAAACAATGCCATATCGCAATCCACCCCATTTGTGTCTAGTGGAAATGAAAAGCAGTGCTGTTTTGATACTCTCTGCTAGCAATAATAGAATTCAGACGACAAGTACACCCGTAGTAGGCCATTGTGGAAGACAATGTTCTGAAATTAGCTGAAAGCGAAATTCCATTGTATTGAACTCCGTTATATGGTATTCTATATAATGGTTAATCATGTCGCCTAATTTAAATTACGTTATTTATCGGATTTCCTATTCATATTTAAAGACACCACATGGTTTGGTGTAGAAATGCTCATGGTATAGCCATAATTTATTATCTTCAATCTGTAACAGTTATACACTAAAATTAAGATCTTGCTCTTCCTTTGATTTGCTTGGTCACTGTTCGACCTCATTTTACGGTGTACTTTATTGTTGGACGTTAAGTATATATCCGCTCGGGTCATAAATACCAGAATGGTCATATTTCATATTAAGAGTGTATTGTTAACAAACATTGTAAACATTTTCTTCCGAACAATAAAACGATTATTCAAATTGTGCGTGCAAAAAGCCCGCAACTGTCCATTTTAACCCATCAATTAACAGTTAATTCGCTCTTATTTATTTTGTAAATGAGGCGTGTCGTGGGAAAACCAGGCTTAATGCGTGTGCGTAAAGTGTCGTCCCGGATTGGCCTGTGCCCTCCGCCAACATTGTTTTTATGTTTAGAAGAGACTACCTTGCAACAGAAACTACCATAAAAGCGGAAAGTGCCGTCCTGTATTAGCCTGTGCGGACTGCACATGCTAATCCGGGACGACACTTTACGCACATGCATTAAGCCCGGTTTTCCCACGACACGCCTCAAATACTTGTGTAAGTTAATTAAAATTTTAAAACTTACAAAGCAACATACACATCCAACACTAGTGCCATATTTATCCATACATCCATAAGAAAACACCAGGGCGGTTGGCGAATAACTATATTTCTTGTTTTCTGGTCGAGAAAATTGATTGTAGCCTTGTTTTCATTCAGTTATTCAATTCCACGAATGAACACTTATCCGGTGCGTAATTAAAGACGATTTCGGTATTTTCTCTGCGCATATACCTTCGCGCATCAGTGGAGGTGATTTAACTCTTCAACAATTAGAAGTGTTTTCACAAATAATATCTAATAAGTATTTTGTAAACTGTTATTGTCAACTTGTTTTAGTTAAAGAATCAAATATGTTCATGATAATAATACTAGAGTGTATTATGACTCGGTGTTGCGTGAAGTTTCATAAAACACTGAAAAAGAAAGTAGATATAGACAAAACCACAGGGGCATGGAACAATAAAATATCCTATATATACTATAAATATAAGCAAGGGATACAACTGTCAAAATTTCTACATAACACCCTAGTCTGATAAAGAGCCCGAATTTCACACTAAAAAGCAATAAACATACCAAATAAACTGTATGAACCAGATAAAATCTCGTAAATAGGAGAAAAGTATTAGTAGCATTCTTTTCACACACTTTCCTCTGATCCTAGATATTTGCCAACTATTCTCTCTGATCCTAGATATTTGTCATCTATTCTCTCTGATCCTATAGATATTTGCCAACTATACTTTTTGAGCCTATAGATATTTGCAAATATTCTCTCTGATCCTAGATATTTGCCAAATATTCTCTCTGATCCTAGATATTTGCAATCCATTCTCCTCTGATTCTAGATATTTGCCAACTATTCTCTCTGATTCTAGATATTTGCCAACTATTCTCTCTGATCCTAGATATATGCCAACTATTATGCTCTAATTCTAGATATTTGCCAGCTACTATCTCTGATCCTAGATATTTGCCAACTATTATCTCTGATTCTAGATATTTGCCAACTATTCTCTCTGATTCTAGATATTTGCCAACTATTCTCTCTGATCCTAGATATTTGCCAGCTATTCTCTCTCATTCTAGATATTTGCCAACTATTCTTTATGATTCTAGATATTTGCCAATCATTATCTCTGATCCTAGATATTTGCCAACTATTCTCTCTGATTCTAGATATTTGCCAACCATTCTTTCTGATCCTATATATTTGCCAACTATTATCTCTGATTCTAGATAATTGCCAACTATTCTCTCTGATTTTAGATATTCGCCAACTATTCTTTTTTGATTCTAGACATTTGCCAACTATTCTCTCTGATCCTAGATATTTGCCAGCTACAATCTCTGATCCTAGATATTTGCCAACTATTCTCTCTGATTCTAGATATTTGCCAACTATAATCTCTGATTCTAGATATTTGCCAACTATTATCTCTGTTCCTAGATATTCGCCAACTATTCTCTCTGATTCTAGATATTTGCCAACTATTCTCTCTGATCCTAGATATTTGCCAACTATTATGCTCTAATTCTAGATATTTGCCAACTATTATCTTTGATTCTAGATATTTGCAAATTATTGTTTCTGATTCTAGATATTTGCCAACTATTATCTCTGATCCTAGATATTTGCCAACTATTATTTCTGATTCTAGATATTTGCCAACTGTTCTTTCTGATTCTAGATATTTGCCAACTATTCTCTCTGATTCTAGATATTTGCCAACCATTCTTTCTGATCCTATATATTTGCCAACTATTCTCTCTGATTCTAGATATTTGCCAACTATTATCTCTGATTCTAGATATTTGCCAACTATTCTCTCTGATCCTATATATTTGCCAACTATTATGCTCTGATTCTATATATTTGCCAACTATTCTCTCTGATTCTAGATATTTGCCAACTATTCTCTCTAATTCTATATATTTGCCAACTATTATGCTCTGATTCTAGATATTTGCCAACTATTTTGCTCTGATTTTAGAGATTTGTCAACTATTATGCTCTGATCCTAGATATTTGCCAACTATTCTCTCTGATCCTAGATATTCGCCAACTTTTCTCTCTGATCCTAGATATTTGCCAACTATTATCTCTGATTCTAGATATTTGCCAACTATTATGTTCTGATTCTAGATATTTGCCAACTATTCTCTATGATTCTAGATATTTGCCAACTATTCTCTCTGATCCTAGATATTTGCTAACTATTCTCACTGATTCTAGATATTTGCCAACTATTCTCTCTGATTCTAGATATTTGCCAAATATTCTCTCTGATTCTATATATTTACCAACTATTCTCTCTGATTCTAGATATTTGCCAACTATTCTTTCTGATTCTAGATATTTGCCAAATATTCTCTCTGATCCTAGATATATGTCAGCTATTATCTCTGATCCTCGATATTTGCCAACTATTCTCTCTGATTCTAGATATTTGCCAACTACTCTTTCTGATCCTAGATATTTGCCAACTATTATCTCTGATCCTAGATATTTGCCAACTATTCTTTCTGATTCTAGATATTTGCCAACTATTATCTTTGATCCTAGATATTTGCCAACTATTCTCTCTGATTCTAGATATTTGCCAGCTCTATTCTTTCTGATCCTATATATTTGCCAACTATTATTTCTGATTCTAGATAAAAAAAATTGCCAACTATTCTCTCTGATTCTAGATATTTGCCAGCTATTCTCTCTGATCCTAGATATTTGCCACTACTATCTCTGATCCTAGATATTTGCCAACTATTCTCTCTGATTCTATATATTTGCCAACTATAATCTCTGATTCTAGATATTTGCCAACTGTTATCTCTGTTCCTAGATATTTGCCAAATATTCTCTCTGATTCTAGATATTTGCCAGCTACTATCTCTGATCCTAGATATATGCCAACTATTCTCTCTGATTCTAGATATTTGCCAACTATAATCTCTGATTCTAGATATTTGCCAACTATTATCTCTGTTCCTAGATATTTGCCAACTATTCTCTCTGATCCTAGATATTTGCCAACTATTCTTTCTGATTCTAGATATTTGCCAACTATAATCTCTGATTCTAGATATTTGCCAGCTACTATCTCTGATTCTATATATTTGTCAACTATTCTCTCTGATCCTAGATATTTGCCAACTATTCTCTCTGATTCTAGATATTTGCCAACTATTCTCTCTGATTCTAGATATTTGTCAACTATTATCTCTTATCCTAGATATTTGCCAACTATTCTCTCTGATCCTAGATATTTGCCAACTATTCTCTCTGATTCTAGATATTTGTCAACTATTATCTCTGATCCTAGATATTCGCCAACTATTCTCTCTGATTCTAGATATTTGCCAACTATTCTCTCTGAATCTAGATATTTGGCAACTATTCTTACTGATCCTAGATATTCTCATTCCATTATCCTCTGATCCTAGATATTTGGCAACTATTCTCTCTGATCCTAGATATTTGCCAACTATTCGCTCTGATCCTAGATATTTGCCAACTATTCTCTCTGATCCTAGATATGTGCATTTCCTTTTCTATCCGATCCTAGATATTTGCATTTCCTATTCTATCCGATCCTATATATTGATAAAATATTCTGTCGTATCCTAAATATTAACAAACTATTCCCAACTTATCCCAGATATTTGCAAACTATTCACTCCGATTATAGATATTTGCAAACAATAATTTTATCTGTTCTTAGATATTTCCAAACATAACTTATAATAATATTTGCGGAATAAATTATAACGCTAAAGTATTGTGCGAACAATATACTCGCACACGCACAATGAGTGTATCATTTTATGTGTAAATATCTTAACATTGCAGGCAATGACGTAAAGCATACAAATAACAAAATTCGTTAAAGTGTCCATTAAAATGTCCTGTATGGTAACATGAACGTGTCCCGTAACAAAGTATTCAAGCTTATTATGATTTAAGATAAAGAGTTAATTGTTTACCAATTACAGCCAAGGAAATTTGAGATAAGGTTAAATACAATCTTATGACGCCGATTAGTAGTTTTACTATAATTATAAATATGAGATATTTGCGAACTGTACTACGACGAGCGTTCGTTTAATGACTGAGTGCTTATAAGGGATTTTCAATTATATTTGTATTGTAATATATCCGAATCTCAAGTGATCCGTTGACAGTATCAGCAGGGTTAAGGCCCTGTCACACTGTGGCGAATTTAAGCTACGAGTTCTGGCGTTTTGTAAATCGCCAGAACTCGCCCGGTGTCGTGTAGATCTTGTACACATGTCGTTCTTTGTCGCAGTGATGTCTACCCATGTCTCCTTATGTCGCCAGAACTCGCCAAGTAGAGGTGAGTATTTTAAACCGTTTACAATTCTCGCCGCTTCTCGGCGACTTTTTATTCTCGTACAGGTGTCGATAACATGTCGAAAGAATCTCGCGCACTCTCAAACACTCTCGAACACATATCGTATACATGTCTTCCCTTGTCGTAGTGTGTCGCCGTAAATTATTCTTCTACGACATAACACGAGTTTGCTGCGAGTTTGGGATACTTGTCTACGACATCTTCTCGTCCGTGTCTCTTAAAATGTCGTCATAAACTCGTGCTCATGTCCTCACAAGTCGTAAAGACTTATCCCCACTCGTACATTTTCGAAGACAAGTCTTCGATTGTCGAACAGAAATCGTACGCATATCTCGGCTGCACTCGTGATAAAATGTGATTATCGTACTTGTGTCGTGTCAATGTCGTGTCAAGGTTGAAGAGAACTCGAACAAATGTCGTCTTGAAACAACTCCGCGACCAACTCATCCACTTTACGGCGAGTTATAACTCGTCAGAGCTCGTACAGAACTCGAAGCTCAAATTCGCCACAGTGTGACAGGGCCTTTACAGAGGGCTAATTTATAAACGATCCATAATGTTGATAACACTTCCGTTAATAAGTAATTAAGCACGCTGTTGTGTTATTTTATTGTAACATACTTTTCTGAAACGATTTCAACACACGACCAAAAGCTAAAGTATTATATTATAAAAACTTATATCTTTTACATATTCATGTTATTCTAATTATATTTAAAATATGTATACCGGTTTAAGTGAAGTTCATTTTGGAAAGAAGGACGTATCATTTAAGTATAACCTGAGTTATATTTTAATTCATATTCAGTTTTAGTGCAATAGATCATCTCGCACCACCTAGGGGAGCCAAACATTTTTATCTGTGAAAAATAAATCTAGCTTAACTCTATTTTTGTTGAAACGTTACTTACTTGATAGAATGTAAACTCCAAATTGCTGTCACTGTTATAATATCCTAGTTGAATGCGCGGTCCACACGATGTAGAGATGTCTGTCGCTTTTATACCCTCAGATATCCCTACACCACACACGGGCGTCGGCAACAAAAGATGTAGACATGTCTGTCGCTGTTATACCCTCAGATATCCCTACACCTCACACGGGCGTCGCCAATCAAAAGATGAAGAGGTGTCTGTCGCTTTTATACCATCAGATATCACTACACCACACACGGGCGTCGCCAACTAAAAGATGTAGAGGTGTCTGTCGCTTTTATACCCTCAGATATCCCTACACCACACAAGGGCGTCGCCAACTAAAAGATGTAGAGGTGTGTGCCGCTTTTATACCCTCTGACAGATATTCCTAAACCTCACACGGGCATCGCCAACTAAAAGATATAGAGGTGTGTGTCGCTTTTATACCCTCTGACAGATATCCCTACACCTCACACGGGCGTCACAAACCAAAAGATGTACATATGTATGGCGCTTTTGTACCCTCTGATATCCCTACACCACACACGGGCGTCGCCAACCAAAAGATATAGACATGCCTGTCGCTTTTATACCCTCATATATCTCTATACCACACACGGGCGTCGCCAATCAAAAGATGTAGACATGTCTGTCGCTTGTATACCCTCAGATACCTCTTTACCACACACGGGCGTCGCCAACCAAAAGATGTAGAAATGTCTGTCGCTTTTATACTCTCAGGTATCCAAACACCACACACGGGCGTAGCCAATCAAATTATGTAGTAGTAGTACATTTTTTTATCGAGTGCACCGGGATTCTCTCCCATATGGCCATCGCCCCCAGAAGACTTGTTAGTTGGGTTCAAATTATTTCGACATGTCTGTCGCTTTTATACTCTCAGATATCCTTACACCTCACACGGGCGTCGCCAATCAAAAGATGTAGACGAGTCTGTCGCTTTTATACTCTCAGATATCCCTACACCACACACGGGCGTAGCCAACCTCCATACAGAGATATAACTGGTTCCGAGCGTAGCTCTTTTATCTCCCTGCCGGCATGAAATTACACGTGACCGCAGTCAAATCACATTTCACGAAATAAAATCTTCGACATGTATAAGAAGAGAGAAAACGTGGACACAATAAAATTCTTGCGTCTTTTTGTAGTTTTTTTTTACTTTGTATGTATCCCTTTTTGTTTTTCATTTTAACTCGTAATATATATATATATACCTGGACCAACAATGCAACATTAGTTTATAAAATAATAATTAAAAAAATCAAAATGTTAAAAATGTCCTGAATCCTCAAACTCCTCACATTGGTTTCACCTAAATTAGGATTTCACTCGTGGTGGCAGATAGTGTTGGGACCGTGGTGGCAGATAGTGTTGTGACCGTGGTGGCAGATAGTGTTGGGACCGTGGTGGCAGATAGTGTTGGGACATCTATTCGAAAATGCAATCGATCATCGGGTTGGAATCGGTTGTCGCTTCCGATGCGATTTTACCGATTATAATCGGTTTCAAATGTTATTTGTATTATACATATTTTACATCTTTTAACGTAGAATATTTACTTAAATATTAAAGTATGTGCGTTGCTTTTGTGCATCAATAATAAATGTAAACAAATAAACAATAAGTTAAATAACAGCAGTTTTATTTGCTAAACAGTTGCTTATTAATTTTAAACATATAAAACAAGTAGTTCTGTAGAACAAGTAAATTTAACATGGAAAAAAATAGTCGAAACTATAAAATAACTGAAAATGATTTGGTCTAAATTACGGAACACACATCTCAGTACTTAGTTTACGCGTCAAATCCGATTATCGATTTTATAACTGCGACATCGACAATCGACATCGAAAAAAATTACACGCCGCTAATCGATTTTTTCCGATCATCGTCCCAACACTAGTGGCAGAGGTTACTGAAGAACGCCAAGGGGAAAATAACCGCTGCGAGAATGTTGGGGCGTAGCGATTACATAATTTTTCTACAACTTGTGCATTCCATAAATAGCGGTCGCGTCGCAGTGACATACTTCATTATTATGACGGTTCACTAAAAAATTCATTCGTGGCGGTAAAATGGTGAAATATAGTTCCGAAAATAGTAAATAAACATACATTTAAAACCTCAGTTCTTCAAATGTGAACTGATGTAATTATATTAATGAAAAGCATCGTGTTTACTATTTTTGCATGCGTATTAGTTGTTATCATATTTACATTAATCTCGTACTAAATCCTTTAGTTTAAAACACCCTTACATTTTCATACATCATTCTTAAATGTCACGTGCTGATATCTTTAAAGACAAAGAACGCAGTGTGCAATAAACAATGGGAAGTAAATAGTCGCGAAACTGACTGTTTAATAGTACTCGTGGCTTAAAGCGAATTCTGACCTGCTAACAGGTTACTTACCAGTAAATCAGTGTGCATCCCTCCGTGGTCCATTCGAAAGTAGTGCCTATTACTATTCCTTTTCTCTTCTGGTTTAAAAGCCATTTAGCAAGCTCAGGCATGCCTTCTGTGGTTATTTCTTAATCCCATGTGGTGTATTGCTTTGGAGGCTAGCTTGAAACGTTAAATTTTGGGGTGTGTTTATTATGGTATGGGTTTTTTGTCGAAATATGAATGCCGAAACCGTGTTTTCTACCGGTGCCTGCATTCAGGCGAAATGCATTTTCTTAGAAGTAACATGACATATCTTTTTATTGCAATTTTTGGAAAAGGAAAGATTCATCTGTAAATTGATACCATGCTTGCACAATCTGAAATAAAGGAAAGGCTAGATAAATGCTTGGAAAGTTCGCCGTTTTATAATGGGACCCTATGGGAATTGGAATTACTGGTATCTAACCTTTAAGAAAACCAGGGTCCGGCCCTTAAGGGTCCAGTTTTACATAAAATCACCATGTAACTGTGTTATTTTATTGGTTTTATTGCTTTTCCCGGGAAAAAAGTTATTAATATCATAATTGACATGCATTATACGAGTTTAAACGCGAAACCTGGTTTTCGGGTAAAAAAATGAAAAAAAAGTACGGAAACTTGCCTTTTGCACTTCACAGCACATCGAGTCATGTTATAAACAAACTTTTATACGTTTTATACATTATTGATGTTTATTGCAGTAAAATACGTCTAAATGAATTGGTAATTTGACTGGTTTATATGATTTAGGTACGAATTTTAGCTCCCGCTCCCCATACAATCCATGTACTGAAAACGCAAGCCAGATGGCTTATCATGTGTTGTACTCAAATGCGTTTTTGAAGTATTTCTTCTAAGCGGATCGACCTGAAATTTTGCACGTGTGGTACAATCAGGTTAATAATGATGTAGACGATTTTTTTCACAATTTGAGTTTTCTTTAACATTGTAATGTGCGATCCAATAGAATAACACAACGTATTCAAAAAAGCCTTTAATTGGTTACCGGTAATTACAATGACAAATACATACAGCGCCTTCGTTTAATCGTTCCATATCGAATATCCATCTACTGCTGTAAAAGCAATAGATGCCTATCGGACAGCGCAGTTGACTATATAAATATTTCAACAATATGTGTTGTTATGATAAACACCAAGGGCAGATCGGTTATGATGCCAAGGACGCAATTCGCCAGTCATCACTTGCTAGACCTCGTCACCCACCCCTATGTTTAAATGGTCGAAACACCGGAAGCAAAACATAAAGTAATCAAAACGATGACAGCGCAGAAAGACTATTGGCGACAAGGAATCCAAGCGCAGAAGAATGTATGAGTGCATTTTTGCTAAAAAGGAAACATTAGTTCGAATGAAGTTATATTTCCCACCTTTAAACTTGATAATATGGCTTCTTATTCTATAGTATACAAGGTCATTATTAAAAAAAATGTGTAAGTAACGAACACATATATTTTAGTTATTTATCTAATGCAAACGGAATTATATACATGCTAATGAACAAGTCAATCTGCAAAGAGCCATGCAGAATAACAGATAAAGCGTGGTATTTAGGAGCATCGATTGTTAGTGATTCGTAGCCTACTGAGTCAAAAGTAGGTCATACATTGCGTGCACTCGATTTTCCATACTACAGTTTAAAATTAATACATTGCAGTGATTTGTTGTCAAAATATTCTGAATAAGAATCGTCAACAAGAAATAACACTTTAAAACAACGAGTCAAACAATAACCGATGTAGCGCATTAATTTAGTGGTCTTATTCCAGGACACCCGTGTGATCATTTCGGTTACCAGGCGCGTAATTTGGACCCAAATTAGGATTACGCACCATTCTAGGGGGTTTGTCCGGGGGCATGCCCCCTCGGAAATTTTTTGTCTTCTAGACGCTCTTAGAAGCCATTTGGAGTGTATATAGATGTATTTTTCGGTGTACTTCTTGGCTTAATTTTATCTATTTGATTTCAATGAAAATGAATATACATTTCACAACAACAAAAGTTTATTATCGTTCCATCAACAAATATAACGCAATCAACAACAACAACAAAGTTACCCTGTTAGGCAGCAAAACGTCACGAAATAGTATAGCGCTAGTCGTCGTTCCTTTTTTGGCAAACGATTCGATTCGATCACCGAATTCACATTTATTTATTTCCCTCTGCAAATGTTCCTCAGTCCTAGGCCCTATAACCGCTCCGTTTTCTTTGTTGACCTGGGTTACGTTTTCAACTGCCTTTTTGTTTTTCACACGCCTCGATGTGCTCCCCAATAACGGTTGAAACAGCCATGGTCAGCACTACATGTATTTGTAAGCAGAATGCGTCTTAGGGATACAACTTTCTGTTGATATGGTATCCCCAAACGGGATCAGCATCCGTGCATCCCGAATTTCATCAGGGAACCTCGCTTTTTCAACGGACGCTGCTGGTAGATCTTGCTCAAACATGGCAACATGGACTGTAGAATGTCGGTCGTTACGTTATTGATCTTTCTCGGTATCAAGCATTGAGCACTGAGCCTGTCTCCGACCTCGATCAGTCAAATTTAAATTCCAATATTCTAACGACAGAAGCGCATTTTGACGAATTTGCAGACGGAGATTTAGGTTTGCCCTAAGGCGGGATGGATCAACACTTAATGCATTCGCGATGTCGATTGTCATACAACGCATCTCAGGTTGCTCAATAATTGCGTTCAAACTCGATGCGTGTATTGATACCTCAGACAGCACATGCTTGATCATGAGTGGTTGCCACTTTGTATGTGACGTGTAGTTTTGTCGTCACTGAAATTATGTCTAAGATCCTCTAAGTCGTCAATAGCAGATGTATATGAACACTTGAACGTATTGGAAGCATCATCCCTGGCCGCCCATCTTGTTTCACAAAGCAGCTGTAGCGTTTTTCCATTTTATATTTGCTCTCAGTGGCTCTTAGGATGCCTGCACTATCGCTAGACTTATGAAGTAAGCTTTGTGCTTGGATACCTAGAATTTTTCCTGACATATTCGAGGCTCCATCGTAACCGTATCCTTTCAATCGTTCAGTTTTGATTCCTGCTTCCCGTAAGTTTTACAGAAAGGTTAGTGATTTGCCTGTGGTCGACTATTCCGCTGAAAATTCTATGAAGTCTTCTCTGACATACTTGGTGGTATTGCTTGTATCTTTTTATAGAGTGTAGTCCAACCATTACCCCTGACCCACTTGGACAACGATTTTAAATGTAGTTTGGCATTTATTTCACTTTTGTTTTTGACAATTTACGAAAATAGTTTTACGCACGTGCGCAAGTGCGTAAGACCAGCTACGCGCCTGTCGGTTACATTCAAGTAAATTGAGAAAATAGGGGTGTCATTAATTTGACGTAACATTTATAATGAATTGACTCTGGTAGAAACTGTAGTTGCAACAAATCACATGATATACACATTATAATACACATGAAATACATAATAGGTAAGAAAACATCGCGATTTTGTGCTGATTTGAAGACGGACCTTTACAGGTTTCGATTTACTGGCTAGTGGCCTGCAAAGAAAAGAAGTAGTTTTCCGCGATACCTGTTTTGGAAATTACCCTCTCAAAAGACCGTTGGCTTCCACCAACAGTATAATTACACTGTTTTGTTTATTCGTCAGATAGGCCAAGTGGTTTAAGGCGTCAGACTTTTGATAATGATGTCGTAGGTTCGATCCCCGGTGCCAGTACTTTTTTCATGTTCGATGCTTTCCTTCTGATAACACTTGATTTGGTTTTAGTTCAAATGTTGTATTTTTTCCAGATATTCAATGGCATATTAAAAAATACAACAATCTGTGAACAAGTCCCTTTTAATATACATACTGTGTTAGCATGGATCTGGGGTTGTATTCCAGAAGCATCTAAAGTCAAATCTTATTCTTAGCCTTAAAATCGTTATTTTCTTTAACATTTTATTCCATGTATAAACTTTGATACATAATATTCTGCTTATTGTTCACCAATTATCAACGTATTATTAACTACTAGTTACTGAACTGTAATTGGATTCACTTATTCATAAAAATATTACCTTACAAAAATCGGAAGTTAGGTTAAAACACATTAAGATAAACTTAAGATGTTTCTGGAATATTGGCCCAGTTCAGAACACGCCTTCTGACATTTCAAGTTGTGTGTATATTTCTATTGAAGAACGACGTTTATTTATTAAACACAATTTCACACCCGAAACGCGAGGTTTCGTCTATACAAGAATACAATGTCCCATTTATCGCTGCACAGGATCTATGCAAGCGCGGGTTATGTGTTACTGATTATATTAACATTGACATTGTGAAGGAATTTCAATGAATTTCATGGTCTTAGACTCGGTGCAGTAAGACATTCAACGGACAGATATAGCGCGGTGTAGTATTTCGCTGTTAAAGATGAACTGTCGAGATAGTGTATGTATCTAACGATCAGCGGCGTAGCTGCCTTTAGGCCACGGCCTAAACATTTTTCTGAATAAAGAGAGCCAAATCTGCATTAAAAGTCAACAGCTTCCGAGGTGGGGTGGGGGGGACTTTAATGACTGTTCAGATAAATTTTGACTCATTTAACTACGTTCATGATACTACATTTAAATGATGTGATGTTGTAAAATAAACACGAAAAAACAAGGAATTACGAGAACAAGAAATGCCATGTCAACACACTCCTCATACACCCCCGCCGAACAGCATAAATTGGCCTAGACATATTTTGCGACCAAGCTACGTCCCTGACTACAGTAACTTTATTAATTTAAAAGGCATTATGAATTTTATGTATGATATTGTAAAAGAAGGGCGGTGATGGTATACAAAATGTTATTCAATAGAGAACATAATAATACAGGGTGGAATATAAAATATCGATAATGTTGGTAAAATATTGCCGTCGCGACCTGTTGTATCCCACCAATGCATTAATTGACTACAAATGAAAAAGTACTCATGTTTCCATAAAATATTTTTTTTTTAAATCACATATAGTGTGAAACTAAAACTGTGTCGTGAAAATTACCGTCTTGACAAGTTTTTCAGATAGTACTTTTTAAGGTCGATGGTTAGCATAACTTGATAGAGGCTGCAAATATTGATCTACTTTTTATATTAGCGTAACAAGGTAGGCCCTGTGCCAATATTGCGCTACTTTTTATATGGGCAATATTGGCCGGGACTAACCGAGGAAAGACCGATTCTGTGGTGGAAATTTCTCCCTATATGTCTATAGAGGAGCGACAGGATTTTCGTCGCTACTTTCACGCACTGAAATGGCATTGTTAGCTTTAATATTTCTTAATAACGATAGCACTTCCATTTTGGATGCAACACCAATTTTAACCTACACACTATTGCATGTTCAACACATCTCGCTGTCCTCCTCTGTGTAAACTGTAATCGACATTCTGCTTCACTGAAACGATTGCGTCATTTCGATTGGTCATTCAATTCTATCATTCATCATCCGATTGGTTGAGGCATATTTGAAGGGTTAAGCAAGGCAAGGTAAACATGGTGGACTGTACATGAATGTTGATTTATTCGCAAGTTTAAATCGGAATTAAACGCATGCTCTAGGTAAATTTCGGCACATGTTAAGCTGTTTAGGTGTAGTTTAAGTAAAATATGTTGATTTTATAACTTTATTGTCGCAAATAATGGAAATTAATGAAAATTAAAACTTTTAGGTTTCCACCACATAAATGGTCTTTCGGCGATGAGACGTTCCAGCGAATCGAGCGACATTTTCCAAATTTTTTGGCACCAATACCCCCCTCCCCCCCCCAAAAAAAAACAAGACAAAAACACAACAACAACAACAAAACAAGAAAAAAACTTTATTCTTTTAATATAAAGATTTAAGATGGCGCCACTGATCATACAGAATATAAACGCGGTTATCGTTTTAATAGCGAGACTAAAATCTCAAACGGCATTTAATTTTAATAATACATTTAAAATACTATCATTATATTCAATTTATCACCGACGTGCCTCGTTCATAATGAAGTATAACGGCAGACGTGCAGGTTACGGATGATTAAATAGTGTAAGCGACTGACAATAAAGTCAATGTGCTGCAAAAAGTGACACTGTCACTCAGTCATGTACCGCATTTTATATATACATACCGATAGATCTACCGTGATAATACTTCATAGTTTACGAGGTCATACCGCGCCGGTGTTTTATGTTGTATACGGAGCCTATTAGTGCCATTTTTTCTTTCGTATTTTGATTTATGTCTTACGTGTAATGTCTTACGTATTATGTGTTACGTCTTATAAATGAGTTATTTCTTTGAAACGCGGTATATCACAGCGGTATGTATTTTTGCAACATGGCGGAGATAGGCAGTCAATCGTTAATAGCGAAATTGGCTTAAGTATTGAAATTTCGGGGTGAAAGTGAATAAAATGACATGGTATAAAGAGCATATATTTACATTCCATAGGCATTTTAATATGGAAGGGGTATGCATTCATAATCGTCAAATTTTTATGCAAATTATATTTCGACAAGAATATTTACATGAACTAAGATGTCATATACTGTTCAATGTTACTCTTTTTTGCATTTATTGTTGACGTTTGAGTAAATGTTTTTATAATTAATATACATGAACATTTCTTTCCAGTTCTTCTTCTACAAAAATCAATCTGAAATTTTATTCACTTTTGTTTCATTGTTTTCTATCATGCAAGGTCTACAAGTAGTATTATTAAACAAAGCCATTTCGCTAGCAAGTACTATGTACATGTTATGGTATTTAATGTAAACATTACTTTTCTTAGAAGCGACCACAGAAAATCTCCATAACGTAACATCGGTTCAGGAACGTAGCTTTAAAATGGTTATGATTTCACATTGATGTGTCTATTTGCTAGATGCATTTATATCGTCTAATTTATTGTGCATTTATATCACAGTTAATAATGATGAATTTTTTAACATGTACAATAACAAACAAATGCATTTTGAGATTTATATTAAAATGTTATCCTTTCTAATACAAGTTATGCCCAGGAAAGAAAAGAGCTTAGATACGCCCGTGTGGATGCTATTGATCGATGACCTAGCTTACACGTCATCACTTGTTTAGTGATGTCATTTGTGGATTGTTTTGCATTTTTCTCGCCGAGTGAAAATTTTGATATATGGTGTGGATTTAAAGCATTTAAAAGCATGTAAGTCTCCATCTGTTGTGTTAATAATTAAACAGGATTATTCAGGATCTGTTAAACTCTCAGCCTAGGAATTGTGTGATCATCATGGATTTGCCAGTTTGACCATTGCGTTCATAATCGCATGAACGCAACCAAAATAAAATTCAATCCTTAAATCAATGCAATAATGTAACGATTAATTCATTTATATTGAAAGGGCCATGTGTCGAAATGAAACGATTCAGTAAGAAAGCACAGGATTTTAATTCCGCTTAGAGATAAATTTTTCCGACGTTTGACACAACTTTGGATGTATTTGACTGAACATAGTATAGAAGTTTAAAACAATTACTTAGTATTTGGGGACTTTGCAGTTTCTATTTTGTTTAACTTGCTTTCCAAAATCATTAGTTACCATGTAGTTGATTACGCTCTTAATGTTATCTTTTTGTTCCAGAGACTCCATCTCCTCAGTTTAAGTTGACGATCGGATGGCTAAACCGCACACAGTTGACGATCGGATGGCTAAACCGCACACAGTTGACGATCGGATGGCTAAACCGCACACAGTTGACGATCGGATGGCTAAACCGTACACAAAAAAAGATACAGGCTAGAGCAAAGAATTGAGGAGGTACAAGGACATGTGAATTTTAGAAATATGTGTCGCTATCTGTTGAAATGGTGTTGGACTGTGCAAACACGGTGTTCTTTCCGAGTAATAAAGCTTCATTTGAAATCTAACAGATAGAGAATAACAGGTTACTGCCTGGTCTTGTGTAATATATCAGGTGAGGTTTAGAATAATATAATTATTTTATTCGTGCCGAACCTGATATATTACACAAGACCAGGCAGTAACCTGTTTTTCTATTTATCATACCACATTTTTCGTAAAATATCACCAAACGAGCTGATTTTTATATAGTTAAAAACTAAGGACGGCGCTGATTTTGCGGAGCCGACTTTTACACATTCACGTACATGTAGTTATGGATTTCTAAAAGTTGACTGAATAATACCTTATTATTAACATTTCGTAATGACCACTCTGTGTATAATGATAAGAATACATAGACTACACGCATGCTCATCCATAAAATACTGAAAATGCGAACTGAAATGGATTGTAACGATCAATTTTATCGGAGAACACACAACGCCGAATTGTTTGTAGACGCCATTTTTCCAAGATCGTGTCAATATTGACAGTATTTGACTATAGTGTGATCAATTTTTGGTAATAATGTTTTTGGTTCAACATAAACTGATGCTGTGTAGTCACTTTTAGTGCATTTATTATGAATGTATTGAAATAAATGTGTATGGATGATTTATTGTGTTCCATAGATGACGTCATATCACTAGCTCTACCAAAGTGCGGGTTTATGTGAATATTTAAAAAATATCTTTTTTTGTGATTTATGACGATTAAAAATAATAAACTATATACGTTCTTGGTATCAAATCAAATTGTTTGTTTTGTTGAATCTGATATATTTTTACTGAAACTGTTGACTTTATAGTTGTTTCCGAATAATATGACGTACCTCCAACCATTGACTGATATAAATGCTACTGACCTGATATAAAGAAATATATCAGGCACCTTTGTATCAGGCCGATATATGCATAGTGGTATGATAAAAATGATTATTACACCTCACGTGACTACTCTGTGTATTTTGTACGGAAGGCTGATTTATCAATGTTTTAACTAGATAACTATTGTATTGTGAAATGGTTATGTCAAGCCTCGGCTTGCGTAGCATTTATTTATAGTCTACATTAAAGTTATGGTGAAACAAAATCACGAGGCTTATTATTTCAAAGTGTTATAGGTTACGCATGCGCAAATAAATTCCTTCATTGTTACATATAAAATATTCAATGTTTGATCTCAATTTTCACCATGACCAAGCGACTTCCCAATATATCACCATACATTGTTGGAAAGATAAGGCCATAACCTTTTGAAAAAATACCATGTCAAAACTTTCTATACGTTGTAACTCAAAATATTTACCTTAGAATAAACACACCGGTTTTGACAGGCATGGGGGCTGCAATGTTGTGCATGAATACATGGGCCAAAAGTTATGAAGCTGGGAACCATTTAAGATAAAGTAGTGCCTAAAACTGTCGTTTTTTCTTATTTCTTACATATATACCTTTAAATTGATACCAAAACATATCATTTAAACTGTATTTTAAAAATCATATGCATTATACACTGAACCCTATATGTTTATTATCTAACTGACAGCATGTAACCCTGAGGATGTGACTTCCGTTTTGGTGTAATTTGACCTATACGGATTGTTCGGTGTAATAAAATAAATAACACATGGCTGAGAGGGTGATATAAATAATATCAACCCTTGAAACGTCATATCAACCTCGGCTACCGCCTCGGTTGATATAACATTTCTCGGGTTGATATTATTTTATATCACCCTCTCAGCCATGTGTTGTTTATATAATATTAATCTTTGGATCTATTATTGATAAGTAATAGACAAAATGTATAAATGGAAATGATTGTTCCTTGCATTGGGTATTCCTCGCTTCATGTCGTACCTTATGTGTAATCGTTTCTTTATTTGATCATTTGTTTTTTAATCTCTATGCATATACAATTTATTATTAAGATTTATGACAAAGTACAATTATGGTTTCAAAGCAAATGTTAATAAGTTTGTGTTCGTAAATAATAAAATAAAAATAAACAACTCTTTGTCGTTCTGATGCGTGGCCATTAAACAACTCGGGTTAACGCACTCGTGGTTTAATTCCTGAGAATCAGGACTCCAAATCGTTGTTTATTGGCCGATAAACAACGATAAATTTGAAAATTATTTTTTAAACAAACCAAACAGTGGGATAGAAGGATTCGTGAAAAGAATAGGAAAAAGAGTGAGCGAGAAAAGAAACGACACTTAGAGAAAGGTAAACAAACGTAAGTAAGTGACGGTGAATGGTGAGCAAGACGAGAAAGGAAGAGGTGGTGAGAAGATATAGCTAGTGAAACAAAATGAGAAATAAGTGTTTGTATTAGGGAAAGCAAAATATATAATTTGGTAAAAGCTACGAAAAAAACAAAAGAGACTAATTATTTGAGGACAAAGTTATAGATGTAGGATGGTGCTAGAATGAATGTATAGAGAAGAAAGTAGAAATTAATAAAGCCATCGGGCTACCACGTCCAGTACCCGATTATGGTGGGCAACACAGTCCACCGGACAGGGCAGGAAATATCCGCATTAGTCATCGCAGACCTTGCTACAATGAGCTAAAGTCAGAAAATATTTGGCCATTTATGTACACATTCAGTATATCTTTTTGCAGGTTTTAATCTATTGAACGTTTTGGTACGCTTCCGGTAATATACATAACATGTTTAGGTGTGAAAATACAGCAAATTTGAACACCATCCTGTGTGATCGAGTGGATCCTGAGGTAGACTGTCGACATGAAGGACCCCAGTTAAAACCTGGGAAGAGGGGATATTTTTTCTTAACATATTTTATTGAATATGTTATGGTTGTTCGATTTTTATTTATTTAAGAAATAAATTATGATTTATCGTTGTTTATCGGCCAATAAACAACGATTTGATGTTCTAATGCATAGGAATTAAACCACGAGGGCGTTAGCCCGAGTGGTAGTGGTTTATTAGCCACGCAACAGAACGACAAACAGTATATGTTCTCCTTGTAGGAGTACATATATATTCGACCAAACACTACTATTGTTGGGACGACCACATATCTGCTGTAGTTTATTAAACATATTGATCAAAGACAAAAAGCAAGAACAGTTCATCGTCTTCTAAATGACCATCTATAAATGTTAGAAGCACTCTGTAATGAATCACGCACTGTAGTTTTAATGGGAAGATCAGGCTTGAAAAGCATTGCAAGATCGTGAAAGTATTGAAAATATTATTCTGTGTTGAACTGTACAAAGTAAAACAAATTCTCAGGACATCATTGAACATTAAGTTTTCTCACTCGTGTTTTCTTTTTTAACACTCAACAATCAACATAACTATTTCTGGGTAATTAAACCCACATTGAAAATGCGTGTTATCATCTCTATTCTTGTTTCTCGGATATGGTATGATCTGATATGTCGGTACAGCTGGTATTGCCTAATGCACCCGAGTATGACCTGTTTTAGACCAAACAGAACGACTGTAAATTGCTGAGTTGAATTACGTTATTTTTTGTCAAATAATACATTAAATGATGTAATTTAACACATAAGACATTACATTTTATACATTACACAAAACACCTCAGACATAACACCTAAGACATGAGACAAAACACATAAGACATAATATATAATGCCTAGACATAATACACAAGACCTCACACCTAAGACATAAGATAAAACACCTAAGACATAATACATAAACAACACCATTGCCAAAATCGCATTCATGCTTGTCCTTTATGATATACAGAGTGATTATAAATTGCTGAGTTCATTTACGTCGTACTTTGTCAAATAATACATTAAATTATGAACATAAAACATATAACATAGCACCTAAGACACAAGATACATAACTCAAAACACATAAGACCAAATTGCCTTATTAGGATTCCGTAATTCAACTATAAATACCTGTTGTATATTTTCACACCTACACCGACAGTTGGGACAATTTTAAACATTAGTCCAATTTTTTTACTTTTGAGGCTGTATTGAACGTTTTATGTGGTGTTTTACTTGTTTGTGGTGAATTTTTATCGAGTGGTCCGGTATTTTCTCCCATTTGACCATATCCCCCCACAGAAGACTTAATGTGTTTCCATGTCATTGGGGAATATTGCAATATTCAGGAGAACCTTGCTCCCTCCTACCTTCATTTCTTCCCTCACTCCCTTATACCTTCCTTCTTAAAACTCCCTCCCACCCGAACTGCCTTCCTAATCCATTCCCTCTTGACTCCCTCCCACCCTAACTCCCTCCCTCCCACCTTAACTCCCCCCCCTTCATAATCCATTCCTTCTTCCATCCCTACCTCCCTCCCTAACTCCTGTTGTTTCTGCTTTTCTGCATTTACATATTTATTGCTTCGTGTTTTTATTGCTTTTTTGCATTTATGAACGTATGTATCCATTATATTGTTTGTGTTATATTTTTTTATACGCACATGCCTATCATTGAGAAAATAATTATGTCCTCTGTGACAACATAAGTCGATGACACTTCAAAGGAAACCGATAAACAATCATTTTATGAAAGAATCCGGTTTACAATCGCGATCAATGTTAAACTTCGAACAATTAAGTAGATTGTAAGATTTTATCTTAAACTTATCTTAAGCGACCATCGTTCAATGAACAAGTGCTAGAAAATGTGAGCGTTTGTGCGTGCGTTCGTGGGCGCGTACATACGTGCGTCATTACTTACATGTATATACTATCGCATGTTAAGTTGCGTACAAACTAGCTAAGAACTGATTTCAAATACAAAAGGTGCGGTCTATTGACACGGTGCCGGATTAAAAACTTTTTCGGTCTTCTTTCGGGCTTTGACATAAATTTGGCCGACATGTGCGTTTAAATCAGTCCGACAAGTGGGTTTATCATGAATCAGTCCGACAAGTGGATGCAGCATGAATCAATGCGACTAGTTGGTTTAGCATGAAACAGTCCGACAAGTGGATACAGTATGAATCAGTCCGACACGACAAGTAGGTTTACCGTGAATCAGTCCGACAAGTGGATGCAGCATGAATCAATGCGACTAGTTGGTTTAGCATGAAACAGTCCGACAAGTGGATACAGTATGAATCAATCAGAAAAGTGGGTTTAGCATGAAACAGTCCGACCAGTTACCTTAACATGAAACAGTCCTACAAGTGGGTGCAGCATGTATCAATCCGACAAGTGGGTTAGGCATGAATGAGTCCCACGTCTGGGTTTGGCATGAAACAGTCCAACAACTGCGTTTAGCATGAATCAGGCCGATATGTTGGTTTAGCATGAATCAGGCCGACAAGTTGGTTTAGCATGAACCAGTCCGACAAGTTCGTTTAGCATAAATCAATCCGACTAGTGGGTTTAGTATGAACCAGTCCATCAAGTGGGTTTGGCATAAAACAGTCCAACATGTGGGTTTGGCATGAATCAGTCCGACATGTGGGTTTGGCATAAATCAGTCCGATAAGTGGGTTTGTCATGAAACAGCCCAGCGTGTGGGTTTGGCATTAATCATTCCGACATGTGGGTTTGACATTAATCAGTCCGACATGTGGGTTTGGCATAAATCAGTCCGACAAGTGGGTTAGGCATGAAACAGTCCAACATGTGGGTTTGGCATGAATCAGTCCGACATGCGGGTTTGGCATGATTCAGTCCGACATGTGGGTTTGGCATGAAACAGTCCGACAAGTGGGTTTGGCATGAACCAGTCCAACATGTGGGCTTGGCATGAATCAGTCCGACATGTGGGTTTGGCATGAATCAGTCCGATACGTGGGTTTGGCATGAATCAGTCCGACAAGTGGGTTTGGCATGAAAAATTCCAACAATTATGTTTAGCATGAATTAGTCCGAGTTGCACTTTGTTTATAATGAGAAGAATTATTCTAACAAATTCGTTTAGCATGAAACAGTAAATCATGTTGCTTACGAATGAATAGAATAAAGCAGTTCAATGTAACTGGGTAAGGTATGCTTGTAGACTGGCAGTATATGGTTTGAATAATTCTTCTCTGTTAGGTTGATAACAAACCAGACAAATGTGCTGTATTAATGGGAGTGGCATAAAGCGCTCGTTTGAGAAGGATTTGGTGAAGAATTTTCAATCGGACCTGTCATTATCTGGTCTGTAGAAGGAAAACTTCTATCTGGCACCAATCATTATTGTTCTGAAAGAACTTCACTATAAGGCTGCATGCAATATCGCAATATCGCATAAAGAACTTCACTATAAGGCTGCATGCAATATCGCAATATCGCATAAAGAACTTCACTATAAGGCTGCATGCAATATCGCATAAAGAACTTCACTATAAGGCTGCATGCAATATCGCATAAAGAACTTCACTATATGGCTGCATGCAATATCGCAATATCGCATAAAGAACTTCACTATAAGGCTGCATGCAATATCGCATAAAGAACTTCACTATAAGGCTGCATGCAATATCGCATAAAGAACTTCACTATAAGGCTGCATGCAATATTGCATAAAGAACTTCACTATAAGGCTGCATGCAATATCGCATCAAGAACTTCACTATAAGGCTTCATGCAATATCGCATAAAGAACTTCACTATAAGGCTTCATGCAATATCGCATAAAGAACTTCACTATAAGGCTTCATGCAATCTCGCATAAAGAACTTCACTATAAGGCTGCATGCAATATCGCATAAAATTGTGTTTAATTACCTGTATGTTGTTGGTCGACATTAAATCACAACAGTTTAGTATGACAGTTTATTTCTTTTCTAAAATGAAAGTCGATAGTATATTTTGAGAGAAAGTTTTTAAAGCAACAATAACAACATAAAAACAACAACAATACAATAGTGCAATTTATGGTAACATCACATGTAAAATTGTGTAAAGTTATGAACAATACATGTCCACAAGAGACTTAAAACACTTATGATTCTTGTAAAATGAGATACCAAGTATTCTTAGCTATGGTTTCGTGCTTGGAGAACGTGCGCATATTAGAAACATAGGGTTTGGTAAATCAAATGCCGTTTTTTTTTTATTCCAACTAAACAACGCTTGGTTAAAACCTTGGCCGGTATTCACAAATACATTCTTAGACTTACGAATAAAGGAACAGACGTAGACTGAGGACAAACTTTTTCAGCGTTTGCATATATACTTGGTATTAATGTTGCTTATGTCATAACAAAACGTTGTAAATAAAGAATAATGTAATAAGGGATGGTGAATATCAAGTTAGATTCAACATTAAAGGGCTCTTAGAACAGAACAGTTTGAAGAATATTCTTTAGCTTTAGTCTGAAGCCTCTTAGAACAGAACAGTTTGACGAATATTCTTTATCTTTAGTCTGAAGCCTCTTAGAACAGTACAGTTTGAAGAATATTCTTTATCTTTAGTCTTAAGTCTCTTAGAACAGTACAGTTTGAAGAATATTCTTTATCTTTAGTCTGAAGCCTCTTAGAGCAGTACAGTTTGAAGCATATTCTTTATCTTTAGTCTGAAGCCTCTTAGAACAGTACAGTTTGAAGAATATTCTTTATCTTTAGTCTTAAGTCTCTTAGAACAGTACAGTTTGAAGAATATTCTTTATCTTTAGTCTGAAGCCTCTTAGAACAGTACAGTTTGAAGCATATTCTTTATCTGTAGTCTGAAGCCTCTTAGAACAGTACAGTTTGAAGAATATTCTTTATCTTTAGTCTGAAGCCTCTTAGAACAGTACAGTTTGAAGCATATTCTTTATCTTTAGTCTGAAGCCTCTTAGAACAGTACAGTTTGAAGAATATTCTTTATCTTTAGTCTTAAGTCTCTTAGAACAGTACAGTTTGAAGAATATTCTTTATCTTTAGTCTGAAGCCTCTTAGAACAGTACAGTTTGAAGCATATTCTTTATCTTTAGTCTGAAGTCTCTTAGAACAGTACAGTTTGAAGAATATTCTTTATCTTTAGTCTTAAGTCTCTTAGAACAGTACAGTTTGAAGAATATTCTTTATCTTTAGTCTGAAGCCTCTTAGAACAGTACAGTTTGAAGAATATTCTTTATCTTTAGTCTGAAGCCTCTTAGAACAGAACAGTTTGAAGCATATTCTTTATCTTTAATCTGAAGCCTCTTAGAACAGTACAGTTTGAAGAATATTCTTTATCTTTAGTCTTAAGTCTCTTAGAACAGTACAGTTTGAAGAATATTCTTTATCTTTAGTCTGAAGCCTCTTAGAACAGTACAGTTTGAAGAATATTCTTTATCTTTAGTCTTAAGTCTCTTAGAACAGTACAGTTTGAAGAATATTCTTTATCTTTAGTCTGAAGCCTCTTAGAACAGTACAGTTTGAAGCTTATTCTTTATCTTTAGTATGAAGCCTCTTAGAACAGTACAGTTTGAAGAATATTCTTTATCTTTAGTCTGAAGCCTCTTAGAACAGTACAGTTTGAAGCATATTCTTTATCTTTAGTCTGAAGCCTCTTAGAACAGTACAGTTTGAAGAATATTCTTTATCTTTAGTCTTAAGTCTCTTAGAACAGTACAGTTTGAAGAATATTCTTTATCTTTAGTCTGAAGCCTCTTAGAACAGTACAGTTTGAAGCATATTCTTTATCTTTAGTCTGAAGCCTCTTAGAACAGTACAGTTTGAAGAATATTCTTTATCTTTAGTCTTAAGTCTCTTAGAACAGTACAGTTTGAAGAATATTCTTTATCTTTAGTCTGAAGCCTCTTAGAACAGTACAGTTTGAAGAATATTCTTTATCTTTAGTCTGAAGCCTCTTAGAACAGAACAGTTTGAAGCATATTCTTTATCTTTAATCTGAAGCCTCTTAGAACAGTACAGTTTGAAGAATGTTCTTTATCTTTAGTCTTAAGTCTCTTAGAACAGTACAGTTTGAAGAATATTCTTTATCTTTAGTCTGAAGCCTCTTAGAACAGTACAGTTTGAAGAATATTTTCTTTATCTTTAGTCTGAAGCCTCTTAGAACAGTACAGTTTGAAGAATATTCTTTTTTTATCTTTAGTCTGAAGCCTCTTAGAACAGTACAGTTTGAAGAATATTCTTTATCTTTAGTCTGAAGCCTCTTAGAACAGTACAGTTTGAAGAATATTCTTTATCTTTAGTCTTAAGCCTCTTAGAACAGTACAGTTTGAAGAATATTCTTTATCTTTAGTCTGAAGCCTCTTAGAACAGTACAGTTTGAAGAATATTCTTTATCTTTAGTCTGAAGCCTCTTAGAACAGTACAGTTTGAAGAATATTCTTTTTTTATCTTTAGTCTGAAGCCTCTTAGAACAGTACAGTTTGAAGAATATTCTTTATCTTTAGTCTGAAGCCTCTTAGAACAGTACAGTTTGAAGAATATTCTTTATCTTTAGTCTTAAGCCTCTTAGAACAGTACAGTTTGAAGAATATTCTTTATCTTTAGTCTGAAGCCTCTTAGAACAGTACAGTTTGAAGAATATTCTTTATCTTTAGTCTGAAGCCTCTTAGAACAGTACAGTTTGAAGCATATTCTTTATCTTTAGTCTGAAGCCTCTTAGAACAGTACAGTTTGAAGAATATTCTTTATCTTTAGTCTGAAGCCTCTTAGAACAGTACAGTTTGAAGAATATTCTTTATCTTTAGTCTGAAGCCTCTTAGAACAGAACAGTTTGAAGAATATTCTTTATCTTTAGTCTTAAGCCTCTTAGAACAGTACAGTTTGAAGAATATTCTTTATCTTTAGTCTGAAGCCTCTTAGAACAGAACAGTTTGAAGAATATTCTTTATCTTTAGTCTGAAGCCTCTTAGAACAGAACAGTTTGAAGAATATTCTTTATCTTTAGTCTGAAGCCTCTTAGAACAGTACAGTTTGAAGCATATTCTTTATCTTTAGTCTGAAGCCTCTTAGAACAGAACAGTTTGAAGCATATTCTTTATCTTTAGTCTGAAGCCTCTTAGAACAGTACAGTTTGAAGCATATTCTTTATCTTTAGTCTTAAGTCTCTTAGAACAGTACAGTTTGAATAATATTCTTTATCTTTAGTCTGAAGCCTCTTAGAACAGTACAGTTTGAAGAATATTCTTTATCTTTAGTCTGAAGCCTCTTAGAACAGTACAGTTTGAAGAATATTCTTTATCTTTAGTCTTAAATCTCTTAGAACAGTACAGTTTGAAGAATATTCTTTATTCTTAGTCTTGAGTCTAAGAATGGGTTGGCGAATACGGGACCTTATTCCAAACGTAACAACGCTTGTTTAGCTCTCTCTTTTCCTCATCTGAGCTTTAAAAGCGCCTGTGTAAAAGCCTAATATTGGTTTAACAGAACGAACGAATTTAAAGGGACTATGTTATCGAAAAGGGCATGAAGGGGGAAATTTCTTAAAACAAAATCTGAAATAAAAATATTAATACTGGCATATAATAACGGTTAAAAAAGAGTATATATAATGAGAAAAGAGTGTACACATTCTAAGATATAAAAAAAAACAATGTATAATAAAGGTTGTGTTTGTTTGACCCTTTTCATGTTGACATGTTGACGTCAGCTCTATGAGTATTGTTTATAACCAAAGTTTACACACGTATCCATACAAAGCTTAATATCGGTATAGCAGTTGGTTAAAGCGCTCTCTACTGTCATTTCTAAAAAGGGCACCTAAGTCGTGAGTTCGATACCCTCTTGTTTTTTTTTTTTTTTTTTTAACTGTTCCTAATTTGTTTTTATCAAATATCTCATTACGTATTATATTTAATTACTTATTTAATGCAATTTAATGCACATGTCTTAGTACAGCACATTTCTATTATATTATATCATTTATAGTGCAATAGGAAACAATTTTTTCGTTGACCACATTAACTCCGGATATAATTTTCAGGAACTTAAACAAAGTGTGATGATAGTGAAAATGTTTCTTCTCATGAGATTTTTGTTTCACCAGCATTGTACTAAAATCCGTCTTAGGGTTGACAGTGCGTTTACAAGTAGATTTCATGATATACCACGGCGCTTGCTGGGGTGATTAACAAACGTCTGTTCATTAAAGTAGATTCCATGATATACCACGGCGCTTGCTGGGGTGATTAACAAACGTCTGTTCATTAAAGTAGATTCCATGATATACCACGGCGCTTGCTGGGGTGATTAACAAACGTCTGTTCATTACTCATGTGTCGGATTTTACAATCCGGGCTTTTACGTCATCATATGCTAGAAAGGGACAACTTATTGAACCGTATAAGGGAAGTATACAATATAATGTCCATAGTTACAGTTTTAACGGTCGAGTTAAGGCACTGGCTGTGAAAAAATGAAAACAAAAGGTATGTGCACAACGACCATTCGCTATAGGATGTATAACTACGCCTACTTACAGGCCAACTTCTGACAAACAGTGTTGAAATATCAACATATTAAGTGCTAGCTTTCTGAATGGCCAAACACTGTCAATCAAATTTCGTCGTAAGGTCAATACAGTCCTACCTTTCTGAATGGCTAAACACATTGTCAATCAAATCTCGTCGTAAGGTAAATAATGAAACAGATATCAGACATCATGATTTGGTTTCACAAATGTGATTTAGCCCTAAATGGTATGCAGTATCCCGAAAGCCTAGAATAAAATCCACAGTTTGCACTGAGCACACCCGAACTAAGAGACGCACAGAGTGTTTCCGCAGGACGCCAGTATGACGCTGAAGCAGACGATCACAGTCACCGCCCTGATCAAGAAAAACGTCACGAAAAACACGCGCCCCCACATGGCCGCGATGTCGGCCCATGTGAAAATCTCGTTCTTTCTCGCGAACTCGGTCGCGGAATCATGTGACCCGTTGCTCGGAGACGACTCGAGATCCTGGCTCTCTGTCGTACTGCCGGTGCTACTGGCGCTTTTAATCCTATCGAACTCCTGGATGTGGTTCTTCACCCTCTCCACAATGGCGGGGCTGATGCGCGTCTTCGACGGCGTCTGTCTCTTTTTGACGAACCTCCGGTTTACATAGGCCTCGTGGTCGTCGCTTATACTGTCAACGTTGTTGTTGCTCATAAGCGAACGTCTGAAACACGAGTGCATGGAGAGACGCGCGAGCTTCCTCGTGCTTGCTTGCTTGTCGTCGCTCAGCGGCACTTTTGTCACGTGCTTCGAGTAGATTCGTACAACTACTGCGTTGAAAATGGTTTCCAGAACTGTCAGTGCAAACATTGCGAACATGTGAATTTCTGTAGGAAAAAGATAGAAAATATGCATGAGCATGCTATAATTAAATAGTTTCATTGTCTGTTTGTCTGTTTTTATATATGACACGAGATCTTAAAATCAAAAATCAATGTGCTTCTGTATCACATGATTTATTGAACCTTTCTATTTCAAACAAATTTCGTGACGTTATCTTACCCACTTAGAAAGTTCACATATATCGAACCGTAATAAACAAGAACTGTTTGTAAAACAGGTATGTCCCCTTTAGGTCCAGAACAATCTCTGTACATAATTGCAAGGATAAAAAAAGTTAAATGAAATAAAAAATGTTTTCAACTTTTGTTCAGTTTGACCTTGACCCTTGACTCAATGACCCAATAATCAATAGGGATCTACTTGTAGTCGAACTCACCTACCTACCAAATTTTACGAACCCAAGCCTAAGGCTTGCATATTCATTGCTTGGACAATGTTTTACGACTACTGGTCAGGTTGACCTTGTCCTTTGACCCAATGACTCAATTTTCAATTGGGATCCTTAACTTGTCATGACCAACCTACCTACTAAGTTTGAAGAACCTAGGCATAAGGGTTCAGTAGTTATGGCCAGGACAAGGTTTTGCATCTATTGGTCAGTTTTTAATTAATATCTTTTGAACAGTTTGACCTTGACCTTTTACTTGTGACTCAATAGTCACTTTGGATCCTCTGCTAGTACATGTTTAACCAATCTATACCTATTAAATAACCTAAGCCTAAGGGTTGCAAAGTATCTGCCCGGACAAGCTATTGGGTATTTTTTAAATTATTTCTTGGTCGGTTTGCCCTTGACCTTTGACCCTAGCACCCAAAATCAATAGGGATCCTGATCATGACCTATCTATCAACCAAGTTTGAATAACCTAGGCCAAAGGGTTCTGTAGTTTTACAATGTTTTACAATTATTCAATATTGGGTGCTTATATAATATTTAGTCGGTTTGACCTTGACCTTTGACCCAAGGACTAAATACTGAAAAGGATCCTCTACTAGCCACCTTAATTAGGTAGTTTTAAAGAACCTATTCCTAAGTGTTATTGACCGTACAAGATTTTATAATTATTAGGTGTTTTCTTTTATCATATTTTTGTCAGTTTGACATTGACCTATGACCCAAAGACCCCAAAATCAATAGAAATCCTCTACTAGTTATTATCAACCTACCAACCTTTTAAAAAACCTAGGCCCATGGGTCGCAAAGCTATTGCTCGGACAAGTTTTTTTAATTAGTGGGCATTTGTTTTAGTTTGATTATGAACTTTGAACCTCTGACCCCAAAATAAATAGGGATCCTTTACTAGCCATAATCAACCTACCTACTAACTTTCAAGAACCTAGGCCTAAGGGTTATGTAGTTATCGCCCGGAAAAGGTTTTGTCTACGGACCTACCGACGGACGTACGGACTGACATTTGCAAAGCAATATACTCCCGCTTCTTCGAAGGGGTCATAATAACTTGATTTTGTGAGTATCTATGTGTACCTAAATGAGACACGTTTCTACTGGAACTGTCCGCCTGGAATTCCAGCGTGGCGCTAAAAACCACCAGATAGACCGCTAGCGCCATGAGCAGATTGACGGAAAACGCCATCTTGTCGCCGGTTTCCACTGACAACGTGAACACCAGCAGGTGCGTGCAGGACAGCAGCAGGTACGTCACCACTATCAACCACGTGACCGTCTGAGAGCCCGACGACGTCTTGTCTATGTTGAAAGTGTAACTGAAAGCAGAATGAATTCAGAAGTTGGATGATGATGATTTACGACATACATTCGTGGGAATAATAATGTAAAATACGGAATCGCAAAAGTTTGAACGGCGATTGTATATTGAGGATTTAACATCATATATCTAGCTAATTAGATTGCAATAGGTATAATATTAAACACTCGGAGTTGTCGTATGCACTCGGAGTTGTCGTATGCACTCGGAGTTGTCGTATAAAAGGGCACACATCGTTATTAGGCATATCAAATTACACTGAGTGATCTCCCCGTCAATAAGATACGACATTTGTCGGAGTCGTGTTCTGTAAGTTACTAGTAATGTTTCGACAACTTTCATTGTTCATGCCAGTGTTGCTGTCGATATCCGATTTACGATCTCAACGCATGATAAACTTTTTCGTAATTATGGTGGCGTAGAACTGCCTACGATAACGACTTAAGGTAAGGTTCGCGAAAACTTTCGTGTTAACTACTTAAGGTTTGCGAAAACTTTCGTGTTAACTACTTCGCGTTCGCGAAAATATTTATGTTACCACTTTTTTTTCGATATTTATCTGGATATTAAGTTAGCGTTTGCGAATATATTTCTGCTATATATTTTATTATTATACTAAATGGCCTAAAAGTGCCCGGAAATGACATAAGATGCATTTCATTTTATCGTGATAATTATCTTGAAACGCAAATCTTAACACGTTAATATTCCTGTTAACACTTAATTTGTGCCCGAGGTCTTCCGAAATATCTTACTAACACGAATTGTATCTTGATAAAATTTTCTGACAACGCAAATCTTAACACGTTAATATTCCTGATACCACTTAATTATCACAAATGTATTCGCAAACTAATTCGTGTTATATATCGCGAAAGTTATGACGATAATTATCTGACAACACAAATCTTAACACGTTAATATTCCTGTTACCACTTAAAATGTGCCCGAGGTCTTCCGCAGTATCTTACTAACGCGAATTGTATCATGGTAATTATCTTGCAACGCAAATCTTAACACGTTAATATTCCTGTTACCACTTAATGTGTGCCCGAGGTCTAACGAAATACCTTACTAACACGAATTTTATCGTGATAATTATCTCACAACGCAAATCATAACATGTAAATATTCCTGATACCACTAAATTATCAGAAATATATTCGCAAACCAATTCGTGTTTTCTAACGCGAATATTATCACGGTCATTATCTGACAAAACAAATCTTAACACATTAAAGGTGAAAGGCCAAGCTTCTAACCAATGTTATTTATTCTTTAGAAACATAGTTTTTGCCATAACAAATCAATTTCTCGTATCAGTTTTCATAAATAACGCTTTTATAAGCGAGTATAGCATGAAAGACAACATGATTTTGCGCATATTTCTATCGATACGCCATTTTGTTTCAAACCGGAAGTGACGTATATTCTTCCCAACGCGTTAATTGTTTTATATGTTGACTGTACAAATTACTTCAAAACTCGCGTTATTTCATTAAGTTACAATAACCTAAGACATAATTTATATTAAGAAGGATGTGTCAGATAAATGTAGGTTATAAAACATATTCTAATGTAAGTATTTGGCAACAATTGAAAAAAATAGACTACACATAGTCCTTACTTTCTTCGTCTTAGACATCTGCTATAGGGATCGTTTACTTAGTACCACTTTGTGTTATCAACTTATCAGTTTTCTTAACTACTAGACAAATGATAAAAATATTTAAATATGGATCCTTAGTAATCTGGGCTTCCTGCTGTCACCACGACCGAGATCATAAATTTTATGGCCCCGACAAACAACGATGACAATTTCTCTGTATTCCTACACAATAACGTGTCAAAAGTAATATGAAGGTTTGCCAAGTTGGGGGCATGGCAAATCCTGATTGCTGATTGGTTGATAGGTTTACGAATCATAATTATACTGGACTTAGACGTAATCTGATATGTTGCAGTAGTTCAGCCTTATGCATTGGGAATTTAAATTCAACTATCTTTATAATCAAACACACCGGGCACTCAAAGACCCAGGGTCTCCTGTAATACTTAAAATTGTCGGCATGTATGTGCGTTAGCATATCACATGCATATGCTTTTTCTGTATGATACATCATGAAATGGATATATTTTTTAGTTAAAATGCATGACAAATTGAAAAAGACACATAAATACTTCACATTCATAAACTTTCACTGCACGAACATATTTCTTTTGTAAATGCTATTAGTTATATTCATTACACTTAGCAAACTGTGAAAGCGCTCTCGCACATTTGTAAGAGAGGTATCCAATTATCAAAACAACATCCTGTTTGTCACATGACGTAATAAGGGATCGTATACAAACTGCCATTCATTCGAGGCATTATGACACATCGACTGTGAAAACTGACATCTTGAATATAGTTGAAAGTGAAAAATGCGACGGTTAAATAACAATCGGTTATAAAAAATTAATATAAATGAGCAACATAAACAACTAAGAGGATTAACTACCAAACATACGATTGTGATCTGTCTGAAAAGTGATGGGAGTTTTCTATTTTAAATCGTACTTCTTTATTATTATACTTGTATGGAAATATAAACGAATCAAAATAATTATGGATAATCTTGATTGACGATCAACGAAAAGGTAATTATACAAATTTGCATACTCTACTTATAAATGATGCATGTGCTAATTGTCATTTACTCGTCCCGCAAGCCGTTGTTTAAATACGATAAATTTATTTTAAATAGCTATTGTGACACGTTAAAAGCAAGCACAACGACTTACAATACCTAAACACAAAATATTGTCATAAAAGTATTGTTTAAATGCCAATTTTTGTTAAAGAAATTTAGTAAGTAATAATGGCGACCTATCTTATTAATGGAGCGTTTGGGATTTAACTACGTCATCAAGAAAATGGCGGCGGAAATTACCGAGCGGCGTACGGAAATTGCCGATGAACAAAATCATCGTTTTTAAGCATCAAACTAATAATTTTCAAATTTTACATAAGCAAACTTGTAATCTACTGACTTTTATCTACAAAATATCAAAAGTATGTCAAAACATGGCCTTTCACCTTTAATATTCCTGTTACCTTTTAAAATGTGCCCGAGGTCTTCCGCAGTATCTTGCTAGCGCGAAAATTATCATGATAATTATCTTGCAACGCAAATCTTAACAAGTTAATATTTCTAATACCACATAAGTTTTTATTAACAATAATTCTGATGTCAGTTTTGGGCACTTTCATGTCTGTTATTTGTTAAGCAATTAAATATGTTAAGAAGAAAAAATTCTCAAACGCTTTCAAGATACAAGATAAATAACACGAAACTTAAGTGGTAACACGAACATTTTCGCGAACCTTAAGTAGTTATCGTAAGGCAGTTTTATGCCACCATACGCAACGATTTAAAGATTTGTGTCCGTAAAATAGATTATTAATTAGGGCAGCGATCTAATTGGCTACTTCGACTCTCAATTAGTGGACTGTTATATCATTGTACTGTAGTTAGATTTTGGAAACGTTATCATTCATGTTAGATCACGGCACTGGCTGACAGTCTCGTGTGACACTCACATGAGGTACGTCGTGTTGAACGTTCCCCGTGCGCCCGTGGCGGTGGCCGTGTCCACGCCGGAAGTCTTAAGGCTGTAGTTCTCGTCGACGCTGATCTGTGACGTGTCTATGGTGGTGCCATGATGGGCCAGAGCGACCTCCGTGTCCGCGTACGTCCAGCTCGCCAGCTCTGTGTGACGTCAGAAAAGATTAACGGAACACACATCAGTGCAGTGCTGATAACTCACGTGTTAAATATAAGTGAACTATAAATCACTCAGGGAGCGTAGATCTCCGCCAATGCAGTTCCATGTGTTGTGCAACTAATGAGGTATAATCTATAATGTGACAATTCGCCGTATCTCTCAAAAATAATGTTTTAATACATTCTGGATCCAGAGCATGCAGACGGTGATCAGGAAAACCTCCGCAATATAATCATTTGTCAATTGGCCCATTTCCAACCTTTCCATAATATTTCATAGAAACCCGTTCAAAACTGTTTGCGTTAAATTCCTAACAAGCATCCGAACACTTTACAGACAAACCAACGCCGTCAACGGGCCGTTTTCAAAACAGGGTTCAGTTTGAGTCCGGATATCCCTATAAAGTCTATAAGCTTGCAAATTAAGTAAGCATGGTAGCAGCAAAGACCTTTAAGATTTTTGTCTTATCAAAGTATAAATGTATATACGAGCATAACAACATTTAAAGTTTAAATGCGTCATACTTAGTTTGCACAGAAGCGAAGTTTTAGTGACGTCACACTTCACTCGGAATTGACCGCCCGGCTCCCATCGAACTACACCGTCCTCACCAATTCGGATCATTTCGTTTTCGTCACCCAGCAACGAAAATCCATTTATTCTGAATACACAAGAACGTTAACGTATAAACAAATTGAACACCATCGATCTGCATTTATATAATACATGACAGATTTGCGTCGAAGACCCAATAAACAAGAACGGGAATGCAGTTGTTATAAGCAGAGTCAACACGAAACGCATGTTTGTACAAAATTATCTTAATGTCAAAATATAGAAAATATATAATAAAATACGAGTTTATCCAGATTCAGTGATATATATGCAAAGTAAAATGAGACAGCGTCTATTTTATATTTGTCTTTTTTTTCTGGAACAAAGATTTATGGTGATCCTAAGCGCGCGCGAGATGATGTAAACACAGAGATGATGTAAGCACAGAGATGATGTAAACACATAGATGATGTAAACACAGAGATGATGTAAACACAGAGATGATGTAAACACATAGATGATGTAAACACAGAGATGATGTAAACACACTGTAAGAAATACAAATGTGGCGCGTCGTGATAAAACCGGTCTTAATGCATGTGCGTAAAGTTTCGTCCCGTATTAGCCTGTGCAGTCCGCACATGCTAATCCAGGACGGCACTTTCCGCTTGTATGGTATTTTCTGTTTCAAGGAAGTCTCTTCTAAACATAAATCCACTGTAGGCGGAAAGTGCCGACCTGGATTAGCCTGTGCGGACTTCACAGGCTAATCCGGGACGACACTTTACGCACATGCATTAAGACCGGTTTTATCACGACGCGCCACAAATATACAGTCGACTCCCGATGGCTCGAAGTCGCAGGGGCCGGCGAGGAAGTCCGAGTTTGTTTACTACCACAAACGGAAATGCTTCAGATTCGAATCTCCAAATGGTTTATTCAGATAGCCTAAAACCCGTACTATTAAATACATATGATTCAACAAACACCACATATTTATTTACATATTTCATTAACATTATTTTATAAAATAGTTTATACAAACATCGATTAAACAAATTCTAAATATTCATGTACAATAGCAATGAAGCGTAAGCCATAATGGCTTCGTATTTTTCAGTGTAACTTTTTACATTTAATTGTCGTTTCGTCCCCTTCCTTCCTACGGCCGATCCCTTCTGTGTTGCTGATCTAGATATTTTAAAGCGTAAAAATAACGACACAACTTACATGTTGCAAATTTAACAATGGGCAATAACTGCATGTGTTGTAGAAATAGTTACGATCCCTGCTTCGAATCCCTCTATTCATGTTTTGCTTTGCACAAGACACCATAACACGGTGAAGGGATGGACATGCACACGGTATACTTTTATACGGACAGCCGGACGGCGTGACGAGTGCTATACGCCCGCGGTTTACGTCGAGGAGGGTTTTAATAATGTGCGTGTTATAGATATACCTGAGCGCGTGCTTTACACTTTGTTTTAGCTAAATCTATTCGAAATTGTCTTGGACTGAAACATTACCCCACACAAGATTTTTTTTTTCAGCATTTCGACGTGTTACTCACGCGTTAAATACGACCAGACGAGGCGTCCACATCGAGGATTTCTTGTAGAATATGTAGCCGGGTGTCCCAGGCAAAGACCACATGAACAACACGTCATTCCATGTCTGCAAAGAGGTCGACAGGGTGTAGGTTAGATACCAGTAAATAGTCGGGTAGCGTTCTGTGTGAGACAATATTCCGTGTATTAAAATTGTTTGATTTGTCTTACGATATGACTCCAAGTGTGTTAATATTTAGTATACCGGTAATTTATCATGCAAATATGCGTACATGTATTCAAAAGCTGGACATCTTTGGAAATCAGGCACTGACAATGCCAAATAGTTCATCATGCACGAACATGTATTTTACATTAATGTTAGATTATACGATGGCCTTTGCATCATGACTTAAAAGGATCCCAACTTGGTCGTAGACTTAGTCTTTAAATATGCCAAGAAGTCAGTGCTCAAATGTAGCAGCCATTGTGTTGGTCCATATTAAGCTATTAAGACGGACTTTACAAAAACAATGTTTCCCTAAGATGAGAAGAGACTAGCATTTGTCTTATTCTGGGCATAATATTCACGAATGGACAAAGCAAAAAAAAACAACAACACACACACTGTTATTTAAGTTCATATATTCATACACAGATAATAAAATGTACCAGTAAGTATGGAAAAACATAATACTATGGTTAAAACAATTAAGCAGTTCAACAAAAGACAGGTTGCGGTTGCAACTGATTGAGCGCATAAACGTGTAAAGCTGAAGCTGGGTGATGGGTCTAAGGTAATAATGTGGGCAACATACCACTGTAAACCAGCCGGTGATAGTTGCATAGCCGGAGCTCTTGACCTGAAACCAACAACACCCGGCATTGTCACACAAATTAATAAATTAAGTTAACTAATTATTATAAAAAGAAAACAAAACAGGCAAAACTAAAACATTACAAGATTTGGATCCATCTAGCAAATTTGTGAATGAAAAGGTTATTAGAAGATGGCAAATGAAATCAGTATTACATGTGAAACATTTAGCCATGGTAATATGTTGGAATACAGTTTTCGCTGTATTGCTTATTTGACGCAGCCCTCTTCCCATTCAAACGTCAGTTTAATATTGCCAGTGTTTTGTCATCGTGACAATTTGGGAATAGTGGCAGAGTCATTTTGTAGAGGGGATGCGTTTGCAAGAAGCGAAATCAAGGAAAATTTGAAGGAAAAAAAAACACGAAAAAAACAAACAAACAACGAAATATGTTTTATAAATTTACAGGGATTTCTATGGTGACATATAGCATAACAAGTTAGGCCCTGTGCCAATATTGAGCTACTTTTTATATGGGCAATATTGGCGGGGCCTAACCGGGGAAAGACCAATTCTGTGGTGGATATTTATTTGCTTAATGAAAAACAGGCGTGAAACTGCCCAGAAATTACATCAGAATGTCTGTTAATAAAAACTGTTGTAACACAAATATTAACTAGTTAAAATCTTCGTTGTAAGATATTTATCATGATAACATTCGTGATAGATAACTGGCAACACGAATTGGTTTGCGAATACAATTCTGATACATGAAAATTAAGTGGTTTTACGAATATTAACGTGTTAAGATTTGCGTTGTGAGATAATTATCGTGATAATATTCGCGTTAATATGATAATGCGGAAGACCTCGCGCACAAATTAAGTGGTAACACGAATATTATCTAGTGAAGATTCGCGTTGTCAGATAAGTATCATGATAATATTCGTGTGAGTTAATGAAGATCTTGCGCCGAATTAAGTAGTAACACGAATATTATCTAGTTACGATTCGCGTTGTCGGATAAGTATCATGTTAATATTCGTGTTAGTAAGATAATGCGGAAGACCTCGCGCCGAATTAAGTGGTAACACGAATATTATCTAGTAAAGAATCGCGTTGTCAGATAGTTATTATGAGAATTTTCGTGTAAGATAATGCGGAAGATCCCGCGCACAAATAAAGTGGTATTACGATAATTAACTCGTTAAGATTCGCGTTTTAAGATAATTATCATAATGATATTCGTGTTAGTAAGATAATTCGGAAGACCTCGCAACCCCAAGACAATGTATCAAATGTCAGTTCTGGGCACATAAAGGCTATTTAGTATAATAATAAAATATCTTGCAGAAAAATATTCGCAAACGCTATCTTAATAACCAGATAAAGATTATAATAAATAAGTGGTAACACGACTCTGTTCGCGAACGCTAAGCAGTTAACACGAATGTTTTTTGTGATCCTTAAGTGGTTATCGTATGTCAGTTCTATGCCACCATAGATTTCAATAGATTTTGAAAACCAGGAGTCAAATGACCACTAGCTTGACATTTTGAAGGTTCAAATGAACATTGCAGTTGACAAAATACTGAAGTCACTGGAATGTTGTTTCTGAATATGTGTTATAAATGCTCTGCAAAATATTAATTTGTGTAAATAAAGGTTAAGTGCCTTAAAAATGTGCCCCCCCCCCCCCCCCAAAAAAAAAAAACCCAAACCATAAGTTTGATAAAAGGTATTATTTTCTAGTGCTGTTGAACTCGGCAAATGCAAAGACAGGTTACTTGCTAGAGTCAACGCAGGATTCTGCATCTATTACAATTCGTGGATTAATATCATAATACTCGTATCGCATGTTATTAAAATGAAATTATGTCGTAATGATGCAGCCTCTAGCGCTCACCAGGTCGGTTATGGAGGTTGCGGTGAAGGAGACCCCCACGTTAACCAACTCGTCAGGTCTGTTCTCGGGGTTGTAACTATTAAAACCAGTTTTCGCCATCTGAACACTTTGGGTATATGTGGACTGTGCGGTAACGTGAGCTGGAATACAACCAAAAACATGCTCAGGGTCAATCTTCACATAACTCCTTAAATTAAAACTTATTTAAATGTCTTTATTTATAAAAATCGTTCAGTCTGTATCTGTTGCATGTACATGTATACTTAGAATGTTTGAAACTAGTAAATATTACATTCATATTTTTCACACTTTTGTGAGCAGAAATCATTCGATTTCATATATAGAAAAATTTCATCTGAAAATTCATGTTCACTTAATTGCTACATAATTTAAGACTCCCCTTACGAGCTTTGAGAATACGGACCCTGTACAGTAAGAAGATGTTACCCTTGCTTGTTAGCAAAAAAGGTACGCGGATATAAAGGATCTGTTTGGAAACTCTGTGTTAAAATAACACCACGTTAGTTGTTTAAAGTGACTATGTCAACCAAAAATTAGTTTCTTATCGCACTATATATGATATTCTTATCGCACTATATATGATATTCTTATCGCACTATATATGATATTCTTATCGCACTATATATGATATTCTTATCGCACTGTATATGATATTCTTATCGCACTATATATGATATTCTTATCGCACTATATATGATATTCTTATCGCACTATATATGATATTCTTATCGCACTGTATATGATATTCTTATCGCACTGTATATGATATTCTTATCGCACTATATATGATATTCTTATCGCACTATATATGATATTCTTATCGCACTATATATGATATTCTTATCGCACTGTATATGATATTCTTATCGTACTGTATATGATATTCTTATCGCACTATATATGATATTCTTATCGCACTATATATGATATTCTTATCGCACTATATATGATATTCTTATCGCACTATATATGATATTCTTATCGCACTGTATATGATATTCTTATCGCACTGTATATGATATTCTTATCGCACTATATATGATATTCTTATCGCACTATATATGATATTCTTATCGCACTGTATATGATATTCTTATCGCACTGTATATGATATTCTTATCGCACTATATATGATATTCTTATCGCACTATATATGATATTCTTATCGCACTATATATGATATTCTTATCGCACTGTATATGATATTCTTATCGTACTGTATATGATATTCTTATCGCACTATATATGATATTCTTATCGCACTATATATGATATTCTTATCGCACTATATATGATATTCTTATCGCACTATATATGATATTCTTATCGCACTATATATGATATTCTTATCGCACTATATATGATATTCTTATCGCACTATATATGATATTCTTATCGCACTATATATGATATTCTTATCGCACTATATATGATATTCTTATCGCACTATATATGATATTCTTATCGCACTATATATGATATTCTTAAATAATGATATAACTGCGCTATACTAAGACATGTACATTAAAGAAAGAATACGTTTTTTTGACAAAATAAGGAAATAATGAAAAAAACATGTAAAAGCACGAAAACAGTTTAAAAACGTACCAGTATGCGACATAAATATGAGCGTCAAACAAAGTCTGCATCCGGCAGCTTGTGCCATCGTCAATCCGGCAGGACGGGCAATCACTATCCGTGTCATGATAGAAATACTAGTACAACATCAACTGCTCACGACAGGGCGGGCGATCTCCATCCGTAGGAACTATAACATCAACTACATGTAGTCACGTCCAGTGATCTTGCCATTGGTGCATTCTGACCAGCTGATCGACTCAGATGGATGTCTTAGAAATGTGATGCACATATAGAAACAAGGGGCGAATCTTCGAATTATTAATTTGTTATTGTATTGTACTGGCGTTTTGCTGTCGTATTTCCAAGCTTCTCTCTGCAAACCAAGGCTACATACCATAAATATGTATGAAGACACACATTTGACGCTTCCGAACACACTAATACACTGGCTTTCAAATTATATATTTGTGCGTATCAAAAACAAATAACACAAATCACATAATATAAATATTATATAGTTTCAACGCTAATAATCAATCAGAACAGACAATAATGCGGAACCAGCGAGAATATTTTAGAAATCTAAATTCCGTGATCTGATGTTTAAAACACCTATCCCAGTCTTCATAATAATACACAAGTATCGCCCTATCCGCACATGTTAGCGGCCGATCCATTAAATACCTGAAGCGCCTTCAGCTTTTGTTTTAAGACATTTCTGTCTTAAGCAATAAACAACCCATTGGTCCGCATCGCTGGCCATTGTGCGATAGTCGAGCCCAAGTTTGCAGTGAATGAAAGTCAAAGTAAAACACTAACCGCCCTAATAATTCAAAACATAACAATACCAACTACGAGAAACGCAAATTTCGTCGTCGTCGCCGTCAGTAAACTTACAGTATATGGACTAAAAATCGAAACTCGTAGCAGATATAACGTTCTTTAAAGCCGGAATTTGTTTGTTTGCCCTTTTTATATAAAAACCGTAAAAAAATAACCCGTAAATGACGGTTTTACTTTATACAGAAGTCCATATGCTGGCGTTTATGTTTCTGTTTTTTTTTTTATATATCAAAAGTGATTTGCTTTGTTATTTATGGCCGGGTTGTTTCCGTTATTGTCGTTTAGGCAAAGAAGCATATGTTGGGCCTACCATCAAGTCTCAAGTGCTAAAGAAAAACAATTGTCCGCCTTTTGCATGTTATATCCATTTCCGTTAATTGGACACCGGAAATATTTGTGTACGTTGCATAAATTTTCCGCAGTGGAAACAAAATCTGCGAGGGACTATTTTAATACACTTTGTCCAAAAACTATTGGATAGCCCCTCGTACATGTTCAACACAGCCCTTAAAAGTAAAACAAAAGGTCGCAGTAGTATAATAAATATGGTGTCCACCTTGCGATCGGCAGGTAGTGAGTTGGATACCTACCTGGGAGCGTTCGAATGATCTTTCTCAAAAGACAGCAAGTACTGGTTCTACCCAGGAAACGGACACAAAAGTGTCTCAATACAATAAGCCTCTGACTTTCGACACAATCTAGCTGAAATAAATACATGTAGGTTTTACCGTTTAAACTAAAACCAAAACAATGGATCAGTCAGTGACCGGCTATCCGTCACTGTAAGAAAAACAAAACAAAAACATGAGTTCGATTAGAAAGTAATTTCAAAAGATGGTCAGTCATTGATCGACCATCCGTGGCCTAACCCCAATGCCGTCAACTCTAGGGTTACACTGGCCGTGAAAACGGATACCTCATAAATCACTCAGAGTGACAGCGGGCATGATCAGGAGGAATGTTGGTTCGTGACAGAATTCAGTATACGTGGGTCGCACTGGTTCCTGACTTCGCGCTTTGAACACTCTTCACGTCGAAGGCGTAATGTTTCCCGCTGACTTGGCTAAATGACGTCCTCCGTGCATGGTCAAGACGTCGTTTTGGGCCTACGGAAACCAACATCTATAGCCAAGACATTATGCCAGGTTAAAGAGCTCGGATATTTACTGAAATCGCAATCGGTATACTTTAAGCATGTTGCTGGCAAAGACCGTGTGCAGCAGATATACATGTATGTCCATGGTATACACACACTTTTCGTAGAGGGCAGTTCCTCCACTTCTAACCCACACTATTAACATGTACATGAAGATAAAGCACAGATCGACTGTATTAAATGTCACATGCGTTATTGGGATATTTTCGATTGCCTTTTCTGTATTGAGCCGGTACTCGGTGTCTTGGACGAAGTTCATATAAAAAAGGCCTCATGAGTAAGGATCGAACTACTTCCTAAAACAACAAAACATGTGATAATTGTAAATAACTAGAACTCCGCGAGTCGGATGTGTCGCCTGACGCCGGATAGCTTACGTGAATCCAAATGAAGAAGCACTTAATGTTAATGCTCAATTTTTTTAAATCTTCAAAAGCACTGCACTCTGGCTAATTGCAAAAAAAACACTAATTAAAACCAAATATGCGACACAAAAATAAGTATGAAAATTTACAAACGGCAATAACTCCCAAAGTATGAGGTGCAGAGTAACGGTTCTTGTGCAGTGCACTTCTGCTCAATGAGATCTATCTACCTATGAAGTTTGAAGTTGATAGCTTTCATAGTCTTGCGAGTTATGCTCCGGACAAAAAATGAGTATAAAAAAACAAAGGGCAATTACTCCAAAAGTATGTGATTCAGAGTAACGGTTCTTGTGCACTGCACTTCTTCTTAATGAGATCTATCTACCTATGAAGTTTCAAGTTGATAGCTTTCATAATTAAGTATGAAAATAAACAAAGGGTAATAACTCCAAAAGTATTAGGTGCAGAATAACGGTTCTTGTGCAATGCACTTCCCCTCAATGAGATCTATCTACCTATGAAGTTTCATGTTGATAGCTTGAATAGTCTAAGAGTTATGCTCCGGACAAGCGAAAGGGGACACCGCCGCCGCCGAGACAAATGTAACAACTATATGTCGCCTAGTCAAGCGACACAATAAAGTAGTTGTTTCGGATATTATTATCCTCAAATTAATTAGTTTTATTAGAAGTAAAAACATATGTTTGTTTCAGGTTACCCGACCTACCCCCCAAAAAGCCCCGACCCTAGAACATTTTATGAGTGTGTAAGATATTTTCTTGTTTATTTTACTTTTTTTTCCAATAATTAAATGTTTTTGGATGAATAAGTGTTTTGTTTTGATAGCATCCATTTCAAAACAATGTTTTATATTAGAGATATGTTTTGAATATTCATTCAGTTTAAGAATCTTCAAATTGACCATTCACCAAATAAGACAGAAAGAATCCCTACCTACCTGCCCTAATTTTTTCTGGCATGTAACCGGACACAAACATATTTTTTACGCCTTATTTAACCTTGCTAAAATTACCTTGCAGCGTTAACAGTTTGATGGACCGGGACTGCATGCTGGCGGATCATTCCATCCATGTCCATAAAAATTATAAATATTTGTTTGCCGGCAGACTTGATAACCCGGGCCTTTTTGGAATGGGGCGACGATAGATGCTTCCATTGAGAGCTCTGTTGTGTAGTCTCTAGGTCGTGTAGAAAAAGCCATGTACAAAGATCTCCCGAGTGCAAGGCGGATGCAATATCTTTTACACTACATTGGTGTATTTCGTTTCTGTAAGCTTGCAATACTTTCTGGGCCATTTTGTTTATGTAAGCTTATAATACTTTATCCTTTACTTGGCCATTTCGTTTAGGCAAGCTGGTAATAATTTCTAGGCCACTACGTTTTTGCGTTAGCTTGTAGTACATTCTAGGCCACTGTGTTTTTTCGTTAGCTTGTAATACTTTCTTGGCCACTACGTTTTTACGTTTGCGTGTAATGCTTTCTAGGCCATTACGTTTTTACGTTAACTTGTTATACTTTCATGGCCACTACGTTTTTACGTTAACTTGTAATACTTTCTAGGCCACTACGGTTTACGTTAGCGTGTAATAGTTTTGTTGCCACTACGTTTTTACGTTAGCTTGTAATATCTTCTAGGCCATTACGCTTTTAGGTTAGCGTGTAATGCTTTCTAGGCCACTAGGTTACATTAGCGTGTAATACTGACTAGCGTTCGAACCGGGGGTGTCCCCTTGATCCATACAATATAGTAAATAGTTGATTAAACAAGAGGGCCATGATGGCCCAAAGCGCTCACATGAGAACTGTTACAGATGAAGACCATACTGTTGTGACTGGTTTGAAAATTAAGATATCTGAACAATACACACAGGGGGATAGGATCAATTTGATTTAAAACATGGGTTAGTGCAATTGGCAAAGTACGAGTTGGGTAGTGGATGTGCGGTGTTTTTGCTAATGCTTCTCAAATCACTTTTCTCAATATTCTTACCTGACCCTTTTTCATTAATTCTGGAAAATGCAGAAACCTGTTGATTTTGATGTCTTTTTCGCAGACACATTTGGAGAACTAGCTGCAATGCAATAATTGAGATGGCTGTGCTTTAAGGTCAAGCTTTGCTTTTTATTTGATAATTTTCAGTCCAATCATGATAAATGATGTTAATGCAGGCTCTGAAGACATCAATGTTGCATGTACAAATAACTGCATGCAATTTTTTCAAACTGTTGGAAATCAAATTTTATCAATCAATTTTTATGGTCATACACAAACTGTGTAAGTTTGGTCAACATTTAATAAAAAATCGTGTGTGCAAGCCAATCATTGATAACTTGTTAATGTTTTTTTCCAAACACAAGAGGCAATAACTCTGGTGTTTCTGGCCCGATCATGCTTTTATTCAACTTCACCTGTAGTCTTACGTTCATAGACAAACTGTACACGATTGGTGAAGATTGAATGAAAAATGAAGTCTCTATCCTGAATAATGTTAATTTTTGCATATTTTTTTTCACAAACAAGGGCAATGACTCTGGTGTTTCTAGTCTGATCTTGCTTATATTCAACTTCATATTTAATCTGATGGTCACAGACAAACTGTGCAAGATTGGTGAAGATTGGATGAAAAATGAAGTATCTATCCTGAATAATGTCAATTTTTGCATCATTTTTTTCACAAACAAAGGGCAATAACTCTGGTGTTTGATTTCCGATCTTGCTTATATTCGACTTCAACTGTAATCTCATGGTAATAGACAAACTATGCAAGATTGGTGAAGATTGGATGAAAAATGAAGTTTCTATCCTGAATAATGTCCATTTTTTAATATTTTTAATAAACAAAGGGCAGTAACTCTGGTATTTGAAAAACGATCTGGCCCATTTTTTGGCCTATGCTGAGATCTGATGGCCATACACAAACTGTGAAGGTTTGGTTAAGATTGGATGGAAAATAAAGCCTATACGTTGAAAAAGAGCATTTTTGCACTTTTTTTGCACGAAAAAGGGGCAATAACTGGCGTTCCTGGTCCGATTGGGCCCATTATCGAAATCGTCCAAGATTTTATGGTCATACACAAACTGTGCAATTTTGGTCAAGATTGAATAAAAAATGTAGTCTTTATCGCGATAACGGTCCAAATTGTTGAAGGCACCTTGACGACGGACGACGGAAGAACGGACAACGCCGGAGAGGTCCCCTATACCAATAGCTCACCAAGCACTTCGTGCTCAGGTGAGCTTAAAAAAACGTTGACAGATGGAGAGAAATTCGATTTATTGCTGCAGTGTATTGTTCATAACCGATATCTTACCATAAATTTAGTACGAGTGTGAATTGGGAGACCGGAGTACCCGACACCCACCTCTCCGGTATGATTCACTCGTTTTCGAGAAACCAAAGGCACATGCTCTTAACGTTTTCGAAGTGGATTTCAAAAATGAGCCTATGTGAGGAGCGAGTATACCCATCTTTAATCAAAGACTGTGGTTTTATAAGTATTTGTCTAGTATATGCGATTGTATAAGTATTGGTCTAGTATATGTGATTGCATAACCATTGGTCTAGTATATGTGATTGCATAACCATTGGTCTAGTATATGTGATTGCATAATCATTGGTCTAGTATATGTGATTGCATAACCATTGGTCTTGTATATGTGATTGCTTTGGCATTAGTCTTGTATATGTGATTTGATTTCGTAAGCATTGGTCTAGTCTATGTGATTGCATAAGCATTAGTCTAGCATATGTGACTGTGTAACCATTTGTCTAGTCTAGGTGATCGCATCTATAATCATAAGTCAAGTACATTTGATTGTATAACCATTGGTCTAGTTTATGTGATTGCATAGCCATTAGTCGCGTATATGTGATTGTATAACCATTGATAAACATTGGTCAAATATGTGATTGTTTAAGCATCAATGTCTAGTGTATGTGAATTTTACCATATAAGCATTAATCTTGTACATGTATATGTGGTCAATAAGACATTGGTCTAGTCTATGTAATTGCATAAGCATGGGTCTAGTCTATGTAACCGCATAAGCATTGGTCTAGTCTATGCAATTTTATAAGCATTAGTCTAGTCTATGTGATTAAATAAGCATTGGTCGTATATATGTGATAATAATTATTATAAATAAGACACTTTGTAGTTATTGGTCTGATTGTAAGGCAACCTTGGTCATATATCATTCATGCTTAGCTATTAGTTATGAACAGTGAAACCATGCACTGTATTTAACCCGTAAAATTGTACGCATACAAAATAACAAAAATCAAATAAAATCTATAGATCTTATCAAATATCAACATGAAAGGCAATGTAATTGGATACTAATGTATTTAACTTTAAAGCCCTTTTCTGCACGGTTTAATGTAAGAATCGCTATTGTTTTACTGTCAAATTTTAAGGATTTAAAGAGCGCACTTTTCGTTATTGATCAAATATTTGGATGGTATAGAATGTCTGTTTTGTTCATTTTAAGGACTTTTTAACGGCATTCCATATCACACCTTTAACTGTCACGTTAGACAAACCTGTATGTCGTCCGCTTGACGCAAAAAGCACAGTAACAGACATTTTTAACATTTTACTGGACAATCAAACAAGAGGGCCTAGAGGCGCTAGGTCGATCACCAGACGGGCTAAGGATTTAAACTGTTCTGAGCAAGTTTCATGAAGATTCGGCCAAAAATGTGACCTCTAGATTGTTCACACGCTTTTTTTTCCAGTTTGGCCTCGTAAACTAGTTTTTGACCTCATGTGACCTGGTTTCAAACTTGTCCTACATATCATTGGGACAAATGTTCTAAGCCAGTTTCGTTGGCCTACAAATGTGGCCTCTAGTGTTCACAAGTTTTTTGTTTAATTTGGCCTGGTGACCTAGTTTTTCACCCTACATGACCCCGTTTCGAAATCGTCTCAGATAACATTGAATCAAATGTTCTGAGCTCGAGCAAGTTTCAAGACGATTGGGCAAAAATGTGACTTCTAGTGTTCACAAGCTTTTTCTTCAATTTGCCCTCTTGACCTAGTCTTTGACCCCACGTGACCCAGTTTTTAACTAATCCGAGATATCATTGGGACAAATGTTCCGAGGCCTATAGTGTTCACAAGCTTTTTCTTCAATTTTCCCTCGTGACCTAGTTTTTGACCCCATATGACCCAGTTTTTAACTCATCCGAGATATCGTTGGGACAAATGTTCTGAGGCCTATAGTATTCATACGCTTTTTCGTCCATTTTCCCTAGTGACCTAGTTTTTGACCCCACATGACCCAGTTTCGCACTCGTCCGAGATATCATTGGGACAAATGTTCTGAGCACGTTTCGTGATTGGGCTACAAATGTGGCCTCTAGAGTGTTCACAATCTTTTTCTTCAATGGCGTAGGAACCTAGTGTTTACCATACGTGACCCAGTTTCAAACTCGTACGCGTTATTAATGAAACAAATGTTCCTAGTGAGTTTCAAGAAGATTGGGTAAAAAAATGACTTCTATAGTGTTCACAATCTTTTTATTCAATTTGACTTAGTGACCTAGTTTTGGACCCCACATGACTCAGTTTCGAACTCGTCCGAGATATCATTAGAACAAATGTTCTGAGCAAAATTAATAAAGATTGGGCAATAACTTTGGCCTCTAGAGTGTTCACAAGCTTTTTACAGTTTTCAACATATAAGGAAAACTGCTGTTTTTCAAAGGAGCGAAACCATTTTGAACTCTGCCGAGATATCATAAAAACAAATGTTCTGAGCAAGTTACACGCAGATTGGGCAAAAAAATGTGACTCCTAGAGTGTTCACAGGCTTTTTCTCTAGCCATATAAGGAAAACTGCCCCGCCCTCTGTCGGCCATGTTTTTCATATGAGCGGAACCATTTTCGAACTCGGCCGAAATATCATCAGAACAAATGTTCTAAGCAAGTAGATTGGGCGATAAATGTGACATCTAGAGTGTTTACAAGCTTTTTCTTCAATTTGACATAGTGACCGAGTTTTTGACCCCACAATACCCAGTTTCAATCTCGTCCGAGATATCATTGGGACAAATGTTCTGAGCAAGTTTCATGAAGATTGGGCAATACAATTAGCCCGTTTAGGTTCAGTTATTATTTATCTACAGTTCAGTTAAGAGTACAAAAATAATTGTTTATCTTTTTTTTTACATTAACTTACCATACTTTTTGAGCCAACAATTTTGTTAATTTATACTTTTTGCAAGTCAGGATTTCCTGGTGGAATACAATCCGAATATTAAAATTCGTTTATAAGAAATGGTATACAAGATCTAAATTTGCAAACGTCAATTTCTTAAAAAAAATATTACAAAAGTCAAACTGTTGAACAATCAATAAAATGAATGTTTTAAAATGTTAATTTGTAATGTATGCACTATAATAATAGTCGGAGCTAGAAGCTTACGTGTATGCAAGTATCAATATTTTCCCCGAGGGTGGGGGGGGGGGGGACGGCGGACTCACCCAGGGGAATTTGACGAATTTTATTTTTGGGGGTCTTATTCCCCATCCGAGAGCTAAGATTTTTGTCTAACTCCCCTCAGTAGGAGATGCTATAGGTGTACCAAATGGCCGTCGGGCCAATATTACCGGGACCTAAAATCCGACCATTTTATTTCCCCAGTACCCAGAATCATTCGGCGTGTCAAATTCCCTGTCCGCAATCGCTTTCAATCTTTAATCCCGTATATGCCCCCCCACCCCGGGGTGAAATTTTGGTAGGTGCAGTACACGGACTGCACAGGCTAATCCGGGACGACACTTTACGCACATGCATTAAGTCCGGTTTTCCCACGACGCCCCTCAAATATGGGTAGCATATTCGATATGAACAGTAAATACAGGTTTGTTTTGCCTTGCACCCATTTTACTTCCTAACTGCCTGTAACCCTCGTCATTCAATATTTAATGCCTCTAAGTACCGGTAAAAACCATTATCCATAACATCAGGATTCTGTTGTTATTTTTGTTCAATTGGTGTTGCTTTGTACATTCGTGTCTGTGAACATGTTTAGATCAATAAAAACTTAATTTTGCAAATGCCCCCAAGCGTCTAGGTACTCTACTGTAAGTGACCCCTTACGTTTCTAAAGAAAATAAACACACTCTTGCCATATTGTGGTAACCTGGGCGACACTCTTTTTAAGGGACCTGCTCACAGATTGGCAAATATTGTCACAGATTCCAAAAAGAAATTATACATTTGATACAAACAAGCGAAATAACACTCATGCCTAAGAAATATATTGGAAATATTGTTTCGTTTATGGATAATCATCCATCGAAATGGATAAAATTATAAAGCGTTTGTAACGCTTTTCATTGGTATTTTGGAAAACACGTGTATCACTTACATAGCTTTAAAAATACACTATCCAATGTGAAAGTCAGAATAACCGTGTGGTTAGCGCATGAGATTTTTCATTTATAAGGTCCCCCGTTTGAGTTCCGGCGAAGGCAAATTTTTTAATTTAACTTTTTTTCTTGATATAATATTTGTTTTAGATTATTCCAGATGTTGTAGCTTTTGCAGTAAAGACATTAAATGGTATTCTTAAAAAATACGATAAATCTGTGAATAAGTTCCTTTAACGTCTCATTCAAAGCTTTCAAAGCGCTTGGCCTCAACTGCAGACTTAACGATATACAAGTAACTAGCTCATATAAAACTAAGATAGTAAAAGCTCTCATTCTTTCAATGTCTCATCTCAAGTTTTGGCTTTAGCAGATCTTAATCTTGCAAACTGTGTAAAAGCAGGTTTAATGCAAAACAATTACATAGCTCACATAAAATGACCATAGCAACAAAGTAAGTGCTCGGAACAATTCTTCCAAGTCCTCATCCATAGTTTGGGCCTTAGCAGACCTTGTAAACAGTGCAACAATAGGCTAAATAAAATACAAGGAACTAGCTCACATAACTAACAAAAGGGCGAAAATGACCCTGGGTTGCTCAACTGAGTTTAATGACTCCTAATGGTTTGTAAAACTGTTAAAGCATTTTCGGAGGTGAAGTAAAAGTTGCCAACTGACATCAACGATGGACCACTGACAGCCATGTTTTTAGCGTATACAAATAATTAGAAGGAATTTGGTAGATAGTCACCCATGAAATTTTGGTAGAGGAAAACATCCAAGCAATATTTTTGTGAAAATATTTTGAAATCCAACCAGTGGTTTCTAACATGAAGATTTTTTAAGTTTTCCATATAGCCATAAAAGGAAAAAGGCCCCGCCCCCTGGCGGCCATGTTTTATAACAAATCAAAATAAATCGGAATCGGTATACTTTCAGCATGTTTCTGGCAAAGACCGTGTGCAGCAGATATACATGTATGTCCATGGGATTCACACACTTTTCGTAGGTAGCAGTTCCTCCACTTCTAACCCATACTATTAACATGTACATTTCAGCTCGACTGTATTAAATGTCACATGCGTTATTTGGATATTTTCGATTGCATTTTCTGAATTGAGCCGGTACTCGGTGTCTTGGACGAAGTTCATATAAAAAAGGCCTCATGAGTAAGGATCGAACTACTTCATAAAAAAACAAAACATGTGATAATTGTAAATAACTAGAACTCCGCGAGTCGGATGTCTCGCCTGACGCCGGATAGCTTACGTGAATCCAAATGAAGAAGCACTTAAGGTTAATGCTCAATTTTTTGAAATCTTCAAAAGCACTGCACTCCGGCTAATTGCAAAAAAAACCTAATTAAAACCAAATATGCGACACAAAATAAGTATGAAAATTTACAAACGGCAATAACTCCCAAAGTATGAGGTGCAGAGTAACGGTTATTGTGCACTTCACTTCTCCTCAATGAGATCTATCTACCTATGAAGTTTGAAGTTGATAGCTTTCATAGTCTTGAGAGTTATGCTCGGGACAAAAAATGAAGTATAGAAAAGCAATGGGCAATTACTCCAAAAGTATGTGATTCAGAGTAACGGTTCTTGTGCACTGCTCTTCTTCTTAATGAGATCTATCTACCTATGAAGTTTCAAGTTGATAGCTTTCATAGTCTTAGAGTTATGCTCCGGACAATTTACAAACGGCAATAACTCCAAAAGTATGAGGTGAGGAGTAACGGTTCTTGTACACTGCACTTTCCCTCAATGAGATCTATCTACCTATAAAGTTTCAAGTTGATAGCTTTCATAGTCTTAGAGTTATGCTCCGGACAAAAATTAAGTATGAAAATAAACAAGGGCAATAACTCCAAAAGAATTAGGTGAAGAGTAACGGCTCTTGTGCACTGCACTTCCCCTCAATGAGATCTATCTACCTATGAAGTTTCATGTTGATAGCTCGAATAGTCTAAGAGTTATGCTCCGGACAAACGAAAGGGGACTCCGCCGCCGCCGACAAATGTAACACCTATATGTCGCCTAGTCAAGCGACACAATAAAGTAGTTGTTTCGGATATTATTATCCTCAAATTAATTAGTTTTATTAGAAGTAAAAAAAATATGTTTGTTTCAGGTTACCCGACCTACCCAAAAAAACGCCCCGACCCTAGAACATTTTATTGATTGTGTCAGATATTTTCTTGTTTATTTCACATTTTTTCCAATAATTAAATGTTTTTGGATGAATAAGTGTTTTGTTTTGATAGCATCCATTTCAAAACAATGTTTTATATTAGAGATATGTTTTGAATATTCATTCAGTTTAAGAATCTTCAAATTGACCATTCACCAAATAAGAAAAAGAAATTCCCTACCTACCTGCCCTAATTTTTTCGGGCATGTAACCTGACACAAACATATTTTTTACGCCTTATTATTTAACCTTGCTAAAATTACCTTGCAGCGTTAACAGTTTGATGGACCGGGACTGCATGCTGGCGGATCATTCCATCCATGTCCATAAAAATTATAAATATTTGTTTGCCGACAGACTTGATAACCAGGGCCTTTTTGGAATGGGGCGACGATAGTTGAGAGCTCTGTTGTGTAGTCTCTGGGTCGTGTAGAAAAAGCCATGTACAAAGATCTCCCGAGTGCAAGGCGGATGCAATATCTTTTACACTACATTGGTGTATTTCGTTTCTGTAAGCTTGCAATACTTTCTGGACCATTTTGTTTATGTAAGCTTATAATACTTTATCCTTTACTTGGCCATTTCGTTTAGGCAAGCTGGTAATAATTTCTAGGCCACTACGTTTTTGCGTTAGCTTGTAGTACATTCTAGGCCACTGTGTTTTTTCGTTAGCTTGTAATACTTTCTTGGCCACTACGTTTTTACGTTTGCGTGTAATGCTTTCTAGGCCATTACGTTTTTACGTTAACTTGTTATACTTTCATGGCCACTACGTTTTTACGTTAACTTGTAATACTTTCTAGGCCACTACGGTTTACGTTAGCGTGTAATAGTTTTGTTGCCACTACGTTTTTACGTTAGCGTGAATGCTTTCTAGGCCATTACTTTTTACGTTAGCTTGTAATACTTTCTTGGCCACTACGTTTTTACGTTAGCTTGTAATATCTTCTAGGCCATTACGCTTTTAGGTTAGCGTGTAATGCTTTCTAGGCCACTAGGTTACATTAGCGTGTAATACTGACTAGCGTTCGAACCGGGGGTGTCCCCTTGATCCATACAATATAGTAAATAGTTGATTAAACAAGAGGGCCATGATGGCCCAAAGCGCTCACATGAGAACTGTTACAGATGAAGACCATACTGTTGTGACTGGTTTGAAAATTAAGATATCTGAACAATACACACAGGGGGATAGGATCAATTTGATTTAAAACATGGGTTAGTGCAATTGGCAAAGTACGAGTTGGGTAGTGGATGTGCGGTGTTTTTGCTAATGCTTCTCAAATCACTTTTCTCAATATTCTTACCTGACCCTTTTTCATTAATTCTGGAAAATGCAGAAACCTGTTGATTTTGATGTCTTTTTCGCAGACACATTTGGAGAACTAGCTGCAATGCAATAATTGAGATGGCTGTGCTTTAAGGTCAAGCTTTGCTTTTTATTTGATAATTTTCAGTCCAATCATGATAAATGATGTTAATGCAGGCTCTGAAGACATCAATGTTGCATGTACAAATAACTGCATGCAATTTTTTCAAACTGTTGGAAATCAAATTTTATCAATCAATTTTTATGGTCATACACAAACTGTGTAAGTTTGGTCAACATTGAATAAAAAATCGTGTGTGCAAGCCAATCATTGATAACTTGTTGATGTTTTTTTTCCAAATACAAGAGGCAATAACTCTGGTGTTTCTGGCCCGATTATGCTTTTATTCAACTTCACCTGTAGTCTTACGTTCATAGACAAACTGTACACGATTGGTGAAGATTGAATGAAAAATGAAGTCTCTATCCTGAATAATGTCCATTTTTGCATATTTTTTTCACAAACAAACGGAAATGACTCTGGTGTTTCTAGTCTGATCTTGCTTATATTCAACTTCACATTTAATCTGATGGTCACAGACAAACTGTGCAAGATTGGTGAAGATTGGATGAAAAATGAAGTATCTATCCTGAATAATGTCAATTTTTGCATCATTTTTTTCACAAACAAAGGGCAATAACTCTGGTGTTTGATTTCCGATCTTGCTTATATTCGACTTCAACTGTAATCTCATGGTAATAGACAAACTGTGCAAGATTGGTGAAGATTGGATGAAAAATGAAGTTTCTATCCTGAATAATATCCATTTTTGTATATTTTTAATAAACAAAGGGCAATAACTCTTGTGTTTGAAACACGATCTGGCCCATTTTTGGCCTATGCTGAGATCTGACGGCCATACACAGACTATGAAGGTTTGGTTAAGATTGGATGGAAAATAAAGCCTATACGTTGAAAAGGAGCATTTTTGCACTTTTTTGCACGAAAAAGGGGCAATAACTGGTGTTCCTGGTCCGATTGGGCCCATTATCGAACTCGTCCAAGATTTTATGGTCATACACAAACTGTGCAATTTTGGTCAAGATTGAATAAAAAATGTAGTCTTTATCGCGATAACGGTCCAAATTGTTGAAGGCACCTTGACGACGGACGACGGAAGAACGGATGACGCCGGAGAGGTCCCCTATACCAATAGCTCACCAAGCACTTCGTGCTCAGGTGAGCTTAAAAAAAACGTTGACAGATGGAGAGAAATTCGATTTATTGCTGCAGTGTATTGTTAATAACCGATATCTTACCATAGATTTAGTACGAGTGTGAATTGGGAGACCGGAGTACCCGACACCCACCTCTCCGGTATGATTCACTCGTTTTCGAGAAACCAAAGGCACATGCTCTTAACGTTTTCGAAGTGGATTTCAAAAATGAGCCTATGTGAGGAGCGAGTATACCCATCTTTAATCAAAGACTGTGGTTTTATAAGTATTTGTCTAGTATATGCGATTGTATAAGTATTGGTCTAGTATATGTGACTGCATAACCATTGGTCTAGTATATGTGATTGCATAACCATTGGTCTAGTATATTTGATTGCATAATCATTGGTCTAGTATATGTGATTTGCATAACCATTGGTCTTGTCTATGTGATTGCTTTGGCATTAGTCTTGTATATGTGATTTGATTTCATAAGCATTGGTCTAGTCTATGTGATTGCATAAGCATTAGTCTAGCATATGTGACTGTGTAACCATTTGTCTAGTCTAGGTGATCGCATCTATAATCATAAGTCAAGTACATTTGATTGTATAACCATTTTTGGTCTAGTTTATGTGATTGCATAACCATTAGTCTAGTATATGTGATTGTGTAACCATTGATAAACATTGGGCAAATATGTGATTGTTTAAGCATCAATGTCTAGTGTATGTGAATTTTACCATATAAGCATTAATCTTGTACATGTATATGTGATTAATAAGACATTGGTCTAGTCTATGTAACTGCATAAGCATGGGTCTAGTCTATGTAACTGCATAAGCATTGGTCTAGTCTATGCAATTTTATAAGCATTAGTCTAGTCTATGTGATTAAATAAGCATTGTTCGTATATATGTGATAATAATTATTATAAATAAGACACTTAGTTATTGGTCTGATTGTAAGGCAACCTTGGTCATATATCATTCATGCTTAGCTATTAGTTATGAACAGTGAAATCATGCACTGTATTTAACCCATAAAATTGTACGTATACAAAATAACAAAAATCAAATAAAATCTATAGATCTTATCAAATATCAACATGAAAGGCAATGTAATTGGATACTAATGTATTTAATTTTAAAGCCCTTTTCTGCACGATTTTTAATGTAAGAATCGCTATTGTTTTACTGTCAAATTTTAAGGATTTAAAGAGCGCACTTTTCGTTATTGATCAAATATTTGGATGGTATAGAATGTCTGTATTGTTCATTTTAAGGACTTTTTAACGGCATTCCATATCACACCTTTAACTGTCACGTTAGACAAACCTGTATGTCGTCCGCTTGACACAAAAAGCACAGTAACAGACATTTTTAACATTTTAGTGGACAATCAAACAAGAGGGCCTAGAGGCGCTAGGTCGCTCACCAGACGGGCTAAGGATTTAAACTGTTCTGAGCAAGTTTCATGAAGATTCGGCCAAAAATGTGACCTCTAGATTGTTCACACGCTTTTTTCCAGTTTGGCCTCGTAAACTAGTTTTTGACCTCATGTGACCTGGTTTCAAACTTGTCCCACATATCATTGGGACAAATGTTCTAAGCAAGTTTCGTGACGATTGGCCTACAAATGTGGCCTCTAGTGTTCACAAGTTTTTTGTTCAATTTGGCCTGGTGACCTAGTTTTTCACCCTACATGACCCCGTTTCGAAATCTTCCGAGATAACATTGAATCAAATGTTCTGAGCTCGAGCAAGTTTCAAGAAGATTGGGCAAAAATGTGTTCACAAGCTTTTTCTTCAATTTGCCCTCGTGACCTAGTTTTTGACCCACGTGACCCAGTTTTTAACTCATCCGAGATATCATTGGGACAAATGTTCTGAGGCCTATAGTGTTCACAAGCTTTTTCTTCAATTTGCCCTCTTGACCTAGTTTTTGACCCCATATGACCCAGTTTTTAACTCATCCGAGATATCGTTGGGACAAATGTTCTGAGGCCTATAGTGTTCATAAGCTTTTTCTTCCATTTGCCCTAGTGACCTAGTTTTTGACCCCACATGACCCAGCTTCGCACTCGTCCGAGATATCATTGGGACAAATGTTCTGAGCACGTTTCGTGATGATTGGGCTACAAATGTGGCCTCTAGAGTGTTCACAATCTTTTTCTTCAATGGCGTAGGGACCTAGTGTTTACCCCACGTGACCCAGTTTCAAATTCGTACGCGTTATTAATGAAACAAATGTTCCTAGAAGATTGGGTAAAAAAAATATGACTTCTAGAGTGTTCACAATCTTTTTATTCAATTTGACTTAGTGACCTAGTTTTTGACCCCACATGACTCAGTTTCAAACTCGTCCGAGATATCATTAGAACAAATGTTCTGGGCAAGATTCATAAAGATTGGGCAATAACTTTGGCCTCTAGAGTGTTCACAAGCTTTTTAAAGTTGTCAATATAGCCATATAAGGAAAACTGCTGTTTTTCAAAGGAGCGAAACCATTTTGAACTCTGCCGAGATATCATCAGAACAAATGTTCTGAGCAAGTTTCACGCAGATTGGGCCAAAAAATGTGACTCCTAGAGTGTTCACAAGCTTTTTCTCTAGCCATATAAGGAAAACTGCCCCGCCCTCTGTCGGCCATGTTTTTCATATGAGCGGAACCATTTTCGAACTCGGCCGAGATACCATAAGAACAAATGTTCTAAGTTTAAACATATTTTATTTTCATAATGAAGTACAAGTACAAATGACATTTATACATACATAAATTATTTATCGATACATTCATATGAAAAAAGGGTAGGACCTAAAGTTCTAACAACATTATATGTGGTCTTTCCCTGTGTGATTTAATTACGTGTTTCGGGCGATGTATGTAATTTTGAACGAGTCACAAGTACGCTCAAATATGAAAATAAACATATATGAATAGCAAATAAAAAGAAAAGCAATCTAATAAACTGTACGAGAAATTAATAATCATGAAAGGCAAACTAAATTGGGGGAAAAAAACAAAACAAAACGAGTCCTGTCCAGCATATAACAAGTCAAGCTTTAACTACTGCAAGATTATGAAAAACGCTTTGTCGTCTTAATAAATTGTTGGACATTTAGAAAAATTTTGCAGTTTGCATCATGATCAAAACTACTATTACCAAAAAGAATAGTATCACAGTTTAATGGTTCTATAGATTGTAACTTAGCGAAAAAAGTTGTACGTTGTGCAGTAAATAGTGAGCAAGTAAAAAAGAAGTGGTAAACCGATTCAACTTCACCACAAATACATAAAGGCGAAGGTTCCAATTTGTTGTTATATAAGTGTAGTTTTAAGTTGCTACAATTATTTCTTAGTCTGGCGTGTATAATTGATGTTTTTCTATCACCAACGAAGTAATATGTTGGTGTTTCGCGATTTCTTAACATTAATTGTTTTAAAGCGGTTTTGAATTGCAAGAGAGAAGTACACGTTTTAATTTCATTATTTAAATTGTTCCATAGGTCGATAGCCGACGGTATGAAAGATCGCGAATAGAGTTCGGTGCGTCTTGATACTATAACATAATCGTTTGCATTTCTAAGATTTCTAGTAGATTGTTGAAAAACAGTTTCTGGTAATAAATTCATTAAGTAACTGGGACATAGGCCATTATGTAATTTGTACATATAAGTTAGTTTAAGATATTTTCGACGTTCTGATAACCTATGCCAGCTGATTTCAGAATACAAATTAGTCAATGAAACAGATTTTGTAAGCCCGGTTACTATTCTAGCCGCTTCGTTCTGAATTTTTTCTAAACTTTCTTTTTCGTACATTGCACAACCATGCCAAACGACACATGCGTACTCTAATAGTGGTCTTAAATGTGAAATATAAATTTGGTTCAACGTCTTTCTAGAGATCATGTATTTTAGTTTGCGCATGATGCCAAGCACTTTTGATGATGATTTGACTAAACTGGAGACATGATCGTGCCATTTACCATTAGCGCTGAATGTGAGACCAAGATGTTTGTGATTTTCAACAAATTGAACAGGCACATTATTAAAAACAAGATGTGGGAGGGGAATGGATGATTGTGTTGTGAATAGAATTGCCTCGGTTTTTTGTGGATTAAAGTCTACAAGCCATCTTTTTGCCCAGGTGTTAATAACACTTAAATCATGGTTGAGTACCATTTCAAGTTCGGTCGAATTTGAACAAGTATATGAAAGGGATGTGTCATCTGCAAACAGACGAGAGATACTTTGAAGGTTTTGTACAATATCGTTTACATAAACAAGAAAAAATAGAGGACCAAGGACAGAGCCTTGAGGAACACCAGCGTTTATTTCTAGCGCCTGAGAAGTAGAATCCCCGACAAAAACTTGCTGTTTTCGACTACTTAAATAACTTTCGATCCATTTAAGTAAATTACTGTTAAAACCATTTTGTTTTAATTTGAAGAGTAAACCCTTGTGCCATACTCGGTCAAATGCCTTAGAAATGTCACAGAATACCATGCATGTGAATTTCCTTTCATCAATACCTTTTGCTATTTGATGAAATATATCAATTAATTGAGAAACAGTTGAATGACCTTTAAGAAAACCCGATTGGTTAGAATACAGCAAGTTATTACCAACTAAATGATTGTATAAATGTTTGTAAACAACTCTCTCCATAAGCTTGCCTACACAACTCAAAAGCGAAATTGGCCGGTAATTAGATGGTAAGTTAGGATCACCCTTTTTAAATAATGGCATCACTATAGCTGACTTCCATGAGTTTGGAAATGTACATTCATCTAATGATTTGTTGAATAAAATACATAAGGGCTTGGAAAAAGAGTGACAAGTTTTCTTTAAAACTAGATGACTAACAAGGTCTCCGCCTACAGCTTTGTTTGTAAATAAACATTTGATAATATCTATGATTTCTGATTCGGAAACTGAAACATTTTGCATGGTTTCATTGGCAAGATTGATAAATGGGGGTAGGACTCCAGTCAAGTCATCTAATGAGGATATTGAGACGAAATAATTGTTTAAACAGTTTGCTTTCTGGGTATTTGACATATGTATAATTAGATTGCCATCAGAATCAGTCGATTGTAGTGGCGGTATGGTATCAGAGTGAGAACTCATTTTCATGAGTTGTTTTAAAGTTTTCCAATATTTTTTTGGATTTGATGAGTTAAAATCGGTAAGAGATGTTTCAAGGTTTGCATGGAATTGTTCTTTAGCTTGTTTAATCATATTGCTAACTTTATTTCGAATTTGCTTGTATTTGTTCCAGTTATTTGCGGTAGGGTTATTAATAGATATATGTTTGAGTCTGTCCCGTTTACGAGATAACGTTCTTATCTGAGAATCATACCACGGTTTGTCATTAGGCCTAACTGTAACTAGTTTATGTGGAATACAAAGTTTCATGAGTTTAATAAGTTTTTTTGTAAACAACATGGTAGCCTCGTGAACATTGGTCTCTCGAATAAAATTCCAGTTTGTATCGGAAATAAGATTGTTAAGGCGCTCAAAGTCAGCATATTTGTACAACCAAACGTGTCTTTGACTTGGTTTACAATTAATAACGGGAGTTTTAAAATGAATAGCCGTTGCATGATGATCACTTATGGATTGCGGGATATTAATTACTTCACAGTCTAAACAGGTCAGATTGTCTGAAATTATAATCGGATCAATTAACGTAGACGTATTGGCCGTGACCCGTGTAGCTTGAGTGATGACGTTACGCAGGTTGTACAAGGATAAGGTCTGAGAAAGACGTGTGTTGTTTTTCAGTTGATCTTCATTTATGTCCCCTAACATAATAATGTTAGGGTTAGTATCTAGCGCTTTATCAATCATGATATCAAGATTATCCCAAAATAAAACATCACTGTTTGGCGGGCGGTAAAAGCAGCATATCAAAGTGACCAAATTTTTAAGTTTGATCTCTAACCATATTGAATGTACTTGCGGATTTTCTAGTTCAAACATTCGCGTTGATACTAATGATTTATTTACATAGACTAGTAGGCCGCTTGAATGGGACGTATAATCTTTACGGAACATTGAGTGATTAAAATCATCAATTTGAATTTGGTCATCCATAACGACATCAGTAATGTGTGTCTCTGTAAAGCACATTATATCAAATTGTAATAAATGGTCCTTAATAAAGTCCAATTTGTGCCGAATTGATCTAATGTTGAGATGAAGTAGCCCCAAAGCTCCGAGATCTTGCGGACCTGGATTGAGTTCAACATCACCGGATAGAAGTAAAATAAAACGTACAAGGTTGATAAATACAACGCTAAGGGCACATACTAGGGCAGCGTCCATGTGATTGTGTAAAGATATTTGAGATAGTCTTAGAAATATAGCAAATAAAAACATCAATTCATGAGCAATATTTAAGCATATTGTATATTTGCGACGGCAAATGCGTAATCTAGCGTTAAATATTCCAACAGCCATTCGGTATTGCGCAACGTCATTACCCATTTGGTAGTAAAGTTACAAATAAAGAAATACATTTAGGCTGTGGAAATAATTGAGTAAGTGTTAGGATAAGCATATTCTCTATAAATGTGCTGGACAGGACTGAGAAAAGTGCATAAATGCATAATACAATAATAGTAATCATGATACAGACAGCATAGTGAGACATATTGAAATCTCAGAAAATAAAAAGAAGAAATGTGTGGTTGTAATCACAGTATGGTAATTCACAATAACTAGCTAAGGACAATAATGAATTATATTAGTATATTTCAATACTATTTTAACTAATTTTATTTATTTGCATGTATGCTAATTTATTTATAATTTGTTTAGTTTATTCTATTATGATTTTTGAAATTAATTTATTATTTTGTATGTTATTCAATCAATATGGAAATTTTGCAAAGTTATTAAAAGCCTTTTAGAATTCGACTTATTAAAGATTGTTCTTTTAATGAAGTTAAGGAACAGAACTTTTTGAGTCAATACAAGGTAATTAGGCATATATAAATAACAGTATATAAATGCCACTTATATAGGCATTCAGAAGGAGAAAGTTGAATGATGAGTCAATATGCAAAAGTTAAGTAAATCATATACATATATATACAGTAACTGAGCTTAGGTCGTATTAATAATTGCATTGCACATTAAAAAACAACACTTTAAGTATATAGTACGGCGAAAACAGATGAGTACAAGTGACAGCAGGCAAGATTGTATGGTAATTACAAGTCTATTTTATCTATATTTATAATTTAAAAAGATGTTAAAAAAAAAAAAAAAATAAAAAAAAAATAAAAAAAAAAATATATATAAACACAGACGCTCAGGGCGTTAAGATTATTTTTCACTTATGGGTATGATACTCCATATCGATGACAAGACAAAAAGTATGCGGCGTTGTTGTCTGCCTTGGGTAAGATTCACACTAGTAGCGTTACCAAATAATCAAAATAATGATCAAACGGTACATTGCTACTAGCTAATGCCATGAACAATACAATATATTTTAGGCAAGTTAGTGTGTGTTGGAAAAAATAACACATCCGTGTATTTGATCCTGTTACAGGGCGCAACGTATTTAATGGAGACGGGTTAACACGATAGCAGTAATTATCATCTTAACAGGCAGTGTAAACAACGCTCATTGTGATAAAATAACATCAGATTTACAAGCAATTTAAACTAATCTCAGTGTAAGCAGTAATTATCATCTTAACAGGCAGTGTAAACAACGCTCATTGTGACAAAATAACATCAGATTTGCAAGCAATTTAAACTAATCTCAGTGTAAGCAACGCTCACCGTGACAAAATAACATAAGATTTAAATGCAAGTTAAAATAAGTTCACCGTAATAAACGTGCACCGAGAGCGGTGAAAACTATTGAAACAAGTGTACAGAAAATAGGACAACGACAGGTATGAACCAGTTTAACAACGATTCTGTCAAAAACTCTGTAGTAAATAATAATAAACACGTTTGACAATACTTAGTAGTGAAAAAAAAAAAAAAAATAAATAAAAATAAAATAAAATAAAAAATAATTCAACAGCTCGTAACTGTAGTCAAAATCTGTGAAAGCATCAAGTGCATTCCGTAAATATATACACTATACAACCTTTAAAAAAACACGAATGCTATGTCTGTAGAGTTACCGCGTAAATCAATGTTCACTTCCATGCATCCATGTCATGCTCATTGTTTATTTTGTGGATCTTGGAGTCAGGGTCCTTTACAAGAATGCTTCCATCAGACGACCATGCACCAAGCAGCTGACCTCTTTTCACAAGTTCTCGAGCATTGTATAGAAAGAAGCTTCTCTTGCGTGTGAGGTCTTCATTGATGAATGTATTCGGATACTCTAGAGTGTTTACAAGCTTTTTCTTCAATTTGATATAGTGACCGAGTTTTTGACCCCACACTACCCAGTTTCAATCTCGTCCGAGATATCATTGGGACAAATGTTCTGAGCAAGTTTCATGAAGATTGGGCAAGACAATTAGCCCATTTAGGTTCAGTTATTATTTATCTACAGTTCTGAGTATAAAAAATAATTGTTTATCATTTTTTTACATGAACTTACCATACTTTTTGAGCCAACAATTTTGCCAATTTATACTTTTTGCAAGTCAGGATTTTGTGGTGGAATACAAGCCTAATATTAAAATACGTTTACAAGAAATGGTATACAGGATCTAAATTTGCAAACGTCAATTTGTTTAAAAAATATTACAAAAGTCAAACTGTTGAACAATCAATAAAATGAATGTTTTAAAATGTTAATTTGTAATGTATGCACTATAATAATAGTCGGAGCTAGAAGCTTACGTGTATGCAAGTATCAATATTTTCCCCGGGGGGGGGGGGGGGACGGCGGACTCACCCAGGGGAATTTGACGAATTTTATTTTTTGGGGTCTTATTCCCCATCCTAGGGCTAAGATTTTTGTCTAACTCCCCTCAGTAGGAGATGCTATCAAATGGCCCGAGGGCCAATATTACCGGGACCTAAAATCCGACCATTTTATTTCCCCAGTACCCAGAATCATTCGGCGTGTCAAATTCCCTGTCCGCAATCGCTTTCAATCTTTCTTTAATCCCGTATATGCCCCCCCCCCCCCCCCGGGGTGAAATTTTGGTAGGTGCAGTACAGCTGAAATCATTGTATACGTCGATGCGATAACAACTCAGTTTGGACAAAAAGTCAACCAGCACGTGATTTACGCACGCGCAGTGCACGTGCAGAGTGAACTGTATGGGATATTCGTACAATTTTAACATAGTGTAAGACATAATTCATCGTATTTCGATAAACTGTAATCATGTTCATTAAAAGATCGTGACATTGTACTAAACTCGCTTACAGCTCACACTGCTTGTTCTATGCGTCGGCAATACTTTAACTCATATTTGATCGCATCAGTTGGATACGCGCAGTGTTTACCTGTGTAAACATGAAGCCCAATTCCACAACGTTTGAGACTTACGTTTTAATAAATGTATTCACAAATACTTGTATTACTTCATTATTTAACGTTCTTGTTGTACGGATTATTTGCTTTAAACTGGTTAATTTAAAATACACTGAGTATACATAATTATTTAGCAAAAAAAACAAAAACAGGAACCGCAGAGTTCCGCACTGTTGAAAAGCAAATGCACACCCAACCGGTATTTAGTTTTATGGTTTTGTTTTGTAGCTTGAAACGAAGTGTATAATATTACATAAATGTGGCGCGTCGTGGGAAAACCGGTCTTAATGCATGTGCGTAGTGTCGTCCCGGATTAGCCTGTGCAGTCCGCACAGGCTAATCCAGGATGGCACTTCCCGCCTACAGTGAATTTATGGTTAGAAGAGACTTCCTTGAAACAGAAAATACCACAAAAGCGGAAAGTGCCGTCCCGGATTAGCCTGTGCGGACTGCACAGGCTAATCCGGGAAGACACATTACGCACATGCATTAAGTCCGGTTTTCCCACGACGCCCCTCAAATATGGGTAGCATATTCGATATGAACAGTAAATACAGGTTTGTATTGCCTTGCACCCATTTTACTTCCTAATTTCCTGTAACCCTCGTCATTCAATATTTAATGCCTCTAAGTACCGGTAAAAACCATTATCCATAACATCAGGATTCTGTTGTTATTTTTGTTCAATTGGTGTTGCTTTGTACATTCGTGTCTGTGAACATGATCAATAAAAACTTAATTTTGCAAATGCCCTCAAGCGTCTAGGTACTATACTGTAAGTGACCCCTTACGTGTCTAAAGAAAATAAACACACTCTTGCCATATTGTGGTAACCTGGGCGACACTCTTTTTAAGGGACCTGCTCACAGATTGGCAAATATTGTCACAGATTCCAAAAAGAAATTATTCATTTGATACAAACAAGCGAAATAACACTCATGCCTAAGAAATATATTGGAAATATGGTTTCGTTTATGGATAATCATCCATCGAAATGGATAAAATTATAAAGCGTTTGTAACGCTTTTCAATGGTATTTTGGAAAACACGTGTATCACTTACATAGCTTTAAAAATACACTATCCAATGTGAAAGTCAGAATAACCGTGTGGTTAGCGCATGAGATTTTTCATTTCTAAGTTCCCCGGTTTGAGTTCCGGCGAAGGCAAATTTTTTAATTTAACTTTTTTTTCTTTATATAATATTTGTTTTAGATTATTCCAGATGCTGTAGCTTTTGCAGTAAAGACATTAAATGGCATTCTTAAAAAATACGATAAATCTGTGAATAAGTTCCTTTAACGTCTCATTCAAAGCTTTCAAAGCGCTTGGCCTCAACTGCAGACTTAACGGTATACAAGTAACTAGCTCATATAAAACTAAGAAAGTAAAAGCTCTCATTCTTTCAATGTCTCATCTCAAGTTTTGGCTTTAGCAGATCTTAATCTTGCAAACTGTGTAAAAGCAGGTTTAATGCAAAACAATTACCTAGCTCACATAAAATAACCATAACAACAATGTAAGTGCTCGGAACAATTCTTCCAAGTTCTCATCCATAGTTTTGGCCTTAGCAGACCTTGTAAACAGTACAACAATAGGCTAAATAAAATACAAGGAACTAGCTCACATAACAAACAAAAGGGCGAAAATGACCCTGGGTTGCTCAACTGAGTTTAATGACTCCTAATGGTTTGTAAAACTGTTAAAGCATGTTCGGAGGTGAAGTAAAAGTTGCCATCTGACATCAACGATGGACCACTGACAGCCATGTTTTTAGCGTATACAAATAATTAGAAGGAATTTGGTAGATAGTCACCCATGAAATTTTGGTAGAGGAAAACATCCAAGCAATATTTTTGTGAAAATATTTTGAAATCCAACCAGTGGTTTCTAACATGAAGATTTTTTAAGTTTTCCATATAGCCATAAAAGGAAAAAGGCCCCGCCCCCTGGCGGCCATGTTTTATAACAAATCAAAATAATTTGAAGTATTTGGTAGAGGACCATCCAAGAAACATTCATACCAAGTTTCATTAATATCCACAAAGCAGTTTCAGAGGAAAAGATTTTTTAAGTAAATTGTTGACGATGGCAGATGACGACGACAACAGACAACCACTGACCACAAAAGCTCACCCTTGAGCACTTTGTGCTTATGTCAGCTAAAAAAAAGTAAGTGTTGCATTATTCTTTCAATGGCTCATCCACAGCCTTGGCTTTAGCCGATCTCGCAAACTGTATAACAACAGGCTTATTGTTGAGGATATAGCCATTGCACTGTTTCACAATTCGCTCTGCGCTCTTGTCATCGGGTAGAGTTATGAATGCCTGTCCCTTCATACGGCCTTCCTTCATCAAGCGAATGTCAAACACATCATATGCCAGAGGCAGAGTCCAGTCTATCAGGGATCCAAACAAATTAACTAGGTCTTGTTCGGTTGTCTGTTTTGTAAGGTTTTTGATATACAGTCTACTAGTAGGTTCACCGGGGTTGTAATTCTTGAAAACAGAAAAATCTTTCAACTGTGATTCTTTAAGTCTTCCTTCCGCAATCTTATCAGCTGCAAGAAACATTGTTCTGCCAAAGGAGTAATTTACATCTGCTTTCTGAATGTCTTCTTTGGATTCTACTTGAACAGTCTTAGGTTCCACTTTGCCGAACCCACCTTCCACCACTACAACATCATCATGTGCAGATGGTTTCCTAGCAACACTGCCTTCTCTCATTCCCTTGTCCACGCTACCATGTTCAAGAATAGTCTCAACATCCAGTATGTTCATGCTGATATGTTTACGTCTGCGCATATCTTTATCAGGCCCTTCAAAGACTTCGTTCGGCTTCTGAATAATTGCCGGTTTTATAACTGCTGACAGATCTGGCTGCACCAGTCTCATCTTCTTGCGAGGTCTTTTCAACGACCGGGAAGCAGGCAGCGATCCATCCACACTTCCAATCTTCTCGCCTCTTCTCTTCTGTCCTTTCCCATCATCAGAATCAATTTCAGATTCTTCAGTGCTGCCTTCTTCCATTTCAAACTCTTCTATCTCTCCGTCCTTTATAAGACATGGTTCACGAGAACGGAACACTGCATTATTCTCATTTGGATCATCCATGGCCAATGGGGGGGGTGCGGTGGTTGGTCCAAAGGGACAAGGAATGTTCATTTTGTTCATCAAATGTAAAACCTGTGTGTAGAACCTGGGATGTGAAGCCAGAGCATGCGCAATGTTTGTCAATGTGGAAACAGTTGGCGGAGGGTACACATAATACAAGTTCGGTTTTCTTTGATAATTAATGTTATTTTTTACAAAAGCAATATCTTCAGACTCAACAACATTGGATTTAATACTAGTTTTCTCTGGTTTCTCGTCAAGCTGCTCAGTATCAGCACTTGCTTCAGTCTTTATGTCCTGGTCATTTTTCTCACACTCTGAAGAGGGACAGGTATCATCCGACTTCGCAAACTCAACTACCAGTCTCTGTCCCAGCACTTCCAGCTGGTGCAGGCGTTTCAGACATTTCTCAGCATTTTCTGTACTATCAAACCTGGAAACAAATAATTAAAAGATTGACAAATTACATGAAATAATTTCTTTAATAATAATTCTCATCCAACAAAGAAAGTAGCAGATGTTAAGTGAATGCTAATAAAAACAATAGGACCAGTTAATCAATAAAATTTTAAAACAATGGGTATTTCTTGCCTCAGGAAACACTTCAAAATAAATTTAGGAGCCTTCCAAAAATGTTACACACATGCTCAGGACCAAAATGTAACAGAATCATTGAATGTAAGCACCCAACATGGAAATTATTATCTGATGATAACTATTAAGTAGCAGTTGTTAAGAGATAGCTTATTTATTCCTGGATTGAATAAAACTAACCAAATCCAGTTTAAAATAAAGTGCATCTAATGTTTTTGTGTTCTTTATTAATATAATGTTAAAATATGCAACTTCAATGCCTTATAAAATGGTATTTACCAAGAAAATTAAAGTGTTTATAAGAATTGGGGAATTCTGGCCTTCAATTTAGAAAAAATTGCAGTGTTCTTGCGAATGTAACTGGGTCTATCTACAGGAGCTATCTAAAGAAAGAAAAAATCACTCACTTAAATATTGTAAAAAAAATGATTACCTGGCAAATGCTGTGTGTTTCATGGGGCCAGTAATGCCCATTGGTCTTGCACTTGTGGCCCCAAAGTAACACAGAAGGTCGATCTTGTCTTGGTGCGAAAGCTCTGCTGGTAGATGCCGTACCAAAAGTGTAGACACAGATTTGTCCATGCTTATACTGTGCAGCTGAAACATACAAATCATGACCTATTAATCGTTGAATCTGGTAAATTTCATAGTTTATAAAGTAAGTCCCTTCAGGCTGAAGCTGTATTAAATCAAGGTTCATCCACTCACCATGTACTTTGGCTAGAATGTTAAAAAGTTTGGATTGTATCAATATTTATGTTTTGGGACCAGTCAGATCAATGTTGAGTGATGTTTTTTCTGAGACATTTCTTAATATATCAACCATCTTATTACAAAACCATGGGTACTGTTGAACATTCCCTTGTTTGTTTAATAAGACCAAGTTTGTTAAAATCTATGCAAAATTGATGAAGTTCTGAACTACCAAACCAATGCACCCTGTGGTTTGGCAAATTGGGTGTCTGGAGTTGGATTAGCATAACATGTTAGGCCCTGTGCCAATATTGAGCTACTTTTTATATGGGCAATATTGGCGGGGCCTAACCGGGGAAAGACCAATTATGTGGTGGAAATTTCTCCCTATATGTCTATAGAGTAGCGACAGGATTTTCGTCGCTACTTTCACTCGCTGAAATGACATGGTTAGCATTAATATTTCTTAATAAAATTTACATACCTGCAAAGAGAATTTATTCCTCAATAATGTTCCATAAATATTTGTACGATAGCACTTCCATTTTGGATGCAACACCAATACAAACCTACACACTATTGCATTTTCAACACATCTCGCTGTCCTCCACTGTGTAAACTTTAATCAATATTCTGCTACACTGAAACGATTGCGTCATTTCAATTGGTCATTCAATTATATCATTCATCATCCGATTGGTTGAAGCATATTTGCAGGGTTAAACAAGGCAAGGTAAACATGGTGGACTCTACATGGTGTAGATTTATTTGTAAGTTTAAATCGGAATTAAATGCATGTTCTAGGTAAATTTTGGCACATGTTAAGCAGTTCAGGTGTTGTTTAAGTAAAATACATTGATTGATAACTTTATTGACGCAAATAATGGAAATTAATGAAAATTTAAACTTTTAGGTTTCCACCACATAAATGGTCTTTCGGCGATGAGACGTTCCAGCGAATTTAGCCCTATATAACAAGTAACATCAAATTCGCAGCACTTCTCATGAATTAGACTAGAGTTGGATATCTTGTTAAATATAGTACTGAGAAGTAAAAATTGTGTGTTTTTTTTTTAAGTAGTTTTTTCATCATTTCTTGATTATTTGTCATTAGAAATGATGTTTTTTGTACTGGCTGGCGAGTATATTTTGGAAGAAATCAGCTTTTTTTTTGACAATTTTGTTTAATAAAATAACTCGTGTTGAAACTTGTCATGTAACATCCTGGGTTTGTCACTTATTTGCGAATGTAAACTAAAATAGTTGTTGTGTGTGAGCATGCACAATGACTGAAGCCCAAAATGGCGTTGGCCTACCTAAAAATTAGGTGGTTTTTACGTTGACAGTAGTATTTTCCGTATGTTTTTTTTTACAGTAAATTATAATAAGAAGTGTGTTTGTAAATTTATTTAATGTATCTCAGAACTTATTAAAGACCAGATGATATTTATATCATAATATTAATAGCACGTTATCGAATAATTTGAATGCAAAAAGAATGCTTTAGACTTCAGCAAGGCGTTGTAACAATTACTGAAGCATGCCGTTTACTAGACGTTACGTATCTATGTAACTACTACGCACGTTCTTCATCAGCGTAGCGGATTAAATAATATTCTATCAGATTTTGGTTAAACAGACCTTCTGAAGAGAAAATTCACACTATTGATGTCAAATATTATTAATGGTTTAGTTCTAACTAAGGGACATAACTCAGAATTCATCAATACACTTAATCGATTAAAAAACGTTCCGCTTCATTTGTATGTGAATGTGTTCCGTGTGGTGTTCATTTTTCTCTGTCACATATAAAAATATCTGGATTTCTAAAATAAAAGCCATATCTTTAAAGTATTATGTATATAAAAAAATAACACAAGAACTATCGAATCCGGTTTACTAATGTGCGTGAATCGGACACAACAGTTCAGATGTCCACTTCCTGTGAAATGTCAACAAATTGCGCAAACTAAGGTTTAAATAGATGAACATTCTTAGGCGTATTTTTCAAATCAAGCCACGTTCATCTCTGCTGATTGCCAGAAAGATGTCTAAAATATATGTGAAAAACGTTGAAGGCGACGCCTCCTTACAGATCTCTTTCGAATTTAGCTACAATGGATTGGGTAGAGAATTTAATGCAGTAAGACCAAAGAATGAGTTAATCGAGAATACCTTAACAAGGATTTCTCAAAATATTACCAAATTCTTTGACAAGAAATGCAAACGTAAGAGGAAGAAAGGCGAGGTAGACCCAGATGCGCTGGACATAAATATACAGGTTTTTGGGCCAGATGGAAGTTCAAGCATTGCATCGGAGTCATCGACAGAGGACGCTTTGAAGCATGGCAATGTGGTGACCATTTCCAGCGAGAAATACACAGTAGATATAAACCCTCCCTACTGTCACTCCATTGTGCTGCCTCAGACTGTCATGGTCGGTTTTCCCATCTATCCGAAATTTGAGATTGAATTCTGCAGTTTAGATGATTCTGAATATGTATGGGAAAAAGTCAAGTACCAGGAAGTGTCCACAGACTGTGATAAAAAAACTAAGCAATCAGGACAGGTAGATATATTAGAAATTTCAGAAGTTTGTAGAAGTCTATCATACTCTGCAAATAATAGTGATATTGGTTACAAGCTTGTTTTGACTGTAACTCCAAAGTCTGGTGAAAGGTCTGGGAAATCAGTGTCGGCAGAATCCAAGTTTGAGGTCACTGCTGGTCCAGGGCTGTGCCCCTTTGAGGAACGTCAGAAATGGACAGAGAAGCTCACAGAGAAAGATGAGTGAGTAGCATATTCATGGTAAAAAAAACAACTTGTGACATCATTTCAGAAACGTACGGAACATAGGGATAGACTACCAGTATCAACTTTAGGCAAAGAAAAAAACTTTGTTTTAGATATTGACCCTCTGTCTTACCATATTAAATTCTTCATTTTCTAGTTGCCTTTCTTATTTGTTTAGGGAAAAATATATATTTAACAGGTTTTTTTTTCCCTTCTATAGTAGGGGCCATTATAAAGGTGCCATCCCCGCAGAAAAATCATGCAGTTTTTCCCTAAAACTGATCTAACCCCAGGACTTGTAATTCCTCATGAAATTTTTTCCACAAAATACCCCAAACAACACTATTTTTCCCCAAATTGAGGGCAAAGGGCCTCATCTCTCTAAGGAGCAAAAAACCGATGTATTATTGGAATTTTATATATGACTGTTACAGTATTATGTGTTATAATGGTAGTTTTTTGTAGGTTACGCGTTGTGAGTTACAACATCTTGGCAGATGTTTATGCCGACCAGGATTTTTCAAGAGATGTTCTCTTCAACTACTGCCCACCATATGCCCTGTCTATTGACTATAGAAAGCACCTAATTATCAAGGAATTAAAAGGCAAGTGCTGCTTATCTTTCTTCTTTTATTTTTTTGTTTGTTTATTACATTTTTTTCCCAGTACATATATATCTAAGCAGTAACATGTTAAAAACAGACGTCAAGTATTCAAATTGTCATTGGAACATAAAACAGTTTCACAGCAGTGTTTAAGGGATGCATATTTATACAATTATTTATACAGGTTACAATGCTGACATAATTTGCCTGCAAGAGTGTGACACCAAGGTGTTTGACTGGGACCTCACTGCTGCCTTCACTGTGCTGGGCTTCAAGGGATTTCTCAGGGAGAAGGATGGGGTCAGGGAAGGGTCAGCCATATTCTTCAGGAAGTCAAAGTTCAGGTAGTCATTGGAATATAAACAGACCAGGGGCCTTATCCACACAGCTCCTAAGGAAAATCTTTACCTAAGTCATATTTAAGGGAAATATTCCAATTCAATTTTCCTTGTGCAAATCAATATTTTATACTTGAAATATGGTCAAATAAGAAACATCCGTCGATTCTTTACCAGAGTGAAACCATTCAAGACAAAATAAACTTTAAATGAACCAGCCACAGACTTAAGGAATTTTATGATTTTAAGAGATTTACTCAAGTTTTCACAAAGGAGCTTTGTGGATATGGGCCCTGATGCAGATGTTTTGATATTTTGGAACCTCATTTCATTGGAATACATTGTGCCATTGTACATTATACTTTTGTTGTATTAATTTAGTTTGTGTAGTTCAGCTAAACAATTTTATGTTGTTGTTTTTTCAATACCCATCTTGCACCGTAAATATATGTTGTTTAGTAGTACAATAATGCCTATTAGGGTTAGACACAAGTACATTAGGGAAAGATCTAGAGCATAATAGCAGGGTGCTGCACCCTGCTTCTTTTTAGTTACTCCCTGCAGCCCCTCTGGGCTGGTCAGCATAGAAATGTTGAAAATCTTCTGAAATTAAACATATTTTTGCAAATATTCGATGACAAATAAATAGACTATGCTTAAAAATCTTAATTAGAAGCATTAGACTCATGAAAATTCTGGATTTAGGAAATAAATGAAAAATGTCAACCAGCTGGTCTGGTTTTCCTCCCTGCTCCTTTTTGGCAGCACCCTGTACCGTTTTTTGATCCCTGACCTTGCCATACATTGTATCATTGAAATACCAAATATCGCTTCTTAAAGTACCTTTATATATTGTTTCTTCATTTTCTTCGACAACACTGAACAGTTTGATCCATTATTTCCATTGTTTCTTGAAGAGTACAACTCATAGAGACTGATCTTTTTTACATGTACATTTTTTTTACTTACATAAAATATATATTTCCATTTCTTGCTTCACCTCTTTTCACAACTCTTTCATATCATAGACTGATAGAAGAACATGGTACCTTGCTGCGGGAATTCCTGGAGACAGACAAGAGCTGTGAGGACCTCGTGAAGAAGACGTACTCGGTGCCTGCATTAAAGGAGGTGCTGGAAACACGCTCAACTATATTACATGTATGTAGCAGCTGTATTATTATTTGAGGCATGTCATGGGAAAACCAGGATTAAAGCATGTGCGTAAAGTGTCGTCCCTGATTAGCCTGTGCAGTCCACACAGGCTAATCTGGGACAACACTTTCTGCTTTTATAGTATTTTATGTTTCAAGGAAGTCTCTTCTTAACATAAATCAACTGTAGGCAGAAAGTATAGTCCCGGATTAGGCACTACGCACATGCATTAAGCCCAGTTTTCCAACGACACGCCTAATTTCTACATAGCTCAGCTATTTTACATGTACATGGCTAGGTTTGCTCTTGAAACAGAATCATTAGGCCAGAGTGTTTATATTTTAAGATTCTCAGACATTTTTGGAAGTGCCCGGTTGCAGGAGGGAAAAAAGCCCAACAGACTTGAGTACATTAATTACTAGAATTTCACAACTGGAAATGGGCAGTAATATTAAAATGTTTATGAATTATTACTTACAAACATCATATAACACAACATTAAATTAATCACTGCATGATAAACATGACATGAATACCAATACTATAATAACATTGATAGGCAGCGTTTATCATATAAAAACTACTATTAAAATATGCTGACACTTAAAAACAGTATGTCCGATATCGCTGGACAGTGGCCATATTATATGTATAACAGCATGTTTAATGAGATGAGAACTAACTGGATATATCCTATTGATTTCAATATACTCCAATGAAATTTGTTAACTATAATACCGGTATTGATATAAAATTATACATGTGTATTTAATACAATGATTCTAATATCTTAATTTGTTTTTACTGAGTATTTTCTTCTGACTTGAAGTGTTGCATTATGTATAAAGTAACAGAGAGCAGATCATATGAATGATACAGCGATATATACAGTCACAATGCATGTTACATAAAATTTAGTCATTTCTTCGGGGGGGGGGGGGTTGCATTTGGTTTAAAAGGTTGAACCCTTTCACAAGGTCATTTTCACGATATCGGTTACATTCTACAATTGTTTATTTGTATTTTTTGTTTTTGGAAAAAAACGAGTTGGCGTATCCAAGGACATAGAAATCAACAAACTCTCGCCTAAGGATAAAAATGTCTTTGTTGGATATTTTAGTGAAATTTAATTTACTTAAAATCCTACTCATTTTAATAATTTTAAATATATGTAATAATAAACATAATTTAATGTAATAAGTGTAATTTGTATCAGTATTTCTTTTATTTAATCACGTCTTCTCTCAGGCACAGTTTTGAAACAAAGGGTTCAGTGTACAAAGGTTTTTGTAATATAAATGCAAAATTCCAGCTTGATTCTATTTTGTCGTTTCTTTTCAACAATTATTTTTAAGAAAAATCTTACGCTCATTTCTGGATACATTTTCATTTTCCCCAGGTTCTGGCCCTCGAACCCCTACATTGCCAGGGTCGGGTTCTCCTGGTGGCCAACACACATCTCTACTTCCACCCTACCTGTGCGCATGTCCGTCTCGTGCAGACACTCGCTGCACTCAGGTTCCTCGAAAAGCTCGTGCAAAAGTACAGGAAGCAGGTAAACATTTTTTCTATCATTTAAGTCATAATTATAATGTCTCCCCTGCGTAGTAGGGAGAACTATTGATTTTGTGTTGGAAAGTTGTAGTGATGGGCTTGTTAATCGTTTAGTCAAATAATCATGACGGATAGGGCCATGGCATGACGAAACTCCACAGGATTGATCAGTACCAAGTCTAGTTGTGCATGGCGTCGTGGGCAGATTTTGTGCGAAGTTACGGCCCTTTGAAGTTTTTCACATAACAGACCTTGTCTGCGCTTGTTCTCCGTAACCCCTGGTCGGATTTTGACGAAACTTAAAAGTATTGATGAGTACCAAGTCTAGTTGTGTATATTGTCGGAATGTAGTCGTCGGCGGATTCTTGGCGGAGTTATGTCCCTTTGAAGTTTTCACATAACAGACCTTGTCTGCGCTTGTTCTCCCTAACCCCTGGTCGGATTTTAACAAAACTCAACAGGATTTATCAGTACAAAGTCTAGTTGTGCATATCGTCGGCATGTCGTCCTAGACGGATCTTTGGCGGTGTTGTATCCCATTGAAGTATTTCACATAACAGACCTTGTCTGCGCTTGTTCTCTGTAACCCCTGGTCGGATTTTGACGAAACTTCACAGGATTGATCAGTACCAAGTCTAGTTGTGCATTTCGTCGGCATGTAGTCGGCGGCAGATTTTTAGCAGAGTAATGACCCTTTGAAGTTTTTCACAAAACAGACCTTGTCTGCGCTTTATCTCCTCATCAGCTGGTCGCATTTTGACAAAACTTAACAGGATTTATCAGTACCAATTCTAGTTGTGCATATCGTCGGCATGTCGTCCTCGGCGGTGTTGTATCCCATTGAAGTATTTCACTTAACAGACCTTGTCTGCGCTTGTTCTCGGTAACCCCTGGTCGGATTGTGACGAAACTTCACAGAATAAATCAGTACTAAGTATAGTTGTGCATATTGTCGGCATGTCGTTTTCGGCGTATTTTTGGCGGAGTTACGGCCCTTTAAACTTTTTCTCATAACAGGCTTTGTCTGCGTTTGTTCTCAGTAACCCCTGGTCAGATTTTGACGAAACTTCATAGGATTGATCAGTACCAAGTGTAGTTGTGCTTGTCGTTGGCATGTAGTCGTCGGCGGATTTTGAGCTGAGTAATGACCCTTTCAAGTTTTTCACATAATAGACCTAGTCTGCGCTTGTTCTCCGTAATCCCAGGTCGGATTTTGACAAAACTTAACAGGATTTATCAGTACCAATTCTAGTTGTGCATATCGTCGGCGGCAGAATTTTGGCGGAGTGATGGCCCTTTCAAGTTGTTGACATAACAGACCTTGTCTGTGCTCTTTTCTGTGACCACTGGCTGGAATATGACACAACTTCACAGGATTGATCAGTACCAAGTGTGGTTGTGCATGTCTTCGGAATGTCATGGTAGGTATATTTTGGGCGGAGTTATGGCGGTGCGTAGGGGGAGACATGTGTAGTTTTATTTTCAAAAACTAACTCTAGTTGCCTTTTTATATCATCCCTCGAAAGCCAGGAAGGGTGAACAGCACATGTGCAAAGAAGTCTGATAGCCCCTTCTGGCTTTCGGTATTCAATGTATTATCTCATACCGAACTTAACTGGGGTATAATCTAACTCATTAAAGTTGCATATCTTTTGAAATGCAATATATTTTTGGAAATATTCGATGACAAATGAATATACGAGCGTGTTTAAACCCTTAATTAAAGGCAAGAAATTGATGAAAACCTTAACCAAATTATTAGAACATTTTTTATAACTGATCCGGATTTCCCCCTGATCCTTTCTAGCAAGCACTCTGTACCTTTGTTGATCGAAGATCTTTCCCCTTCCCTGACTACAAAAGTTTTCAATCTCAGACTTAGTTCTAATTTAAAAGACTGATCAATGAAATCAGCTTTTATATACAATGCATCAGCTTTGAGTTGTTTGATTTATTAAATTAATACTTAATTTTATTACTTCTGTCGTCAAGGGGCCTGGTTGTTTGTCATCTGTTAGCATGTCAGTCATTGTATGTCTCAACTAACTTACTTAGGTCAGAGATTTTATATTTATTGGTTCTTTGACATTTTTGGAAAACTGTCCGGTTGAAGGAGGGGAAAAAAAATAAATAAAAAAATAACACAGACTTGAGTCAATTAATGACTAGAATTTCACAAATGGAAATGGGCAGTGATATTAAAATCTGTATGAATTATTACTCACAAAAATCATATAACACAACATGAACTTAATGACTGCATGATAACCAAAACAGTAATACCAGTAATAATAACATTAAAAGGCAGTGTTTATCAAATAAAAACTACTATTAAAATATGCTCATACTTAAACACAGTAGACCTACGTCAGTCACAGTCACAATGCATGTTAGATAGAATTTAGTCTTATTTCTTCAGCGTTATCCGTGTAACAGGTTGAAACCCTTTCATAAGGTCATTTTTACAATATCGGTTACATTCTTCAATTTTTTTCTGCTTTTTGGAAAAAAACGTGTCGGCGGATCCGAGAACCAAGAAATAAAAAAACGCTCGCCTTAATACTCATTCAAATTGGCACTTGACACAAAAGTTCACGAATGATTTTGATCTGCTGATACTGAAGAAAGAACGTGTTACGATTATTGCGGATATTAGGATATATTTTCTCATCGTTTCATTATTTAAAATTCGGAAATTATTTTTCAGAAGCCAAGTATCATATTCTGTGGAGATTTCAACAGCACGCCAGATAAAGGCATCTTCACTCTGATGACTACAAAGTCTATATCAGAGCACCATGAAGACTGGACAAAGGGTAAATTAATTATCACGCTTCTTTTAGTTGAAAGTCATCATATTTTTCCAAAAGAGCGGCTTAATATTTTACAAATATGGAAATCAAGTAAACCACGCTTACATACAGTTCAGGTTTAATATTCTTCAAAAATAACGATCAAGTAATTGTATAAATCATTCAATAGTACAATGTTTCCCCATCGAATTATTTCAATGACAAGCATGTGCGTATCAAAATTACACCAGAGCAAACATTTTATTTTAATCTGTAAAAATAATTGTTCAAAAACGTTGTGCATACAGGTACTTCACATTTAGCACACTGTCCTTTCACTGCCCACAAATCCGGCCCGTATATTGGATATTCAAACACATGCGTCACTCATCCTTGTCAGTGACAGAAATCAAAGATCAAAACTATAATAAGCCTGTACTTGTAATACATCTTTGCTGCTGCTTGCAGAAATCTATCATAATATGTATAATTTTATGCACCCATCAATATTTTCGCGGTAATATTTGCTCCCCGGGCCATTTGATACACCAATTAAGCATCTCTCACTGAAGGGATTTAGACAAAAATGCTTGGCTCTATGGTGGAGAATTAGACCCCACACAATAAAATTAGTCAAATTCCCCATAGTCAGACCGCCGCTCCCCCTCCCCCTGGAGGAAATACTGATAGGTTCATTACTTTCTTTTCGTTGTTCAAGGTGGTGAAGAGCAGTTCGCCCCGGGTATGAACTTTACCAACAACTTCAGCTTCGCCAGTGGGTGTGGCCATCCCGCGTACACGAACTACACGAGCGGTTTCCATGGTCAACTGGACTACGTGTACTACGACCCTGAGGTGCTGGAGGTGACCCAGGTGGTCCCGCCCCCCGACCACAGGGACGTGGAGTTCCACACGGCCATACCCAGCATCGTGTTCCCCTCCGACCATATAGCGCAGATATGTGACTTTAAGTGGAAACAGCCCTCACATTTATAGTTGTTCTTAATTAGAAATGTTCAAGTCATGTTTTGCTATTATTAATGTACTTCTGTTGAAGAAAATAGTTTTGAACTCCAGGAATTTGTCTTTTATATAATATGTATACCGGTATATATTTAAATGCAAACGTGAGTTAACTACCGTGAAAAGTATTATACATTTTGAAAGTCAGCCTTGGAATTGTCTCTTACAATAAAATATGCAATTTTGTTTTCAGCTCAGTCATTCATTTGGAGTAATTACACTGTCGGAATTATTTTACGTCTAATTTAATATAGGTATTTTATAAACTGAACGTATACCAACAGTTTTGTTGATTCTTTTATATTCCGTTAGCTGTAAATTAGCCAATTTCTAATGTGTTCGTCTATGGTTACGATGAAATATTGAAACAGATGTGATACAAGCGGTGAATATAATTAACAGAGCTTTATCAACCGACTGGCATGCTTCTAGAACCGGTATGCAGACGACAATACATTACAACACGTCTGAATTCTAGAAGTGCTTGTACTCGACCATAACAAGTTTTCCAATGTTAGCACAGCACCTTTGGCACACAGTCGCATCATGTTCAACGTCGTGTTTGTGGTACAATGTGCAGTGATTTCGAGTCTCTTTAATTTTATTCACAATTTTCTTTCCGCTTGTTTCTAACAGCTTTAGCCTGCGTATGAATACACTCGTCGTCGTCACCGGCGGCAATTCCCAGAATTCATTGACGTTTTCTAGTAAATCCGAATGCATCGTTGCTGCGGTTTCAAAAGCAACCTTTTGCAAAGCTTCGAGACCGAATTTCTCCGCCAAGTACAAATAACGGACTACTTTTTCGGGGTGGGGACTACTTGCTGGGGTGACCTCTACGCCATTGATCATGAAATCTTCGCATTTTTCTACCAGCCGATGGACTTCGTACTCCTCTGCCAAGTGCAACACAGCCTCGACATTTTGATCTGTAATATAGAATAACCGTCACAAATATTTTGCCAAATAATGGCCGACTGGTCTGGATTTTTTTATGAAAAAATCTAGGATAAGAACATGTACAATGTGCTGCTTTAAGGGCAATGTGAGAAAGCGAGAACATACGACATCTTCTAATAACGTGGTTTCATTATTTACAATGAAAATGCTTCTTATGAGGGTTTAAAAAAATGATCGCTTCGTTTGTCTTTGAATATTTGCAAAAAATAATTATTATATCATCTTTAATATTATACCGGCCAGTTTCATTTCATTCTACTATAAAACGAGCTCTGACATTTCGGGAAGAGTCAATTTTGAATGGAGTTATTTAATAATATCTTTTCTCCCATTAAACATTGAATTGTTTAGCGATATGTATTGCACGTGTATGTGCGCGTTTGAGTTAGTTAATGTACTGGAGCACCCACCTGTTAATGGCGCCAATCTGTCCGGATACACACAGGACAGGAACTGGATGAAATCTGCGCATGTCTTGCCCGGAAGCGAAAGTTCAATCATGTTCTCGTTCTCACTTTGGCGAAACATTCTGTTTGAAATTCAAATGGATATAGATAACATGCCTTAGAGGTTTTCTCCGCTTCAGCCGAATGTGATAACGGTTCACAATCAAAACGCTGACAGTATAGAAGACTGTCGGCTAGAAAAGGCACTATAAAAGCATGCGAATTTTTAGTGCATTTTTGCTAAAACGGAAACATTTGTTTAAATTAAGTTCAATTTTTCACTTTTTTATTTTCGTTTTTTGTTGTTGTACAAAAACAAACGCGAACTGATAACTATACTCCTTTCTTTTGGAATATTGATAATAGGTGGTAGTTGACCTCGTTTTAGATGGAGATCCAGGCCGCTGTAAATACCAGCTTGTGAGATATTTTGCAACTTCAAACTTGGCTTCAAGCGTGACTTATCATTTAATAGTATACGACATCAAAATTAATTTATAAGTTATAAACACATATTATTTATTCGAGCAAACTATCTAACGTAAACGGAATTATATATATGCATAGCAGTAAACAAGTCAATCTGAAACGGGCAAGATTAACCGATAAAGCGTTAAAGTTCATAAGAGCATAGATTGTTAGTGATTCGTAGCATACGGGGTCATGCGATGCGTGACCTCGATTTTCCATACTACAGTTTAACATTCAAACACTGCAGTAATTCGTTGTCCGAGTATTTAGAATAAGAATCGGTAACAAGAAATAACACTTTCACAACGAGTCAAAAATAACCGACGTAGCGCATTAATTTAGTGGTCTTATTCTAGGACACAGGCGAATATTTTGCTTGCATACAAGTAGATAGCAAAATTAGGGGTGTCATTAGTTTGACGCAACACTTAATAAATTGGCCTTTTTTGAGAAACCGTTATTGTAATAAATCGCATGATATACACATAATACGCATTATCTTAAAATTTAAATGGTTAGAAAACAGGGCTATTTAACAAGCGTGAATGTATGCAGTTTTGGAGAAGGACCCTTTCAGGTTTCGATTTACTGACTCAAGAGCCTGCAAAGAAAAGTAGTTTTCCGCGGTACCTGTTTTTGGAAATTACCCCTCTGAAGACCGTTAGCTTCCGCCTACAATCTAAAAACTAGTCAGAAATCATTGGAAAACGAACAGTCTAAACACTACGATACAAACGAACGTGATCTTTCACACAGCGTGTATGTAACCAAAAATATATGGTATAATCTGGTAAATAAACAAATACACGAAATTGCACAAACCTTTTTAAGACAGGCGACACTAATGACAATACCACTTTAGAGACGTACAATGGTTTGCCTTCCACCAGCAGACGAAGATCCGAGGTGTCGTCTGTTGATTTGAAAGGGTTTTCAATGTCGTCTGCTGGCTTCATGGACGGGTTACTTTTATTTTCAGTCAGTCTATCAGATTGATCGTTGTTCTCTGTCTGCTTATTGAACTGGTTTTCTTCTCTTTCTGTCTTCTTATTGCATTGTGCGCCGTTTGCTGATACATGTACACCTATTCGAAATGGTTTAGCACCCTTGTTGCATCTATTTTCCCCAGTCGCCATCACATATTTAGTAGAACATCAGATATCCAAAGCCACGATCGGAACGCTTTACTAGTCCGAGAGAAAAAGAGAGATGGTTTCCATGATCCTTGGCACATAAAACCGCACCCTGTCCCTGTGAAGTGTTTGTAATGTCCGAAACGCAAATACATTTAACGGTAGCATATCGAATGCAATAAAACAAAGCGATAACGAATGGCGATGGACTATTTGTTTACTCAGAGAAAGTACGGACTTCACGAACGTGTTCAATACTCAAATGTTTGTTATATATACGATCGAGACGTCAAATTTATTTGTTGTCAGGCATTGAACAATGCTAACGCTAGCTAACATATCAGTATCCGTTTCAAGTTACGCTTACATTCCACACTAATTACACAAAAATACAATACTCATTTTGGTCCATGTTCTTTGTGAATTATTGTCAACTGCATGAAGCAGCGTGTAGCGCCATTTAAACTTACAAAACGTCCATCTTCAATTATGTTAACACTTGCACAATACGTTGTTATCAGGGGCGGAAAAAGGATTTCGGGGGGGGGGGGGGGGGGGGCGTAAACTTTTGATCGTGCAGTTATAACCCTTACGTTGTCTGTGGGTCTGCAGTGATCAGCTACAGATATGTAACAAATCTTTGCACATCATCAATTCATTTTGTTTCGCTGAATAAATTAATATTTTCACTGAATTATTATTCACATGTTGTGTAATGCACTCGTTTTGGCAGTTAATGTTATATACATCTTTAAACATGTAAAAACGTAGCCGACTATTTTAAAACTCACATGCATCGATACTTATTTGTATTATTCGTTTACCTGAGTGTAATGGTCTCTTTTCGAAGTAAATGTCATTAAATAACTCACACGTTCATCAATTCATTAATTGTTTTCAAATCTACTATGCACTGTGTTGTTTTTTTATCGAGTCGAACTAACGGACAGACAGACGAACATGTTTATTACACAATTATTGTGAAAGATACTCGAATCATGGAATGATTGCGTTGTGAACTAGTCATGTTACTGGCAAGTAATGCCGACTTTGCATCAATGTCGCTGACATACGGTGTCGAGAAAAATGTTAAATCTTCAGGAAATTGGAGACAACATTGTGGACACACTCTACATCATGTTATATCTTTCGTATGAATGCATAAAACAATGACATTTGGTGTGATTGCTAATGGAACGTTGAACAAACAGTTTGTCGATTTAGATTTGTGGGAATTATTTATCAAGACAGAAATGTTTAAACTTAAAATTTGTCATTGATTTGACTTGAATATCGACTTTAAATCTTATTTATTCGAAAAGTATCATGTCTTTTATGCGGCATCCTGTGCCAACGGTGTATTGCATCTGACACCTTCATATATGAATTTATACAAGAATACTATCATCCACAAACAATGGTACCCGGTACATGTATCTATACCCATTGTCTATAGTTTACCATTTTCGCTGAACTTTGGCGCCGGTACTACGGTGTACGTAAGAAATCATAGGGCGCGGGCTATGTTTTACTGAAGTTACTAAGGATCTTGTGGCCCCCCTCCCCCGGATCCGCTAGTGATTATATGCAGCATGCATACGTTATCATATACATGTAGAAGACAAAAAAAATACCATAATTTCATTCTCTCGAAACGAAATATGCATTGCACATCGCCGCTAAAAAATATTAAAACCGTTTTAGTATCAGATGGCTAAAGTTAAAGCAAGTTCAGTATTCACTTCAAAAATGGACACTGTTTGTTAACTATACAGTATATATTATATATTCTAACATGATACTCACTAATTTTTCTATTCATGTTTGTCTCCTTTGTAAGTGCGACATTTATCATGTCCAAAAAAAAGGCGACAAATAGCACATGTTCACTAGTTCTGTACGCAACTTGGCTCGTAACCGAATCTGTTTTTGGAAGATATTGGACTTTGGACCGATTTGTTGTGTTTAGGGCAGTAATCTATGCGCGCGCATCTCAAAGTTGGCATACTGCAATGTCTCGATTAATTATGAGTTTCATGCATTATCTAGAAATAGATAAGTCTAATAGCGCAAAGTAGGAAGGTCTCACTTCCATGTTCTATGATGGCCATTGCACAAACTTCAAAATCGCCGTTTTTGCTTGAAAACGCGACAAAAGTTGCCATACTGCAAAGCCTCTAACTTAAAATCAATTTAACAACTCAAAACTGTTGTATCATATTTCAAAATATTCCATGAAAATAATTGTTAACCGACAGTTCACAGTATGTGAACATTGATATCGCAGTCTGTGAAATTTGGAACGCGTGCGCATCTATTATCACCCTCGAAACCGAATTGTTTTGAGCAATTGTTCTCGAGACATGTTATATGACCCACTTCACTCGGAACCAATTTGTCCTAGGTTCGATTGGTTCTGGAACCAATTATTTGAAACAAAACTGACACCAATGTGTGACCAACTTGACTTCATACCAACTATTATTGGACCAGTCAGACTTCAGACCGATTTGTTTCAAGATCAACTTATTTTTTTCAACTGATTGGATTTGGAACCGACTTCACTTGATACCGGCTAATTTGTTTAATGATTAACTCGACTTAGAACTGTATTGTTTTGTGAACGACTGGACTTAAACCAATTTATTATGGAACTATTTTTGACACAGGGAATATTGTTTTGGGACTGACTGGACTCACTATCGATCCGATTAAAGAACAATCAAATATGCGTATACTAATAATATAGTAAAAGTGCATAAAATTGCAGATCAAATGTTGACATACTGACCAAATTGATCAATAATGGTTTAAACACCATCTACTATTGTTTTGTCATTTTAGCTGCTTAATGGTTATATTATAATAAATGTAAGTTTTACAATTTTATTTTTGACTTTTACCTAGGATAGTTCTGACAACTACCGGTATACGCATGGTGAAGCCATGATATAAGGAATCACAACATGCACCTCTTAATGACGAACACTCACTTCATGATACAATAGTTAAAACAAAAATTGACCTATATACAACGGTAACACCACTGAATTCAGTTAGTCAATTCAATAAGCGCTTCTACAACATTTCCTCTGTGTTCTCTAAGTTTTCTTTCTGCCATCAGACGTGATATCTCCATTTCTTTAACCTGAAATGTAAGGAAATAAAAAACATTATATAAAAGGCCAACCATAAAAAATTGTTTGTTTGCCATTACCTACCCAAGGTTGCTTGTAACGGGTAGGTAGATAGGTACGCATTTTTTTTTTTTTGGGGGGGGGGGGGGGGTAGGTGGAATGTAAATTTATGAATGATCCATTTAGCTTAAAAAAATAACATATAACACAGACATTGCTTTTAATAATATAATCAAGTGTCTATTGATATAACGAGAGCTTGCTAGCAATCATCTTTACTTAGACAATGAATGCAGACAAACTACCTGTTGTTTTCACAAGTTTGATAAAACATGATTAGAATTGCATTTTGATATGGCCATTTATCAGTCTTCTCCAATAAATCTTGAAATCAGTGGCCTGTCGGTCCACTATGCCAGCTAAAAAGACTGAACCGGACTACAGTTAAGTGGACCATAGTTTGTAGGCTTTCTTTCAATCTTTTGTATTCAATATGTTATAGAAATAATTAAAAACAATCATGCTTTTAAGACTGTCAGTAGTAGAAAACTATTTGTTTTCTTTGTTAACTATGATTTTCTTAATGACCAAAGGACCTTAACTTGATAACCCGCCGGTCCAGTTAACTTATACATTTTACTGGACCGAGTACAAATTTGGAGGACTCGGTACATGGTCAACTGGTTAATCGTGAAGACTGCCAATTTTAAGCAAGGGTTTAGCTGATCCAGTTAATTTATAAACCTAATGGAAACCGACCAAAATGAAAGAAGAGTGAGCTTTTATTTAACACAAAGAAAAAAACGAATAATCGGAATTTACAACAACAACAAAACTGGTTTGATATAACAAAGAAAGCAATTTTTGAGTAGGGACCTTTTCGTGTGGTAGGTAGGCAATGGCAAACAAATTTAATTTTAATTTTGGCCTAAGTGGATACCATGGTATGGTTGATGTTTATTAACAAACCAAGAAATTTATTCACGTATCTTGACACCTTGGAGAAGCACATGGTTTTGTATCAACATGTCGCATAGTTCTCTGTTGTCATAGTTCTCATCAGTTCAACAGCTTTAGTATTTGAAGTTACAAAATTACGACATTTGTATGTATTCAACAAGGTTTAGACTATGAATAATGACGTGTGGAGTTAAACTAACAGTTTACTGGATTAAATTTGCTTTCAAACAGGTAAAACTAGAATTGTCACTTGAGTGACGGATATACCCCCACAATATGGCCTTGTCACAAAACTATTCGAAAGAAATGGACAGAGAGAGAATGCTTTAATTGTGAATGGTCAACAGTGTATTTGGAAAAATTTAATTTCAATATGAACCATAACTCTGTCAACATTTAGTGGTTTGTAACCAAAGTTGAACTTGATCTGTATTTGATAATGTTACGCCTATGTACCAAAAATAATTTAAATGTGTGAAGCCTTTCATGAGTTATTGTCCATGTTTTTCGGGAATTTAAGTCAACAAGAGCTGTCAGAGGACAGCGCGCTCGACTATTCAAAGTATTTCCATTGGTACATATTTTGGATAGTAAATGGGGAATAAATTTCTTAAAATACAATATTTTTAAGTGACGCCTTGTATAGTTTATACATTTTTGGAACAAAAACTTTCACCACAAAGTCTATGTAAAAAGTGGGCTAACTCTGTCAAAATACAAAACAGAGTTATGAGTAATGTTGCCCCTGATACTAGAGTTGATGACAAAGGTTAGTTCCAAGTTTCAAGTGAATAACTTGTGTAGTTTTGAAGTAAAAAAACTTTTGAATATAAACTTTAACCAGAACATCTGTGAAAAAGGGGCATAACTCTGTCAAAATACAAAACATATTTATGGGTAATGTTGCCCCTGATACTAGAGTTGATGACCAAGGTTAGTTCCAAGTTTCAAGTGAATAACTTATGTAGTTTTGAAGTTACCAAACTTTTGAATAGAAACTTTAAACTGAAAATCTAAGTCAAAAGGGTGCATAGCTCTGTCAAAATACAAAACAGAGTTATGGGTAATGTTGCCCCTGGTACTAGAGTTAATTATAAAAGTTAGTTCCAAGTTTCAAGTGAATAACTTATGTAGTTTTGAAGTTACAAAACTTTTGAATATAAACTTTAAACAGAAAATCTATGTGAAAAAAGTGACATAACTCTATCATAATACAAAATAGAGTTATGGGGAATGTTCACCTTCATACTGGAGTTGATGACAAAGGTATATTCCAAGTTTCAAGTGAATAGCTTTTGTAGTATTGAAGTTACAAAACTTTTGAATATAAACTTTAAACAGAAAATCTATGTGAAAAAGGGGCATAACTATGTCAAATACAAAACAGAGTTATGGGGAATGTTTCCCTTGATACTGGAGTTGATGACAAAGGTTAGTTCCAACTTTCAAGTGAATAACTTATGTAGTTTTGAAGTTACAAAACTTTTGAATATAAACTTTAACCAGAAAATCTAAGTGAAAAAGGGGCATAAATCTGTCAAAATACAAAACAGAGTTATGGAAAATTTTGCCCCTGACACTGGAGTTGATGACAAAGGTTAGTTCCAAGTTTCAATGAATAACTCATGCAGTTACTGTTGAATATAAACTTTAATACAAAATACAAAACAGAGTTATGGGGAATGTTGCCCCTGACACTGGAGTTGATGACAAAGGTATATTCCAAGTTTTAAATGAATAACTTATGTAGTTTTGAAGTTACAAGACTTTTGAATAAAAACTTTAACCAAATTCAGACGCTGACGCGGACGCCGGGGGTAGTAGGAAAGCTCACCTATTCTTCGAATAGTTGAGCCAAAAAGGGGCCATAACTGTGTCAAAATTTAGTGGTTTGTAACCAAAGTTGAACTTGACCTGTATTTTATGATGCTACACATGTTTACCAAGAATTATTTGAATATGTCAAGCCATTCTTGAGTTATCATCCAGAAATCATGTTTGTAGGGAATTTTAAGTCGAAAAAGGGCCATAACTCTGTCAAAATTTAGTGGTTTGTAACCAACATCAAATTTGACCTGTATTCTATGATTTTACACATGTGTATCAGAAATTATTTGAATATGTCGAGCCTTTCTTGAGTTATCATCGAATCTGGAAACCATGTTTTTAGGAAATTTTAAGTCGAAAAGGGCCATAACTCTGTCAAAATTTAGTGGTTTGTAACGAACATCGAACTTGACCTGTATTCTTTGTGTTACACATGTGAACCAAGAATTATTTGAATATGTCAAACCTTTCTTGAGTTATCATCCGAAAACCAAAAAACCTACAGACAGACAAGCTCACTCCTATATACCCCCCCCCTCCCTAGACGTTGTTTACGGGGATTTAAAAAATTAAATGTCAATTTCCGAATATGTGTCAGACTATTTAGAAACACAAACTAGAACTCGGCGAGTCGTATGTGTATACGGGGGCATAACTAAAGTGAAATCAGAGCAATTATGCCTAAAACCAAACTTAACCTTTCTTTTATACCCACTAAACACTTCCGTAAAGTTTCATAATGATTGCACAAAAACTTCGCAAGTTTTTGTCTGCACAAACTAAAGTGGACACTGCCGCCAACAAAGTAACCCCTTTTCAGGTGACACATAATAATGGTTCGTAAACTCTTCGAAAACATTGAGTCTGAAATATTTTAAAGTTAAAAAATCACAAATATGGGACCTGTTTATTCTAATATTATAGTAATCTGAGAATCAGATTATGGTCTATGTTTATCGTAGGAGACATTAACTGAGAAGAGATTGTATATTAAATCTTGAGTTGGCAATTGTACAGATACAGGGATTTCAATAGATTTTACAGAGCCGGAGTCAAATAACACCTGGTCTGAAAATTTGAGGAGTCAAATTGAGTATTGCAGGGGTCAAATTACTATACGCAGGAAATGGTGATGTTTGTATATACAATATTTTGCCTGTATCTTTTTCAGGTAAAGCAACAAATTGTAGTCATCAGTTCTTTATTAAATAACTAAATGATAAACACATTCTCAGACAAAATCTTTATTCAATAACTAAATGATAAACACATTTCATGCACAATCTGTTTTCTACTAAACGTATTATCAGTTCATAATCACAAAATACCTGTTATCAATTTCATACCAATGTTCCTATAGAGTAATTAAGAGCTAGTGAGCTACAATGTCAATACATGTATTACTGGAGAGAAAATGTGATAGAAAAAAGTGTGGACTAGAGAGATGGCATGAAATTACTGACATATGTTTGTTTCTATGCAATGTTGCATATTTGCATTTAAGAAAGTATCCGTTAAAGGAACTTTTCTCCACTGGACATGCTATCTGTTTTTGGAAAATAATGATCAAATGCAAGATGGATGAAAATGTTCCTTAAATGGTTACTCATGGTTAAATGTGACATTGAAAATGTAAGATTTAAGATATTGTGTTGAATAATTTTGGTAGAGGACCACCAAACGAACACTTGTGTGAAATTATTTGAAAAACTAGCAACAGGTTCAGAAGAAAATGGCGTTTAGACATATTTCCGTTTATAGCTCTGGCTGCCATTTTGTGCAGTGAGGCATAACCATTTGAATAAGTTTGGTAGAGGACCACTAAACGAACATTGGTGTGAAATTATTTGAAAATCTAGCCATAGGTTTAGAAGAAATTGGCGTTTAGACACATTTCAATTTTTACGTCTGGGTCATCTTGTGCAGTGAAGCAGAACCATTTTCAAAGGGTTGGTAGAGGACCATCCAATGAACATTTGTGTAAAGTTTCATCAAGATTGATCAAGAACTTTAGAAAATATGACAGGAATACAAATTTTAACATAAATTCTATTTTTAGCTCTTATGGCCATTTTGTGCAGTGAGGCAGAACCACTTGAATAAGTTTGGTAGAGGAACACTAAACGAACATTTGTTTAAATTATTTGAAAATCTAGCCATAGGTTTAGAGAAAAGGGAGTTTAGACATAATTCTATTTTTAGCTCTGACGGCCATCTTGTGCAGTGAAGCGGAACCATTTTCACAGGTTTGGTAGAGGACCATCCAAGGAACATTTCTGTAAAGTTTCATGAAGATTGAGCAAGAATTTTTGAAAATATGACAGGAATACAAAACTTTAACGGAAATTGTTAACGACATCGCAACGCCCGCCCAACCGACCGGTTTTCGCTAATCTATAAGCCGAGATTTTTCGTTCAAAAATCAGGCTAAAAATCAAATAAAAAATATGATAAGTTCAGGGGTCAAGCTAGTCTAAAATTTTTGGGAGAAGTCAGTTCTCCCCTAAGTCAAATTAGGGAGAAGTGGTAAGAAGTGTCACTGTACAGATTAACATAAATAAGAAATACAACAACTTACGATAAGATCAACATCTTCTTTTGATATTTTTATTTTGGAAAGCTCTTTTTCCTTTTCTTTCTTTGCAACATTCTTTTTCTGATTCTCATCATTGGCGACTCTTATTGCCTGCAAACATACGCGATGTGCATTATTATACATTTACTAGAAAAACATATATTAGCATCACAAAACAACGAGCAAAGAATATGAATATTTTAGTACTGTAAAATTTGTTTTTAAGAAATAAAATAAATCAAAATATACACATAAATTGACGAACTTTACAGTACAAGTTGGGGGATGTTTGCCGACAGCATAACAAGTTAGGCCCTGTTCCAATATTGAGCTACTTTTTAAATGGGTAATATTGGCAGACCTAACTGGGGTAAGACCAATTCTGTGGTATAAATTTCTCCCTATATGTCTATAGAGTAGCGGCCAGATTTTGATTGCTACTTTCACGTGCCGAAATTATATAGTTATTCTGAACATATTGCAATAAAACTTACATACCTGGACAGAGAAACTATTCATAATTAATGTTCCATAAATATTTGTATGATGACACTTTCATTTTACAAGCCTGATCCATTTAAATCTACACACTACTGCATTTTTTAATAATCTTGCTGTCGTCAACTTTGTAAACTTTAATCGATATTCTGCTTCATTGAATGGATTGCATCATTTCAATTCGTCTGTGGATTCTATTAATAAATACGTTCGTCATCCGATTGGCTGAAGCTTTTGATGAAGGTGTAAACAAGGCGAAATAATGGCGGTCTGTACATAAATGTAGTAGATGAATACACAAGTGTAAATCAGAATTTAACGCATGTCCGAGGTAAATTTCGGCACAGGTTAATCAGTTTAGGTGTTGTTTAAGTAAAATATGTTGATATATAATTTAATTGTCGCAAATAATAGAAATTTAAGAAAATTTAAACTTTTAGATTTCCGCCACATAAATGGCAGACTTCCTGAGAACCGTCCGTCCGACTGAGAAGACCGGCAAATTTTGAGTGGGACGATATATTTAGTTCCTAAGAATCAGTCTGACTGTCTGACAGCTTTTTCAAGACTCATTCCTATATATAACTGGATAACAAAATTTCAATATCTGAACAACTGAATACAGCTCCGCTATATTGCGATTTACAATACATCGCGAATCGTGAATCGTCCGTATATCATGTTCTTAATTAATTTTCTTATTACCCCAACTGCCAAAAATAAATGCCCATAGGTCTGGATTTTCGCGCCTTCATAGCTACTCGTTTCAGTTAAACTTGTGTTGTGCTACCAACTATAACTCGACCTGTGCAAAATCAAAGTGTAACCGTTTGGTGTCACCAGATTACATGGCGCATGCCACCCATGACAAAGTCCTTTCACTGCAGTTGCTATAATTAGCAGCCCAATAACAAACATGGTTACAAGTATGTGTCGTGAAAAACGTGCTGCACGCCGTCTACTTGATAGGTGTTAAATGTACGTCAAAGACCTAAACGACAACAATATACTCGATACCACGTAACTGCTTTCGCGTTTTATAGGTAATATAATGGTGTCAACAAAAGATTTAGTAAAAATATGCGGCAAACATACAGACACCTAATAGTGTTGTTATGCGCTACGAAACTTTTAAACAAACTTTTTTATAACACGGTCAATACGTCCACGCTTTCGCTGCGGAGTGCGGATGACATGACTCGGTGATTGTCTGCATAATTTTCGATGGCTTTTTAGCAAACCACGGGTTTTTACATAAAAAACCTGTGCATACTAAATGTAAATAGAATTTGTGTGTCCTGTATGTATCGTGAACAGTAAATGTGGACGGTCGTTTCGGATTTCGTTTTTATTTTGCGCGTTATCATAGCGTAGTGTGATATTTATTTTGGTCCGGCAACTTTTGACAGGTGGTAAAACCAAATGTACAACAATTTTTTTGAGCTTTAGGGAAGTCTGAAATGGTCTTTTGGCGATGAGATGTTCCAGCGACTTTGGCCCTTTATAAAAAGTAACACTAAATTCGCTGCACGTCTAGTTAAGTTAAGTCACACAACATGTAAGGCTGTATGCTCAAGTCTTTAAAACATAACTATTATGCTTTCACCTCAAAAATTCCTCCGAAAATACATGTCCACGTATAAATCAGTGTCGATCAGTCATTCAAAACACTTAAAGCTGCACAATCATACACAAATTATACAATTTTCTTGTGATGTTATTCGGAGCCTCGAAAACAGGTGACATTTCAACCGTAAGGAAAATAAATCACATTACCTCGCCAATATCTTGAGACGAAATTTCAGTTTCTTCTACATAATCAGTAACTTTTTCTAAATCTGCAGCACTGGAGTCATATTTTGCCGATTTCTTCCCTTTATTTGCGTTTTCTTCCGAATTGGTCTCTGTGATTTCGTCTTCGGCAGACATCTTGTACAATGTGAATTGGGTTACACTACACTACGCACATTACACTCAGTTGACGCTCAGTCGTTTTGGCAACTTCGTCCATTCCAGGGGCCGTATTTCAGAAACATGTTAAGTTTATCTTATACTATTTTGGCATAGTTACATTTTTTTATTATGCGATTTCTAAAACTATTTACACATTTGTAAATAATTACCAAGTACATATCATCAACTATATGTAAAGGGTTACATAATAATAATCACCAGACCTAATTTAAGCACAAAGTCGTCTACCATACAAAGATAAAGAAAAATGATAATTTTAATGTTACGGTTATGTTTACTTCACATACGTCTGACATTAGGCGCCTGAAATGCAATTTATTTTCAATGTATGACACATGCGAGACAGTTAATTTTATGAAAATAAAATGTACGTTATTATCACTGTTTATGTCACAAAATGACCGACATACTGCTAACTCACCAACATGAAAACTTAGTAGTAGAGTGTGTTCACTACTACTGGCTACATTTTCTAATTAATTATTTTTTCGCAGGATAGCCATGGCTGAATTTGCTTTCTTTGCTACTTTTGTAATATATGATGATCATTGCAATGATTCATGAATTGTGAGTCCAATTAGGTAATGATTTTCTTCTACCTGTTTTAGAATTTCATCACATAATTAATAGAAGTGCATAGATTTTTTGTTAAGACTAAGTGGATAACACTTTTTGGCGTTGAAACGCATGCCCCATTTTTCTGCCCATTGTTCAAGTTCATTTAAATCGTGTTTAAGTAAGGCAATTCTGTTTTATTACTTTGTTAAGCGTCCGCGTGCGCGTAGGTTTTGAGCTCCGTCAGCCGAAAAAAACCATTCTCATAAGAGTTAAAAGCGCTAAAGAACGAGTGTCTAGTCACACTTATCATTGATATTTACATTTGCTACCACCACGATTGTGCTTTTTCTTGCTTTTCCGGATAGTTTATATGTTTTAATAGACAAAAGATAGTGCCAGTAGTATTGGTGTTGTTTAACCCTTTGTATACACTAGTTGTCGCCCTTTGTTCCAACATTGCCATGGTACAGTTTTGTCAATAAAACACATTTTACAAAGTTCGTCGAAGCGTTCCTTTCTTACTGGCGTGGTGGCAAGACTCGAAAATCAGTACATACGACAATAATACCATACATGTTCGGAATGGAACTTTTCTGTCCCTGAGAACGACGAGACGGTTCTTGTCCAGTAGCTGTTTAATATTTGAATCTTTCTGTGACACATAGACCACCTGGTCAATCAGTATCTCAATGGCTACTCAACGATCCCCTAAGCAGTAGCGTATCACTGAGAATGAAAGTACTGTATTGACCTTTTCGACATTGTATACCGAGGTGTTCCGAATACGCCGGAAATCTAGGTCAGGGGGGTTGCGCAGTGATTGCTTCCGCTGTGCAGATAATCGTTGTTCAGAAAAAATATTCTGCATTTTGCAAATTTAACATTATGCCGAAGAAAAGAAAACTGGATAAGAATGTGGAGGAAGTATCTGTAAGTCAATTTAAGCAAAAACGTGGTTTAATGCAACAATTTTATGTGTGTGCACATTGCAATCTAACTTATACATGTGGGTGGGGAACGGTAATTAATCGCAAATTGTAAACACATTGTTAACCAATAGATCTTATTTCGGTATTGGTTTTTATAATTTTTCCTTCGAATATGATATACAAAATTTAAAAATGGTGTTGTTTTCGTGTATTGTGTATCGTTATTAGATAAAGGAAGGCCTAAGCACCTACTACCTAGTTCTGTGTTTGTTTATTAACTACTTTCATTTTGCTTTGCAACGAATCTATGAATCTTTTAGAAGTTTTAATGTATATATACGGAATTGCATAGAGTAGCCATTTCATGTTTATACATAATATTATTGTGTGTTTGTATTACAGTATATCTTTGCAATAATATTAATAATAAGAATACTTTAATTGAACTTTATTTGTTTCAGGTAACTATCACAAACAGAATCTGGAATGTCTCACCATGATTTTCCAGGGGATTACTCACCTAATTGCAGTATTTCATCTTGAATTAGCATATTGTGACACACAACACCACTGATATATTTACATTTATAAAAAATATATAAATATTATGTAATGTATGTTCAAGTTAAGTAATATTATTAATTGTCCAAATTCAAGTGAATATATTAAAAATAATAATGTTAATGTATTGTTATCATAAGAGATGGTTGTTGATGGATTGTCATAAGTAGTTAGTAATCACACATCTGTGCGCAAACAAAGTAATCACACATCTGGGCACAAACAAAGTTCCAAGTAGAAACATGCTAGGGAAAAACATCATTGGTGCGAAACATTCCGGAATCCGCAGGATCCATTGGTGACCTGAATAATTTTCTTCGTCAATTCAGTCTGCCGGGCTATGACCCTTGACCGCTTTGTGATTTTGTGTAAAACCACTGCGGAAAGTAGCTATATATATTCTATAGAAAAATTGTTCATTGTGACATTGGAACCAGCATTAACTGTGACTGTCAAGTTCCTGTTCAAAATGGGTAAACTGGAAATGTCTGGGGTATCAGCCCAACTCAATAGCTGGTGATGAACCTGCTTGGTTTTTTACTGTACTGTGCTAAAACTTGTGAAAAAGTGACCGAAGTACTGGTGTTCTACACAGGAATATACTAACTAAAACATTTCCGTGCTTTGAGCATTAATGATGTATTTTTGTGATACTTGTTTCAGTAAAATTGAATACTTTATGTAATTTTGTTTATTTGTGTGCTGTGGATGTGATTTTGAAATGCTTTATATTTATAGCTTATGATTAAAAGAGAATACCCCGGTGACATGGACTTTTGTCTTCTTGTGTTTTTAATTAAGTGAAGATAATTAAGCTGCATATATTTCTTATGATGACACTAGTAGGACACAGGTCTATTATGTGGAACTGCAGGACTCATCCTGTATATACTGCAGCAAAATCTACTACAGTTACTGACTTTACGGCGGACACTTAACATAATCATTTTCCTAAGCCAATGTAAGCGGTTGATCAGTACCAAATGTACATACTTTAATAAAAGTAACTACTGCCCTTCTTGACGAAGAGGTAGGGAGAGAACGGCCGTAGAAATTATTTTATGACCAATCCCACACAAGTTATGTGGCCGGGCTGGGGCTCGAACTCGCGAACACCCGGATTGACAGTCCAGCTCTCTACCAACTAAGCTAGCAGGGCCCGGTTTGTATTCAGGTTGCAATTATCGAAAGAAAAAATATCATTTAAAAATGATATATACATGAAATCAATATATCTGTGAGAAACCCCACTCATCAAATAAAATAAAACTAATTTTCTGGGTCCATGAAAATGCACTCAATGTTGGGCTCTTTTTTTAAACACATTTAGACTAGTACAAAGTAAATGTTTGAAAAATTGACCTGTTACGTTTTAAAAATAGGTGGGTGGAGTTTCTCAAAGTAGCATGTCAAAAGAGTTTTATTATTTACTTCTAACTGTAGGTTTAGTGTGGTGCTTCTTGTTCATTTTTGCCTAGTTTGACAACTGCTCGTGTGATCATTAATTCTGTTATTTAGCCAGGTTTAAATTATGTGTGTAAACATTAAAATCGTAAATTAAAGCAATACGTCTTCATATGACGTTAATTAATTGTTTATTTTGAGTTTTAATAGCAGTTTATGAGAAACTGCATCAGCAGCTGATCGATGTTTACTTTAGAGCGAGAACACGGAACCCCCCTGACCTCAAAATCTCGCCAGTCTCGTTACACGTGATTTGACAATGTCGAAATCGTGAATGACATCGTTCGAGTAATGACTTCAAAACCTACAAAAGGGCTACAGTACACTCTTCTTGGACACAACTTTTCTAAGTCATGGGGTTAGATGGACAATAAGGTTAGCACAAACCATATGCATGGTTTCACCGACAATGGAGAGGACGTTCCACAGACTAGTCGCCGCACGGCTGCACAGAAAGTTACTCACCTTGAGTTAATGAAAGACCAAATAGCTAACATTTGCCCTGTGATATCAAGAAAGTCCACAGTAAACAATTCCACAAGATTGAATGACATCTGACAAGCAATACTTTCTTCCTTACTGGCGTAGCAGTTAAAGTTGACGGACGAGGAGTCTTGAAAGGACTACTCATCATCACTGCAGGTTATTTGAACGCAACATACAACGCTAGCAAAGCGATGCCGCCAGGCACACACATACATACAATGTGAAAAAGTAACAACGAACTAGGATTCAGTCGAAAATGAATGGGGTCATTTTTGAAAAAATACCTTGTTGTATCACATACATGTACTCGTATATAAAACTATGTGTACTTATGTTTTGTTATTATACTAAATTTCTGTAAACTCAACTGTTGAAAATTGATAGTCTTTATACTAGTCAGTAGTTTTAAATATGTTTCATATGATGTTTCTGCTATTAAAGCATCACAACTATTCCATTTTCTATTATCAACATCAAGAAAATTTGGTTTGTTTTTTTGAAACGAGTTTGTGTGTTTTTTGCGAATAGGTAGCTAGGTTTTACAAAATGAGGTTGACGCTTAACAAAATATAAAAACAGAATGGCCTAATTAGTGGTCGTGTTGTGTCTTGATTTTTCAGTACAGTAGACAATCGTCCGCAAATAATCTGACGTGTGAAATAACTGACTGCGGCAGGTCATTTATATGACAGAGAAATAATGACGTTCCCAGGACTGTCCATTGGGGTACCACAGAGTCGACTGTTACGTTTTGGGATGATTCGCCATCTACGACTACCTTCATGTGTCTAGTTGTATAGGTCCATCGATACCATAACTGGTTAGTTTACAAAGAAGTTCGTAATGTAATATTAAATTTTCACTACCAATACATAAATTACACACACGTTAATTCATATAAAATTGAAAACGCATACTGAAATGGATTATTACGATCAATTTTATCAGAGAACTCCCGTTACCTTTTTAAAAAGCGTACGGAATTCAAACCTAACATCTTTGACCTCCTAACATAAGACGTGGAACATTTTCGCTGCTTTAGTTATATTTAACATATTTTTAAGCTTAATTCAAACCTAACACTATGACCTCCTAACCTGAGACGTGGAACAATTTCACTGCTTTAGTTATATTTAACGTATTTTTAAGCTTAATTAAAACCTAACATCTAACCTCCTAACCTGAGACGTGGAACAATTTCCTGCTTTAGTTACATTTAACATAGTTTCAAACTTAAAAACCTAAGATCTATGTCCTCTTACCTAACACTTGAAACAATTTCGTTGCTACAGGCACTTTAAACATAATCGTTAAGTTTAATTCAAAACTAAGATCTAAGACCTCCTAACCTACGACGTGGAACAGTTTCGGTTGCTTTAGACACATTTAACATATGTTTACGAATTCAATAAATATGTAAATATTACCCACTTCAGCGTTTAAATAAACGAGATATGAAATAACAAATGCATAGTAGGTCTGAATATTTCGAAATGTACCCAGATATAAATTGGATTCATTACGGTATGGTCATAAAGCGTCATGTGTACGATTCAGACGCATCCGACCGCGACGACTCAATACCATCCAATCAAAGGCATGGTTAGTTTGTAGCGTGTGCATTTAAAATCAGAAAATATTTATTACATCGGGATGGTGTTTGAGTGATAAGCTGTGGTGGATAATTTAATATTGATACAAACAAAATTTCGAAAGTCGCGTATATTATCTGTAAGAATGGTGCGCGTCTTTGTGTTCGTGGTAGCGTTCATGACGTCATTTGTGGAAGGAATGCTCCACGCAGGCATGTTTGAAGGACTTGAGGAAATAAGTAAGATTCTAAATGGTGTCTTTAAAGTTAATTACTTTTTAAAACCATTATAAAATTGTTAATTGCATGTTTGCTGTCGACAATATCTTCAATCTACAGGCCACAGTTCAGAAATATAGATCCAAAAAAGGAGGCAGTTTTGGCGTCTTTGACGTGGACTACCTTAAGGCCTTTGATAACTGCAACCATGTGAAAATTTGGCAAAGTTTATCAAGAAATAATATCGATGGACGTTTTATAAACCTCGTGAAATCGATGTATAGCCAAATGCAGGCATGTGTTAAAGTCAAACACGGGTTAACAGACTTCTTTGACTGTAAAATCGGCACAAAACTAGGCTGTTTGTCTTCGCCGGTAATATTTGCCATTTTCATGAACGATTTAGTAAACTATATAAAACTACATGCAGACGATGGCATATACATATCGCCGGAAATTGATAAACTACTTGTGCTTGTGTACGCCGACGACGTCGCCGGCTTTGCTGATACCGCGCTTCGATTATAACGGCTAATTAACAACACAGATACTTGCTGTGATAAGGCTCATATGAAGATAAATATAGACAAATCAAAAAGTATGGTCTTCAGGAATGGTGGACCTCTTCGGCACTATGAACATTGGACATACAAGAACGCCACGCAAGAAGTTGTTCCTTTCTATAAATACCTCCGAGCTTATTTTACACCTAAACCGTCATGGTCAATGACAAAGGAAACCTTAGCGAAACAAGCAACGAAAGCATTGGTGTTTATATATAAATGTCAGAAATATTTTGGATACTTCAACCCAAAACAAGCATTTAAATTGTTTGACGCTATGATCCTGCCGATATTGTGCTACTCAGCAGAAATATGGGGTTTCAATACGCCGAGTGCATTGAACGTGTTCATGTAAACTACTGCAAACGACTGTCCGGTTTAAACAAATCAGTGTCAAATTTTTTCTCTGAAAGTGAATTCGGTAGATTACCGATTTTTTTTTTACATACACATTTAAATGTGTATCCTACTGGGTAAAAATCATGCAGATGCCACAAAACAGATATCCTAGACAACTCTACGTAATGCTAAGACACCAAGATGCGACGGGTAGGACCAATTAGACTACGTACGTCAAACATTTGCTGTTTGAAAACGGGTTTGGGTATGCTTGGATTTCCGACGACGTTAGATATGCCGCATTGTTCCTACAGACTTTTAAAATAAAAATAAAAGACTGTGCGCTGCAAAAACTGCAGGCAAAAATTAATTCCTCTCCAAAGGCGCTATATTACAGAGAATACAAATCGTTACTCGATGTGGAACGGTATCTGTTTGTTGAGATGTCGTATAGACTCAAACGGTGTATTGCAAACTTCCGATGCTCCGGACATCAGTTGATGATAGAGAAAGGCCGATATATGAACGTTAGCCGCGAATATGGATTCTGCAAACTCTGTTTATTAATGCGTAATGTTTATACAGTAGAAGACGAGTTTCACGTGTTTATGCTATGCCCATTGTATAATACACTACGAAGGACGATGTTTATGCCTCAGTGGCTAAATGGTATAGAAACTGTTCATTTATTCAATACGATAATGTCAGATAAATACGATAAACACATACGGTACTTCAGATAGCAAAATATTTATTGAATGTAGCAGAGTAAGAAACGAATTAATAAAAGTCACAACATAGTCAGTAAAATAAATCATGTGTGCAGATATTTGAGGAAAGACATTTTACACTAATATGCGTTATTGCTTAACTGCATATTTATTATTTTAAGTCTATATTACAATGTACTTATTAAAACAACAAGTGTTGTGGTAAAACTGAATGTTGTCACTATTTGTTATTGTTGTATATTGTATGTCATGAATGCACTACTTTGTCATAATTACACTGAATGTATTTTGGGCTGGTGGCCTTTAAATGCTAATAAAGTATTCGTATTCGTATTCGCTACAAATCAGATATAGTTCAACATTATTATTATGATTGAGTATACAAAGTCAAAAATACACAGTGACGTGTTTAACGAGATAAAGTGGAAATAATGTGTATGCCAACTGTTAACTAATTCGAATCTATATGCAAGATGTAAACAAACTAAACATGTAGGGTACGTCGCCTTTTCGTTGTTTACACTGTTTATATCTTTCATATAATTAATGCGAGGTCTTTTCGCTATGTCAACGTTATGTTTATTTATAGTTTTGACTTTATTTACACAATAATATTTTCTTTTAAACTCTATTTAATTTTAAAGGTTAATGTGTCTTTGAAGTATCAGGGTCCAGTTGAAGATGAAGACCGTTAAAATTCTGACAAAGTTTTCTTAGGAAAAATGTAACGGTTATCGCATCGCATCACATCACATCACATCACATTCCATCAAATTATATTATATTGTATTGTATTGTATTGTTTTGTATTATATCATATCATATATTATATTATATTATATTATATTATATTAGTGAAATATATGTTTAGTCAAGTCAAATGTCTTATGAATAACAATAACTTTTATTGCGAATAGTATTTTCGTTATTTATATAGAGGATATTTGTTGGTTTTGGTAGAAAATAGTCAAGTCAAATGTCTTATGAATAACAATAACTTTTATTGCGAATAGTATTTTCGTTATTTATATAGAGGATATTTGTTGTTTTTGGTAGAAAATTGATTTTAATTCACGACTGATAATAGAAATGCGCCACTCGTGAAAAATATATTTTCTATGATCACGAGTGAATAAAAAGTCGATATTATACAGAAACCAACAAATTTTCTTTTTATGTTATGCTTTTTCCACCGTTTGTTTTGATTATAATTGGTATCTACGTGGGGTTGATTGGAAAATATCGCGGCACTCATTTTACAATTCTGAGTCCGCCCTCGTTGGCGGTCCGTTTCATTTACACTTTTAAATCGGGAACCAGTATGAAACAGTGAAAACTTACCAGAGTGGTAATTTTCACTGTTTTAAACAGTGAATTACCAATTTTATTTTACTGTTATTCCCTATAAGTTACTGGAAAGCATAACATAAATGTAAACAGTACTGTTTTGAATGAAACGTGCTTACAGTTGTCTTTGTTACAAATTTTCAGAAAATTCACAATTTATTCACCAATACAGACGGCAAACAAGACGGTCAGCAGATCGAACGCGGTTTGAACCGCCCTCCAGCATCAGAACTTGGGTGAAGGGAGACAATCATGATTTGCTAATGAACTTCAAATTTGTCAGGCGCATGCGCACTGGGTACATTCAGCTTGATAATGGACGTCGACGACAGAAATATAACAGCGATGTAAGACATTTTTCATCATTCCATTAATATGTTTATTTGTCACTGTGTATTTCATTACACTGTGTGTGGTTTTATCACAAAATATTGTGATTAAAGACAATCAAGTTAAGATTAAGAACACAAGCCTAGCGAAGAACTGATAACATGCGCAAAGAGTGCATACACGTGATAATATATATTTAATATATATTTTTATTTATTTATCGTTGTTTATCGGCCATTAAATAACGACTTTGAGTTCTGATGCGTGGGAATTAAACCACAATGGCGTACATGTACTTTGATTAACATTCAAAGTTGCCGATTTATTCAATTTTGTTCAGTGATGCTTTTTCTCAAACTCAAAGATGCATGCAGATCCTGTATATTAAAGGGACCTGTTCACAGATTGACGAATTGACAATTTTTCAACTTTTTGTCACCGATTTCAAATATAAAAGAACAGTGTATACAAGGGAGCAAAATAGCACTATGGACCTAGAAATATACTGTTAAAACCGTTTCGTTTATGAGTAATCATCAGTTGAAATTGATAAAATTATAAAGCGTTTGTAACGCTAAACGATGAAATAATTTGGAGTGTTTCTGTTGTTTTCGTTGAAACTGTTGACATCACGTGGGACACTTACATAAAGTAAATAATGCAGAGTAAAATACTTAAGTCGGAATGGCCTAGTGGTTAAGGCGATATCCTTTTAACCCGGATGTCCCGGCTTCGAACCCGGCGGGACCTTTTTTTCTTTTCTTTTTTTCTAAATACTTTTCTTGTTATTATGCTTTGTTTTTTTTTGTTCCGATGCTTAAATCTGTCAAGTTAAGGCACTTAATGGCATAATTCAAAAACTGCGAAAATCTGTGAACAAGTCCCTTTACATCAACTACAAACATTCGGTTATATTCAGTATTTTCATTACAGATCTAATATAAGTTATATAGATATAGATCCAGTACAATTACAGTAAAAAAATAAAAATATATATTATATTTTGGAACTATTTTAGTCGCGCAGAAATGTGACTGAGATGAACGCTTTCGCATAAGTTTGGGAGTATAGTTGATCAATTCATGCAATTACTTCAATGTAACAAAAGTGAAAGAATTCTCAATCCACGTCTCTTAACTATTAGACATATTTTTTATTGGTGTTTTTATGGTTCAATTTTGGATATAACCGTTTGATTTCGACAGAATACATCATGTGTTGTCGTTGACGTCACGCGATCGGATTCTCTTCGATTATCGAAAAATCGGCCGCGACAAATTATCTTGATTATATTGGCTCAGCTGAGACGCGTAACGGCCCGTGAGCGACGTTTATTTGTCACTTTGTAGTAACAATATGTATTATTGTCTCATTAATTAAATGTCAGTTATATATGTAACCTTCTAATAACGTGTCTACGATGGTGCGATTTGTTTCAGTGTGTTCATCTTTACGAGGATGCCGAACGATTATCTCACGCGCTCGTGGACACGTGTTCGAACCCATACAACATAACGGTGTTGGTGAGTTTATCACGTGTAATCTGCCACGTAACATCTCTATTAAATTAGAACTTAACCTACATTTTAATTGCTATCATGGTTCTCTTCCGGAATTGTCCGAACAGTTCCGTCCAGTGCACAAAATGGCAATGAGAGATAAACATAGAGATATTTGTCGATGCGTGTGTAAACGACATCCTCTAAAACAACTAAGCCAACTTCGATGAAACTTCACACAAGTATTGTTTGTAATAGTTATAAATGCTTTTGCATTAGCTTTCAATTCATCGATTTATTATATTTTAGAAATTTCTGTTGTTATACAGCCCTGGCGTGTAGCCGCCTCCATGACAAGAAAGATGCGAGGGGCGTTTTTTAAGTTCCAGGAAAGTTTTATAATTTTTCTAATTTAAGTTTAAACTTAAAACTTTTGGCACAGAGTCAAGAGCACATCGTGGAAACATTTTCTCATATTTTTTTCTGAGGATTTCATTATACGATGCCATTGTAACTGTCTCTATGGTGACGTCAGGAAGGGATACCCTGTGCAAGTGTGACGTCGCGTCCAAAACATCTTCAAAATAGGTGACATATTGTCCGTACAAAATCCATTTCATTTCACAGATTTACCTCATTTAACGCCTGCATGGTCCAATATGATATCATTTTGTTCAAGTAATGACATACTTTCAACATTCCCACAACCTATTGGTCACCGTAAGTCGCCATATTGAAAGCACCCTTGAAATAGCAGAAAATCAGCGGATTCTTATCAAATTTCGGGTTTTGCCGGACAAAGCTGTGTATACAGACAATATTCGGAAAAAGAGTAAGCCTGTTTTTACAGATGAATTCTGTGAATAATTTGATCAATTAAGTGGGATTTATTTTTATTTTGTTAAGTGGCATCATTCGATATATATGCACAATTTGAAGAGATTTCAACACAAAATAAAAATTATAGAACACTTTTCCTCAAAAACGCCCCTCGTTTACTCCAGCGGCTTGAGAGCTAGAAATCAGACCTTGAGACCCTGTTCGTGTATTTAAACTTGTTTCGAGTCTTAAGATACTTTCGGATAATTTGCAACAAACGATTAATGCAGGTTACCATGGAAACCAAGATGTGGTCCAAAAGAAGTGCTAGTTTTTAAGGCCACACATTGTCTTATTGTTACTGCTATAAATAGTTAATGTCAGTTGTTTGAATGCACGCAATTTCCTCCAGGGGCTGTAGTACGTCGTTGTTGTTGTATTATCATGACGTCACTCGCACCTGCGGCTCTGTTGCCAGGTAGCAGAGATAGGACACAGGGAGGGCCCATTCTACGCACTTCCGGCCGACCCGGGGGACCCTACGACGCTGCGGCTGTACAAGTCACCGTCGGCTTGTGGCCTCACCGCTGACAATACTCGCGATTCAGTGGGTGAGTATCGTTGAAGAAAGCGTTGAAAGGGTTTTGTACTTAATCAAACGCGAGTAACTTCGTTTAGTTTCGTCTTGTTGAAGAGGTAAACATAAAAACGTATTATCTGATAAAATATTTGTTTAATAAAAATTTCGAAATAACGGTGATCCACTGTATGGGGGGCGGGGGGTGTTTTATAAGGTTTCTTACCAACTTCACAATGTTATGTATCTGTCAAATCTAAATTAAATGTCTTTACTGATCATGCAACACATCGGGTGTGCCTATAAATTGTAAAGTTTAAAACACTTATGTTCGCTACACTAGTTGTTGCTTTCAGGCCGGCCGCTGAGGCGGATAGTACAGGGACCGTATTTTAGAAACATCTTAAGTTTCTCTTAAATGTTTTCACTGAAGTTCCAATTTTTGTAAGGCAATATTTTTCAAACAGCATATAAAATTACACCTGAACAGTTGAGTAAAACAATAGTTTAATAAGTAGAAAGCAATTTTAACAAGTAATTTAAACGTTGCTAAAGAAAAATGACGATTTTAAGGATAAGGATAAGTTTTTACTTAAGATGTTTCTAGAGTACGGCTCCTGAAGTGTCACACCGGAGATGAGTTTAAAGGGACTATGAATACGAAAGGGGCCTCAACGGGAGTTTTCTTTTAACATATCAGAAATTTAATATATTTTTATTAACATGTAGTAAAGGTTTAATTAAGGTATTTAATGTAAAAAGAGTTCACGCATTCAGTGCTATGAATATAGGTCGTGCGTGTTTGGTCCTTGTCTTGATTACATGTCGACGTCTGATTTGTATATAAGTATTGTGAATAACCTTAGTTTTTACACATTTGCTCATTTCTATCATAGGGTCTATAATATAATGTATAGTACCGAAGGAAACCAATTTTTCGTAGACATATTGCCTCTAATGTAGTGAAATATCTATGATAATTAAAGATACAGGGTGCTGCTAAAAAGGAGCAGGGTGAAAAACCGGACCAGTTTGTTGACATTTCCTATTGATTTGCTAAATCCAGGGTTTATATTTGACTAATGCTTCTAGTTATGGTTTTTAAGCATAGTCTATTCATTGGTCATTGAGTATTTGCCAAAATATATTAAATTTTACAAGATATTCAACGTTTCTGTGTTGACCAGCCCAGAGGGACAGCAGGGGGTGGGGTGGGGGGAGGGGGAACCAAAAAGGAGCAGAGTGCAGCACCCTGATATTTCGGTCTAGATCTTTCTCTATTTAGTGAGATTAATCATATATACAGCCATAGCTTTAATTATTCTTAGCGACGTCTGACTTTCATTCAGGTGCTGTAGTTACCGGAAGTGAAACAGCGACCGGAAGTCAAGCGGCGGAAACGACGTTTCGTGAAAAGCGAGCTACGGGGTCGTACACTGTAGAGCTAGTTCTAGTCATCGACCAAAGTCTCTATAAGTTGTGAGTGCCCTTATAAGAAATTTACACATTGTCCAGTCGAGCGTTGTTAGCATCAGTTAAGCTCTGTTGCCACGTTAAAGGTACCTGTTCACAGACTGGCAAATTGACAAATTTGTTGTCATAGACCCAAAAAAGAAAAATGCATTATATGTAAACAAGCAAAATAACACTACTTATAAAGAAATATGTTAAAAATTGAGAGCCGCTTATGAAAAATCATCAAATGAAATGGATAGATTTATAAAGCGTTCGTAACGCTTTGCATGGGTATTGTGGAAAAAACGTGTATCGCTTACACAGCGTTAAAAGTTCATATCTACCTAAAGTCAGAATGGCCGAGTGGTAAAGGTGAAGGTTAATTGTTTATTTAAATGTTTGTTTCTTAATATAATTTTTTTTTGGTTAGTCCCAGTGCTTTAATTTTTATTGTTAAGACATTAAATGACTTTTTTTCAAAAATACTAAATTCTGTGAACAAATCCCGAAAGTATTTGAAAGTATTCGCATACCTGCCATCTTTAAAATAGACCTTCCGAGTTGTTCCCCAACTAGTTTAAATCCCTCGCCTGCTATCGTTAAAAGGTAAATTTCCATTCAATTGAACAATGTAACCAGTGTGAGCTAGGTTAACGGGTTACTAGTACCATGTGACATCCGAGCAAAAACTATATTATTGTATAGTTTTAATTTATAATTATGATTGGCGAGTGTGGATACTGCTGTTAAGGTAGTTGACCTTTATTAAATATGGCATATCCGTCATGTTTGCATTGCTTCACGCCTGTACCACAGGCGCGTTGCATTGTACGAGGCTAAAATAAGGCGTGTCGTAGGAAAACCTTAAAGGCTGAATGCATGTGCGTTAAGTGTCGTCCCGGATCAGCCTGTGCAGGTCGCACCTAGCTAATCCAGGACGGCGCTTTCCGCATACAGTGTATTTATTTTTAGGAGATACTTTTTTGAAACAGAAAATACCATAAAAGCGGAAAGTGCCGTCCTAGATTAGTTTGTGCAGACTGCACGGACTGATCCAGGACGACACTTCACGCACGTGCATTAAGTCCGGTTCGCCCACGACACGCCTAGAATGATGTATAATGTACCTGATGCCACCCTGACATTTTCATAAGGTGCCGCTTTACCCCGCTGAGATATTTATTTTTACATGGGCACACGCATGGAAACTTATTAAATTGGACCAAATAGGTCGATAGCCTACATTATAAAATTTCACTCAGCAAGTTGTGACGCTTAAATTGATACAGGAGGTCGGTATATTTTTAAAAGTATAGTAAACTCGAGAATTTCGTGAATAAAGAACTGTTTCCTTTATTAAATGTGCGGGACCAATTCAGTATATATCAATGAATATTTATATTTTAAGTTATGGTTTTAGGTATATTTCTTTTAGTTAGTTTTTAAAGATATTCTGGTTTAATGCACCTATCAATATTTCCCCCCAGTGGGGGGTGGGGGGAACGGCGAGCAGATACGCGATTCCTGACAGGCGGAAATTTGACTTTCCGAATGATTTCGGGTCCCGGGAAATAGACTTTGCCTTTGGTCGGAATTAGATCCCGGTAATATTGAGCCCCCGGGCCGTTTAATACACCAAGCATCTCCCTCTATGGGAGTTAGAGAAAAATACTTCGGTCTATGGTGGGGAATTAGACCCCAAAAATAAAATTAGTCTAATTCCCCTGGGTCAGCCCGCCGCTCGACCCCACCCCCGGGGGAAAATATTGACGTAACGTGTTTCTGTTGATATAAGTGTATTCCTGTAGTGATCCTAGTGACATTTTCGTATTTTAAAACATGTAATTAAACGTCTTAAAACCAAAACATTTGGAGAAGAAACCTCAAATATTTAATTTAAAAAATAATTTAAAGGAGAAAAACATCGTGCCTCCACCGAAGCTAGGGGCTTTGACTTGTTTACAATAGAACGAGATCACGTGGATTTATCTGTCATGACGTCATTTATATGTGACGTATTTCACTTGGTATAAGCTCATTCCCAAAGTTTTGACTTGTCTCGAATCATACAGTACGGGTTCCTGGCGGTATATCTGCTATGACGTAACTGTCTGTGCCATGTTTCAGTCGGTATAAGCTCATTCCCACAGTTTTGACTATGGCGTCACTGCATGTGGCACGTGTCGGCTGGTTTGAACTTATTCCCAAAGCATTAACTTGTATCGAAGGGTATCTATATGTACTTCGTATTCAGATACGTCATGATTGACGTATGTAACTGTTTTCAACTTGGTCAAACTGTTACCTTTATATGTGTTCCTATATGTTTGATTTGTATGTATGTGAGTGACTGGTTGAATACATGGCATGTTGATGTTTATTTTATATGTTCACTATTAAAATAACCCCCCAAAAAACGTAAAAAAAGAGTGTTGTTTGGTCAATATGACGTAGATTTCTCAAAATATAATCATGACGTCACTTTGTTTGGCGCGTTTCAGTTGGTACGAGCTCACCCCAAGCAACATGTCTGCAGTGGACCGCGAGATCAAGGCTCTTTCTACCATGGAGACGTTCTTTATCTTCCATGTCAACGGGGTAAGTGCACGCTGAAACTCCGAATGGCGCACTTACACCTACTACGATGTGTTTTGTAAAGAATTGTTACATGTATTGTATTTTATGTGTGAGTGTCTTTGTTTGTTGTTATTATTTTTTGTGTGTTTTGGTGTACTGTTTTATTTCTATTTATTTGGTAAATGTTATGTTTGTTAGTTGCTGTGTTGTTTGTATTGTTGTTGTTGTTTGTACTGATGTTGTTGATGTTATGTTTATAGTGTGTGTGTGTGTGTGTGTGGGGAGGGGGGGCAAGTTTCATTACTGAATTTTCCCTATATTTTTTTTTAAAGTGCTGACATTGTTCAAAAACAGCAAAAACCATCATTGCTCTTGTTCTCTATTCCTGTTTTCGTTTAAGCTGCTACACTTAACACCTGGATGTTGGCGTTCCGTTTGTCACAGTGTTAAAATAGTATTTTATTACAATGTTTATATTTTACTCGTAGCAGATTCATCAGGGTAAATTTGTTTCACCGAGCCGCATTTCCTGTGTGATCGTTATTGTCCGTGAGAGATCGTGAGTTTCCGTGAGTGATCGAGGTATGTTCGTATTTATCGAGCGAACTGGTCAGTCCTAAATGCAGGTGCATAAGCTATATTAACTGGGACCAGTATTCACAAAGCTCCTAAGGGACATTTTAACTTCAGTTGTGCTTAAGTGCTTAAGTGACAATTTCAGATTAAAATGTATATGGGAAATCCGACTATTTCTGTTTACAAAAGGGTAAACTACTGAACATCCTAGCAAGATTAACTAGTTCAAAACATTTAAATGTTAAAATAACTGTACATGAAACAGCTAGAGACTTGAGGAAGTTTATGAATTTAAAAATTTGCTAAAGTTTTCCCTAAGGAGCTTTATGATCACGGGCTCAGGTCGCTTTATTTTTCAGGTGAACATGCGGTACCAAAGCCTCGCGTCCTACGGCATCAACATTGCAGTGAAACTGGTGGCCATTTATGTGCTGCAGGTAACTGCAAAAATCTATAGACAAAGAAAACATGTCGTCTATGTGATCTAATATGCACTGCAAGGGATAGTCTTATTGATATTTCGTATTTTCGAATATGTTTTTTGAATTGTTTGTATATTTTGTGTGCCTAAGGTTGGGTTGTACTAGGGTATCACCATGTGTTATTTTATCTTTAAAACAATGTGCGTGATTTCATATTAATCTAGCATTCATTCATGTAAGCTAATCGTAAACCGCGGATATCTGCGTCGTTGAAATCCGAAAAACCATTGCGCTTTTATGCCCAGACACGCATCAATATATGCATTTGCAGCAATTATGCTATCATAGCATAACGAAAGTATACATGTGCATTTAATGCATTTTAATGATAAGTTATGTTTGCATTTGCAAACGCATTTTTTTAAAAACGCATATAACACAATAGTACAACGTCGACGTCAAATCGCAAATTATGTGTCGACTGGTTCCGCTGTCGTAATTAACAAAAGCATATACAATCATATGTACAGACCGGATACCAGTCTAATTTACACGTTGCAGACGAAGTCAGAAGCGTCGTTTGTAAACGTCGACACATCGACGCCCCGAGGAACTGTGGCCGTGGAAACCCTCCTACCAGACTTCCAAACGTGGATCGCCAGTAGACGGTCTATAAATGCGTCATTTCCGGTCGGAGATCACTACATGTTTCTTACGAGGTAATGTGATAGATCTGGCTGTTGGCACATGTACACATGTAATTCAAATGTTTTGTCCTTTGACAGTAGACTTATTCAACAATGTACTTATTGTTTTGCTCGTTTTCAATGCCGATATAGTTTGGTTACATAATACTCGTATAATATTAAAATTATTTGTATGTTTCAGTCACGACTTGACTCAGTCCAACAATACGGCTGCTGCAGGTATTACTGATTATTTTGTCTCAAAATTTCATTTTATTGTATATTGTTTGGTTTACGTTTAAGCGGTTTTTAATTTACAAACCATTCAAGAAATACTTATATAATTTTCTCAAAACCTTAAGGCTACGCCCAGAGCGACTCCTTGTGTACTATGAAGTCCTCATCATTGGTTGAAGAACGTTTCAACTTTTTGTCCGTAACCATAGAAACACACGAACTAGGTCACGCGTACGTACTCTATAGTTTACGTCTGTTTTGTAAAATTGTTTTTTTTACGAATTTATATTGAATGGCGTAATTGTCTGTATTTAAAATTTTAAAAAATGTTCAAAATTGGACATTATTGTTGTTGTCACATTAAATTTGGTTGCACTTTTTTGTAATCAACTATACTAGTAGATTTTTCACTACATAGTGTTTCGATTTTTCGCTATGCTATATATGGCATTTTTACATTACATAGCATGAATAAAGCTTACTATTGCCCCAATATTATTAGTTTGGGTGGCCGCCATGATGGTGACAATAATTTGTGCTCAAGCGACGACGGGTACATCCTGGCGACGTCGAACTCCGTCAAGTCGGGAGCAGCGGCCCGCAACCCCTGGAAGTTTTCTGAGTGTTCCGCAAAGGACCTTGGAGCATTTTTAGCCGCTCAAGGCAAAGCTTTGTAAGTAAAAATCGAACCACTGTTCATGTATATACAGCAATATATATACATGTATTCATTTACAGAAATATGTTAATATTATGCAGGCTATAATTGTTCTACTTAACCTATTTATCAGTTTGTTTTATAAATAACTGTATATAAACACCAATATCTGCATGTTTGAACTCCGTTATATGTTAAGTGCATTAAATAAAACACATTGTATAAAACACTGATTTGTTACGATATATCCAAAATCTTAAATGTAGATCAGTCGTACACAATATGTTTTGTTTTCTTTCACGCAGAAACTGTTTACAAACCGACGACAATGATTTACTGCTGAACACCACAGGCCGGAAGCTCCCTGGGCAGACGTACTTGCCGGACGACCAGTGTCGCTACGCAGTGGGCGAGGGATCCGTTTTCTCTAGGGTCAATTAGAATTAATAACAAAATGAACTAATGAATAAATAATAATATTATTATATTTTTGCTGATAGGTTTGTGAGCTTTGATAAAGGACACAATTGTGCATCATTAGATGTCCTTTCACAATACGTAGTTTATGATCGAGATCGTTCTGCAAAGAAGCTGCGTATAATAAATGTATATGAACCCTGGTTGCGATCTTCACCACATTGTATTTGCTCTTGTGGCACACTGAATTGGTGGTGATATTTTAAATGAATGTTTGTCGTTCTGGGGTGAGTTTCTCAAAACTTTAACGGCTAATTAAGCTAACAGCCGTTAAATTTGGGTTGAGTTATATATGTAAATTTAATGCTACAATTCTATTCGAACGGTTAATTCTATGTCAATTGTTGTTGTTGTGCTTAACAACTTTAAAAATATTTGATAAACAAGTTGCTGTAGTATTTACTTTATTTAAATCTTAAGTTATCGGGCTGTGAGCTTAATTGCCCGTTAAAGTTTTGAGAAACTCACCCTAGGCTGTTTGCGAATGTCGTGAAAGATTGTGAATATCGCTGTGGTGTTATACTTGGGTGAAATCGCTGCAACCAGAAAAATTTAGCCAGCCTGTCCGGTATGGTCACCATCAGCAACTCACGTGTCGAAACGGGAATCAAGCCTGGGTCAACTTCTTGGTAAGCGAGTGAAACCAACCACTGCGCTAACCGGACAGCCCAGAATGCCTCTATTTATAGCTGATGAGGGTGAAGAATATAAATGAGGAGTGTCGTGGGAAAATCGGGCTTAATGCATGCGCGGCACTTTCCGATTTTATGGTATTATTTGTTTCAAGGAAGTATCTTCTAAACATAAATCCACTGTAGGCGGAAAGTGTCGTCCCGGATTAGCCTGAGCGTACTGCACAGGCTAATCTGGGACGACACTTAACACACATGCATTAAGCCCGGGTTTCCAACGACACGCCACAAATCATTATATTGTTTGCAGTCGCATCTAGCAGCGGATCACTGGTCTGTGGCAACGCCTGGCTTCTCAATCCCGGGGGCACTGTTCAAGCTAACGCTACACCATAACCTACTAACTTGTCTTTCGCACGTGACAGTAATGTACCATAGGTGCTTCACAACGAGCTTCACAACGGGCACGCAAAGACCCTGGAGCGTCTCTGAAAGAGGCGTCCTCTGTGTCTCTTTATTGCTATTTAATTTGAATTGCAATGCTATGAAGTTACAGTTTATTTACAAGTGCGCGTGTTGTGATTAATTCTGGGCTTAATTTGAGGTTCTGCATGCCTTTACACTGGTTGAAACCCCAAATGCTTTGCATTGACCGATCCAAGGCGGTGACCCAAGTTTTAATCATTTTTATGTTTTGTGTTGTGTTGCATCTATTGTCCTGTATTGTATAGGCAATTGGTCGCTTGCCTCAAATAAAGTACTAGCGGATGGTAATAAGGGTTTCTCTCCTGGTGATGTCTCTGGAGTTTTATTATTCCTATATTGCACTATCCACTGTGACCAAACCTACCGGTAAAAAGTCATCGGGGGGGGGGGGGGGGGGGGGCAATGCCAATATGATTTTGAATCCTGTGCACTGTATAAAAACTCACAACACACACAGTTGCATCTATTTCAGGCAGCTCATATAGGCGACTTCGCCGCCATATGCACCGGCATGTCCTGCACCACCACCAGCGTTCAGCTGCTGCGCAACATCCTTCCGGCGGACGGAACTTCCTGTGGCGATCAAAAGGTACCATAGTAGCGTACAGTGTAATTAGGTACTAGTATGTTATCTTGCAGTGAACACGCGTTCGATGAACTCATTTTCACGATTATAAGGTCGATCATATAAGTTAACATCAGCGTCCTTTTTTTTAACCTGTACGGTAAAGCTGGACGATGCTTGGTAAAGATTAATTTAAATGCATTTAAATAAAGTCGACCGTTTTTAAGCCAGTGCCTAATTTATGCACTCAAAGGACCCGTTACTCAGGTAAAACAAACTAATACTTGGCGTTCTTAAAAATGGTCACTGGAACGCTTCCTGATCTGGTATAAAATCCATGACTGTCATTTTTTAGTGGTGTATCAACGGAACATGTGTGAAGTCAGCAGAGGCTCCCACGAAAGACGGTACGTTCACACACGTAAACCAAGTTCTTGCAGCAAACACAGTATACCAGTAGTTTAAAATATGTTCCAGTAGTAAGCATCAATACAAAACATGAAAGCCTCGACGAAAGATAACTTTATTTAGCTCTTTAATACATAATACTAACATAGTTTGTTTTATGCTTTCCTGTGATTTATAGAGAAATATCAGAGAAATAAAACTGGCAATTCACTGTTTTAAAACAGTGAAAATTATAACTGATAATTTTTACTGTTTCACACTGGTTCCCGATTTAATGAAGCAAATGAACCCGACCGTAAACGTAAACGTTGTAGTTATGAGTCCCGCCAAATTGTCCAGTTAAACCCATTTAAAATGTTAAATAAACGGTGGAAAAAGCATAAAATTAAAACATTTGTTGATTTCGGTGTAAGATCGTATCGGTATTTTATTTCACGAGTGGTCATAAAAAATATATAAAATATCATTTTCTATAAACACTCGTGAAATAAAACAAGATCTTACACTGAAATTAACAAATATCCTATATTTATTACTCAGGTATAACGTCATTGTGTAATTGCCAACGCGGCATTTAAGTTGTTTGCTCTGATATTGGTTTCCGGTTTCAGAGACGTGTTTGTTTTGGGACCAGCCTGGGGAATACGTACCAGGCGTCACGTGTCAAGACCGGGTCAGTGCGTATCTAGGCAACTGCTACCACGAGGAAATACGTGCACCGTGCTGTACCACGTGCTCACATCTCAAACTGAATATCCCAGGTAATGTGAGTTATATAACAAGTAGGGATGGCAAAACTATTCGAATATTCGATTGAATGATCGCTATTCGAATAGTTAAAATGCTATTCGAATATTCGCAAATTTGTACTGCTTTTGGAAACAACCGTTTCCTGATTTTATTAAGTATTTATTTCTGTGAACATAATGGCAGTAATTCACCAATACATACTTAAATCGGGTTTTAAATAGAATGAGCCCGTATCACGTGTCAGATCGAGAGATATTGAATACACGGGCCAGTGTCAGCGGCCACTCGTCTAGTTGCAAGTAATACGCAAAAACAATAGACAGTATGAAACCATAACTGTTGATTGGTATATATAACTCGCGTTAAGACCTGTTAACAGAATAACAAAGAATAACTAACAGAAGTGCGATCACACATTTAGCATTCAGTATGACTGAGACATGTTGCTCAAAGTTGTTGCTAAACAATTGTTTATCGACGCGTTCTAATACTGATAAAATGTGTGGTTTATTGAACTGCAACATAGGGCTTAAGTTGTGTATACATTATTCCGTGTTATTTATGCATATATTTGAAAGTGCAATTTGTTAATGAAAATACCACGGTACGTCTACTCGCTAATCAGTACTTACTCGTCGTACACAAAATGTAGATTATGTAGAGTAAGCAACAAAGTTCAAAGTACTTAATAAGCGTCTGTGTGAATATTCGAATATTCGATTGAATGAAAAAGCGAATATTCGAATACCAATTTTGGTATTCGATGCCATCCCTAAAGCAAGTGTGAACTGCCCAATATGCATGGTTGTAGCACAAAGTGAACACATTACATAAAATGCGTTTTGACGATTTTTATTTTGTCCAAGTGTGAATGTAGGAAGCGTATGTAAAAAAAACGCGTTGTTGCGCACAACGATTGATTTGTCTTTGTGCCTTTCACACAGTACCGTTGCATCTTTGCATCATTTCTTGTTGAATTTCATATCGGTGGTCATGTGTCGTATAGTGGGAACTTACTAGTTAGCAATTCATGTTGCTAGTAACTGTGAAGATTGGTCCTTAACTGGGAAACGATGCACTAGTGGTGATGCACTAGATATTGACAATATATAGTATGGCTTCCTACATTGACTATACTCCTTGCAACATAAAGCAAGTAATGTGATAGGTCGAACTGTAGCTTGATAGGCCGACGTTAGTGCTATAATGAGCCCACTCTATTCGTATTTTGTTGTATCTAGCTGCGGGTTCGGTGACAGGTCGAACTGTAGCGTGATACATCAATGGCTGTGCTATAATCACACCACTCTATTCGTATTTTGTTGTAACAGGCTGCGAGTACGGTGACAGGTGAAGCGCGATACACCGATGGAAGTGCTGTAATGAGACCACTCTATTCGTATTTTGTTGTAACAGGCTGCGAGTACGGTGACAGGTGAAGCGCGATACACCGATGGAAGTGCTATAATGAGACCACTCGATTCGTATTTTGTTGCAACAGGCTGCGAGTACGGTGACAGGTCGGACTGTAGCGCGATACGCCGATGGCAGTGCTACAACGAGACCACTCTATTTGTATTTTGTTGTATCTAGTTGCGAGTACGGTGACAGGTCGAAGTGTAGCGTGATACATCAATGGCTGTGCTATAATCACACCACTCTATTCGTATTTTGTTGTAACAGACTGCGAGTACGGTGACAGGTGAAGCGCGATACACCGATGGAAATGCTATAATGAGACCACTCTATTTCGTATTTTGTTGTAACAGGCTGCGAGTACGGTGACAGGTCGAACTGTAGCTCGATACGCCGATGGCAGTTCTACAACGAGACCACTCTATTCGTATTTTGTTGTATCAAACTGCTAGTACGGTGACAGGTCGAACTGTAGCGTGATACGTCAATGGCTGTGCTATAATGAGACCACTCTATTCGTATTTTGTTGTAACAGGCTGCGAATACGGTGACAGGTCGGACTGTAGCGCGATACGCCGATGGCAGTGCTACGAGACAATTCTGTTTTATGTTTCGTTGTAACAGACTGTGAGTACGGTGGCAGGTCGAACTGTAGCGTGATACGTCAATTGATATGCTATAATGAGACCACTCGATTCATATTTCGTTGTATCAGGCTGCGAGTACGGTGACAGGTCGAACTGTAGCGCGATACACCGATGGCAGTGCTACAACGAGACAATTCGCACCCAGTCCTGCTGCAAAACTTGCGCCGACTTCCGGAATAATATAACAGGTAATTTATGTGCAGCGTTTGAAAATAATTTCGTTACCAGTTAACGTTTGTCTTTCTTGAAATATTTTTCAAGTTGAATGACATTTTGTTTATTTCTAATTGTGAGCGTTGTTCAATCTCCATTGCGAATGCGAGTTTCCATTGTCACTCTGAAGTGATTTGTCAAATAATGTTCATTAGGCTTTAAGACAATGTTGCGTTCTTTTAGGTTCATTGAATTACTATTATTGCAAATATTTTTTTATATTCCTGTGTCACTACCTTTGTACTTTATACGTTATAAGGGTTGTCTTGACAATGATTGAGCTCACATGGGTTGATCTTCATATTATATAAAGTTGACAATGTCACGTCAGGTTGCGAATACGGGGACAGTTTTACCGCATGTACAGCAGCCTTCTGTGGGACATACCCGCAGGAGTGCTGTAATACCTGCCTCTCATCGAACACCAGCGTCAATGCGGCCCCTACCCAAGCGCCCAGTACAACACAGAAAGGCGATGATGGGAACAAATTACCGGGTCAGATATTTTATTTTGTGTTTGAAAAATACATTACCTCCGCCAAGTGGTATAATGTTTTTGCCCGCATCGGCTTGTCTGTCTGTCTGTCCAAATGCCTGTCTATGATACCAACCTAGGCACAATACGGCTCCTGCATGATTGATTATATGGTGTTTGTTATGATTTCAGAGTGGGTGGTACCTGTGGCGTCAGGTGGGGGCGGGGCCCTGGTTCTCGCGCTCATTGTTACCGTAGTTTGCTGCCGTTGTCTACGTCAGAAACCGAAGGGTCCGCGGCGACATACATCCGGCAGAGTACGTTTGTTGTATGAGGCATGTCGTGGGAAAACCGGGTTTAATGCATGTGCGTAAAGTGTTGTCCCGGATCAGCCTTTGCAGTCCGCATAGGCTGAATCCGGGACTGCACTTTCCGGTTTTATGGTATTTTCTGTTTCAATGAAGTCTCTTCTAAACATAAATCCACTGTAGGCGGAAAGTGCCGTCCCGGATTAGCCTGTGCGGACACTTTACGCACAAAAATTCAGCCATGTTTTCCCACGACATGCCTCAGTTATGATGATGAGGTTACCGGTATTTATAGATGCTTAGAACCAGTGAACGAAAACACAGTATTGATATTTCATTTTAATATAAACTTGGCAATCATTATTCATGAGTATCACATCATTTTAAGTTCATGTAAAAACATTTCAATATTTTTTTATTTACGAAACAACACGCACGTCCTTCAATACACGCATATCTTTAGCGTTTACATGTGTGTTACAATGTTTACGATTAGAACATTCATAGTTGAAATTTTACGACTTTATAGTACACGCATAGCTGTTGTCTATGGTGGCATCGAACTGCCATACAATAACTACTGAAGGTTCGCGAAAACTTTCGTGTTAACTTATTAGCGTTCGCGAACAGGTTCGTGTTACCACTTATTTATTATTATATTTATCTTGATATTAAGATAGCGTTTGCGAATATTTTTCTGCAAGGTAATTTAGTATTATACTAAATGGCCTAAAAATGTCGGGAACTTAGATACATTTTTTCTTGGGGTTGCGAGGTCCTCCGAATTATCTTTCTAACACGAATATTATCTAGAAAATTATCTGACAACGCGAATCCTAACTAAATAATATTTGTGTTACCGCGAGGCCTCCCATATTATCTTACTAACATGAATATTATCATCAAAATTATATAACAACGTGAATCTTAACTGGATAATATTCGTGTTACCACTTAATTTGGGCGCGAGGTCTTCCGCATTATCTTACTAACACGATTATTATCATGATAATTATCTTACAACGTAAATCTTATCTAGTTAACATTCGCGAAACCACATAAGTTCGTGTATCGCTAATGTATTCGCAACCCAATTCGTGTTGCCAGTTATCTAACACGAAGCTAATCATGATCATTATCTTACAACGCAAATTCTAACGAGTTATATTTATGATATAACATAAGTTTTTATTAACTGAAATTCTGATGTCAGTTCTGTGCAGTTTCAGGCCTGTTTTTCATTAAGCAAATAAATAGCTTACGTCGAAAAAAACAACAAACGCTATTAATATAGAAGATATATTTAAAAAAAAACACGAAACTTAAGTGGTAACACGAAAATTTTCGCGAACCTTAAGTTGTTATCGTAAGGCAGTTCCATGCCACCATAGTTGTCCATATATTACAATGTTCAATGCGATAACGTAAACTTTCAGCCACAAAATTAATTAGCTTGACAAAATCTGCTATATACGCCGATACATAGAACACGAGATAACTTTCATTCAAGCATGCCTTTAAACACATTTCGGACTATAAACATGACAATATTCTGATAACGACTTGCTTTGCCCAATAATTACAAGTTCAACGTACATATTGCTACCTTTCATTCGAAACTTCTCTGATCTAAACACAAAAAAACACAATCAAAACTTTCTAAATATACTCAGTCATATTTAATAAAAACTATAGATATAGTCCTCACAATTTATCTTTCCACCAAAGCTTCGTAATCGAATTGGTATGAGAAGTTCGTTTTAATGAACGGTTGTTTTTCACTGTCAGCAGTGTGTGGCGCATTGTCTGGATTGTCTGTCTTACTGCGCGGTTTGTTCCCTGCCTCTCCGTCCTCTATCCATGATGTGGTAAGGCACCGGTTTATGTACGGTATTTTCTTGACCTGAAGAAACCACAATACTAATGACCCAGTGAACGTTAATGACGTAGTCTGTTCTAACACTTTATTTTTTACTTTTTAAGAACCAATTAACTGATAAGTAAGTATCGTTTAGAATAAGACTAAAGGACCAAGTAAAGGATGCAGTCAGAGAATGTAGTCATGATAAGATAAAAGGACCAAGTAAAGGATGCAGTCAGAGAATGTAGTCAGAATAACACTAAAAGACCAAGTATAGGATGCAGTTCAATAATGTAGTCGGAATAACACTAAAGGACTAAGTAAAGGATGCAGTTCGAGAATGTAGTCAGAATATGACTAAAGGACTAAGTAAAGGATGCAGTTCAATAATGTAGTCAGAACAGGACTAAAGGACTAAGTAAAGGATGCAGTTCGAGAATGTAGTTAGAATAAGACTAAGGGACCAAATAAAGGATGCAGTTCGAGAATGTAGTTATAATAAGACTAAGGGACCAATAAAGTATGCAGTTCAATAATGTAGTCAGAATAGGACTAAAGGACTAAGTAAAGGATGCAGTTCGAGAATGTAGTCAGAATAAGACTAAGGGACCAAGTAAAGGATGCAGTTCGAGAATGTAGTTAGAATGAGACTAAGGGACCAAGTAAAGGATGCAGTTAAATAATGTAGTCAGAATAAGACTAACGGACCAAGTAAAGGATGCAGTTCAATAATGTAGTCAGAATAGGACTAAAGGACTAAGTAAAGGATGCAGTTCAATAATGTAGTCAGAATAGGACTAAAGGACTAAGTAAAGGATGCAGTTCAATAATGTAGTCAGAATAAGACTAAAGGACCAAGTAAAGGATGCAGTTCGAGAATGTAGTCAGAATAAGATTAAAGGACCGCGTAAAGGATGCAGTTCGAGAATGTAGTCAGAATAAGACTAAAGGGCCAAGTAAAAGATGCAGTTCGAGAATGTAGTCAGGATAAAACTAAAGGACCAAGTAAAGGATGCAGTTCGAGAATGTAGTCAGTAAAAGACTACACGACCAAGTAAAGGATGCAGTTCGAGAATGTAGTCAGTATAAGACTAAAGGACCAAGTAAAGGATGCAGTTCGTGAATGTAATCAGAATAAGACTAAAGACTGCAGGACTAAGTAATGCATACGACTGGACACCAATATTTAGGGTCAGAAGTAAAGGCCAGCTCTAGGATAAGACGAAATGACTTAGTCAAGAACATGACAAAAGGATCAAGTCTCAGTCAAGGATAAAACAATAGGATCAAGCCAAAAATAATGCAAACGGACTAAGTTTTGGAAACGATGTACGGACTCAGTCAAGAACATGACAAAATTACCAACCCAATGATAAGACAAACTGACAGTGTCAAGGATGCGTGCGACAAAATGAGTCACTGATAAGAACACAGGCTCAGTTATGGGACTGGAGGAAGTTAAGAGTAACACTAAAGAATCAAATCCGAAACGTCACACAAAGACTGAGTCAGTGATAAGACAAAAAGGCCAAGTCTAGGATAAGACTGGAGGACAAAGTCTTGTATAACACTGAAGGACATAGATCTTATAAAATAATTAAGAACACAGTATGGTATATGGCTGGAGGACAAAGTGTAGGGTAAACCTAACGGACTAAACCATGAAGGAGACAACAACCAGGTCTAGAATAACAAGAAATGATAAAAATGAAGAAATACGTAAAATTTAAATGGTATGATTGACTCACGTTTAAAATAAGACCAGAGGTAAAAGTTACTTGAACGTATAGATTTAAATATGTGGGTATGTTTCGTGGTTGATTGAGGTCAGGGATTGGCTGCCAGTTAGGGTCGAACGAATAGGCCTTTGTCCTAATTAAGTAAAAATATGGTTTACACGCCAAATACATAAACATCACCCCAGCCAGCAAGCCTACATTGGTCCGACATCTATCCGATATGTTCTGAATATCGGATAGATATCGCTCGCGATATCTATCCGATCAACGTTTTGCACATCGGCATTTGATCGGGCCGTCATCGAAGCATTGCATTTCGGATAAATATCGGATAGACATCGGGCCAGTATCGTCCCAGAAAGCGAGCCTACATCGGTCCGACATCTATCCGATATAGTTTAAATATCTCGGATAGATATCGCTCGCGATATCTATCCGATCAACGTTCTGCCCATCGGCATTTGATCGGGCCGTCATCGAAGCATTGCATATCGGATAGACATCGGGCCAATATCGCACCAGAAAACAAGCCTACATCGGTCCGATATCTATCCGATATGTTTTAAATATCTCGGATAGATATCGCTCGCGATATCTATCCGATCAACGTTTTGCCCATCGGCATTTGATCGGATAGATATCGGAGCATTGTTTATCGGACGTATATCGGATAGACATCGGGCCAATATCGTTCCAGCTAGCAAGCCTACCTTGGTCCGATATCTATTCGACGTTGTTGTCAATATCTTTGGAATCGATAACCACACTTGTTTATTTTAATGCTAAATTTCAAAATAATGTGCAATTTGGAACAACACTCAAGAAAGTGTACATATCTTCATTGTTAATAACTACATCTAATTCTATCTTCTCAAAACATTTCATACGTTTGAGAACCAAATTATAATAAAACAATCCCAAAAAGCTGCCATAAATATAACAGAAGCAATAGAAAATCATCAAGGAAATGTATACACTACTTATTTAAACAAAGGTTTATATGATATTTTAAACGTCTTCATTTTTAATTAATATTTAAATCAGTTACGAGTTTATAGCTAAAAACATTAAAGGACATGTCAAATTGAAATCTTATAGGTTTGTATAAAAAGTCACTTACAACATGTCAGTGATGTGACAGTAACCAAGAAAAAGCTAAGAAATGCAATCATTTATTGTAAGTTGAACTGCCAATGAAAACAGTTACAAATGCTTTCTATCAACATGTAAGTTATTTATGAATATTACCATCATCCACCATCATGCATGCTATAAAACCAGTGCAACAAAATTGAAAAAGTTAATAATTCAGCAATACTTCACCGACAATTAATTGTATTAGACATTTAGTATCAAATTGAAATTTCCACATTTCAATGACCTTAATTTAGATAAAACTAAATATTTAAAAACCATGTAAACAAATGGAAATCTGATTCGAATCCAAACTGGAAATTAAAACAAAATCGAAGACAATTCCAGTAAAAAGTGTAAACACACTGAAATACAAAAAAACAACAACACATATTTGACAATATTATGCTTCCAAATGCATCCTTGATGATATGGTTTCTTTGTTATCCTCACAAAATTTTTACATTTAATTTTGCAAATAAAAGAAAACTATGGTTCAGTCAAGATTATATATATTAATTACATGTAATTTGTTAGCATCATATATAGGTTGCATCACATCTTTAACAAAAATCTGAATTCTAAGACCTTTGCATGTCTTCACAAAAACATGAAAAATGTAAAACAATTAACACTAAACAGTGTGAGTCATAAAATTATTTTTTTTTAATAAACCACATAGTACGCTTGTTATTAAGAATTGTGGTTATAGTAATTTAAAATAACTTCATCATATTGGAACTTTCCAGTCCCTATCACACATTTAAGAGTGTTTACTTTAGAAGTCTTCATAATATTAATGATTAGTAGAATGTTTTTTATCCACGGTTCTTAATCTCAGTCAAATTTCTTAGCCAGTGTTTGATGCAGCATTCCAACCGATAATGATAATGGTGTTGTTCGAAGCAGACCATGTATGTCACTGGCAGCTGGAATGTATGTAAATTAAACTTTAGATCACATAAAGTAGTTCAATTAATAATTGTAGTCATATAAAGAAATGCAATAAATGTTTTACTATACACTCCAATTTTATATAACTGTAACAATATTACACAGAAAATGTTGAGTCATAATAATAATTATTAAATCAGAGTTGGAGAAATTGTACTTGATCACTGCAATGGTGTTATGCAGAAACTGCTTAAACAATGTTACTAACTTGCTCACATCAACAGAAGTGAACTGCATGTTCTGACCAAGTATTACTACATCCAATGTATATTTGATTACCTTCATCTTTCCAAATGACAAATTCAAATTAGATGATTCTGTCCATATTGATATGCAGCCGGTTTGTCAGTGATAAATGTTATCAAGTCCAAGACCTTATTGTCATCCAGAGAGGCCCAAGAGCCACCATTGCGAAGCAGGTAATTCGTCCGAAAACAAAATTGTTTTCAGTATAATTTGTTTTAATTGTGGGTTCATTAGTTTAGTGTATTCATTTATTTAAAGGGACCAGTTCACAGATTGGCCAACTGACAATTTTTCAACTTTTTGTCACAGGTTCCCACAATGAAAGAATAGCATATATAAAGGAGCGAAATAACACAAAGGACATACTGTAAATACCATTTTGTTAAATGAGTAATCATGTTGTTTTCGTTAAAATTGCTGGCAACACATGGATCGCTTACATAAATTATACGATCATGTAATAAAATACATAATGAATCCCCACATATAAAAGTTGGAATGGCCGAGTGGTTTAGCCGGTAGCCTTTTAATCGCGGGGTCAGAGGTTCGAACCCCGGTGGGAGCAACTTTTTTTTTTTTTTCTTTTCTTTATACTTGAGCTTTTTAGTTTAGATGCTTAAATCTGTTAAGTTAAGACAATTAATGGCATACTACGAAAAATACAAAAATATGTGAACAGGTCCCTTTAAGGTTGACTTTCATATTATCTTTGATCATTAAATCTATTATGAGACTTAACTGTGAAATATAAACAAAATCTAACGACACGTATTGACAAAAATGCGATTTTTGTTATAACCCCTCATTTTTCTACTTCAACCAAAAATGTTGATGGGGTACACTTACAAAAATGACTGACATATTGTCAAAATGTATTTTATTTATTCCAGAATAGCTTTAATTTATACGTTAAAGATGTATCTTATGAAAAAGTATAACAAACATAAGTACTAAAGTTGACCAACAATACTTATGACATTAAATTTGGCTAAGCATATGGTATAAAACAACAGATTTTATTACAGTAAAAATACGCCTAACACCAATTTTAGTATTTTTTAAAACTTTTATTTCATAGTATGTCAAAATCAGTAATACCAAAATATAATATAACCTTATCTAAGAGGAAAAGGGTATAAATTGACATAGGTTCACCACAAAAATCTCAAGGTATAACATTTGGAGTAAAGCAACCCTATTTTATTCCAAAAAAAATGAAAATTATGAAAAATAAGACAAGTAAAAAAGCAAATATTTTCCTTCTATGTTAAAATATTTTTTTCTCTTCTAATTATAATCTAATAGCAGTATCGATATTAAATTATTTTTGCATTAATGTTAAAGAAATAGTGGTTTGTGTAAACATTTTAAATACGAATGTAACTAGCTGATGTTCACATGTCCTTGGTTACCAAATTCAGAAAAATAATAAACATTTTTTATAAGTGTGTGTTTCAAAAAATTCAATTGACATTTTCATTACATTGGGTTAACAAGAGCTTCAAAAAACTGGCAAATCTTTGTGATAACTTCATCAAGACTCTTCTTGGAGCTTGTGACTATTGGTAAAATGTTTTTGGATAAAAAGGTGTCTCTTAGACCATTCTCATCATTTCGCCGAAACATAATTTTCATATGTTTTTTACAGCGGTAGATTTCGTCAAAATTCCTCAGTGGAACAGGTCCAAGTTTACACAATGAACAGTATTTTAAATTATCCAACAGAACGACAAACTTGATCACCCGACATCCGCTCTCCACCCATCTCGACTGTCTATTTTTCCAAGTTTTTGGTGTTAATGAATGTTATTTCACAGCAAGGAGCACGTATCTCCTTCACGCAGATATGTTTTTATATACGAATAATTATGCTCAATAATACCAATACTCCTTGGACGTTTATTTATAACTATTTTAACTTTAGTGTAATGAAATACACCCGACATATCACGGAAATGTCATGATTAAATGTAAACAGAAATTCCCAACAATGACGTCATTTGAAGGTATTTCCCATGCCAGAGTACCTTGTTTTTCTTCAAACTACATTTTTACTTTCATCTTTAAACACAATTAAGCATTTATTTCACACATTTAACTGAAAATGACTCAATATTCTAAAAGTAATGTTTATTTCGCGAAAATAATTTCTGTTTCGGACAGATCGATTAGATTTACGGTTAGTGGCGAATGGGCCGAAGTTAACTGATATTTCGCGAGTATTTCCGAAGTCATTAGGATCTTTCTACCTTAAATATAATGTATACAATACTGTTAAAATTATAAAAATAAATGTAAACTGTAAGCCTTTAAAATACAAATATTTGAAGTATATTGAACCTGTAACATGTAAAAAAAAAACTAACTTATCTCGCTGTAAATACTTACATTCGAAGATATGACAAAAGAGTATCGTAATATACTAATATTCAAGTAATAATAATAAACAACACTCGCGAAAATACGTTACATTTCAATAACCTGGATTTTTCTACGCCTACAAGACTTTGAATAGATGATATAAAGAAACACGATGTTTATAAATAGTCATAAGTACTTACTTCTTGTTGTTTTTTCTGCGTTGAAGGGGAAACTGAACATTTTAATGTTACTTTTCCTTTCTGAAGATCAACCGTTCAAGTTTAAACGAACAAGAATTTTGCGCCAACCGAAAAAGATTTGTTCGACGAAAACATTTGGAAGCTAGGCCTATCTCAAATAAGATTTGTGAAGTCATAGAACGCACATTCATTTCAGTAAAATACTCTGTAGTATTGCCGGAATTAATTACTGCTTGCCATGAACGATATCGGCCCTACATTGATCCGACATCGTTACTTAAAATACGACAACGAAACACCTATTGAAAAAATGCCACTCATATATGGATTTGTTTAACATATATCACATACACTAAATGTATACATCTACTTGTTATTTTTCACCAAAACTATATCGGATAGATAACGGATAGATATCGAAGTATTATATCGATAGCCGACAACTGGCCGATATCTATCATACATGCTTGCTAGCGATAACGGATAGATATCGGGCCGTTTTGTTAATGCGATATCGATATACCGATATCTATCCGATATAAGCTTGCTGGCTGGGACAATAGCTCATCGCCATTCAATATTTATATGTATTTTGACTATTTTCATATATAATGCATACATCTTTGCAATAACATGATCTCTTTGAGAATCACGTTGGTTGCTATAGGTCAGTCTTAATTTCTACTGTGTGGTTATGTTTTTAAAATAATTGCCAAATTATTTTTAAAATAGTTATTCTGGAAGGCAACATACATGATACATTGTACATTTATTTTCAAAGAAAAAATAGTACGAATCACTAGTTAAGCTTTATTAGACACGCATTTCAAATGATTTACATACATACAATTAAATACGTGTACACGTTTTATAACTGTTAGTCTTAGCTCGCCATACTGTAAGTCCAAAATATGTGTTATCAGAACTGACACAGTATTTACCATAATCTTAATAACTGTTGGCCTGTAGACAGGGTTCGTGTATCTATTTTATATGTGTCAACTATGCAACTAACAGTCTTGTATTTAAACTAGGGCTGCCAACGAATACTAAAACGTTATTCGAATGTTTCTTTTGATCTGGATAGTGTCTTATTCACTCGTTTAAATTTAAACTGACGAATAAGACATTATTTGGAACAAATAAATAAAGTATGTATAATTACTATTATATCGTTTATTTAAATTCATTTGGACAACTTACGTTAACAACTTTCTGCACTAAATATGAAAACACTTTAAATTGAAGATTATAATCATGAAACAACAAAAAAGGACATCTTACAGGTATAGACAGTTGGTCTACTTACGAACTTTTCTAGCGTCTCCACCTGTACCTCTATCTTGGTCCTGTAAAGCCACACTATCACGAGCACAAAAAGGACACAGGTTGCTATGGGAACCACGATATCAACCCATTCAGGAACCTCGTTTTGTTGGATATCAGCTTCTTCATCGTAATCCACTGTTTCCATTTGTAGTATATATATATGCACACCCAATATTTCGATAGCAGTTTCTTTCCCACTTCACTAATAGGCTGTATGATAATCATAAATAGCAGTAATAAACGCTTACATGCTTTACTGCATCGGTTTGTTTTTATTATATAAATCAAATCCACTACCTTCGCGTTAGAATTTTCACTTTCAAGTTTTAAACGGAAACTTATTTCGCTAAAACCGAGATAAATTGAATACCCATCCACTGCTGATGTAATAAAATAAAATGCACGTATGTACGGACTCCGGTTAGGCCATGTGAAATATCGTGTCTCGACCCTTGAACACGAAGCGAGACACGATATTCCCGCGAGACATCAAGCGAGGCACGATATTGTAAAACGATATCTCGCACTGTCGCAGTATCCCATACCACGAAATCTCGCGGCAAAATATCGTGTCTCGCTTGGTGTTTCGCGCAATTCTCGTGTCTCGCTGCATATCTCGCGTTAAAATATCGTGCCTAGCTTCGTGTCTCGCGCAATTCTCGTGCCTCGCGTTCAAAGGTCGAGACACGAGATGCGAAGTGAGACACGAAGCGATACACGATATTCAGACGAGACACGAAGCGAGACACGATATTATATCGTTCAAATATCGATCGAATCTCGAGTCTCGCGGTAGATACAGGGGTGATACTGTGTAAAAAAAAAAAAACCTGAAGTTTTTCGCTGGGGGTCCAGGGGGCGCAATAGCCCCACTTGTAGGCCCTGGTGGGGGTCATAGGGGGCAAAGCCCCCTGAAGCTCCTGGCACTTGCGTATTTTAAGTGACTTAGATTAGCTTAAAATTATGCTCGGGCAGCTGGTATTCTGTTCTGTCTCATTTGAATTGTGAAATTCACTTCTTCAGTGATCATTACCTGCATATTTAACTTTTTAGTTGGTCATTTAATGGGGTTATATATGACAAACCCACCACCAAGCTCCTATTAAACAATTATTTAAGAAGGAACATAGACAATCTATTATATTAATATTTTTATTCTTTAGGAAATCTTACTACAACAAATTTCAAGCAACTATTCTGAAGCAGTTCAAAACTTCCAACATCTCAAAATAAATACACCTGTACATGACTAGTGCCAGTGAATATTAATATTTTTTATTCTTTAGGAAAATTCAACAATCTAACTACAACAAACTTCAAGCAACTATTCTAATGAAGTTCAAAACTTTTAACATTTCAAAATAAATACACCTGTACATGACTAGAGCCAGTTTAAATTATATTTTTTTATTCTTTAGGAAAATTCAACAATCTAACTACATCAAACTTCAAGCGTCTATTCAAATGAAGTTCAAAACTTTAACATTTCAAAATGAATACACCTGTACATGACTAGTGTCAGTGAGTTTTAATTATTTTTGTAAACAGCTAGTGGAAGTGTCACAGAACAGTCACAAAAATTATATAAGCACATCAGGGTTCCCTCTGGGCTTTAAAAAGTTGTCGCCACTTACTTTCGCCAAAATCAAAAAGTTGTCGCCACTTTCGCCAAATTCAAAAAGTTGTCGCCACTTACTTTCGCCAAATTCACAAAGTTGTCGCCAAATTTGCATTGTAGAAAATGAAGACATTAAAAATTCTGCTAATAACAATAATAGCATATAAACAATATAAATACGCGTTATATTATATGAACTACTACATAGTGCCTTGTACAGAACACAGTTAAATAAGTTAAGTATTTGTGTACTTCACTCTACAGTAAATCTCACCTTTGGTTTTCATATGCTTAACAATGTTCTCCTTTTTCAATACAGTGCATCCTGTAGCGAATGAATTGCTCAGTTTTGAGGATATACAGAGTTCACACAGCATAGATTTTGTGTTGGAATCATATTTGAGGAACGGGAAATCTGATTTCCAACTGTCTTTGAAATTTCTGTTAGCTGGTGAATTTAGAGTTTTATACATTTTTGAAGGAGTCTCAACATCATCTGAATCTAACGTTCGCTTTTTAACAGGCGTTATACACTCTGAACTTGCCATTTTGACGAGTGAAACAGAGAATATTATCTCATGTTTATATAGCACTAATCAAGGCAAAATGTTTAATTATTGCCTTTAAACACACCGATTATGCTAAAAACAATCCATATTTACCTTTTTGATTGTCATTGTTGTCAACCTAACAGGCTTTAATCTGCTTCCTATACTGTGACAAACACTTCACACTTCAGCGCAAAGTCGGTACATTTCACAGTTGTCTTATCTCTGAAGCAATAAAACTGACGACCAATTAAGATAACTTGTAACAACACCACCAATAATCCCAATTATCACCATAATCTGCCACTTTCCGGCAATCAGCACGCTCCATTGATTTCAGCAGTGTCGCTTACATCACGGAAATCCATTGCACAGCGACTGCCGTAAAGCGGCTGGTAAACAGAGCCTCTTATGTCATTTTAAGTAAATATTACGCAGAAAAAATGTGGAATTTTGAAAAATCGCCATTTTTGAAAAGTTGTCGCCACTTACTTTCGCCAAATTCAAAAAGTTGTCGCCAAATTTTTTATTTTGTCGCCATTGGCGACAATGGCGATCGACAGCGGGAACCCTGCACATTTTGCTTTATTGCAACGTAGTTATTATGCACACACCAGACACACTGATTGGTGTAATTTCTCATCACTAGTCAGGCAGTTACACTTTTTGATGCTGATCATGAAGGATATGCAACATGGGCTCTTTGGACTGAAACAACATAGAATACTGCTTCAGGCATTTCAGCACAGAGATGTAAAGTCCTAACAGCATCCTAGTCTTCTTGCGTTGATCAAACATCTTGTTGATAACTCTCTCCTTCCGAGTTTCCCCGTCCTTGGTCATTTTCTTCTACCGAAGACGCCGTCCGATGGCTTTGACCTCCTCCTGACTCTCATCTGAAACATGATTTCTTTGAAGAAGGCTATCAATGATTGGTGCCAGTCTCTCTCTTTCCTTTTTTGACAGGAATTGATAATAGAACACTGTAAGATTCAAACAGTCTTGAAGTTTCCACGGCAAGGTTATGAGCTGACAGGAAACGATGAGACGTAAATCGCTCTGGTACTGTAAACTAGCCCGCACATCGTCCTTGTCTGTGGCAAAGTCAAGAGGCATGCTGAATCCCTACAAATCAAAACATTCGTATTATATACATTTTCTGCCAAAGCATAGGACATTTTTTACTGCATCCGTTATAATGAACTCAATTGTTTGAGTACTTTTTTTATTCATATAAGACATATATTAACAGTTGTTTTCAATATCATATACTGTTGCTTTTGAGACACACAAAGACTTCTGTTGAACAAAAAATAATTTCTTTTTGTGACTTGTATGCATAATTAGTTGTCCTATCATGAATGGCTTTCAGTATTTTGAATTTACCGATATATTGAGTTTTCTGTCCCTGGAATCGTAATTTGTTTTCATAAAAACAAATTGTAGTCATACCAACTAAATATCAAGATGTTTAAAAAAAATCAGCACGGGTCCTCCCTGCATGTATATAGCCTGTATTAATATTTGAACGCTTTTAAAAAAATGTTATGTACAAATTCACATTTTCAAAAATTTACTATGGGTTCCCCTACCTGCCCATGCTTTTGAAAATTTTGACAGGTTACCCATGAGAATTTTTTATCAATGTAAAACACGTTGCTGTTCGGCTCATATTTTAGGGGCATATAAAAATAATTAAAACAGACCTGTCCGTACCAGCAACAGTGTTATGGTTAATAAAGGGAGAATACAGAAGAGGATGCGGACCGCAGCCATGCCATTATTGCCACTCACATTCGTTAAAAAAAAATTAAAAAAAGTCAAAAGACAATCTGCTAGAATTTTGATAATTCTAAATTTCAATATTGCCATGTCCTAACTTTATCAAATTATGGCACGTTCGGCATGGATACTATTTTAACTACAGTAACTAAACCTCTTCCGTAGAGGTAGACCTACGCTATTGGAACTTACCAATCGTGATGTCAAACTGTTCAAAAATATCTACATTCTTGACAGACGCCTATTTATACAAATTTTCCGCTGGTAACAAAGATCACTTCCGGTCGCTTATGTACCTGCAAATAACTAAATGAAATCGTTATTTTCCGGCATTTCCCGAAACATATACGGACGAATATCGACCAATAACATTCAATAACACAAAAGACATGTTCAATTCGTTGAACTCCGGAAAATTCCGGCAGTTTCGTTTCCGATTTTGATTCGTACCCAAGTGTTTTCATACCACCCCAACCCACCCTACTAAATAAAACCCCGGATTTATATCGATCTGAAAATCGAATTTTTGGAACAAGAAAACCGGAAATCCGGCATAAACCGGAATTTTATCACCCCTGTAGATATTCAAACTACGATACTCGAAACACAAAGCGAGACGCGAGAATTGCGCGAAACACCAAGCGAGACACGATATTATATCGTTCAAATATCGCTCGATTCTCGTGTCTCGCTGTATATTTCAATCCACGATACACGAAACACGAAGCGAGGCACGATATTGTATCGTTCAAATATGACACGATTATCGAGTATCGTGTCTCGCTTCGTATCTCGCAGTAAAATATCGTGCCTCGCTTCGAGTATCGCGGGAAAATCGTGACTCGCTACGTGTTTCGCGCAATTCTCGTGTTTTGCAATCGCCGTAAGAGACACGATATTTCATATGGCACTAACCGGATTCCGTACGTATAACCTGTATTAGCATGTGACCGCTTTTGGTTAAAGGCACACTGTTAGAGGTACAGATATAATAATGATATGTTTATGACTTTTTACATGGTAACTTTGAAACCGCTTAATTAAATGAACAATCCTGTTTAAGGACCTGACGTCAAATATAACAAAATCGGACAATATAGGGAAAGATATACTTAATCGTATTCACTCGTTTGTATGTAGTTACATGGAAACGTAGATACCGATTAAAGAAACAAAAAAAGGATGGATTGTGTACAAACATATTTAAAGACGCTATATATAGCTAGCAAAATCTGAATAATAAATACCCGGCAGTTAATACAACATTCATCAACATGCTGATAATTATGCAGTATCACTTTAAAGTTGTTTTTCAGCCGTGACTGTACAAGAGCATATCTCTCAGTTTGAATGTAAAAGTGAAGACAATTCAGAACAAGCAAGTGGCGATCTAAGAGTTGAAATTTAAAATAAATGTTTACGCATATTTTATTTCGTCCGTGGTGTATACAAGTATAACCTTGATTATGTGTTTAGGTGTGCATGTGCCTTATATACTAGGACATGCATGATGTACTAATTGGAATTTTACGGTAAGTTACACTGGTATTAACCGTTGTCGGTCTTGACTATGTTTGTTATCTTTATTTGTATTATACCATAATGAATGGCAAGTGGCCGTATGTATATAGGTTGTTCAAATTCGTATACACTCATGTTCAAACTCTGATGGTAATTGCATACGAATAGACACTTTCATGGCCAATGTACACGTATAAACTTGAATGGCAAATGTACCCATGTAGATAGCCCAATGGCAAATCCACTCGTGTAGAAACTTTTGTGGCAAAATGCACACATGTAGAAAGTCTAATAGCAAATGCACTCGCGTATAAACTTAAATGGCAAATGCACACACGTAGAAACTCTTTAAGCAAAATGTTTTCGTTTTGAATGGCAAATGCAGACGTGTATCAAAACGCTGACAGCTTAGAAAGACTGTTGGCGAGAAAAGAAACTAAGAGCAAATGAATTATGAGAGTATTTTTATCATACAGAAACTTGTATGGAAGTAATTCACCTGTCTATTATATCATTTCTACAAAAAAAGTATCAAAACTCATAATTATACACTCCACTTAAAATAATTGAATAACATACACAAAAAATGTTATCAATGGTTTAAGTGGTTTCGTTTTTCAGGTGACTATTATACCTGCCGCTGTATTCATGGTATTTGACCTAATTGAAGATGGAGATTCAGGCCACTGTTTTTTGGAAATTAAAACTATGTTCGCTATGTTCGGTAAATACCAATTTATATAAAAAATAAGTTGATTTTGTAAAATACATTCAAAACTATCTTCAGAAGTACAATGCTTTTCCATAATTCTTATGCATACGTCGAAAACAATAGCAATTGTCAGTCGAGTGGTTACGATCGCTCCGCATATATGTACTGACTCAATACACTGTTGTTAAACATACGCAATATGATGTAATACGCATTTAACCAGTCAACAGCACAAACAGATGATACGCCATCATACCTATGTGAATAGACATAACATGAAATCACTTGTCGATGTGGACTAAATGGCTTATTATTATTGTTTATTATTGTTTAAGTCGGATCTACTTCTTGTCATCTATTTATAGAAAGTAGCATCGATAACAGGAAGCCTCACTGCTCAGCGAGCGAAGCGCAGTACTTTATCGATTAAATGACTCGTAGCCTGCAAAGGAAAGAAGTAGTTCCGTCAATACCGATTTCTGAATACACCTACTAAATCCTGCTGGCTAGCGTCAACAGTCTAAAAACGTTAATGGCAAATTCACACGTAGAAACTTTAATGGCAAATTCACACGTAGAGACTTTAATGGCAAAGTCACACGTAGATACTTTAATGGCAAATTCACATGTAGAGATTTTAATGGCAAATTTACGCGTAGAAACTTTAATGGCAAATGCACACACGTAGAAAATCCTGAGGCAAATGGTTATGTGTTGAAACTTATGGCAAATTTTACACCTAGAAACTTTAATGGCTAGTGCACACACGTAGAAACTCTTAAGGCAAATGTACACACGTAGAAACTCTTAAGGCAAATGCACACACGTAGAAACTCTTAAGGCAAATGTACACACGTAGAAACTCTTAAGGCAAATGCACAAGGGTAGAAACTCTTAAGGCAAATGCACAAGAGTAGAAACTCTTAAGGCAAATGCACAAGGGTAGAAACTTTTAAGGCAAATGCACATGGGTAGACACTCTTAAGGCAAATGCAGACACGTATAAACTCTTAAGGTAAATGTACACACATAGAAACTCTTACGGCAAATGCACACACGTAGAAACTCTTACGGCAATTGCACTCACGTAGAAACTCTAAAGGCGAATGCACACACGTAGAAACTCTTAAGGCAAATGCACACACGTAGAAACTCTTAAGGCCAATGCACACACGTAGAAACTCTAAGGCAAATGCACAACGTCCAGTATAGAAACGTAAATGACGCGCTCGTATTCTACTGACAAAATGACTGATTATTCAAATGCCAACATTTGGATATTGAATATGCTTCAACTGATTTCAACAGACTTTTATCACTATATTTCAGAGTGGCGGCTCACACGATAAACGCCCCCCTGGCCATGCTAGGTACGTTCTGTCTGCCAAGCGCATTTACTGAACGTATTTACTACATACTATTATTGCTGGCGATTTCTTGTTATAAGGTGAAAAACGCAAAATTAGGCCAAATAGCCAATCCACCGAGTGCCACGAGGATGCACTTGGGTTAATATTATTAATGTCAAGAATATTAACTCCGTAATCGCATACTTCCACGTACATGTATACCATTACACAGATTTTCAATTGTTAAGAACGGTTAACGAATTCGAGCGAAGAGGAATAAAATTAACTTTATCATGTGTATGTATGTTGTCGATGGACCGCATTCTGTACTGTTAAAAGCCCACACAGTCAATTCAGAAGTGAAGACATTTTCTGGATATTTCAGATCCGGCCAGTACCCACACGGGGGTTATCGCAGCGGCGGTCCGCCAGGCACCAGACCAAACGACTTCCGGCACTATGGCCGACACCGTTACTGAGGCAACCATCGACCACAACTTAGTGATGTTTTGCGCTGTACCATTGTGTTCCAATATTTAGATTTCTGTATTTAACTCAGAAACCTACGCCAGTAACATATATGTCAGTATGTAAGTAACAGATGCTGCATTTTCACGAAACTGTACAAATATGAATAAAGAAAAATGATATAAATTGACATTTGATATGTTGTTCCTTATGGGAAAAATCAAGTAGAGTTTTCAAGCTTGTTTACAAGATGACAGAAGATCTTTTTTTGCCAAGTATGATTTATTATTGTAAACAATTCGTTACCAGCAAAGTACGTATTGTCATTCAGCATGGATATTAGGAATTAAATGAAATCAAATCAAGTGAAACCAGTATGTACCTGTAGTTTGTACTTCAATTAAATAACTAATGTACAAGCATTAAATGGGTCCTTTCTCCTTTGTGAACTTAACAATTCCAGATAGGCATAATCTACAGCCTGAAATACACAGTCACTTTTTAGAAGGCAGTAATATGTCATGGAGAAAATATTTATTAACATAAAACATGTCCGTCTCTCGAACCCCAAATTTTCCCGAAATGAAACATGGCATGGAACCTAGAGAAGTATAAAACAGATTTCAATTATGATACAAATAAATTTAATAACATAATTTATATACACACACTGGTACCCACGCGCGGGTTTAACCATTATCGCGGTGGTAAAAACAATGGTAAAGAGATGGACATAGAGTAAAAATTTAAACCAATAATTCCCATGGCTCTTCGACCATCTATTGTGATCAATTGTACTAGAATACACACAAAACAAGAGGCTTATATATTGAATTGATTTTATGTTGCAAAAACATATAAATACAAATAATTTTGCAAATGTAATAGTTACACAAAAACTTGTAACAAAATATACAATAACTTAACTAACAGCAAATGGGTTACACACTATCTACAAACTCTACAAACAACTGTGGTAGAAACTTTGGTAATTAAGTGAAGTCCTAATCTCATGTAGATGTACAGAAAATGGCAATGTTTTAAATATCATTCACACTTGCTACTAAAATGCAAATGGTATTGTGACTGTCTAAAGTACCAAAGTAATGCACCTATCAATATTTTCTCCAAGGGGGGGGGGGGGGCGCCAGGCTGACCCAGGGCAATTTGGCAAATTTTATTCTTTGGGATCTAATTCCCCACCCTAAAGCCAAGCATTTTTGTCTAAATCCCCACAGTGGGAGATGCTTGGGGGCATAATTAATACCGGGATCTAAAATCCGATGAAGTCTATTTCCCATGACCCGGAATCAAATTCCCGCCTGTTGGTACTCGCTTTCAGTCTAAAGTCCCTTATATGCTCATCGCTCCCCCCCTCCCCACCCCTGGGGGAAAATATTGATATGTACATAATGTGCTAGTGTCTGTTAATTTCCATTACATATGCAATTTAATCTTTATAATCAGTTACAGCTCGGACGCATTAGCCTGACATTAGCCTGACATTCGTCAACTCTTTTACCATTAGTAGCTGGTTGAATTGTTTCTAATACGCATACTCGGTTTTGTTTGTGCACGTGTTTTACATGTACATATTTATTTATACCAAAACCGTGTTTTCAGTGGGATACTCTTACATCGATTTAACTCAATTTCAATACAGAAACAACTACAGTAAGGGGCAGAAAAAATGAAACAAAAAGCAAATAGGGCTAGCTGAAAATACATTGTACTTTTTCTTTGGACCTAATTGGGTGCCTTCAAAATCCTAAATATGTAGTGTTTACTTTCTAATTATAAATGTCAGTCCATGCATTTATTTTTAAAAATTGTGATTTTCGGTGGTCGTTTTTCCACCAAAAATCAGAGCATAAAATGTCAGGTAAATTGTATTGAAACAAAATGTAGTTTCACCGCTGGCCTTGCTGTACGAGATTACAAATTTGTTTCATTTTGACTGCCCGTTACTGTATAATAAATGAGGCGCGTCGTGGGAAAACCGGCCTTAATGCATGTGCGTAAAGTGTCGTCCCCAATTAGCCTGTGCAGTCCGCACAGCCTAATCTGGGACGGCACTTTCCGCCTACAATGGATTTATGTTTAGAAGAGACCTCCTTGAAACAGAAAATACCATAAAAGCGGAAAGTGCTGTCCTGGATTAGCCTGTGCGGACTGCACAAGCTTATCCGGGACGACACTTTACGCACATGCATTAAGACCGGTTTTCTCACGACGCGCCACAATTTTTTATTCATTTTAACAGATTTGTAATATATTAAGGCATAAAGGTCATTGTCACGTAAATTTGTGTGAGCTATAACTGATTATCGTACTGGAAATTGTTCACTATACATTCACTAGTAATGCCATGTTGTACTGGTACTGTATGACCGTATGTATATTCAAGCATAAAAGTGTGTAACAATAAATAAATGCATGAACAGAATAAACCATCGTCGGACATCGGTCAATTCATTATGTTACTCTCCTTCCTAGATAGATGGAGAGAAGCGTTATCAGCAGCTGGGGGTATCCGACGATGGAATAAACAAAATAACAAAGATTTGCAGGAAAACAAAATATTACAACTTGTCAAAATATCAATGCCATGCTTTTAACAATTTATGATTACGTCAGTTAATAATAAATCATCCCAAAACAATAAAAAACTTTCTTTTTACAGTCGATACAATTTTTAAGAAACATAATTTGTTCAATAACCAAAACAAAACAAAAAGTAATTTTCTTTAAAAAGCTCATAATCAACTTATCAGTACAAAGTACAGTAAAAGATGGAGTTTCAGCACATACATTTTGGTTGGACTAAAATCTAATAATTTAGGAAGGGGGATTTATTCATATTCATATATTTATTTTTGTTACGATCATGATACCTTTAGATGATTTTCAATAAATGAACAAATAAGATTGAGACACTTTTTGCAATTAGTACCATATTTTGGTGACTAGAAAGTCATCGATCATTGATATCAACGCAGGTAATCACATCGCTTTGGTTAGACAAGTCACATGATTTTTGGTGTCTAACATGTTCATGGTCGGTTCAAGTTTTTGTAATTTTGGTTTTCATATTGCTTTATACCGGTTTTGGTTTGATAGTCGCACAAAAAATGGTGTCTAAAATATTTTTGGTCGGTTCCATTTTTTTTACTTGTGGTTCCTATATTGCTTTATAGTGTTTTTTTAAAAATCATTTTGGACTGTATATGTTGCACAGAAAATGGTGTCAAAACTGTTCTCCACAGGTTCACGTTTTGTGATTGTGGTTTCCATATTTCTTTAAACTCAGTTTGGTTTGGTCGCACAGAACTTGGTGTCATAAATGTTCTCGGTAGATTCAATTTTTGTAATGTTAGTTTCCATATTACTTTATAGTTTTTATAGGTAATTCATCATAATTATGAAGAATAAAATTCCGCTTGCATTGATACCTGACTTTACATAGCTGCACAAAGCTCTAGCTAGCAGCTTTGAATTAGTTTCCGTAAAACTTGTCTCTCAAAACCATCGATATAGATAACAAATTTAAAACCATGTGATTATTCCAAAAAAGAAAAAAAAGAAAGAAAAAAACCCCACACAAAGAACACATTAATTAATAAATGAGAAATAATAACAAAAGAACAAAGACAGAAAAAAGTAGGTCACAAAGTATGAAAGACATATATGTTTGAAATATTACAATGTTATTTGATGCAATGCTCTTTAACAACACGTATATACAATGGGGCAAGGGTTTTATATACTACCACAAACTAATGTTGAAACACATTAAAGAAAGGGAATACATTCATATACTCAAAGTTTTTTGTATTTTCAAAGTGAAAAACAACACACACAACAATTATGGGTGTACCAAAATGTGGAAGAAAATGATTTATCATCCTAACACCTTTTTATTCAGCTTGGAAGTTTTCATTGAATAATACATGTAATGTATTATGAATGTATACCAGCCAAAAGTTCTCAATTAAAACGATCTTTTAATTTAATTATTATGTTAAGGTAAAATATTAAAAACTACCAGTTAATAAAACAATATATATTAATTTTAGTGTCATAATTATATGCAAGAACAGTAACGAAAGTCCAAATTAGAGACAAATTAATAATTGAAAATACAAAAAATTCCCATATGACTGACTTACTTACAAACGTCACAATATACTCGAGGTAGAGTGTCATTGCATGAATTGACATTAACAAAAGCTGTTTGTGAAACAGGTATGCCACCTATAGGTTAAAAGCAATCTGTAAAATATCAAGTTTGGTGAAGGTCCAATGAAAAAAGTTGGACATAGAGAGCAGAAACTGCTAAATCGGAAACTTTTAGATAAATCAAGGGTGATAACTCTGCAGTTCTTGGGGCGATTTGGTTGATCATCAAAATTAGCCGAAATATGATTGCCCTCAAACTTTTGCATCAAATTTGGTGAAGATAGGATGAAAACTGTTGAAATAACACAGCAGAAAAGGCGAAAAAAGGCTTATTTTCGATAAATCAAGGGGCCATAACACCAGCAGCCACTTTGACTGATTATCAAACTTGGACAAGATATTGTGCCAACAAACATTTTAATGAAGTTTGGTGAAGATCCAATGAAAACTGTTGGACTTCGAGAGCAGAAACGATATTGGTCTCCCGACTAACATTAGCAAACCATATATACCCCACCCTCTTCGATGGAGGGCATAATAAAGGAGTTGGTGTAAGAATCTTGAAACTCGATTTATTTATCAAGTCAGAAATGCTGGAACGGTCAGCAATAAATTCAGGGATACCCATTGAAAAAGTAGCTTGGTACTAATAATGGTTATTCCCCTTGAACACCAACAAAAATTCGTTCCTGTCCCATGTTAGTGTTAATTTCCCTCCAGTGTGATGCGAAAAACAATATACTTAAAAAGTATGGGAAAAAGCGATGAATGATTTTTACAATGCAAATAAATATTAAGCTTGAACATATGTTCACTACCTCAATCTCACAAACATGAACACGAATCACAGAAAGGCCTAAAAAAAATTATTTCTGTGTTTCGGGCAACCCGACCCTAGCGAAAACTGCCCAACCCTGAAGTTTTTCGCGACGATAGTTTTCCGTGAAATCCGTATTTGTCAGAATGTATATAATTTTCAATGTTTTTTGATCGAAATATGTTTTTTAAAAAGTTAAAAAAAAACTCAAGCCCTACCCTACCTAACTTCTTTGAGACCGTTGCCTGAAACACACAATTTATTTTTTTGGGCCAAAGTCTTACACTCTATCTCGAGTATAGGTGCATAGATAAACCGTCTAGATCTACTCCAGTACAGGCACATAGATAAACCGTCTAGATCTACTCCAGTACAGGCACATAGATAAACCGTCTAGATCTACTCCAGTACAGGCACATAGATAAACCGTCTAGATCTACTCCAGTACAGGCACATAGATAAACCGTCTAGATCTACTCCAGTACAGGCGCATAGATAAACCGTCTAGATCTACTCCAGTACAGGCTCATAGATAAACCGTCTAGATCTACTCCAGTACAGGCGCATAGATAAACCGTCTAGATCTACTCCAGTACAGGCGCATAGATAAACCGTCTAGATCTACTCCAGTACAGGCACATAGATAAACCGTCTAGATCTACTCCAGTACAGGCACATAGATAAACCGTCTAGATCTACTCCAGTACAGGCACATAGATAAACCGTCTAGATCTACTCCAGTACAGGCACATAGATAAACCGTCTAGATCTACTCCAGTACAGGCACATAGATAAACCATCTAGATCTAAACCATTGCTGATTAGATGTAGCATCAATTGTACAAGTACAGTATAATAGCCCAATGACAGGTTTTAGTTACGAACACTGGTAACTGTTAAAACATTTAAAACGCATTGTATTGCTTCAACATGTACATCAATGCAGGAAACAGTTTTATTGGTCTGCCCTATCTTCTTTTTAAAATAAGGAATCTGTTTTAATGTCTGGTAAATGCGTCACATTTACAAGTCATACTTCTTAGGCAATCATTAACCACACACACAAACACAAAGACGTGATTTCCAATGAACAACACTGAGGGTATCACACACAACTCTCAAAAACAATATCACAAATAGGGTTCAGAAATCAGCTCTCAAATGACGCCCCGCGATACCCCGAGAGGAATCAAGACGAGTCCAAACACCACCATGTTCCTTAGCAACGCCTTCCACTCGGAGGGCACGGCGTACTTGGTCAAAGTGGCGGTGATTTTGGAGATTTCGTGGCTGACGCAGATGAAGATGAAGCTGGTGAGGATCACGTTGAGGACCGGATAGCTGGGAATCATCACCAGGACACCGTGAGTGTCTGCCGCCAGCCAGATGTGGTACTGGGAGATGAAGAGCTGCAATGAGAATAAATTAAATTTTAGTCAAGTGTACATGAAGGGTTAGGTATGAAACTATTGTACCTGATATAGTAATGTTCAGCAGATACAACAGTCCATTGCTAAACATTTGATTTATAATTAAGTATTTTTCTGTACTGGGGGATGAACAGCTGGAACAAGGACAGATATCAGGGGTAACATGGGTATGATGATATGTATGATTTGATCAATTCATGTTTTCAAGTCAGTGAATACGAAAATGTGTTTTTAAATTCACAGCAAATCATCAACAAATGTATAAAGACCATGTACAGTTTATATACTTTTTATTCTTCACCATGAAATGCTTAAGTCTAGTTTTGTTTACAAATGCAAGGAAGGTGTGTCATTTACATTTTGGTTGTGTTTAATTGACAAACAATCTCTGAAACTTAAACTCACCATCTTGGTTACATGTACATATACACATAAATCATACCAATGCTGGTGATAATTATTTTTAAGGAAATAAATCAATCAACATTTATATATCTTATCACATTAAATTTAATTTAAAAACATTACTGTAAATGCAAAAGCTAACATTTCAGTACCTCTAAAGAAATTCGACCAAACCAGGCGAAGAAGGAGCTGTATCGTGTCCGTATACTTCCGAAGACGTTTCTAATTAATATGAAAGAGATGATCTGAAACAATGAATAAGAAATTATACCATGTTTCCATAATAAAGCGATGACAATAAGACTAACTAGAGCTTTGTCACAGGAGTGGCAGCTGGCCCCGAATGATAGCATGTTTGAAGGTGAGGAACCGTTTTTCTGTTTTTAGTAACGGTGACCTTGACCTTGATCCCACCCACCCCCTATGCAATCCCAAGCGATGTCTTGATAAAAGGTATCTTTCTATGAAGTTGAATTACAATAGCTCAATTCGTTCTCAAGTAATTGAGCGGAAAACGTTTATATATTTTTTGTAACGGCGACCTCGACAGTGACCCCATCCATCCCCTATGTAATCCCAAGCCAGGTCTCGATATAAGGTATCTATGGATGAAGTTTCATTAAAATATTTCAATTCGTTCTAAAGTTAGAGAGCTGAAACCAAAAGTTGACTTTGCCTGAAAATGAAAAATTAACAAAGGGCAATAACTCCAGAATTATGAAGTGCAGAGTAACGGTTCTTGTGCACTGCACTTCTCCTCAATGAGATCTATCCACCTATGAAGTTTCAAGTTAATACCTCTTATAGTCTAAGAGTTATGCTCCAGGCAGGAAAAATTAACAAATGGCAATAACTCCAGAATTATGAAGTGCAGAGTAATGGTTCTTGTGCACTGCACTTCTCCTCAATGAGATCTATCCACCTATGAAGTTTCAAGTTAATACCTCTTATAGTCTAAGAGTTATGCTCCAGACAAAAACGAATGAAAAATGTGGAAGGACGGCCGTTCTAACAAATGAATACTTATGTGACTATTTCCAAATTTTCAAATTCCCTGATTTTTCCCTGCTGCTATTTTTTCCACACTTTTTCACAGTTTTCCAGGGTTGGTGTTGGCCCTGACTGCTCCACCTACCGGAATGAAAGTGATGTAGGAATGAACCTCATTGCACTCCTGCTTGTTACGGCAAATTCCGGAGAATGCAGCGTAACTCTGAAAGAATATGAATATTACAGTCATCCAAACGATGCTGTTGTTTATCACATTTTTTTTATTAATTGCAACACACATTTGGGGCAGTTGTTTGGTAGAAAGTTCTTAAAGGAGAGTTAGTCTCCAAGACACCAAAATATAGAGAATACTAGGTCAGTGTTGAATAAAGATAAGTTTATTTAGCAAGGCTTAGAAAACCTGAACAACGAGCCTTGGCCACATTTTCGTGGCGAGCAAATAAACTTATCTTTATTCAACACTTACCTAGTATTCTATATATCCCATCATTTTCGGTCTTTGTTTTGAAAATAAATGAAATAAAACACACTTAATATGCCATTAGACTGTGCGTGTTTGCTTTATTTCACAATGTTGAAATCAAGCAAAGTTTATCTCACTGAGTGTTATTTTGTCAATACATGCTTGATGATGGGATAAAATCTGAGATAAAATGGAAACTTATTGAGCGAATTATCTAGACCAAGATATATACGAGACAAAATGGAAACTTATTGAGCGAATTATCAAGACCAAGATATATACGAGACAAAATGGAAACTTATTGAGCGAATTATCAAGACCAAGATATATACGAGACAAAATGGAAACTTATTGAGCGAATTATCAAGACCAAGATATATACGAGACAAAATGGAAACTTATTGAGCGAATTATCAAGACCAAGATATATACGAGACAAAATGGAAACTTATTGAGCGAATTATCAAGACCAAGATATATACGAGACAAAATGGAAACTTATTGAGCGAATTATCAAGACCAAGACATATACGATACAAAATGGAAACTTATTGAGTGAATTATCAAGACCAAGATATATACGAGACAAAATGGATACTTATTGAGCGAATTATCAAGACCAAGATATATACGAGACAAAATTTCATATGAAATCTAAATTGTTGCTTATGAGATTGTAATTATTCTTGAATGTGACATCCATCCATTTTACTAAAATTAAATAAAATAACTGGTTTAAAAGATGTTGTTTAAAGCAAAATGCTGTAGTACACACGTTACATTACTGCAGATAAACTTTATAACTTTCTTTTCAGAGCTCACTAAGGCACCTAACTTTTATAAAAACAAGATGTGTCACAGATATGGATGTCTCCAGGACACATGTTTGGACACAGACAAAGGGCATGTGTCCAAAACTAATTTTTGCCTCAATATCTGACTGTATATTATTTATTTGTAGTGTGTAATATGTTTGTATTGCATGTTCTGTATATCTACATGGAAATAAAGATTCGACCAACAAAATTATTTTTATTGTCATACCGGTATATATTCTGTAGTGGAAAAAAATGACAAAAGGCCATAATTCAGCTCAAATTGGTCACAGCCAGAATTCCTTCCTTTACGAAAACCCATACATTTAGGTTCTTCAGGTGTGACAGTTTGAGCGAAATCTGCCAAGTAAAAAGTAGTTGAGTCCACAAAATTTCGGCACGTAAATACATGTATTCTATAGTGGCAAAAAATGACCAAGGGCCACATTTCTGCCCAAATTGGTCGCAGCCACAATTCCTTCCTTTAAAATCACCTACATGTTAAGGTTCTTCAGCTGTATAAATTTTAGCAAAATTTGCCAACCGATTTCGCGACCTACTTACGTACGGACGGACAGACGGACGGACAAGTGCAATGCTTAATGCCTCCCACCTTGTGGGGGTGTAAAACTACAAACAAACTTACTGCTAAACCCACACAGCCCAGGCCCGCAAAGCACCAAGACACTGGTGTTGAGAAGAGATTACGACTGTCTGTATCTTGCAGCATGCGATATCTCTTCAAGATGTGGTACCCGAATGCAAATATCATTCCATAAACAACGCTCTGAAAGGGAAAAAACTATTACACAGAATTTGATTTCAATTAGTTAAGAATATAGACGTTATTTCTAAATGTTTTCAAGTTAAATGTACTGATTTTAAATGAGATTATTACATGTCTAAAAATAACATGTACATTGTAATGTAATACATAAGTTATTGTAAATGGTGCTTCTTTTGAACAACCTATTTACTCTGTTCAATTTTTGCTTAATTTTAAATATAAATTAGTGTCCGTAGTTTTCCAATATAATTTGCAATAGCAACATCAGTACTGTATGTAGTTTATCTTTTCTGTCTGAACTTGGCTGGTTGCCTAGTTTCTGATGTAACTGAAGTAATTTAGACTTTAAAAAACTATATGAAGCAAACTAAAAAATCCAATGAACTGAGGGATTTCCCTGTTTTGTCATCATCACACTGGATATTTCACTAAGATAGACACATTTTATTGACAAAGGGAGTCCTTGAAAAATCTCTTCATACATACCGTACCCTAAAACTTTGTCTGGCAGAGAAACCAACAAAACAACATGTTACATTTTACAACTGCAGCCATAACCTGAGGCATGTCGTGGGAAAATCGGGCTTAATGCATGTGCATAAAGTATCGTCCTGGATTATCCTGTGCAGTCCGCACAGGCTAATCTGTGACGACACTTTCCGCTTTTATGGTATTTTCTGTTTCAAGGAAGTCTCCTCAAAACAAAAATCCACTGTAGGCGGAAAGTGTCGTCCTGGATTAGCCTGTGAGGACTGCACAGGCTGATCTGGAATGACACTTTACGCACATGCATTAAGTAATGTTTTCCCATGACACCCCTCATTTGCTGTCCATAAGAAGCCTGTCAGGGGGCACTTACATATCGGTCCAACTGCCATCTGAATCTCCATTCATGTATCGAGTCATCAGATGTCACAAACAGTGGCTTCAAGGGCCTTAACAAGAACACACGCTCAAAGAACACCTGAAAAAGAACCAAATTTCTTTTTCCATTAAAAAGTTAAATTACGCATTCAGATGTCACAAACAGTGGCTTCAAGGGCCTTAACAAGAACACACGCTCAAAGAAGACCTGAATAAGAACCAAATTTCTTTTTATCCTACCACTAAATGATTTTATAGAAGGAAACTCTACCTGTCAGATAAACTTGCTTTATCCGACAGGCAAGGTTTATCTGACACCCTCATGTATATACTTTTGACGGACTACTTTTTCCAGGAATGTGAGTGACGTCATAAACAAGTTATTTTAAAGGTTACGAAATGGGGCGATATTTAACAGTTCATCTATTGAAGGAAATAAGACACTAAACATTCAATAATTACATTTGATTATATACCTTACAATAAATACTACATTACAATAAATTAAATAGTAACACATTTGTAGAGGAAAAAGAATTAATAACAGTTAGCTATTGACACAATACAGGTAGTTTCGGTTTAAAATAACTCGCCAAAATTCGCGTGCACGCGTAATGACGAAATCAAATGTTTTACGTCATTCAGTTGAGTTTTAAGTTTACACAGTGTTGGAATTTAAAAAGAGCAATCAGATTACAATCTTTAGTGTTTCTGTGTTTTTTGGATGGATTATGATAATAAGATTTATATCAAAAAGTGTATCCATGGAATATATAGCTTGAATGGAACCGGTGAGATTAATTCCATTAAAATTTTCTATAAGTCGAGTGTATTCCAAGCTGGATTGTTGTGGGTGGAGAAGAGAGATGCCATCATAAGGTGTTAGATCTAGTAATTTGGATGCAGTCTTCGATTTGTTTACTTTTGAAAGGAAATTACATAAAGGGTTATTTCTTTGATGAATAAACCGTTTCTGTGTTGGTTGATCAAAGGAAGTCTATCCACAAAGAATTACCTGCTTACACCAACTGTTCAAAGGAATAGAAGGATTATGTTTGCACCTTTATCGACCATGCCATGTGCGGATTAACAACTCACTATGGAAGCTAGAACCTCTGTAAAACTGGACTACACGACGTTTTTATCAATGAAAAAATCGGGTGAGTAGGGTGTATTTCATTTTTAATTTTATGCTGTGTCATTCTGGAATAATTGAGTCACACGAGTTGTGTGTATATTTTTAAAGATAATAGAAATGGTATATAATAAACATCTCGACGAAGATAAATCCTGCATATACACTTTTGGAAAGTTAAAATTGCCAGCCATTTTGGTCTTTTGTTGTTGAACAGTTTGGTGGAAACACGGACTTGCATTTGAATAAATCCTTCTTTTATCTACTGTAGTGTGTAGCATTTGGCATGGTGAACATATTTTAAACAAAGCATATGGCGATATTTTATCTTGTTACACTGCGTTTTGCATTGAATTGTTTCGGACTATTTCGAGTGGCGGAAACATGATTGATATATTCCATATATATTCTATATTACTACGCAAGGTTAGATTCAGTAAATTTAATGCATTTTTTTAGTATTGTATCAAATAATTAAACGTTAATAGTGTTTTGTTAAACATAAAATAAATAAATAAAAATATGGTAGGATAAATAGAATATTAGGTTAGTGTCTTTGTGTACTTGAATTTATCCGACTCGTCTCCGAAAGGCTTACACGGCTCGGCAAGCCTCGCCGTGTAAACCTTTCTTTAACTCGTCGGATAAATTCAAGTACACAAAGACACTAACCTAATATTCTCTATTTTCATTACAAAGTTAAATTGATTCAGTGGCTTCAAAGGCCTTAACATGAACAGTTCAACAACCCCTCAAAGAACACCTGAAAAAGGGTTCATACGAACTGTTGAAACCAAACTTCCATGAGTTGTCCATGACATAGGTCAGTTTTCCATGTTACAATCCGAACATACTAAAGCCAAGATAGTACACTGATAGCCCAATTTTCTTTGATCTACGTAATAAAAGTATGCATCTAGGCCTGTAGATTAGACTTGAATTGCTTGCAGCATTGCAAGACATGACTCTCCATCATTACGGTCACGATTTTGATTTGTGGCGCGTCGTGATAAAACCAGTCTTAATGCATGTGCGTAAAGTGTCGTCCCGGATTAGCCTGTGCAGTCCGCACAGGCTAATCCAGGACGGCACTTTCCGCCTACAGTGGATTTATGTTTAGAAGAGACTGCATTGAAACAGAAAATACCATACAAGCGGAAAGTGCCGTCCTGGATTAGCCTGTGCAGACTGCACAGGCTCATCTGGGACGACACTATGCACATGCATTAAGACCGGTTTTCTCATGACGCGCCACATTTGTTGTTTGATTATATTTCAATGGATTTGATAATTTTCTTGCACTTACAGGCATGTTAAGGATACTTTTTAACTTCCCATGACATTTTTTTAAAATTCCATGATTTTGCCATGATCAAATCCAAATTATCAAGATTCCATGATTTCTCCAGACAACGCCCATTTTCCATGACTTTTATAGATCCATACAAACCCTGTGAAAACGAAATGAATATGTGGCTCATCACAAACGACATTTCCAGTTTTTGCAACTAACATTTCAAACTCCTCCCCAGATACATGTAAAAGACATACATTTATTTCATGAAGTTTCACAAGCTTTTCCATATGCTCTTTTGGGGAGGACAACAGTAAAACATATTACATCTGAATGTAATGATTGGATAATGTTCATATATTTGTTGAATGTCTATTAATGCAGCCACATTCAGAAAGTCAGGACTTCAAAATTTGTCAGAGATTTCTGGAAAAACACATATCCTACTTGCCTATAGATTCAGCCACCCCAAGATAATGGAAATTAACTATTATTACTTATAAAACTTGTGTTATCTATCTGTATTGAGACAATTCTATGACATAAAATATTGTTTTTGGTTTTAAAAATGGTAAAATTTAGATTTTGTCTGAGAAGATTAATATTTTTAAAAGAAATTCCCCAAAATTACTACACACTTTGTGCATAAGCCAAGAATTTTGTAAACATTCATTTTCAAACAGTATGCTAGTGTGTGTAAGTCTAATAAAGAATGCTTCAAATGAATTATATCAAAATTGTAACGAAATGTTAGTTCGTTCAGACTCAACAAAATGATAGGAAACATCTGATAAATTCATGGTTGCTAGGGTACCTTCCTTGAATTGGTCAGTAACTAAATGAATGGCTGATCTCTAAATTATATTGCCTTTATTTTATTAGGAGAGACCTTAAATTTATAGATAAAAGTCTCACTGGTGTTGAAATTGTGCTCATTTAGGGTATAAAAGCAGTTAAGCTCTTAAGTGGCCGAATATACAGTAAAAGAGGATATATACTTTCAATGGTGTTTGTTGCACATCAAACTGAGAAGGCATGGTTGCTAATACCAGACAAGTTCTAGTAGATTTGGGCAAGTTTGAAATTGTATGCCTTATGCCCGAATGAGTAAGTCCTTTCAAAAATTTATTTTTAAGACTGAATGGAATCTCACCTCCGATATGAAGAACAGCGTGATGACCACAACAAGTAGAATAAACTTGATTATCATGAACAGGTAGGTCCTTGTTTTTTCTACAACAAACACAAGAGGCAATGAACATAAGTATTACAAATACTTAGTAATTTTATCCATTTCCAATCGTGTTTATACATAAAAGTTAACATTTTTTCCCATGTATTTCTTTTTCAGGAGCTTTATTTCGCTCCTGTATATAGAATATACCAGTACTTTTCTTTTTGGAGTCTGTGACAAAACGTCGAACAATTGCCAATCTGTGAATAGGTCCGTTTAAGATGTGATATATATTTAAAAAATAATACTTCATATATTAAATTATTATATGCTTTTCAGTGAAATATCGAATTTTATTGGTGGAATAAAGTCTTATACTTTCAATGTTCGAGCAGTGAAAATATATTAAGATTTTATATTTTCACTGCAGTCAAAATATAACATAAAACGGACTATTTTTCCATGCATAGCATCGATCTAAAAGTAGTGGTTTACAACCCCTGGCAAATTTATATACATGTACAGTATGTACATGCATGTGTTTACATAAAACACATTATAAAATTCAACAAAATTATAATTTAGCGACAACGACTCACCAACTAGGGCACTTTTTTCCCACCATACTAACAAGTGATAGTTTTGGAATCATTTACAACGTCATTTTTATGACGTCAGAATACACAAATTTGTGACGTTGAAGCTTATCTCGCGCAATTTTATTTATTTATTGTCCAAAAGCATAAAATAAAAAGAAAATTTGTTGATTTCGGTGTAAGATGGTATTTTATTTCTTAGTGAAATAAAATACATTCTTACACCGAAATTAACAAATATCCTCTATATCTTTTTCCTATCTCAATTGGCGAGTGATTACTTTTTGTTTGTTTGTTTGTTTGGATTTTTTGCCGTATTCAACAGTACACAATGTATTTCAGTAATATAACGGCGGTCAGTTAACCTACTCAAACTTTTCCTGGATAAGCTGGTTTACCAGTACGAAGTGCACATACTTATGCCAGTAACTGACAACTGCCCTACCTGAATCAGAGGTAGGGGGAGAATGGCCGTAGAAATAATTTCATGACCAATCCCCACACAAGTTATGTGGCCGGGCTGGGAATCGAACCCACGATCCTCGGATTTGTAGTCCAGCGCTCTACCAACTAAGCTAGCCGGCTCGGCTGATTACTTTTTAAACATGTATCACATTTAATCCAGGTGAAGAGCTAACTCACTTTCTCGTAAAGACAAGAGCTCATTTTGTAACATTGGTAACTATAGTAACATATGACAACCAAGTTCACAGTTTGTTTAATCATAACAATTTGACTATGATCGACATAATAATGACAAATTGTACATTTTACAGATTAGGTAAAGTATATGCATTGTACAGATTTTGCTTTATAACATATGTACAATTATGATACCTGTGGCAAACATGTCTGTTTTAAAGCTTTTTTCGAACCTCAAAGAATATTTATTGTTATATAGTGAATTGTTTCCAACTTTTACATGTTCATGTATAACACAAAATTATGACCAAAATATGTTAATGTTAATGTAAAACCTCAAACCAAAAATGACTGACAAATAGCAAATTTTATATTTTATTTTTTATAAAATACGCCCAAACCTCAAACAGCAAGCAACAAGAAGGGTAGACATTGCTAGGATACCTTCTGCCTGTTTCTCGGTAACCCGGGGCCACACGGCCATGGTAACGTAGACCACCATGAACCAGAAGGAAACCAGGGGCACGAAGTAGTAGAACTGGTAGTGGCGGTTCATCACAAAACACAGCATCACCACCAGGAAGTTCATTCGGAACAGGACCTGCAAACAACATGCCTCGGAAATTTAACTCCTGTGCATATAAAAATACCATAGTTGTGCGGTAAAATGAATGTAACTTTAAATTTAACCAGTATCTCAAAAACAGCGGAGAAAGACATATTCTCGCAATTAAATGATAACTACATCTGCGTCTAACATCAGTAGCATATAGCTTGGCCACATTAACCTGACACTGACCTTTATTCATGAATATATTACAAGTCTGTTACAATGAATATTAGTTTCCGTAATAAACAGGAGTGAAATCCAGGTATGAGTATTCCATTGAAAATAATGTAATTACATCGACAAGGCAGTCCAAAAGACAGCTATATCCCCCGCCGTGATCCTTCATTAGATTTAAAGGTGACTTTGAAGTATCACACTGACCTTAATCAGCTTCATGAAAATTCCTTAAAGGGCATAGAGATATGGAGCTGACGTAAATGGAGGCTCAAACATTTGACCTTTAAGTGTGACCTTGACCTTGAGGTGGCAAGACTGCTCCATGCCTTCTGCACATTGCCTCAATGTGATAAACATTTGAGCCAAGTTTTATAAAAATCCTTAAAAGGGCATAGGAGATATGGAGCAGACACAAGAATGGAGGCTCAAACATTTGACCTTCAAGTGTGACCTTGACCTTGAGGTGGGGTGACTGCCTCATGCCTTCTGCACATTGCCTCAATGTGATAAACATTTGAGGCAAGTTTCATGAAAATCCTTTAAAGGGCACAAGAGATATAAAACGGACATGAAAATACAGACTCAAATATTCAACCTTCAAGTGTGACCTTGACCTTGAGTTGGCGTGACTGGCTTATGCCTTCTGCACATGGTCTCAATGAGCAAAACATTGAGCCAAGTTTCATGAAAATCTTTCAAAGGGTATACGGGATATGGAGCGGACACGAAAAACGGACATGAAAATGGAGGCTCAAAAATTCAACCTTCAAGTGTGACCTTGACCTTGAGCTGACATGAAAGGCCCATGCCTTCTGCACATCAACTCAATCACCTAAACATTTGAGCCAAGTTTCATGAAAATCCTTCAAAAGGCATAGGAGATATGGAGCGGACACGAAATGGAGGCTCGAATATTTGACCTTCAAGTGTGACCTTGACCTTGAGCCGGCGTGACTGACTCATACCTTCTGCACATCATCTCAATGACCTAAACATTTGAGCCAAGTTTCATGAAAATCCTTTAAAGAGTATAGGAAATATGGAGTGGACACGAAATCTAGGCTCAAATATTTGACCTTCAAGTGTGACCTTGACCTTGAGCCGGCGTGACTGACTCATGCCTTCTGCACATTGTCTAAATGACCTTAACATTTGAGCCAAGTTTCATGAAAATCCTTCAAAGGGTATAGGAGATATGGATTGGACACGAAATGGAGGCTCGAATATTTGACCTTAAAGTGTGACCTTGACCTTGAGCCTGCGTGACTGCCTCATGCCTTCTGCACATCGTCTTAATGACCTAAACATTTGAGCCAAGTTTCATGAAAATCCTTCAAAGGTTATAGGAGATATAGAGTGGACACGAAAATGTTACGGACAGACTGACGGACGGACAGACGTTCTAACAAATGAATACTTATGTGACTATTTCATGACTAACCCTAATGCCATTTTAGCCCCCTAAGGGACTAATTTAGTCACCTAAGGAAGTTTTTACTTACAAAGGGATACTTATGTGACTATTTTAGTCACCTAAGTATCCATTCGTGTGTACGGACAGACGGACGGACGGACGGACGAAGGGCATTCCTAAATCCCCCTCCCACTTCGCGGCGGGGGTTTAATTATATTAATGAGCGTCAGGTTAATGTGTCCGAGCTATTTTTAGGAATGAAAGGTTTTGGTACCCATATTAGACTAGAGCTACACATTTACAAAGAAGCAAACTGGAGCATTCAATCATCGAAAATGTATGATGGAGTCGAAAAGAATGTGCATTTAACACTGCCATTGTTATTCAAAGTGGATTTACTAGTACATGGGAACATTTTCTGAGGCCATTATTGCAAACAATTTAATTAAGCAGTTGAGAATTAATACGATAAAACCAAGTTCAGATGTCAAAGCAGAAGTTAATTTTTTTTAACGTAATTATAATTCATAACAAGAGACAACTACGTGATCAACTCTCAGTCTGACCGATGCACAGGGTAACTCCCAAAATTTCAATACAACATTTTTTTATTATTATTAATTCAAGCAGTGACCATATTAACATCACACTCAAACAATCCATAAAACAAACTTACAAACTAACGAGGAACACAACCAACTGATACAAGATGCATCCCAACTTCCCACCCAATTTTCATACAACAGGCACAGAGTTTTTTTAGGGCCAATTTGGGACAGAAATTCGTCCCTATTCCCCTGCTTAAAAAGTATGTACTTTTCCCCTATATTTACCCCTAAAAAAATCCCCTCAGAACGTAAGTTTTATTTTGAAAAAAAACAAAAACAATATTGGACACAAATTGACTAGGATATCCCCTTTTGCTGTAAAATTCCCCATTTGAAGGGCTCCGCCACCTTTCCCCCTAGGGTGAAAACCAAACACTGAGGCATTCCGATTCACACTCGATCAGTCGACAAAACTTCTTTGAATGTTCACATGCTCACAAATTGGCCTACAATTTTATTTTTTTTTATGTATTGCCTTGGAATCTTACAACTTGTTTGGTGTTAATTTTAGATTTTTTTCGGAATATGCATCTGCTAAATCTACAAGTTCTAGCCAGTTATTTTCGACAAAGCGTCTGGTTTCAGTGAATCACCACAGCCACTTACTTCAAGCATTCTTCTGAGCCCATTGTTCCTAATGCTCCAATATTGCGGTAAATAGCGACACCCCGTCTGAAAACATGCAGGCAAAGCACAGGTGAGAGTTTTGAAGCTACTTGCAAACATGGTTTGGAATAGAACTACAAGATAATCAAAATTACTAGCTCTAGCTTTTTGTTACACCATTAATACTTTACTGTTAATGTAGGGGGTGTTAAAGGGTAAGTACTCCCTACATAAATGATAAAGTATCTATAGTATTTACCCCTTTATATGTAAAACGACAAAAATATGGTATATTTTAAAGCTTTAAATATGTATGAATATTGAAAAAACAATTGCTATTCATTTTTATGTACTATATTTCCATCGGTATGTTGTGGTAATCTCTCATTTACAAAATTAATGATGTTTGAAAACAGTACGTCAATCAGTGAAAGTTTTTAATCTACCACACCTGTTTGTTTCATTTTTTTAAAGATTATTTTCCTAATTTTAAAGGAGTATTTACTCTTTACTTGAACATTCCTGTTACCTAGAGCACTGCTATCATCAGCTTTTCATCTTTAGCTTTTTTTTATCTATTAAACTGGTTAAAATATGTGGAATAATTTAAAATCCATTACAAAAATCTATTTAAACTGGTTAAAATATGTGGAATAATTTTAAATCCATTACAAAAATCTATTTAAACTGGTTAAAATATGTGGAATAATTTAAAATCAATTACAAAAATCTATTTAAACTGGTTAAAATATGTGGAATAATTTAAAATCCATTACAAAAATCTATTTAAACTGGTTAAAATATGTGGGATAATTTAAAATCAATTACAAAAATCTATTTAAACTGGTTAAAATATGTGGAATAATTAAAAATCAATTACAAAAATCTATTTAAACTGGTTAAAATATGTGGAATAAGTAAAAATCAATTACAAAAATCTATTTAAACTGGTTAAAATATGTGGAATAATTTAAAATCCATTACAAAAATCTATTTAAACTGGTTAAAATATGTGGAATAATTAAAAATCAATTACAAAAATCTATTTAAACTGGTTAAAATATGTGGAATAATTAAAAATCAATTACAAAAATCTATTTAAACTGGTTAAAATATGTGGAATAATTTAAAATCAATTACAAAAATCTATTTAAACTGGTTAAAATATGTGGAATAATTTAAAATCAATTACAAAAATCTATTTAAACTGGTTAAAATATGTGGAATAATTTAAAATCAATTACAAAAAATGATGAAACGGGCTAGTACATATACGGTGTATGGCAGATAAAATTCAAAAGACAAATTTGGCACCCTGTAAACAAGTAGCTTAAAAATCATCACCTGGTTCCAACCCCTCACACATGTACGCGTTGAAACAGCTGAACTTCGTAAGCTTGAAGTTGAAAATAATTTGTGAACGACTAAGACCCATCAGTGATATCACATTAGTAGGTTGTAGTGGTGTAATGGATACGGTGACCGCCTTGGGATCAGGAGGTTGTGAGTTTGATACCTACTCGGGAAGCATTTGAGGCGCGTCGTGGGAAAACCGGACTTAATGCATGTGCGTTAAGTGTTGTCCCGGATTAGCCTGTGCAGTTCGCACAGGCTAATCCGGGACGGCACTTTCCGCCTACAGTGGATTGATGTTTAGAAGGGACTTCCTTGAAACAGAAAATACCATAAAAGCGGAAAGTGCCATCCCGGATTAGTCTGTGCAGACACAGGCTAATCCGGGACAGCACTTTACGCACATGCATTAGGTCCGGATTTCCAACGACGCGCCTTATTTGAATTATCTCAATAAGCCTCAGGCTTCCAGCCCAATTAAGCAAAAATAAATAGGTTTAAACTAAACTAAGACATTTCAAGACTTTGATGAATCAAAACATAAGCTTGGTTTGGAAATGGCAATGGCATATATTTCGGAAGCTCAGGGGGTATTGCTTTGGCTTCAATTATTGTTCAATTATCCAGTTAAAATTCAATTAATTACGAAGAAATATATTTTACATGGCAAATTTTAATTGCAGTCTTGACGTGTTGTCAGCCTTCAGTACTAGTCAGCATTTAAGTAAATACTGTGATAAGCATTTTGTAAGGAAAATCCCAGAGCATTATTAAATTACTCAGTGTGAAAATTTACGCCTTTTTTGATCATTTAATTTCTCTAGATATGGTTAATATCTCCAAAGTGACTAGGGGAACTTTGAAAGTTAATGAGAACGAAATAATATAAGTATCCATTTAGCAACTTAACTGATGAGTAACAAAGTTCAGCTGTTATTGTAAGGTATACATATATCAATGGTTTAGCATGTAACTGTTGTATCCGCGTAACATTTCTATATCAGGTACAATAGTTTCATGCTCAGCCCATGATATATTTTAATGATTCAAATCAAATCCAAAAGACATGTTATTATGTCAGAGGGGTAAGAACTCTCCTGCAATGTTCATGACAGAGGGTGGTACAAGACATTGGTATTGGTTCGGTTACTGGCACGCTTGTATGTTCCAACAAAACTCAACAACAAACATACACACAGAATTAACAACACCGTAATAGCAGCATTGTGATTATACATATGTGACGTGCCACGGGAAAACGGGGCTAAATACATGTGCGTAAAGTGTCGTCCCGGATCAGCTGGTGCAGTCTGCACAGGCTAATCTGGGATGACACTTCCCGCCTACAGTTAATTTATGTTTATAAGAGATTTCCTTGAAACAGAAAATACCATAATAGCGGAACGTGCCGTCCTGGATTAGCCTGTGCAGACTGACCCGGGACGACACTTGACGCACATGCATTAAGCCCTGGTTTCCCATGACCCGCCTCATATATATTAGTTTCAATATTTTATTAAGTAAAATGTATATTCTATAGATTATATTAAGTTTTATTTGAATGCATTTAAATCAGGCTTAAAAAAACTTATATTAGAATACAAATCACACCCAATAGCATATTGGATCAAATAAAGGATGGCTACAAGTTTAGAAAAAAACTTATGTTTTTTATATCTTGCTCAAAATTTGCATTTGTAAATTTGGTCAAAATTCACTAAAATTGGTCCTTGTTAAATATTTAAAAAGGATAATACTGCAGCCATAACACTATTTTCTTTAGGAAACTACTCAGATTTGTAACTGTTGGCTGTTTTCGTGAATGGCGGTCTGAAACCAACTGTACATGTATATTTAATTATATCCACTGTTATTGGTCTGTTATATACACAGACCAATCTGCATTACATGATATGACCTCTTGTTTTGTACTTTAATATTTTATAGTAGGGTTACAATACCTGGCAGTATCTGAACAGGTCATATTCTCCTTTCTTCCAAAAGTAAGTGAAATGACCAAACCCAGTCAGGAACAGGTAACACGACACTAACACTCTGATGTGCATGTAAATGGGAAGAATCTAAAAGAAATTATATATATCATATAAATATGAATACCATATCAGTGTACTTTACAGTAAGGGGCAGAAAAAACGAAACAAAATTCAAATAGGGCCAGCTGGAAATACACTGTACTTTTTCTCCGGACCTAATTGGGTGCTTTTAAAATCCTCCCTGTATTTCTACTTCTTAAACAAATATGTAGTGCTTACTTTCTAATAATAAATGTCAGTCCATGTTGTTGTTTTTTTTGAAAATTCTGATTTTCAGTGGTCTTTTTTCCACCACAAATCAGTGCATTTCATGTTAGGTAAATTTTATTGAAACTAAATGTAGTTTCACCACTTGCCTTGCTGAACGAGATTACACATTTGTTTCATTTTTACTGCCAGTTACTGTATATCAGCAGTGGCCTAGAAAACATACTGATTTTCTGTAGCATTAATTTTAATAAATAAAATCTGTCACATTTAAATCAACATTCTTTAAAAAAAAATCTTTTTCATAGTCATTGTTACTTGCCAATTGGCCATGCAAGCCCAAATTTTCTATTATTATTATTTTAGAGCAAGAAAATGTTACAAGCCAGCCTATATCAAAAAGGTTACAGGTTAGCCCATATAAAAAATGTTACAAGCCAGTCTATATAAAAAAGGTTACAGGCTAGCCTATATAAAAAATGTTACAGACCAGCCTATATTAAAAATGTTACAGGCCAACCTATATAAAAAATGTTACAGGCCAGCCTATATAAAAAATATTACAAGCCAGCCTATATAAAAAAATGTTACAAGCCAGACTATATAAAAAATGTTACAGGCCAGCCTATATAAACAATGTTACAGGCCAGCCTATATAAAAAATGTTACAGGCCAAGCTATATAAAAACACAAATTGAGAATTTGAGCAAGCCCACCTTAAAATTATCAAATTATGTATTGCAAAAGTAAACACTGCATGTCGAGGGCTGAGCGTGAAACTATTGTATCTGATATAGAAATGTTAAGCAGACACAATAGTTTCGCGCTCAACCCTCGATGTGCCCGTAACAAGTTCAAATGTGCGTTAATCAGTAAACATTGCACATAGTACCTTGCTAGTGCCTGTGATGTGATAGATGAGTATAACCAGCTGCATCCAACCCTTCCACTCATCCGTCTGGTCTCTGTGCAACAGCTCTGTCTGAAATGTGATCAATAACAGGTTAGAGTGGTGTGTTCAATTTTATTTTATGATACCCACTGTTTCTACATGTACGCACACAGACGAATGCATCATCTCTGCCTGAAACTTGATCCCAATCAGGCTAGAGATGTATGTCCATTTTTACTTTATAATACCCACTGTTTCTACATGTACGCACACAGACGAAAGCATCATCTCTGTCTGAAACTTGATCTCAATCAGGCTAGAGTTGTATGTCCATTTTTACTTTATAATACCCACTGTTTCTACATGTACATACACAGACAAAAGCATCATCTCTGCCTGAAACTTGATCCCAATCAGGCTAGAGATGTATGTCCATTTTTACTTTATAATACCCACTGTTTCTACATGTACGCACACAGATGAAAGCATCATCTCTGTTTGAAACTTGATCCCAATCAGGCTAGAGATGTATGTCCATTTTTACTTTATAATACCCACTGTTTCCACATGTACGCACACAGATGAAAGCATCATCTCTGTATGAAACATGATCCCTGTCAGGTTAGATTTGTATGTTCAGGGGCTTCCCTGTCGATCGCCACTGTCGCCAAATGCGACAAATTTGCGAAAGTGGCGACAACATTTCAAGTGGCGAATTTACCTGGCGACAACAATATTTTGTCGATTTATATCCAATACGAGAATGTACTGCGAGCTGGATGTAAGCGGCCAGTGTCTATTTACAGTATTGATTTTTGATAACATAAGCGACCCACAGGTCAGAGTGCATAAATGGAGTCGCTGAACCGTGTTATTGTTGCATGATGTTTGTAAAGCAATTGACAACTTTATTGGGGGGGGGGGGGTAATTAGCAGATTAACGGATGGTGATTACGCTGACATATGATCTTGAACAATCAATTAATGAGATTATAGGACAAAGACGAATAATTAGTACCGAAATTTCTTTAATCGGCATAATGGTAAGTGTATTGTTTTTTACACGCTTGTTAAGGAATGTGCTAATTTTAACAGTTTGGTCGACAGCTTACGTATATAAAACAGAAAATGATCGTTTATTCACTCGCGATCATGGCTTCACATGATTTCTTTAATCCTCGAAAGCGCGTGTTAGACACTGACATTAATGACAAACTTGAGAGACTTTCCAAAATGCAAAAACCTGACATTAATGACAAACTTGAGACACTTTCCAAAATGCAAAAACCTGACCATTCAGTAGCTAAACGAAAATTTAATGACAGCTGGAAGTCTGAATATCCATTCATTTCGTGTGATGCAAAAACCAAGTCTATGTTATGTGACTATTGTGTAAAAAGTCAGTTCAAGAATTCCTTTACATCTGGTTGCAATGTTCTCAAAAAAGAGTCTATCACAAAGCACTTGAGGACAAAGGGTATGTATTATAGCAACGATTTCTGTTTTGTTTTAAGTATAAATGGAATTGCTATTGTATTTTTTTTTGATTTGCTATTGTATTTATTTGTGCTGTATTTAGTGCAGACTCAGTGTCCAAAATCTAGTAACAAATGTACCAAATGTAAATGTATTTAGTATGTCAGGATATTAAATTTTTCAGATTGTAACTTTGTAACTTTGTTTGTACCTTTTTTTCAGTAGATTTGCAGAAGTGTGATACAAGTATTTAATTTCTAAGACAACAAAACAACACTATGTTTAATAGACCCAATGTTTAATAAATATATGTTTAAACATTGAACTTTTCATTGATGGCATATCATATTTGGTGATTTATTTAGTCATGTTGGTTATTTCATTTTGTCATGTGAAAATAAATGTTATTTATGATTATGAAAATAAAAATATATAATGAAGTGACTTTGTTCTTTATACTATAGAATTTTATACATAGAATTTGACAGAATGTATAATCATAAAAATAACAGAAAAGGACAATAAGTAATAAATGACTTTTGTGTAAGTATATTGTGACGTAGGTCAATGACTTGACATATGACTCTTCTTGACTCTAAAGTGGCTCCAACTTTCTAAAAGTGGCAAATTTTGGTGGCGACAACTTGGGGCCAGTGAAACCCCTGTATGTTCATTTTAATTTTTGGTACCCACTGTTTCTACAGCTTTGTTATCTCAAAGCTGCCTGAGTACACAAATGACTTCGAGATAAGGTAGATATATTTACAATTCTATCTAAACAAGAGCTGTCTAAGGACAGTGCACTTGACTATTCATAACGCTTCGTCACAGTTAAGGGCCTTGGTCAGTGACCTTACATATAACCGCGAAGACATGGGTGAAGTTTTCATTAAATATCAGTAGTAGATATACTGGCGCAGTGCCTAAATCCGCCACTTGCCTAAATCCGCCACCCCATCCGCATAAGCGTTTTTTTACCCGCGATTTCTATTTTGTTGATCCCAGTCAATCAGATACTTTCCGTTAACAATGCTGACGAGTTTTCATCTTGATTTGTTCTAAAATAAATATGTAATCCAATTATTTTGAACATAACCCCTAAATGCAAACAAACTGCATGCGGGGAATCTATTTCACACTGCGCATGCGCAGTTTTGAGGCCCCGCATGGTGTCCATGATAAAATTAAATTATCGTGTTTTAATATTATGTCCGTGTGAGCATGTGCAGCAAACAAATAACTATTATTCATTGGCATTACATACAATAAAATGCAGAAAAAATTGCATATAAAGAGCGCAAATATCTCGCTACTCAAAACCCTCATTGGTTTTCCCACATGCACGTAGGGCCTCAGTTTCAGAGCTATTTTTATCAAAAACAAATGAGTATTGGGAAGAAATTGAAACATTGTAGTAACAACAGACAACAAGCTGCTTAATATAGAAAATTAAATAAGAACAATAGTCAAATGTGGAATAAGCATGTTACGGTTCCTGATCTACGATTTTCACCAGGCAACTTAGGATCTCCGTGTGTTTTTTTTTAACACTAGAAAATGAACCTTAAATAAACAAAAGTTGGAGTTTTGTCAATAGGAGTCAACAGAAGTTGCTTTGACAACAGAATTCATAAAACATTATTATTTTCGAGCAGTTTGAACATTTTAAAGAGGGGTGGCGGATTTAGGCATTTCCGTGGTCATTTTTTACACTGTTTAGGCCTTCAATCTCTATAAATATTTTTCATTATCAAAGTATTTGAAATGTAACCAAAACACGCCAGCAAATGCACATTAAACCTAACTTGATCTATTAAATTTTTTATGTCAATCGGTAAACAACTTTTGAAAATATCGTAAAAATACCCCCCAAATGTGGCGGATTTAGGCACTGCGCCAGTAGAGATACAAACTTGTGGCACACAAACTTTAACCTGAATTTCTCAGTACAAAAAGGGGCAAAATTAAGCTAAATTGTAGGTCAGAGTTATGGACCTTGGTCAGTGACCTCACATAATGACCCCAAAGACATGTGTGAAGTTTCAACTGAATATCTGTAGATATGAACTTGTTGCACACAAACCTTAACCACAGCATTACGCCAAAGCTGACTATTGGGTGAGCAGAATAGCTCGGACTATTCGGTGAATAGTCAAGTTAAAAATTAACCAATAGTTAATAATGAACAATATAATCAAGTCATTACAATCACCATTCCTGAATAATATAGTGTTGTGTAACCTACTTTCTCTGTGCTCTCAGTGAAGAAGAATCCCAGGATCATGACGTAGGCGAATGGCAGAAAGAAATTCACATGGGTGTAGTACTTGTTCTCCTTCATAAAGAAATTCGTTCTGAAATGAGACCAAGTGGAATTACATTCTAGTCTTAAATTCTAATCTTCATAAATGATCAGAAAAGATGAATATATTCAAAGAACAAGACGCTATGTTTGATAAACACACATGCCCCCCGGTTAGTGCTGAACAGCCCATTTGAAGTCCAAATTAGTCAAGGTCAAAGTATGGTTGGGTGATATGGGTGGTTGGGAATGGTCATAAGCAACAACTGCGCAAGTATCCAAGTGCTGTAGTAAGCGGTGCTGGTGCTAGACAAAACGGTAACATCTAGTTAACCAAGAAATAGCCCGTTTGAATTATTTAAGTCCAAATTAGGTCAAGGTCAAGGTTAAAGTGAGGTTGGGTGATATGGGTGGATTGGGAACGGTCATAAGTAACAACTGTGTAAATATCCAAGTGTTGTAGTAAGCTGTGTTGGTGCTAGACGAAACGGTATCATCTAGTTAACAAAGAAATGGCACTTTTGAATTATTATAAGTCCAAATTAGGTCAGGGTCAAAGTGCGGTTGGGTGAAATGGGTGGATTGGGGATGGTAATAAGCAACAACGTGTCAGTATCCAAGTGTTGTAGCAAGCAGTGCTAGATGAAACAGTAAAATCTAGTTAACCAAGAAACAGCCCATTTGAATTAAAGTGAGGTTGTGTGATATGGGTGGATAGGAAGTGGTCATAAGCAACAACTGTGCAAGTATCCAAGTGCTGTAGTAAGCGGTGTTGGTGCTAGACGAAACGGTAAAATCTACTTAACCTTGTCACGGACAGATGGACAGGACAATCGCTATATGCCTCCCGCATCAAGATGCCCGGGGCATAAAAATAACATGTGACTCATGACACATAAGCTTTTCAAATTTATAATGATTGCAGTGGTTGACATGCAAGCTACATACTTGTAAAAAATTTTGACACTATACTGGCAAATACATTAGGTAATCACATTATTCTGCAGAATAAGAGAGTCTGAGTCATTTATAGATGTTCACTGCTTATGACACATTTATAAACACCCAACTATGCGTTTAGAAGTATTAAGACATATATAACTAAGAAACATACCTATCACAGAGGTAGAAATACGCCATGATAATCCCGAACTTGGAGAGGGATGTCAGAACCTCGTACAGGGACTGTGATGGCTCTTTGGTTGAGGACTCTGTGTTGACAACGCCACCATTTCTCTGGCCATTGTCTGGAAAACATAAGAAGGTGTAATAATTTAAAGCATTAGTGAAAGTACGGATGTTTTAACATACTAAAATCAGAGTTTTCAAAATACAGAACTCATAGTTTTATTACAGATCATGTTGGACAAAAACATTCAAAAATACTGAAATCAGTATCAATACTGAAAACTTTCACCCAGTCACATATTTTGATAAAACATGTGCATAGAATCTGTTGTTTTTTATTTGGATATTCAATTGATGCATTGTATAATAAATTTATCACTTTAAACTTACATGTACATGAAACAAAACTTTTTTTGAGTAAAATGTACAAAGACAAATCACGGAATAAAGCTCACATATCTACATCAACTTGTTAAGAAAATGGCTGTGCGAGACCCCACAGAACTTCAACTAGCTATTTCTGCAAATCTGACACAAAACTCCAACCAATAATTGCTTGGACAAAATTACTCATACTCAGACTCAGACATATAGCCAATTTGAAATCAGAGCATAATGACGTAGATAATTGTGAGGAATATTGTGTAATACTGCTTTTTGTTCCCTTCAAGTATATAATGTTCCGTACGACGTATAGAGGGTTCAGCATGAAACTGCTGTATCTGCTTAACATTTCTGTATCAGATACAACAGTTTCACGCTCAGCCCTCGATTGATATGCAGCTATGTAAAGACGGCTAAGTGATACCTATTCGAATTTTCAGACCATTTCTTCTTAGCCGCCTTCTATATATCAGCAATGCAATTGTGGAAACCAAGCTGTAACAAATAAAAACATTAAATCCTAAATATAAACTACATCAAAAGCACACAGCAGAAAAAAAAACACTGAAAAAAAATTTCACCGAGAAATATCACCGAGGACTTTATTCAAAGTGAAGTATTAATGTAAACAGAAAGGAGTAACCCCTTAGGTGTGCAGATTTTCCAAATGCTCAATACATTATCAGACATTCTATCCGACAGCATATCATAACTTGCTGGACCAAGATAAAATTTACCGGGCCGAAAAAAATGTTTTCTTATGAAATGTTTTTGAAACCTTCAAAAAGCTGTCAGACTAGGAAAATAAATGCTGGTCCAACTTAAAATATGTGTGACATGTCTGCAGGCAACGCAAAACCTGTCGGACAGTCAGACATAACTGACAAAACATGAGATAGTCTGACAAAATTTATCACACACCTTATACATATTTAATGCTAGTTAGACTACTGTTTAATAAAAAAAGGAATTATTACTGCAACAATTAGCTGTATGCATTATGTTATGCCAAACGTATAAATAATAATCAATTATTTAATAGTGTATATCATGTTTTCAACATGTGGTATATTACGGAAAGATCTAGAGCGAAATAGCAGGGTGCTGCACCCTGCTTCTTTTTGGTTACTCCCTGCTGCCCCTATGGGCTGGTCAACACAGAAATGTTGAATACACAGAAATGTTGAATATATTTTGAAATTCAACACAAGTTTGCAAATATTCAACTTCAAATGAATAGAATATGCTTTTAAACCTAAACTAGAATTGTCACATGAGTGACGGATATACCCCAACAATATGGCCTTGTCACAAAACTATGGCATTCATTCGCAGAAATGGAGAGAGAGAGAGAATGCCTTAATTTGTGAATGGTCAACAGTGTATTTGGAAAAAATTAATTTCAATAGGAGCCATAACTCTGTCAACATTTAGTGGTTCGTAACCAAACTTGAACTTGATCTGTATTTTACGATGTTACACTTATGTACCAAAAATAATTTAAAAATATGTGAAGCCTTTCATGAGTTACTGTCCATGTTTTTCAGGAATTTAAGTCAAAAATGGGCCATAACTGTGTCAAAATTTAGTGATTTCTAACCAAAGTCGAAATTGACCCGTATTTTATGATGCTACACATGTATACCAAGTATTATTTGAAATATGTCAAGCAATTGAGTTATCGTCGGAAATCATGTTTTTAGGGAATTTTAAGTCGAAAAGGGGCCATAACTCTGTCAAAATTAAATGGTTTGTAACCAACATCGAACTTGACCTGTATTCTATGATGTTACACATGTGTACCAAAAATTATTTGAATATGTCAAGTCTTTCTTGAGTTATTATCTGGAGACCAATTTTTTAGGGAATTTTCAGTCGAAAAGGGGCCATAACTCTGTCAAAATTTAGTGATTTTGTAACTAACATCGAACTTGACCTGTATTCTACGATGTTACACGTGTACCAAAAATTATTTGAATATGTCAAGCCTTTCTTGAGTTATCATCCGGAAACCAAAAACCAACAGACCGGCAGACCGACAAGCTCACTCATATATACCCCCTCTAAACTTCGTTTGTTGGGGTATAATCAGAAGCAGTAGACTCATTAAAACCCTAGATTTAGCAAATTATAAGAAAATGTCAACAAACTGGTATGATTCCCCCCCCCCTGCTCCTTTTTAGCAGCACCCTGTACCTATTCAGAGCCTAGATCTTTCTCTAGGTATATGCTTTACAAATCACAGTGTCTGATAGATGATTGAGAGATTTTGCAGAGTCGGTGTCTGTCAGACTGACAGCTTTCGGGAAGTCTGAAAGTGAAGCCTACCACACCAGGAAGAAAGCGGCGACAATGATCTGCAGGTTGGTGGTGGTTTCTGGCTCGCTGCAGCATGTGCCGTCGTTGTGGTTCATGTGGTCATTACAGTACATGTTCATCAACATCTGGACATCCTGAAAGGGTTCTCTATGATTTTAAAAATAATATGTGGTGTGTTGTAGGAAACCAAGGCTTAATTAATGCGCATAAAGTGTCATCCACACAGGCTAATCCAGGATGACACTTTTCGCTTTAATGGTATTTTCTGTTTCAAGGAAGTCTCTTAAATAAATTAAAACATAAATCCACTGCAGGTGGAAAGTCCTGGATTAGCCTGTGCGGACTGCACAAGCTGATCTGGGACGACTCTTTACGCACATGCATTAAGCCCGATTTTCCCACGACACGCCTCATATAGACATGCAGAGCTACAACATTTTAGCCATAGCTTGATCTGAATCGATTTCAAACATCTTTTAGTGCAATATTTCAATTTGATTCAGATTTCCTTTTATACAAGCTTATCTTTGTGTATTCGCGGTTCATGATTTGCACTATAGTAAAGATATATTTGTTATTATTAATTTCATTGCATTGGTTAATGTTAACATATGTGCCTTATATACCTAGGACAAAGGAAGAGTGGAAAATGGTGATAATGTTTAAGAGTGGAAAATGGTGATAATGTTCCAGATAACTAGTCCACGATAGCAGCAACCATGATGCTGTGATAAATTTTCATGATTATATCTACACAAAACCATAAATGAAATCAATAGGTCTATAACAAATCATCTTTAAATATATGAAAGAGACTCAAATCCAAATTGGTTTGGTTTATTATCGACAATCAAATCAGGAAATATACAAATGGTTGATCGATGCATCGTAAGAATTGTTGCAGCTCTACATATACAAATGTATGCAGTATTGATACAACTGTGTAAAGGTGTCCAATACACATATCTTATGTAATGGTTTTCCACTACAGTATTTGAAATTATCCAATCATTCTGGTATTAATAAAATTCCCTTGATATCTGCATGTTCATAGATCAAACATTTTTTGTTAGCCAAATTTACCTTACAATATTCAAATACTACTCATTTTTGGTACTTTTGGCATAGCAACGGTTATTTGAAGATATTCAGATAAACGAGAAAAATGTGCATGTCCTTACTTGGTATCCTAACATATATAGCGAATATTATGTGAGTGCTGGATAAAGATCAAGTTTATCATGCGAGGCAGACAAATATGGTAGCGCTTGGCAAGCCTCATGCTACCCTGTTTCGAGCCGATAATGATTAACTTGATCTTTATCAAACACTCACATAATATTCTATTCATCCTATTCTTCTATGAGTAACTTGATCTTTATCAAACACTCACATAATATTCTATTCATCCTATTCTTCTATGAATAACTTGATCTTTATCAAACACTCACATAATATTCTATTCATCCTATTCTTCTATGAGTAACTTGATCTTTATCAAACACTCACATAATATTCTATTCATCCTATTCTTCTGTCATTTGTTGAAAGAATAAGTGCAAACTGAGAAGCTATAATTATTATTACAGGAATATGAATGTCTATAGTTACATTAATCAAAAATCTGTACTTACCAGGTTTAAAGCATTTGGTGATAGATGAATACCGTCGACAAGTTCTTTTTTCAGACCCTGGGCAACTAGACGTGAGGAGCTCCAAATTCTGGCTGAACTCTCTGCCTTGGCACTGTAACACAAGATCCTGGACCCGTATTCACAAAGCTCCTTAGGGAAAACTTAAGTAAATTTCTTAAATTCATAAATCTCAAGTCTCTGGCTGTTTTATGTATATGACTATTGACATTTAAATGTTTTAAACTAGTTCAAAGTGCTTTGATGTTTGGTATTTTATCATTTTGTCAACATAAATCATTGGATTTCACATAAAAAATTTGATGTAAAATTTTCACTTAAGTACAACTTAAGTAAAGATTACCCTTAGGTGCTTTATGAATACCGGCCCAGTTCACATATAAAATCGCTGTCCACAGAGTAAAATTCAATACATTTTAAATTGGCATTAGTTCTAATGAAAGTTAATGACATGTATTTGACTAAAAACTGTTTCTTATTTACGAAAGGCATTTTATAATGTCTATGTTCGAAAACGCTTGGTACGAACGGAATATACACTAACGTACATGCCGATTTCCTCCAGAGGCATCACCAGCTCTTGCATTCCGATAATTTTTCGATAAAAAGTTACTTAAACGTTATTTTACCGATTTCAATGCATGTTGTTTTTTTTTGATCGGTAAGATTCCATTAGAATCGATTTCTGCAAAGTTTTATTTTATTAACATATTTCTGCTGGACTGCTGCTTTAAAAGGGCTCTGTATTCACCAACCCATTTTTAGACTTAAGAAAAAAGAATAGACTCAGACTCAAGACAAAATACTTGTGCATAAGCAAATATGCCCGCTATCAATGATAATTTAATATGTTATCGACTAATCATTCTAAATGAAGAATGCTTAAATTACTGTTGGTTGAATACCAAGTTTGATTCAAATTAACAGCGTTCTAAGAAAAAAGAACAGTTTCAAGAATAAACTACATCACACCTATTACATTGCTCTGCAAACAATAAGGATGGTGTCATTGATAATACTTGCAAAACTGACCCTGTTTGTCACAAACAATTTGCACTTATGGTGTAATTAAAGGTGTTGACACTGAGACTTCTCAACACCTCTCAATACAGTAAGATCACATTTAGTGTAATGCATCCGCGTTTGTATACTGCAGTTTTCAAGACAAAAATATTGTTGGTGTCGATTAACAATGGATGCGAAATTTACGATTTTGATGTGTTAAGAAGCATTTAGAAGCTTTTACATCCAAGATTTTCCCCACAAATTACGATCTGAATTTTTAAGTGCGTCTAATACATGGGGGGCATCTTATACATGAGAATTAACGGTATTCTTAATTCTTATGACTTTCGTCTAAGAATGAGTCAGTGAATACGAGCCCAGAAATACAGAACACAATACAGCTCAATAAAAATAAATTTTCCTGTTGTTGCCACACAATTTCATGGCCATATTTTGCAAAGTACATCAGATCTACTCTGATTTAACTTGTGTTTTACCAAGTTAAATTGTACCAGATCACCTAAACTCTGTGACTTGCAAATGTTTGTTTTTTTCGCTTTATCGGTTTGGTCAAGCAAGCCCAAATTCTTATTATATTACTGGAGAGACAAGATAATGTGACAAGTCTGCCTATATAACACTGAAATCTGAGAAAGCCCAGTTCAAAATTTAACAGTGCTGGGTTTACAGGCTTGTGTTAATTTTGACCAGGGCTCGTTTTCACATACGCACAAAGCATCTTAAGTAATTTATTAAATATTTTCACTCAATTGCAAAATTTGAATGTATTATATTTCTGTACTTAATAAACATTTGCATATGTTGTTTATGTTCCTCAAATAACACTTTCATAATGATAATATTTTAAAGTGTTACTTAGTGCTCAATTGTTTCTTTATGGAATTATACAGTTGAGAAAATTTCCAAATTTAAGGATAAAGATAAAATTTAACTTAAGATGCTTTGTGAATATCACCCCAGTGCTTGAGCCATTCTGTACATTTAACATTGGGTATATCAAAATGTAAATTATCCTGTACATGTTTAAGCTGTGCGCACTGAAAATTAAGAAAATCAACATACACTTACAACACTTCCAGTGCTACTTTGTTGTAGTGATCTATCTGTGCATTGGTAATCATAGACCTGTTGGCAGACAGCTTGCTTGGGAGTACAGGGTCTGGAACATTCAGCAAACCGTAGTCGAAACAAAAATCTCAGTGGTGTATAGGATATGGCGTCCTCCTTGCGAGTGGGAGATTGTGAGTTCGATCCCTGCTTGGGGAATGTTCACATGGCAGTGTTTTTTTTCACCTTATGGGGAAAGGTGGCGGGGCCCTTCAGATGGAGAATTTTAAGGCAAAAGGGGAATTTGTTTTTTTCGAAAAGCATTATTCGATGTTTATATATTCTACTTTGTTAAAAAACATTAATCAATTGCTTTGCTATAAATGATAACTAAGATTATCCATTTACTTGGTTTGAAGAAAAATTTCTGGGATGGTTTACGAAAATGCCTCTATCTTAGTCAATTTTTGTCTGATTTTGGTCAAATTTTTGGCAAAATAAAGCTTACATTCTGAGGGGAATTTAAAGGCAAATATTGGGGAAAAATATATACTTTTTTAGCAGGGGAATGGGGTCGAATTTCGACCCCAAAAATTGGCCCTAAAAAAAAACACTGCATGGTCTTTCTCAAAAGACACTAGGTACTAGTTCTATCCAGGAATCAGAGGCAAAATAAGACTCTGGATTTCGACACAATAGAGCTAACAAGAAATGTGGAAATTCCACTAAAACATTTTTAACGCAATGCCTAAAAGTTAATTCTATACTATAACTAGAAACGTGACCATGCCATCTCAACCTGATCGAGTATGGTTTCATATGAACAAAAGAACTGTATTTATAGAAACTAATTGCATTCTTCGAAATAACCCACTTGCCCGAAGCACGGGACAAGTAAAAATGTATTCGGGCAGGTTAAAATTTGGACCTTCCTGCCTAAAATGAACGAGTACAAGAAGGATATAAAATTCATAAATTAAAATACTCATTTACCAATAATACAACAATGTTCAGATTTTTTTCTCAAAATATACCATAATCGCCTGACTTTCTTTCTATATGACTGACTACTTAAACAACGTAACTAGTATTTAAAATGTAATGATTACTAAATCTCTAGGTTTTATTTCCTAACTTCGGACAAGTTAAGGCAAATTCCGGCAAGTTGAAACTGAACGGGCAAGCTCTTCCAAACAATTATTGTGAAGACTGTAATTGTAGATAGCGAGGCTGAAGCCAAACAATAAGATGAAAATTTACTGCAAAAGTTGAAATGACAATCTTCTTTTAACCACTACCAACCCATACGAATCCCAAGTGAGGTTTAAATATAAGATATCTTTATAAGAAATTACATTGAAACATCTCAGATCGTTCTCAAGTTATTTTCTATTTTTAGTAACAGTGACCTTGACCCCACCCACCCCGTACGCAATCCCAAGCGAGGTCTCGATATAAGGTATCTATGTATCAAGTTTCATTAAAGTATCTCAATGCGTTCTCAAGTTATTGAGCGAAAATGAACATCCGGGGCATTTTAAAGTCAGTCACTATTATTAAAAGGTTTGGCAGCTGCTTTTACGTGCACAATATTTCAAACACAATACCGTGTTTCTGCATTTAGTGAAAGAATGAGAAATTCTAAGCCCTACTTGGAATTAACCCAAAACATAATTAATTAATTATTAATCTTATGCAGTCTGAATCCATTCAATGTTGAAATACGTGTATTAACTTAAAACAAAAACATTTTACAGTAGCTTAATATTCAATCACTTTCTCACCCTGTAGAGTCCAAACTATCTCAGTAGCTTAATATTCAATCACTTTCTCACCCTGTAGAGTCCAAACTATCTCAGTAGCTTAATATTCAATCACTTTCTCACCCTGTAGAGTCCAAACTATCTCAGTAGATTCCTTCATCTTCTCCAGATATGGAACAATGAAAGTCAAGTTAGCTGAAAAATAGGCAAATACAATAGTATCGCATCTATCACTACAATATTGCTGTGAAATTCAACGATATTCAACAATGAACGTCAAGTTAGGTAAAATATAAGCAATTATACGAGTATCTCTTGGTTTTAAATGTGCATATATTATATCACGGTAATGCTGCTGTGAATTTCAACAACTAAGCTGAATAAACATTTCTGCAAAATAAATTATTTCCTTGTACTAAAAAACCCATTAACTTTTGCCAAATTAGCAAGTGGCTACGTTCAAAATATTTGCTAAATCACTAAATTCTAACAAAACAGTGTAAATTATAAATTGCTACAAGCCACTTTCAAAATCATAAGTCTTACTTTCAAAGTTCTTCAATGCGTCAGTGCTGCCATTAAACTCCATTATGCTCCACTGAAACGAGACATACACCTAGTGAAAGACAATAGTTTTGGAAACTTATTATTCAATATGCATACTAACTAGAATCAGACTGGGCTTACCCTTAAATCAGACCTTTCTTATAGTATACAATGCCGCAAATGGGGGGCAAACATTTATTGACAGTATACAATGCCACAAATGGAGGGGAAACATTTATTGATGGACAAACTTAGCGTAGGCAATACATGCGTGTACATGTACTTATAGTTTACAATAGCGCAACAGGAGTGAAACATTTGAGGCGTGTTGTGGAAAAAAGGGCTTAATGCATGTGCGTAGAGAGTCGTCCCGGATAAGCCTGTGAACTGTCTGCAGGGGCTAATCCGCCTACAGTGGATTTATGTTTAGAAGAGACTTTCTTGAAACAGAAAATACCATAAAAGCGGAAAGTGCCAGCCTGGATAAGCCTGTGCAGACTGCACAGGCTCATCCGGGAGGACACTTAACGCTCATGCATTAAGCCCGGTTTTCCCAAGACACGCCTCATTTATAGATGGGTTCACTTAAAGTACCAGTAGGCAATAAATAAGTGTACAATAGCTCAAAAGGAAGGGAAACATTTAAAGATGGGTAAATTAAGGTAGGCAATAAACTTATTTACTAAAAATTACAATAGCACAATAGAAGTGAAATATTTATAAATTGCTACATTGATGATGACAATAAACTAGTGTACTTATTGAAGCATGTTCAGTGATTTTTTTGGCTATTTTTACTGCCGAATAAAGGCAGTTTCCCCTTGGCAATAAACTTCCATTTTTCCCCTAAAATGACCAAATTGTTCCCCCAAAATAAGAAAAAATTTCCCATCAAGCTGGGTTGGTATTTCAATAAGAAATTGATGACTTGTAATGCTTTTTTACACACAATATTAGGTTGCAACCAAAAGTCAGTGTTAAATTCATCGATAAAACAGTAATGATACTACCGTGAATAACTCGCACCTGAGTTTATAGGTAAAAAACATAGCTTAAAAAATGACTGATACCATGTATAAACAACTTTAACTATTTTCCCCATTTTGAGGTTTGTTGCACTAAAATTCCCCTAGTTCAAACGCACAGGTAGTTGTAAAAATTGCAAACAAAAATCACTGATGTTTGGTCATAAAAGGAGGGAAAAGGTTATAGAAGGAAACACTTTGACTTAACTTGGCAATAAACAATTTAAGTCTACTTACAGTAGCACTGCCCGTCACAACAAGATTGGGGCGTTCATGGGGAGCACTCAGCATCCACTGTTTGTACAGTTTGTACATGTCTGGATTCACGAAGGGCATCCAGATGAAGTCCTGTATAGAAAAGAAAGATCAGGCCTTTTTCTGACCTTTTGGGAAAAAGTACCTTGGTTAAATTGGGAAATTCATAAGGAAAATTTTCAAAATTGGAAAAATTTGTATCGCTAAATCTTAAGTATAATGAAGAAATTTACAGTTTTAAATCAATAAATAAGAATTTAACAGCACTAATAATTTTGATTTAACTCTAAATTGTGATAAATACCAAAGCAAGTTATGCAACCAAGAGTTTGTAATCATATGCATGTCTCATTTCCTATAAGTATGTGTATATTTCTAAAAAAAGCATCACCAAATCTGACCAACTTCACCAAAATAAAATTGTGGGATCTACTGTCTACATGATTTAGTTTTAATGATGTGTTAATAAACATCGTGTAGTGCCTACACTACGTAGGCCACGAAAATATGTGATAACTTGAAAAGAAATCTTTACCTAATTATATTTAAATCCTTCCATTAACGGACACATCCACTTGTGTAAATAACAAAATATTTGCCCATAATTCATGTTAAATTTCATCATGGTAGAGGACAAAATCGTTTTTCTTTGTGCTACCCATTTTATTACACAGCTATTAGAGTGTTCTCCCCTTGTAAACAATGTCAACGATAAAATTAGAGAATATCCAAATGTAATGCCAGTGTGAAAAAATCGGCTGTAAAGTATTGAACAAATCGTATTTTCACTTTAATTTTCGAAAAAAATACAGATTTTTTACAACTGGGAATTTCTGGGTCAGAATTGGGAAAAATAATGCATATTTGGCATTGGGAACGGGTCCGACTATCGGACCCGTGAGAGCAGTAGAAAAAGGCCTGAAGATAATCCTTAAATATGAGAAAAATTCTGCAGCAAGCAGGGTTGTCATCATTAACTGATTGCATATCAAATTCATTGTTTAAAATTGTGAGAAAATCAGATGTTTTTTCAGGAACTTTAAAATTGCGATGGGTCATAGCACAAGGTTGCCCCTTAGACCACTGGCCAAAGCAGGTCTGCCAAATCCCTTAGATTTAGATAAAAATCGCTGTTTCGTTTGATAATGACAACCCTGGCAAGTGTACGGCCTATTATATAAACTGCTACATAGTTTGGACTACTTGCAAGTGTTTTAACACATTGACTTTCATACAGGAACTATTACCGGTACCTACATTTTTTTGTACTCTATTACCAGTTACTACATTGTTTAGTAATGTGAACTATGAAGGTGTGAATAAAAACCATAATGGTCGAAGGTTACTAATATTTTGGATAAATATTAGAAATGGGTCATACAGTGGTTTTTTTCACCGTTGGGGGAATGGTGGCAGGGCCCTTCAGATGGGGAATTTTACGGCAAAAGGGGATTTTTACGGCAAAAGGGGATTTTTTTTTAGAAAAGCATTATTACATGCAGTACTCCAGATAAGCTTTGTGACTGGGGGTAAATATACGCTTACTTCTGAAAATTTGGGAGTAAATGGACACTCTCTGAGGAATGTATGGGGGTAAATGAAGACTTTATGTAGGATAGGTGGTTGTAAATGTTCATGCAACACGAGATTGCCATGTGAAAAATCCCAGATTATTATTATAAAAACACATATTTATGTAGCAACACCATTTGAAAACAATAATAAAGTAAGACTTCTGAACATTTTATTGCTAACTGCCCAACAAATCAACTGCACATTCAGGAAGGCAGGCCTGTGAAACTTACATCTACTACAGTCTTCCAGTCACTAAAATTTGATTTACGTACATGAAATTTGGAAAAACTTTGCGTAAATGTACCCCTAATTTAATTTACGTGAGTACGCGCCTTATCTGGGCCTCTGATTACATGTTTATAATCTACTTTGTGATTAAACATTAATGAGTTGTTTTGCTATAGATAACTTAGATTAACTTGGTTTGATGAAATATTGCAATTTTTAAAAAATGAAAACTCTTCTATCTTAGCCACTTTCAGTCCGATTTTTTTTTTTTTTTTTCAAAATAAACCTTACATTTTAAGGGGAATTTTAAGGTTAATATAGGGGAAACATATACTTTTTAGCAGGGATATAGGGCCACATTTCGGCCCCAAATTGGTCCCTAAAAAACACTGTCATATTTTCATATTTTCTCGGGAGATGTTGGGGGATTATTTCAAAATGACAGTTATTTGACGAAAATACAATTCACATCAACTTTTTTTCTTTATGCCAAACTAGTACTAATATAAATATTATTATAGGTCCATGCTTACCACTCTAGCGTTGATATGATCATCAACAAAGTGAATGTCTTCATGAGCCTTGTACGTCTTTACTGGCTGGTTACTTAGCAGGTTTACGAATTCAAAATACAGCTGCCGTGTTCGCGAGTCACCAAGAAACGTTATATGGTTGTGACCGCCCCAGTAGGATATGTATTGCATACACATTCTAGAATCTCTGAAATGGGATGACTTAATATGAAAACGGAAATGAAAACATAATGATAACCAATGTTTCATTTCAAATTAAACAAAGACTTTTCACTAATAATGATATAGTGCGAGGCAGAGTGTTCCCCATTTCAACGTATTATGAAATCTTCAATCAAGTGAACTTTTATATCAATAGTGAACCTAATTAGAGGTCTACATGTGAAATTCTTAAACATTCAATACATGCAATATTAATGCATTTAGTTTATTTAGAGGATGTACCGAGGACATTCTTACATAATTATCACCATATTTTTAGAACAGTTTATGCCTTAAAGCAGCAGTCCAGAAATATTTAAAATAAAATTTTGCAGCACTCGTTTCTAATGAACATCTAACCGACCAAAATGCAAAAAAACGCATTGGAATTTTTTATCGCATGTAACTATTCTGTATGCCGTAGCTGGTGATCCCACTGAAGTAAATCTGCATGAACATTTATTACACAGTGTATATTCCATTCGTTCCAAGCGTTTTTGAAAATAGACATTGTAAAATCGTTACGTAAATAAGAAACAGTTTTCAGTCGAATAAACATTATTTACCGGTACGTTCATAAGAACTTATACAATTTAAGATGTATTGAATTTTATTTTATGGACTTTGGCTTTAATGCAATTGCTGAAACACACAAACTTACTCTCTGGTGTATTTATGTATCATACAGCCATACGGTTGCCACACCTCATAACCTGGAAATCTTCCATCACTCAGGAGCCATTTACATGTGTCATTACCTACAAACACGTGAAAATAGTTCAATATTTCACACTGTGTAAGTACATAAACATATACAGGGTTCCTTCAAGTTCTATATTAAATTAATTTTATCCAAATGTATCTTACATGTACTTTGTAGACAACGTGCTTATTTTTAATAATTCATAGTTTTGTTTACGAAAAAAGTGTGTAGCCAAACAGAATTTTTTTTTACCAAATATTTAAATTTGTAGCCATTGGTAGTGTGAGCCCTGATATCAAATTCAAAAATACTAGTCACAATTGAATTTTACCGGTAGGTTTGTTTTAGAACATATTATATAACGCATGCCAACTTAGGGTGTATCTATACGCTTAGCACAAAGCCACACATGAGGCTTTAGGAGCATTCTGCTACCTTTCTGCCATTTTCAAATACAAAACATTGGCGATAGCAGACAGGGCTTTCACTAGGATTCAAATGCCACGAGTCATGGCTCTTGAGCTCAAAATTTCAAGAGTCAAATGTACTGGTATTTTATTATTTATCCAAGTGTGTCCATCAGGGTTGGCACCAATCAACCCCCGGTTAAAACCGCCCCGGTCAATACACCCAAAGTGGTCAATACTGGTCAATAGTGGTCGATTGAAATTTTCTGCCAGAGTGTTAGTGATTGCTAAATCCAACAAGGAGAATATTGTTTTTTGAACAATCTAGCATTGTCTAATAAATGAGACGTTTAGTGCTAATTTTTGATGGGGCTAAATTCGCTGTAACGTCTCATCGCCGAATGGCATTTAACATGGTGGAAAATCAAAAGTTTACATTTTTACAAATTTGCTTAATATTTCAAATTAATGTCACAGTTGGCTTTCGTTTAGTATCACTATACCAAAACTAGATGCCTGTTGGCAAAATGTCGAGCCCGTTGTCACAAAATCTCATTTTCTAACAAGCAGATCTTCTCCTCTGACCTCTTAAGTGTGACCTTTACCTTTGACACAGGTCTTTCGCGCGACACGCCGTCTCCACATGGAGAACATTTGTGGCAAGTTATTTTAAAACTGCCTGATGAATGAGGAAGTTATAGTCTGGACAAGATCGGACAGATGCACGCACAAACGCAAACACGCAGTCTCGCATATAAAACAAACTGCCATTGTGACAACTAAGTCGAGCTGACCGCCTGCGTGCTCGAAAATGACATACAATTTATTGAAATATGCTCTAGAAATAACATAAATTTCATTAAATAAAAATGTTTAAACCTCTATTGTTTACAAGGAGTTGTCAGCTTGAAAATTGACCAAACAGAATCGTGATTTCAGTCGATCAATAGCAAAGTGATGTGCGTAAAAACAAAGGTGCATAGATTTAAATCGTAAGAGCATAAACAGTGGAAATGGAATTTAAATAAAATATATTGGACATTATGGTGGAATAATTTCTCCTCACAGGTATGTCAATTTTATTGCAATTTTCTCAAGATTAATTCTCTTTTGGGGGTATGACTAGATACCGTAAACAACTTGTTTTTCGCGAATACAACTTCAGATACTGACAACAACTTAGTTTTTCAATAGATCGCTATATATGCTTGTTAGAGCATAATTAATGACGGTATGTGTAATAATGGTAATATTTCTAACCTTTGGTTCTAAAACAATAATTTTATTATTATTATTTTTTTGTTCCTGTTTTACAGTTTTATTCATTTCATAATATACAAAATACAAAATAAAACAAAAAAAATTATGCAAGTTCTACTAGTTGCTGTCAGTACACGACTGCTTTGCAATAATCTAATATACTATACTCTATATTGATTTCAGAATTACATAATACACATCATATTATGCAAGCAAATTTTAATATATAATGCACGATGGTACATTTAAACTGGGTATACAATTTATACACAACACAATACACCATGTGTACAAAACATTACTATACTAGTACTGAACTATGAAATAAATATTTTAAACATACTAAGTACAGAGAAGTCTTATAACTGTCCAATAGAAAACTTTATTGGGTGCATACTGTGCGCTTCTATAAATCTTTAACGCTAATTTTAGACTAGTTTTCAGACCTGAAAAGTTTGGGATAATTTCTTTCCGTTTACATGCAAATGTGTACTTTTTAATTTTCATGAAAAGAATAAAACAATTGTCGTTTTCTTTTGTGTCGCCAAGCAGTAACAATTTGCAATAAATTTCAATGTTTATATTTGCATTTTTTAAACTATGCAAAACATCCTTAATCAAGGTTTGCACTGTGTTACATTCCCAGAATAAGTGGGTAATTGATTCTTCCGACAATTTGCAAAAAGTGCATGCGCTACTACCCGACATGCCCATTTTAAAAAGAAGTTAATTTATCCCCAATATTCTGTGGACAATCCTTGTTTGTAACCATTGAATATATGTATCACTTGTTTTTTCAAACACTTGCCCATGGACAATGTTCCATTGTATGGTATCATTTACAAAATACTCATTCCACGTAGTATGACTTGTTGGGATTTCTGAGCTAAATAGCATATTATATAGTATCTTGTTGCATGAATTAACAATTATCGGTTTAAGATAGGTTGACACAACTGGGTACATTTGTACTTTGTAATGTACTAATTGTATATTTTGCAATGAGGCAATGTACGCTGAAAGAACTTTTTTTAAGCCTTCATAGTGTACAAAATTAACTGATATATTTATTTGGTTTTGAAGCTCTTGCAAATACAAGATTTGTCCATTGTCATTAGTGACATCTTTAACATACTGAATGCCATTGTCGTACCAATATTTCCAAAAAATGTATTTGTTGTTGATCAACAAACAACTGTTATAAAACAGAGTCAAATTTAACAGCTTCTCAATAGAATCGATACTAATACATTTAACATATTCAGAATATATGGTTAAAACATCAATCCAAAAAGTTTGTTATTCCTTTCATAGCAAATATTGCATATAAACTACCTGTATTACATAGCTTATTAAAATCTAATAACTTCCTTGCCAAAGCTGTGAATTTGCTCTGTCCTTGAATAACCTTTCTAACCCAAGATAATTTCAAGCTCCTTATATAAACATTTATGTCGACCATTTTTAGTCCACCTTCATCAAAATCTTTTGTAATGAATTTGGCTTTGATTTTTGAAGGCCCCTGCCAAACAAATTCATAGAGTTTTTAATTTATATCTTTGATAATGTCATTTCTAGGATTTGGCAAGGGGACAAAAACATGAATAAACAAGGGAAGTATCAAAGACTTAACAACAGTTATTCTGTATACGGGAGTTAGATCCCTTCTATTCCAATATGCAATGCTAGTTTTTAGTTGAACTATTTTTTCGTCATAATTAAGCTTCAATCATTTTTAAAAGATCAACATCAAATGTTAAACCTAGTAATTTAAATTGAGTACATCCCCACGCTAGTTTCCACTTAGTTTTTATGGAATGTGTACTGTATTTCAAAGCCCCTATCCAAACCACATGAGTTTTTTCAAAATTAACCTTCAGGGCTAGTATTCAGGCCTCAGATATAAACTTCAAGAGTCAAGAGTGATAACTTTATAAACTAAAATTAATATTTTAATGAACTATATTGTGTAATTAATATTAATTTTGTACATATAACTTATATATAACATAGAACTGTTTAAGTTTAACAGACACATGCTATATCTTACAACTTACAGTGGTCTTTTTTGGCCACGTTGAAAATTTGACATTCAATAGTTGTTTTTCAGTGTCTGATATTCATATTGTTTTATGTACCTATAAATACGACAAATTTGGTATTTCTTCCAAAATGTTCATACATATACATACATTTCTGATCAAATATAAGACACATTAACTTAACTGTATATCTACATTATTTAAGTTTACAAACACATTTGTTTTCTGTAGCTGAAAATGTTTTCACGAAAACAATTTTTGCGCGTTAAGTGTTACATACTAGCACTTCGGTTTAATACATAATTTTGTATTTCTATAAAAAAATATTTAACTATTTATCATTTTGTAATCAATTTCTTTACTATTAGATAACATTTGATGCATATTCTTTTCCAGTAAGTTTATTTGTCATAAGTACTTGACATAGAACGGACTTGTTTTCGGTGTCTCGAATATTGTTTTCATGTATACACACATTTCTGATCAAATATATCGACTTGTTTACAAATTTATAATTTTTATTTAAAAAAACAACAACAAAACAATTGTTTTTGTAAGCTAAAGTTGTTATCGCGAAAACAATTTGTTTGCGCACGTTATGTGTTACATGTATACAACCACATAATTTTGTATTTTTGTCAAAATATTTGAATAATTATCATTTTATAATCAACAATATTAAATATTTATATAACATTTTAATGCATATTGTTGTCAGTCAAGTTTAATTGTCATTATAACGTCAATAAGAATTAGTTGTTTTAGGTGTCTGATATTGTTTTCGGTACCTATAAATGTGATAAATAAGTATTGTTCTCCAAAATGTTCACATTCCTGACCAAATATATGATATATTAACATATATGCATATTAATAACATTTAAAATTTGTTGAAATGAGGTCTGTTCTTAAGAATAAGATATATTGAAAACATAGTTGTTTTCGGTATCTGAATTGTTTTCCAGTCATACCGCCCTTTTGGGATGGTCAAAAGTAGCGATCAAAATCCTGTCCCTACTCTATAGACATATAGGGAAAGATTTCCATCACAGAAATGGTCTTTGGACAGTTAGGTCCCGATAATATTGGCCATATAAAATGTAACTCAATATTGGCAAATTATTAATATTGTTATGTTAATTCTAGCAATGATCACCTGCTCATTGAGCATGAGCAATCGGTGTCCTGATAAAATTCAATCTTCCTTAAAAATAGATAGGAACTGCAATTATTATTTGTACAAAATACCAAAGGCAGACATCAAACTCTGTGGAATTTTTTTAAGAAAACTGAAAGCTGACATAAAAATATGATTTCAGGAGAATGACAATGCATTATGGGCTTAAAGTGCCCGTCATTATAAAGGGCTGTGCCAGAAGAAGTTTTGAGTACATAGAGTGATAAACTGTTGTACTATCTGCCTGATCAGGCCAAAAAAGCAAACATTTCAGCCTGAGCCTGAGCCGAGGCTCAGCCCCCAAACAAATCAAGCTAGCACAATGTTTAGTAAACTTACTATATGTCACATGGATAAATCCATGGTATGCAATAAACCCAGAAACCATAATAAAAGCCAAAATTTTGGCATTTTGTATGTTTAGAAAATATGTTATTTCATGAGTAGACGAACTTGATTTATCGGCCATTTTGAAACTAAAGAGCAATTAAGTAAACGCAAGATAAATAACCAATGGAGGCTACCTTCCACTACTATCACTTAAAAAACAACAACATAACTGCTGCTGCCACCACCACCACTACTACTATTTAAGTTTATGTACGTACGTAAGTATGTACGTATGTATGTATGCACGTACGTACGTATGTATGTGTGCATGCGTGTATGTATCTACGCACGCATAGTTGGATGGATGGATAGATGGATAGATAGATGGATGGGTGGATGGACGGACGGACGGACGGATGGCGCATCCATGTATTTATGAACAGAGGCGTAGCCAGGGTTGAACATTGTATTCGCACACGAGAAAGTTAATTGGGGATTGGAGGGGTGGAAGGAGTGTGGCCCTCACGCCGGTGGGGATCTGGGAGTCTCCTCCGGGAAAAGGAAAGGAAATGGTGCATTCCAGAGCATTTTGAGGCATCTTTCTGAAAATGGAAGTCCTTTCTCTAGTATAAAAACTTATTTCAATCACGTCTTCCGTGGATTTTTATCAACAGAATCAGTAACAGTTTAGATGTATTCTGCGATATATAAAACGAAAATATAGAACCTGGCGATCAGAATAATAATACAAACATGAAAATTAAAAACGAGCATGTCTATTTGGAATTCTCCATATGTCTCATTAGGCGGTGGTGAAAGCTGTAAATCAGCAATAACAGGTATTCCCGCGACAGTTTTATTTGTTTTTGAGCATAGTTCAGGTAAATGCTGCAGGTTTTGTGTAAAGATGCTGCATGATTCAGATAGATGCTGCAAGATTCAAATAGATTATGAATGTTTCATGTAAATGCTGCATGTGTTAGGTAGATGCTGCATGATTCAGGCAGATGCTGAATGATGCCGACAGATGCCGTACGATGCTAAATGTTTATGTGCATGTTCCGGCATCATGCTGAAATATACAGGTAGATGCTGCATGATGCAGGGTCAATTATTAAAAACCCTAGCAGTTCAACATTTTACTGTGCCGTATTATTGTCAGGTTAAATTTATTTGTTTTTCATTTTATATCATATATCATTCGACTGTTTTTTTTCTTCAAATGTAGACGTTGTTTTGTATTGTTTACTTATGGGTGTTTAATATATGTGATATCAAAGTGATAAAACGTCCCCGTAACTTGTTACTTGTCTTTTACTTAATTATTATTATTGTGCCAATTGTGTGTCAGGGTCTTCACATACATACATAATAATCATTGTTGGATGTAGGTAGTTGAAGCCGGTTAAGACATAATACAAGTACGGGCGAATCTATACCAAATTTGGGTAAAGTCACAGTAGATGCTTCAAATGTAAGGTGTATTTTTTAGTAATAATTATTAGCTGTATAAATAGCTAATGAGTTAAATATAATATAATATACATGCCAAATGTAAGGCGAGATTTTTTTTATTTCTTAGTTCTCGGATCCGCCGACACGATTTTTTTCCAAAAAGCAAAAACAAAAGTTTTAGAATGTAACCGATATCCTAAAATTGACCTTGTGAAAGGGTTTCAACCTGCTACACGGAATGCAAAAAAATATTTAATGTCATGGTTATCATGAAGTGATTAAGTTGATGTTGTGTAAAATGATTTGTGTAAGTAATAATGTATTAAGATTTTAATATCGCCGCCCATTTCCATTTGTGAAATTCTAGTCATTAATTTACTCAAATCTGTGTTGTTGTTTATTATTATCTTTTTTTTTCCGTCCTCCAACCGAACACTTTTCCAATAATGTCCGAGAACCAAGAATAGAAAAACTCTGGCCTTATGACTTTCATAATAGATGAAGATGAAAAATAAATATCGTCAATCAAATGTAGTAGGGTGATGTTTAAGGGACACTTTTACTGCCTCGCTAGTATGAGCTAGCTTTTAAAGCGTCATAGTCGAGCGTTTGCCTTGGAACAAGGAGGTTCTTGGTTTGAACCACTTGAGGCTTGGAGATCATTTCAGCTGGGTTCCATTGGCACCCAACATAAATAATCCGCTGAGGTCCTGGGTTCGATCCCCAATTGAGGCTTGGAGATACTTCAGCTTATAACATTGTAATACTTAATTGTATGTCCATGCTCGATTTGGACCTCAATTTTTGAATCTTTGTTCTTTACATGTTAGTTTATCTTCTAGTAAATGTTATGATTTATACGCACTTGCTTATAGGAGTAAGCCTAGTCAGGGGTATGGGGCAATTTAGAGGACATATTGCCGCGAATATTCGTTTTTTTCCATTTATGCAGTAAAATGACAATGTTTACAAAAAAAGAACGGTAGTAATACGCCTTAACATTTCGCGACAACTCATATCTTTGGCACTTGAAAACACTGTTCAGTGACCAATTGTTTCAGTACCACTGAAAAAGATGATTTGAATTCCCATTTGTGAAACTTTTTGATAAAAATATGACCAAAAACAGTTGATAAGGGCAATTTCCTATTTTTAAGTTCATGTATTTCCCCCACTGGTTATTGTGAGGTTTAAACATCGAATTTAAGACAATTTTATGAGAGGGGAGGGTCACTCCGGTTCAGCAACCCCCCCCCCCCTATCCCACATACACTTCACCCAGGTTACACTGCAAATGTACGATTGTCCTGCTCCCAGTTCTATAACACCTTTATATTTACAGCGACTCTGTGGTTTATTCTTACAATTCTTAATATGCTACAAAAATATACATATTCAGTGACATTTTTATAAAATATATAGTTTTTCTCACTTAAAATAATATTTTATCGCTTTCGAACAGTATCCCTCTCAACGTTTCCGACTTATGCATTAACTACATGACCGATAGTGGGCGTTCAACAAAACAAGCAAACAAACTTTTATTGTCCTATCCTTCTTCTAGTTAAAATGCATGCTTATGTTTTTTGTTCAGTGTAAATATATTATATATTTATTTTTTTACTTCGGAACTGCTTTCTTGGAGTTACAGTCACGCTTGGTGTGCGTTCGGATGTCTCGTGTTTTCCGGTCTACCCGTGGGGGTCCGAGTATATCGTCTGCGCAGGAAAGGGATTATGTGACTGGTCCATTTCCACAAAAAAAAAACGTTATAAGAGCTGGATTAAGACGCCGTGTTGGACAAGCGCGGAACAATCAACAATGCCTGCTCTGCTACCTTAAAGTGTACGTACGATCTTACAACAGACATACTGGCGTAAAACATATAACTAAATATAAGTAATTAACATATGTTTATGTTTGAAATGGAATGAAAGTTACGAACAAACCTAGCGGTCAAACGCATATTTGTTTGTTGTTGTTTTTTTTTCTCACAAAATAGTTTTCGGCTGTACAGTGGGAAACCTTCAATACATGTATATAAAGTTGACTCGACAGTTGTTTTAGGTTACACGACACCAATAAAAGAGGCAAAAGTCGACAATCGCTTTTGTTTAATAAATCGATATTTTTGTGTTTTCTTAGTCATTTGTATGGTCTTCTTTTTGTGTTTAAGTTATTTTGTCAAACAAATCTGATTATTTTGAAAATAATTGATATGAAAGATCGTACATACACTCTTTAAGAAATGTGCCGTGATATGACATAGGGAATGGGATGTGTCGTCGTGTCGCCTGCATAGCCGGCATGCAACCCAGCTGTCACGTGCATTTATTTTTCTCCAAAACTGGTTACATACAGCACCTCTATCTAATCTCAGTCACCTACTGCCGAATAGTTACGATTGAGAAGTCCCGCTGAAAACTAGTTATTAACAATCAGCTGGTCAGTTGTGCAAAACGATTCAAATAACAAGTATATGTAACCAACAGCAGTAGCAAAACGGTTTATTTAATGACATGGGCCAAAGTCCTTTTTAAGGCCATTGATCATGGCTGTCAGACGCCTTTAGCATAGCGGAAAAAAAGCTATACAAACACGGCAACTATCAGATAAATTAGTCTATAGCTAAATAAGGCAGGGATGCCAGGCATACCCCGGGTCCTCATATAATGCAGCTTCGGCACGGAAGGACCTCATTAACTTCGAAAAATACATAGACAAAATATACACTTGTCGTCGTACATTTTGTTGGGCAAAACTGAAACAATAATCATTATTGATCAGGGTCATATGTTGTTTGTTGGGAATTTGTCGAAATTTTCACGTGCGATATAATTTGCTTGTGATTGGGCATTACAATTAACGGCTTTAATCGATTACCTGTAAATAGCTTGTATGTTTAAAAAGTCAACCAAACACCTCTATTTGTAACTTCCGGTAGAACGATGTTTATGATTTTTGTGATAAATTGATACTATTTCGTAGTGTTTCGAGCCTGATTAGTGTCGAATTTAAAACATTAGTAAGGTTAGTTTAAGTTTTCATATCCTAGTTCATGCACTTCCAAAAGTAGGGGGACAGAACGAATTATGGAGACTTCGTACCATGGAGACTAAGTGCCAGGAGACTACGTACCACTATACTGTAGACTTCGTACCACATATGAATAAATAGACGATCTGTTCAAATTGTGTTTATATGTCTATATTAAGTTATCCTATCCTTTACATAAAATTTCTTCGTTCATTAGGCTTATGTCTTTCAATAATAATTGTTTAAAATACTTCAAATGTAACTTGCAAGATACTTGATAATACATGTATCCTTCTTTCCTATAGATTCAGCCATTCCTATTGACCTTTTCGACATTGTTTACCAAGGTGTTCCAAATACGCCAGAAATCTAGGTCAGGGGGATTGCACACTGAGCGTATAATTGCTTCCGCTGTTTAGATAATTGTTGTTCAGAAAAATTATTCTGCATTTTGCATATGACTGGAAAGAAAACAGTTACTTGTTGTGAAAAAGTATATGTAAGTCAGCTTTTATACATATTTATGCTTTATATGCACTTTGTTATGTTTTAAACAGGTTCAAATTTAACATTCTAAACGTGGGTGGGGTATGGGAATTAATCATTTAATGATTGGAAAACTACGCTATAAAAGCAACAGATTTTATGTTGGCATTAGATTTAATACCTTTCTTTCAAATAGGTTATGAAATAATAAAGAGAACGCCAGTATATTTATTTGTATGCACGTTATGTTTATCCATAACAGTCCTTAAATGTGTCATCAGTGTTTGTCAATAGAAAACATATAGGCAATATATAGAACTTTTAATGTATATACAGAATTGCATAGAGTATAACCAGTTCAGTATGAAAAAAACAAAATACATAATATTATTGTGTGCTTGTATTGCAGTATATCTTTGCAATAATAATAATAATAATAATACTTTAATTAACTTTATTTGTTTCAGGTAACTATCACAGAATCTGGATGTCTCACCCTGATTCTCCAGGGGATTATTCCTGCTTGAATTAGCATATTGTGACACACAACACCACTAATGTAATTACATTTATAAAAAATATATAAATATTATGTTATGTGTGTTCAAGTTAAGTAATATTAATTGTCAAAATTCAAGTCCTATTATAATAATAATGTAAATGAATTGTTGTTATCATAACAGATGGTTGTTAATGGATTGTCATAAGTATTGAGTAATTACACATCTTTGCGCATACAAAGTTCCAAGTCGAAACATCCTCGGGCAAAACATCATTGGTGCAAAACATTCCGGAACCTGCAGACTGTGGAAAAGTGATCCATTGGTGACCTGAATAATTTTCTTCGTCGATTTGGTCTGCCGGGCTTTCATCCTTAACTGCTTTGTGATTTTGTGTGAAACCACAGCGGGAATTAGCTATATATATTTTATAGAAAAATTGTTCATTGTGACATTGGAACCAGTATTAACTGTGACCGTTCAAGTTCCTGTTCAAATTGGGAACACTGGAAATGTAAACTCAATAGCTGGTGATGAACTTGCTTGGGTTTTTACTGAACTGTACTAAAACCTCTGAAAAAGTTACTTAGTACAGGTTCTACACAGGAATATACTAATTAAAACAATCCATGCGCATTACTATGTATTTTTTGTGATACTTGTTTCAGTATAATTGAATACTTTATGTAATTTTGTTTATTTGTATGCTGTGGATGTAATTTTGAAAAGCTTTGTATTTATAGCTTATGATTAAAAGAGAATACCCCGGTGACATGGACTTTTTTATTGTTGTGTTGTTGATAAAGTGAAGATAATTAAGCTGCATATATTCCTTATGATGGTACTAGTAGGACACAGGTCTATTATGTGGAACTGCAGGACACATCCTGTATTTACTGCAGCCAAGTCTACAATAACAGACTTTACTGCGGTTAGTTAACCTACTCACTTTTCCTTATCCGATCAAAGCGGTTGACCAGTACCAAATCTACATACTTTAAAGTAACTACTGTCCTTTTTGAAGCAGAGGTAGTGAGAGAATGGCCATAGAAATTAAAATTATTTTATTACCAATCCCACACAAGTTATGTGGCCGGGCAGGGGCTCGAACTCGCGAACATCCGGATTGACAGCCCAGCTCTCTACCAACTAAGCTAGCTGGGCCCGGTTTGTATTCAGGTTGCAATTGTCAAAAGAAAAAAATCTTAAAAATGATATATACATTAAATTAATATATCTGTGAGAAACCCCACTCACCAAATCAATTAAAACTAATTTTATGGGTCCATGAAAATGTACTCAATGTTGGGCTATTTTCTACACATTTAGTACATGTGTAAAAAATTGACCTGTTAAATGTTTTAAAAATAGGTAGGTGGACTTTTTTAAAGTACCATGTCAAAAGAGTTTGTATGGTTTACTTCTAACCGTAGGGTTAGTGCGGTGTTTCGTGTTCATTTTTGCCTATTTTGACACACTACTCGTGTGACCATTAATACTGTTATACAGCCAGGTCTAAATTATGTGTGTGAATGTTAAAATCGTAAATTAAAGCAATACGTCTTCATATAAAGTTAATTCATTGTTTATTTTGAGTTTTAATAGCAGTTTATGTAAAACTGCATTAGCAGCTGATCGATGTTTACTTTACGGCGAGAAAACGGAACCCCCCTGACCTCTAAATCTTTCGTTATCTCGCCAGTCTCGTTACGCGTGATTTGACAATGTCGAAATCGTGAATAGATTCGGCCACCCCCAGATAATGGAAATAAAATATTATTTCTTATAAAACTTGTGATAGTTATCTGTATTTAGACAATTCTATTACATAAATATTGCTTTGGGTTTAAAAAATTGTGAATTTCATATTTTGTCTGAGAAAATTAAGATATAAAAAAAAAATCCCAAAAATTTCTACACACATCGTGCATAAGCCAAGAATTTTGTAAACATTCATTTTCAAACAGTATGCTAGAGTGTGTTTGTTTAATAAAGAATGCTTCTAATGAATTATATCAAAATTGTAACAAAATTGTAGTGTTTTCTCGTGAAAATGAAGACTGAACCAAATTTATGGTTTGCTTGGGTGTCTTCCTAAAATTGGTCAGTAACTAAGTGAATGGCTGATCTCTACATTATCTGGCCTTTATTTAGTAGGAGAGACCTTAAATTTATAGATAAAAGTCTCACTGGTGTTGAAATTAAACTCGTTCAGTGTAAAAAAGCAGTTTAACTCTTAAGTGGCCGAATGTTTGGGAAAAGAGGCTATATTGTATATAATGACCTATATAATAAGACAGAATAATTCTATCATATGTATATCATATTTGTTATGATAAATCATACAAATAAAACATATAATTTATTACGATACAAATAAAGTATTAACTTTTAACTGTTTAAGAAATTTAGAATTGAAAATATAACCTTATTATAACTCATTAACTTGTGTATATTTATTTGCTTGTGATCAATAAAATTAATGACACTTAAACGCCTTATTAAATAATATGGGTGATAATTGATTGTTAATTGTCTGTTAACATGCAAACTTTTTAACTTTGACTTGGATCGTGTTTATGTTCTTGATATGAGGCGCGTCGTGATAAAACGGGTCTTAATGCATGTGCGTAAAGTGTCGTCCCAGATTAGCCTGTGCAGTCCGCACAGGCTAATCCAGGACGGCACTTTCCTCCTACAGTGGATTTATGTTTAGAAGAGACTTGAACAAGAAAATACCATACAAGCGGAAAGTGCCGTCCTGGATTAGCCGACATATAACAAAACTTTGTGCATGTTCCCGACATGTATGCCCTTAATAATATTGTTATCTAAAGAAATTATCAAGCTCTATTATTTTATTTAATATTTTCATTTCTTAAATTAAAATTAACCAAAAGTTATCTTACACATGTTAAAATTATTATATAATATGAATTTAATTATGAACATAATTCTCATTGTTCATCTTCTCCATTCTCATTGTTCATCTTCTCCATAATGTAAATACATGATTTTCATTTGGATATGTATGTGTGTCCTAATGTCTTATAATTTCCTGGAATAAACTTGTAAAAATGCATTAAAATTAATTTCTTCAATTGTTAACCACGAAGACAATACCGGTAATATTACATGATTAAACAGTGTTTGTGTCATTATTCGCGCCTCTATTGTTAACTTCCACTGTGGTGTTAACAGCTAACGAAAAGCGTGAACATGTGTATATTTCCTATATATACGCCATATGTGGTACGAAGTCTCCAATAATGGTACGATATTGTAGTGGCACAAGGTTGTAGTAGTACCAACTCTCCAACATCCGACAGAACTGAGTCGGCAGCTAACTATGGTCGATATGTGTTTTCATTTTAGTGCTGTCATTATCAGCAGATAGATCAGTGTTGATTTAGCTTATACTATTGTACTAATTCAGAAACCTAAGCAAAACGTTTATTTTCTGTTGGCCTAGAACTTTTGTATAAAATAAACACAAAAGAACAACTCCTTGAAACTAATAGCTATGCTAGTCTTATTTACAAGACGTGCATCAAATTTAGTGTTACATTGTATATAGGGCTAATTTCATTGGAACATCTAATCTCCTTTTTCATGGTTGAAACCTGAATGTTTAAATTTTCATCAATTCCTATTTTATAATCAATAAAGTTATCCATCAATGTAGTTTACTTAGACAAAACCTAAACTGCTTAACATATGCTGAAATTTACCTAGGACATGCGTAAATTCTTATTTAAACCTGCGTATTCATCTACTGCATGTATGTACAGACATTATTTTTCCTTGTGTACACTTTCAATTTTATTAGTAGAATCCACTGACCAATAGAAATGACACAATGCCCTGAGTTAGTAGATTATCGATAAAATTGAATGCACCGTTACACAGCTGAGCGGTTATCGAGGTTTATTTAAATATGCAATGGTGTGTATGTTTAAATTGTTCATTCATCCAAAATGAAAGTGTCATTATACAAATATTTGTACCGGCGCATATTTAGGCTAACTTGGGCAAAACTTACGTTATTTCTTGTTAGTGACTTGAAAAATGCAGGTTTTCAAAAAATCTAATTGTGCTATTTGGAAAACTAAGACATACACACACAATAAACTGCAATATAATGTCTCAAATGGGTTTATTTTGAGTATTAATTAACTAATTTTATGAAAATCAATATAAGGTAAATATAAAATTTAAGATCGCGATTAAACAATCTCAGCAATGGCAAGTATTCATACTCGATTCGCAGCCTGGAATCGTGAGTATCCGAGTACTCGGATACTCGCAGCAGCCCTAATCCATTCACAATAACTATCTTCTTTCGGGACGTGAAAGTTGCGATCAAAATCTTGTCGGAACAATATAGACAAAGAAGGATTGGTTTTCACCACAGAAATTGTCCTTTCCAGGTTATGCGCTGCAGGGGTATATTGCCCATATAGAAAGTAGCTCAATATACGCCCAGTGCTAACAAGTTATGCTGATAGCTATGCCAAAACAAGTAACCCCTGCATTAACTTAAGTCTGTTAAATGGATAGTATTGGAAAAAGAAAAAAACAATACATATAATAGATTAACCAAATTGAGCTGTCTGTTAATTAACTGAAATTGCTCATTTAAGTCAAACGAAAGCCACATGGTTAATGTTCTTAAATATAAAATAAAAAAAATGTTGGCAACTTACATGTTTTCCATATTTCATTTTTCATATTTATATTTTTAGCCGCAATGATTACATTGTCCAAAAAGTTGAAAGCTGGGACAGTGGTGAAGAAGGATGATGAGCCGAAAAGGATATCAATTAGAGATAAGCTTCTTGTTAAAGGTTTGCTTTATTAATCATTATTCAATCCATGTTTTTATATAAGATGAAATCTACTTTATTGTAAACACATTGTAATTAGTGAGTTTCTTTATTTAAACAAAATAATAAAGATATATAGGATCTGACACGAATTGTCATTTCATACCATATTTTATTAAACGAGTTCAGGAATTTTGTTAGTAAGCGAGCCTCTGGCAAGCTTACTTACGAATTTCCTGGACGAGTTTAATAAAATTTGATATGAAATGACAATGAGTGTCAGATTTGTTTATCACATGCTTTTTAAAGAAATAAAGCCCTTCTAATTTTAACAGTTGGTAAATCCTCAAAGTTGTGTACTGACGTGACGTCATTTCATGTTGACGACGTCATTTCACCCAAATAACGTCATGCGATTGGTCAGTCAACGAATATGTAGCCAATGAAAATGCTCAAAATGTTATCTTACACATGTGTAAGTTAAAAATATTCATAATGGCTGTATTACACAGAAAACAAGGTATAGCATGTGATAAAAATTAAAATTATGTGCCTCCCAGGGATTTCAATTAATGAAGAATCCTGTTTCTTGACGCAAGCAAATTGCAATGTATTCATTTTTGACCCAAGCAAATAATCAGCTTTGCATCATTTTGATGCAGCTGTTTTCCATCTGCCAATTCCAAAAGCATTAGAAAATATTTTATCACACTAATGGTGTTTGTTTTTTTGCCAGTTTTTAAAGTTCTGCTCCTTTATGAACACAAAGAACCATTTGCAGAGCATTAAACAATCATTCTAAAACACAAGGAACCATTTGCAGAGCATTAAACAATCATTCTAAAACACAAAGAACCATTTGCAGAGCATTAAACAATCATTCTAAAACACAAAGAACCATTTGCAGAGCATTAAACAATCATTCTAAAACACAAGGAACCATTTGCAGAGTATTAAACAATCATTCTAAAACACAAGGAACCATTTGCAGAGCATTAAACAATCATTCTAAAACACAAAGAACCATTTGCAGAGCATTAAACAATCATTCTAAAACACAAAGAACCATTTGCAGAGCATTGAACAATCATTCTAAAACACAAAGAACCATTTGCAGAGCATTAAACAATCATTCTAAAACACAAGGAACCATTTTCAGAGCATTAAACAATCATTCTGAAACACAAGGAACCATTTGCAGAGCATTAAACAATCATTCTTAAAACACAAGGAACCATTTGCAGAGTATTAAACAATCATTCTAAAACACAAAGAACCATTTGCAGAGCATTGAACAATCATTCTAAAACACAAAGAACCATGTGCAGAGCATTGAACAATCATTCTAAAACACAAAGAACCATTTGCAGAGCATTGAACAATCATTCTAAAACACAAAGAACCATTTTCAGAGCATTGAACAATCATTCTAAAACACAAAGAACCATTTGCAGAGCATTGAACAATCATTCTAAAACACAAAGAACCATTTGCAGAGCATTAAACAATCATTCTAAAACACAAGGAACCATTTGCAGAGTATTAAACAATCATTCTGAAACACAAAGAACCATTTGCAGAGCATTAAACAATCATTCTAAAACACAAGGAACCATTTGCAGAGCATTAAACAATCATTCTTAAAACACAAGGAACCATTTGCAGAGTATTAAACAATCATTCTAAAACACAAAGAACCATTTGCAGAGCATTAAACAATCATTCTAAAACACAAGGAACCATTTGCAGAGCATTAAACAATCATTCTAAAACACAAGGAACCATTTGCAGAGCATTAAACAATCATTCTGAAACACAAGGAACCATTTGCAGAGCATTAAACAATCATTCTAAAACACAAGGAACCATTTGCAGAGCATTAAACAATCATTCTGAAACACAAGGAACCATTTGCAGAGCATTAAACAATCATTCTGAAACAGAAAGAACCATTAGCAGAGCATTAAACAATCATTCTAAAACACAAAGAACCATTTGCAGAGCATTAAACAATCATTCTAAAACACAAAGAACCATTTGCAGAGCATTAAACAATCATTCTAAAAACACAAGGAACCATTTGCAGAGTATTAAACAATCATTCTAAAACACAAAGAACCATTTGCAGAGCATTAAACAATCATTCTAAAACACAAAGAACCATTTGCAGAGCATTAAACAATCATTCTAAAACACAAAGAACCATTTGCAGAGCATTAAACAATCATTCTAAAACACAAAGAACCATTTGCAGAGCATTAAACAATCATTCTAAAACACAAAGAACCATTTGCAGAGCATTGAACAATCATTCTAAAACACAAGGAACCATTTGCAGAGTATTAAACAATCATTCTAAAACACAAGGAACCATTTGCAGAGCATTAAACAATCATTCTAAAACACAAGGAACCATTTGCAGAGCATTAAACAATCATTCTAAAACACAAGGAACCATTTGCAGAGTATTAAACAATCATTCTGAAACACAAAGAACCATTTGCAGAGCATTAAACAATCATTCTAAAACACAAAGAACCATTTGCAGAGCATTAAACAATCATTCTAAAACACAAATAACCATTTGCAGAGCATTAAACAATCATTCTAAAACACAAAGAACCATTTGCAGAGCATTAAACAATCATTCTAAAACACAAGGAACCATTTGCAGAGTATTAAACAATCATTCTGAAACACAAAGAACCATTTGCAGAGCATTAAACAATCATTCTAAAACACAAGGAACCATTTGCAGAGCATTAAACAATCATTCTTAAAACACAAGGAACCATTTGCAGAGTATTAAACAATCATTCTAAAACACAAAGAACCATTTGCAGAGCATTAAACAATCATTCTAAAACACAAGGAACCATTTGCAGAGCATTAAACAATCATTCTAAAACACAAGGAACCATTTGCAGAGCATTAAACAATCATTCTGAAACACAAGGAACCATTTGCAGAGCATGAAACAATCATTCTAAAACACAAGGAACCATTTGCAGAGCATTAAACAATCATTCTGAAACACAAGGAACCATTTGCAGAGCATTAAACAATCATTCTGAAACAGAAATAACCATTAGCAGAGCATTAAACAATCATTCTAAAACACAAAGAACCATTTGCAGAGCATTAAACAATCATTCTAAAACACAAAGAACCATTTGCAGAGCATTAAACAATCATTCTAAAAACACAAGGAACCATTTGCAGAGTATTAAACAGTCATTCTAAAACACAAAGAACCATTTGCAGAGCATTAAACAATCATTCTAAAACACAAAGAACCATTTGCAGAGCATTAAACAATCATTCTAAAACACAAAGAACCATTTGCAGAGCATTAAACAATCATTCTAAAACACAAAGAACCATTTGCAGAGCATTGAACAATCATTCTAAAACACAAAGAACCATTTGCAGAGCATTGAACAATCATTCTAAAACACAAGGAACCATTTGCAGAGTATTAAACAATCATTCTAAAACACAAGGAACCATTTGCAAAGCATTAAACAATCATTCTAAAACACAAAGAACCATTTGCAGAGCATTAAACAATCATTCTAAAACACAAGGAACCATTTGCAGAGTATTAAACAATCATTCTGAAACACAAAGAACCATTTGCAGAGCATTAAACAATCATTCTAAAACACAAAGAACCATTTGCAGAGCATTAAACAATCATTCTAAAACACAAATAACCATTTGCAGAGCATTAAACAATCATTCTAAAACACAAAGAACCATTTGCAGAGCATTAAACAATCATTCTAAAACACAAAGAACCATTTGCAGAGCATTAAACAATCATTCTAAAACACAAAGAACCATTTGCAGAGCATTAAACAATCATTATAAAACACAAGAACCATTTGCAGAGCATTAAACAATCATTCTAAAACACAAAGAACCATTTGCAGAGCATTGAACAATCATTCTAAAACACAAAGAACCATTTGCAGAGCATTAAACAATCATTCTAAAACACAGAGAACCATTTGCAGAGCATTGAACAATCATTCTAAAACACAGAGAACCATTTGCAGAGCATTGAACAATCATTCTAAAACACAGAGAACCATTTGCAGAGCATTGAACAATCATTCTAAAACACAAAGAACCATTTGGAGAGCATTAAACAATCATTCTAAAACACAAAGAGCCATTTGCAGAGCATTAAACAATCATTCTAAAACACAAAGAACCATTTGCAGAGCATTAAACAATCATTCTAAAAAACAAAGAACCATTTGCAGAGCATTAAACAATCATTCTAAAACACAAAGAACCATTTGCAGAGTATTAAACAATCATTCTAAAACACAGAGAACCATTTGCAGAGCATTAAACAATCATTCTAAAACACAGAGAACCATTTGCAGAGCATTGAACAATCATTCTAAAACACAAAGAACCATTTGGAGAGCATTAAACAATCATTCTAAAACACAAAGAGCCATTTGCAGAGCATTAAACAATCATTCTAAAACACAAAGAACCATTTGCAGAGCATTAAACAATCATTCTAAAACACAAAGAACCATTTGCAGAGCATTAAACAATCATTCTAAAACACAAAGAACCATTTGCAGAGTATTAAACAATCATTCTAAAACACAAAGAACCATTTGCAGAGCATTAAACAATAATTATAAAACAAAATTCCTGCGACTTCAGTATTATGATGCCTGAAATATTAATTTGAGACGCGTCGTTGGAAAAGCGGACTTAATGCATGTGCGTAAAGTGTTGTCCCGGATTAGCCTGTGCAGTCTGCACAGGCTAATCCGGGATGGCACTTCCTGCTTTTATGGTATTTTCTGTTACAAAGAAGTCTCTTCTAAACATAAATCCACTGTAGGCGGAAAGTGCCGTCCTGGATTAGCCTGTGCGGACTGCACAGGCTAATCCGGGATGACACTTTACGCACTTACATTAAGTCCGGTTTTCCCATGACCGGGACGACACTTTACGCACATGCATTAAGTCCGGTTTTCCCATGACGCGCCTCATTTGGATTTTTTGACACCTCAAATTTTCAAGCCGGGGTATTGTTTTAATATTATTAGTTCTCACTATTCTTAATAACAGAACGTGTGAGACTGTTGAACACATAATTGAGATGTAATGGATAATTATGGATTACATTATTACAGCTGGTTTCCCTGTTGGATCTCCAGTTATATCAATGCACAGTTTCAGTGTATGCAGATCTGTTTTCTCAGAATAATTGTTTTGCCCCATGTTACTTATTTTGAATACTGCGTGATTGTTCTGAAGCATTGTTCTCTTGAAAATTTATCATTTATGCATTGCAGAGGTTCAAGAAATGGAAGAAAATCTACCCAAAACGTGCAAAGTGAATTTTAGTGATCACAATTTACTTCATCTGTTTACTTTGACTATTTCACCTGAGGAAGGCTTCTGGAATGGAGGAAAGTTTAAATTTTCTATAAATGTACCAGAGGAATATAACATAGTTGTAAGTCATGTTTGAAACCAAAATCTAAACTTTATACATGTATTATTAACTTGTCTCAGGCCAGAGTTTTTTAATTTCTTGGTTCTCTGACATTTTTGGAAAAGTGTCCGGTTGGAGGAGGGAAAAAAATAAAAATAAAAATAAAAAAACAACACAGAATTGAGTAAATTAATGACTAGAATTTCACAAATGGACAGCGATATTAAAATCTTAATGCTTTATTACTTTAAAAAATCATATTACACAACATTAACTTAATCAGTGCATGATAACCATGACAGTAATATTTTTTTTTGCATTCCGTGTAACATGTTGAAACCCTTTCACAAGGTCAGTTACATTCTAAAAAAATTTTTTATATTTTTTTTTAAAATCGGGTCGGAAGATCAGAGAACCAAGAAATAAAAAAACTCGCCTCAGTTTTTTCTTATCAGTATGAAATATGATTAATATGTTAGCTATTGAGTCCTTGATTTTATTTTGTCACAAGTCGTCAACAATTTCTTTTCTAAAATCTCTTTTGAGTTGTTTGATAAATTGGTTAAGTATTGAAGCTTTGACACTTATCCATTAAACCTACCTCATAGTTGGTAGCGTTAAATTACATCCAAGTTTAGTAGTTCAGAAAGAGGCTATAGTGTATATACAAAACTTAGCATAGTAAGAGCATCAGTTGATGCAACTTGATGGTGTAATAAGGCCAAAAAATATAAATTCTGTGTTTTGGGCAACCCAACCCTACCTAGCGAAAAAAAAAAGACCCTAAAGTGTTTAGCAACTTTTGTTTTCCGTGAAATCTGTATTTATCAGATTTTAGATAATTTTCAATGTTTTTGACCGAAATGTGTCTTAAAAAAAAAAATTAAGAAAAAAACCTAACTTTTTTGAGTGCTTTGCCCGAAACACACAATTTATGTGGCGCGTCGTGAGAAAACCAGTCTTAATGCATGTGCGTAAAGTGTCGTCCCGGATTAGCCTGTGCAGTCCGCACTATCTAATCCAGGACTGCACTTTCCGCTTGTATGGTATTTTCTGTTTCAAGGAAGTCTCTTCTAAACATAAATCCACTGCAGGCAAAAAGTGTCATCCCGCATTAGCCTGTGCGGACTGCACAGGCTAATCCGGGACGACACTTTACGCACATGCATTAAGACCGGTTTTATCACGATGCGCCACTTTTTTTTTTTTTGGACGAAGCTTGTTAAGCACACAAGCATTCTGCTGATTCTTCCAGCCTCCAAATGTGACATGTGATACAAGAATCTGGCATCCGAACATTGGGGAGAATGGAGAGGTCTGTCTCAGCCTGCTACGGCAAAACTCAATAGACAGTCTTGGTAAGAGGACCTGACCAGTGGTGGTGTTAGTAAGGCCAAAAAATGTTTTTCTGTGTTTCGGTCAACCCGACCCTACCTAGCAAAAACCCCCTAAAGATTTAGCGACGCTTGTTTTCAGTGAAATCCGTATTTGTCAGATTTTAGATCATTTTCAGTTTTTTTGTTTTCCAAAATGTGTCTTTAAAAAAGGTAAATAATATCCGCAACCTGACCGTACCTAACTTTTTTGAGACTGTTGCCTGAAATACACAATTGATTCTTTGGCCTAATGTGTTAGTTAAGATTCCAAGCAAAGGAGTAGAAATTCAGTCATTATTAGTTCAGGTTTGAGACTCAAAAGTCAAGGTTGCAGTTGCTATTGCCTGTAAGTAATACAAGCACAGCTAGTCAGGAATATCTGCTTATACATGTATGATGACAATGGTGGAAAATTATTTATGAAGGCATATCGAATTGTGATGTAAATGAAAATTTTGATGTAAATGTTACTGTATTTCATGAAACAGTCTTTTCCCCAAATGTTTTGCATCAGTTGATCAACTTGATGAATGTTGAAGAGTCTACTGGGTATTTGAACAGTACATTTTGCTCTGCAGCAGTTCAGTATAGTCTAGTTTGGCATTAAAGCCGCAGTCCATGAAATCTTATTCGATTCATCATAATTTGGCAATAGTTAATGGTGTTTATTTGTCTTAAAACTGTTTCTTATTTTCCCCACACATTTTATACTTTCTATGTCCAAAAAATCTTGGTACGAACGGAATATACAATAATGTACATGCTGATTTACTCTAGAGGCATCACCAGTTATCGCATACAGAAAATCAACAATAAAAAATACCAAAACATTATTTTTGCACTGATTTCAATGCGTTTTTTAGCTCACCTGTGCACAACGTGCTCTTGGTGAGCTTTTGTGATTGCCTTTTGTCCGTCGTCCGTCGTGCGTCAACATTTCATATAATCAACATCTCCTAAACCGCTTGGCAGATTTTCACGAAACTTTATAGGAATGATCCTTGGGTGACCCTCTTTCAAAGTTGTTCAAATCGTTTCGGTCCGCTGCATATGTAGGTCACCAGAGCTAAAAATAGATTTAAAAACTTAAAACTTTAAAAATCTTCTTTTCTGAAACCACAAGGCTTGGAGCTGTCATATTTGATATCTGACATCCTCTAGTGGTCCTCTACAAAGATTGTTCAAATTATGCCCCTGGGGTCAAAACTGGCCACGCCCCGGGGGTCACATGGTTTATATAGACTTGTATAGCAAAATGACTTTAAAAATCTTCTCTGAAACCGTAAGGCCCAGAGGTTTCATATTTGGTATGTAACATTGTATAGTGGTCCTCTACAAAGATTGTTCCAATGATGCCCCTGGGGTCAAAACTGGCCACACCCCAGGGGTCACATGTTTTATATAGACTTGAATAGCAAAATGACTTTAAAAATCTTCTCCTCTGAAACCGCAAGGCCCAGAGGTTTTATATTTGGTATGTAACATTGTATAGTGGTCCTCTACAAAGATTGTTGAAATGATGCCCCTGGAGTGAAAACTGGCCACATCCCGGGGGTCACATGGTTTATATAGTCTTGAATGGCAAAATGACTTTAAAAATCTTCTCCTCTGAAACCGCAAGGCCCAGAGGTTTCATATTTGGTATGTAACATTGTTTAGTGGTCCTCTACAAATATGGTTCAAATGATGCCCCTGGGGTCAAAACTGGCCACACCCAGGGGGTCACATGGTTTATATAGACTTAAATAGCAAAATGACTTTAAAAATCTTCTCCTCTGAAACCGCAAGGCCCAGAGGTTTCATATTTGGTATGTAACATTGTATAGTGGTGCTCTACAAAGATTGTTCAAATGATGCCCCTGGGGTCAAAACTGGCCACACCCTGTGGCTCACATGGTTTATATAGACTTAAATATCAAAATGACTTTAAAAATCTTCTTCTCTGAAACCGCAAGGCCTAGAGGTTTCATATTTGGTACGTAACATTGTATAGTGGTCCTCTACAAAGATTGTTCAAATGATGCCCCTGGGGTCAAAACTGGCCACACCCCGGGGTCACATGGTTTATATAGACTTGAATGGTAAAATGACTTTAAAAATCTTCTCCTCTGAAACTGCAAGGCCCAGAGGTTTCATATCTGGTATGTAAAATTGTATAGTGGTCCTCTACAAAGATTGTTCACATGATGCCTCTGGGGTGAAAACTGGCCACACCCCGGGGGTCACATGGTTTATATAGACTTCAATAGCAAAATGACTTTAAAAATCTCCTCTGAAACTGCAAGGCCCAGAGGTCTCATATTTGGTATGTAACATTGTATAGTAGTCCTCTACAAAGATTGTTCAAATGATACCCCTGGGGTCAAAACTGGCCACACCCAGTGGCTCACATGGTTTACATAGACTTAAATAGCAAAATGACTTTTAAAATCTTCTTCTCTGAAATTGCAATGCCTAGAGGTTTCATATTTGGTATGTGACATTGTATAATGGTCCTCTACAAAGATTGTTCAAATGATGCCCCTGGTGTAAAAACTGGCCACATACCGGGGGTCACATGGTTTATATAGACTTGAATAGCAAAATGACTTAGAATCTTCTCTTAAACCGCAAGGCCCAGAGGTTTCATATTTGGTATGTAACATTGTATAGTGGTCCTCTACAAATATTGTTCCAGTGATGCCCCTGGGGTCAAAACTGGCCACACCCCGGGGGTCACATGGTTTATTTAGACTTAAATAGCAAAATGACTTCTCCTCTGAAAGTTCAAGGCCCAGAGGTTTTATATTTGGTATGTAACATTGTGTAGTGGTCCTCTATAAAGATTGTTCAAATGATGCCCCTGGGGTCAAAGCTGGGCACACCCTGGGGCTCACATGGTTTATATAGACGTAAATGGCAAAATGATTAAAAAATTCTTCTCTGAAACAACAAGGCCCAGAGGTTTCATATTTGGTTAAAACATTATATTGAGACCTCGATTGGGATTGCATATGGGGTGGGTGGTGTCAAGGTCAAGGTCACTGTTACTAAAAATAGAAAAACGGTTTCCGCTCAATAACTTTAGAACGCATTGAGATATTTTAATGATACTTAATACATAGATACCTTATATTGACACCTCACATGGGATTGCATATAGGGTTGGAGGGGTCAAGGTCAAAGTCACTGTTACTAAAAATAGAAAAACGGTTTCCGCTCAATATCTTGAGAATGCATTGAGATATTTGAATAAAACTTAATACATAAATACATTATTTTGAGACCTTGATTGGGATTGCATATGGGGTGGGTGGGGTCAAGGTCAAGGATACCGTTATTAAATATAGAAAAATGGTTTCCGCTAAATATTTTGAGAAGGCATTGAGCTATTTTAATGAAACTTAATACATAAGTACCTTATATCAACACATTGCTTGGGATTGCATAAGGGGTGGGTGGGGTCAAGGTCACTTTACTGAAAATAGAAAAACAGTGTCCGCTCAATAACTTGATAAGGAAAGCATTGCGATATTTTAATGAAAGTTATTACACATATCTTATATCGAGACCTCACTTGGGTTTTCTTATGGGGTGGGTGAGGTCAAGGTCACTGTTATTAAAAGTAGAAACACGGTTTAAGCTCAATAACTTAAGAACGCATTGAGATATTTTAATGAAACTTCATACGTAGATACCTTATATCGAGACCTTGCTTTACGTATGTGGTGGGTTGGGTCAAGGCCAAGGTCACTGTTACTAAAAACAGAAAAACAGTTTTAGCTCAATAACTTGAAAACCTATTGAGATATTTTAATGAAACTTTATACTTAGATATCAGGTGAGCGACCTAGGGCCATAGTGACCCTCTTGTTTTGTATTTTGATCGGTGGGATGCCCATTAGAAATGATTTCTGCAAAGATGTATTTTTATTAACATATTTTTGGACTGCTGCTTTAAGAAATAAATATGTGAAGCCAATGCTGCCAAAATTATGATTGTGCCAAAAATACCCCTTACATGTGTATTTTAAAATATTTATTCCATAAAAAGGGAAAATATTTCTCTGCAGAATTTTATCTCTGAATATTGTACTATTATTTGTTCAGGTTGGGCTCCAACTAGAAAATTAAAGGATGTGGTATGGGGATTAAACTCGCTATTCTCGGTAAGTATTGCATTGATTTTAACTATAAGAGCTTAAATTGTGAAGCTTTGGCTTTTATACAAAGTGGTAATTAAGTTCACATTGTTTTATATTCCTTAAATTGTGTTTGTTATCTTTTAACATGTGTGATTGAGAAAATACAAATTGCAAATCACAAACTAAATATGATTAAAACATACTGGTTGTCGGGTTCCTATAATCGACATATATGAAAAGGAAAGAATTCATGTTATGGCTAGTGAAATAGTCATGGATATAAAAAGCCCTCTGCATGATTTTTGTAAAGTTTTGTAATGAAGGTATTCCAGAATTTGAATGTCATTAGAATGGAAAGGTTAGGCGTAAAAAAAATAAATATGTTTGTTTCAGCTTTCCCGACCTTATCCTAAATATATGTCCCAACCCTAAGACACTTTATTAAGTTTGATATTTTTTTGCTTTATTTACATTTTTTTTTCCAATAATTTTTTTTTTTTTTGGATAAATAAGTGTTTAGTTTTGATACATGTAGCATCCACTTCAAACCAATGTTTAAGGATATTACTGATATGTTTTTTCAGTTTCGGAATCCTTAAGTTGTGGAGCTGCAACGATTCAATCATGGCTCGATTCGATTTCAAATTCAAGTATCATTTAGTTCAATATTTCGATTTGATTTTTTTCCTATATAATATATGTTATATTGTATTCATGAGTCATGACTTGCAGTATAAGAAAGATTTATGTTATTTTATTATTATTAATGTCATTATGTTGCCGGTTAATGAATTATGTATGTACCTTAAATATATCAATATAAATAAGAAAATGGCAATCAATTTACATGACAAATCTACACAAAATCATATTTGTAATTACTAGTTTAATAACAAATCATCTATAAAAATTGGCTGGTTTAGTGTCGACAATGGAATTGGGCCATTAACAAGCGATTGATCGATGTATCAAAAGAATTGTTGCAGCTGTGTCAAGTTGATCATTAACCAAATAAAAAATAATAAAAAAATCAAAAAAATCCCTACCGACCCTATTTTTTGGTGCATGTAACCTGAAAAAACTTTTTTTTTTGCGCCTTACCAAACACTATGTCTGACTTCAGGATTTATTAAACTTTGATGACCCTCTGAATGTGGAGGCTGCAGAGCACTATGAACGAGACAAGGTAGGCAACTCAGTTACAACTTCACTGAGTGATCTCTCTTTATGAATTTAGTTTTTTCTATCTTTAGTAGAGATTTAGAATGCTTCAGTGAATATGTACATGCAGTTCTGCACTTAATGGTGACCTCATCAGAGATGTCGGGGTATATTGGTTTCCTTATGTTGGTCAGTTCATCGGTAGACCACTTTTCCGCTCTCAAAGTCCAACAGTTTTCATCCGATCTTCACCAAACTTTATGAAAATGTTTGAAGGCATTACATGTATATCTTAGCCAAGTTTGATGATCGACCAAATCGCCCCAGGAACTGCAGAGTTATGATCCTTATCTAAAATTGGCCTTTTTAGCAGTTTCTGCTTTCTGTGTCCAACAGTTTTCATTAGTGTTGTTAATCAGTGTCCAAACTTTTAGTCGATTTAATCAGCAACAAGTTCTGACTAAATAACCGATCAATCAGGATTCTTGAAAGTAAAGGAAATACACCCTCGACTGCAACGTTTCAATGATTTCATTGTTTTATTTAGTTTGGCAATAATTATGTGACTGATCTATATAGCAATTATGAAGGAAATACGCATAAAACATGTTTTTGTAAATACAGTTTGTGAACTGCATTATCCTACTAACATGCTTGACTATTGACAATATACATATCAAATAAATGAATTATTGAAAAGTTAAGCAGCCACACAAACATAATAAATCTTTATCTTGTGTTGGGTACAAAAATGCAAAATAAAAAAAAAATACAACAAACATGGCATAGATAAAACAACATGTAATGCTTAAGTGTCAAAAGAAATAAGCAAAACATATAGATTTGTTTAGCCAAGTATTACTTTTTTTATTTTTAGCTCACCGCAGCATGAAATGCTTGATGAGCAATTGGTATAGGGGATATATCATGCGTTGGCTGTCTTCTTTCATCATTAAATCTTGTATGAAATCCATAATGGGGCCAAATCGGGCCAGAAACACTCGAGTTATGTTGCCTTTTTCGAGGAAAGTGCAACAATTGCTTTTTTTTCAACCAGAGTTAACAGAGAGACTTATTCTATTGAACAATGTATTTAATTATATGTGCATGTGTGTTATTTGATTATATTATTTGGTCACTGAAACATATACCAGTAAATGAATCGGATCACGTGTTCAAGTTAAAAGAAAGGGATTGGAAATTTTTCAAGAAAGAACACTCATGCATATATATCTTCAATTAATCGACTAATCCCAAATCGTAATCGACTAATTAATCATTACCTATTAGTCGTTGATTAATCGGCGAAATGATTAATCGGCACAACACTAGTTTTCATCAAAAATTGATATTTCAAAGATTGCTTTTAACCTAGAGTGGGCATAACTGTTTTACAAACAGCTTTTTTATTATATTTTTTTAAAGCTCAGATATTGCTCAAGATTGGTTGGAATATTTATAAAATACATGTATATGAGGCGCGTCATGGGAAAACCGGACTTAATGCATGTGCGTAAAGTGTCGTCCCGGATTAGCCTGTGCAGACTATGATGATTTTTAAAACAGATATTTTAAAAGTATTTTTGGTATAAAGCATACTGCCATACTATGAAAAGCATACTGCCATACTATGAACAAATCCACAAATTAATGATAGTATCAGCAGTACACCGTGGTAGGTAAAAGTATTTCTTGAAATGCCTCATAATGTTCATGAAATTGCAATTTTACACTTTTTATTTAGCAACCATCTACTAGTGATTGTATCTTATGTACCCACTGGCAGCTAATAATGTTACCCGTATTAGAAGTGATCTGTCATGTATGTGAAAATGAAGTTATTTCACTGTGTGCTTATTTTTATTTCAGGAATCATTTAAGAGCAAAGTAAGAGACTATATTCAACTCTATGCAAGCAGATAGCGGTGTGTGGACAGCTTGTAAACAGTGTATATGTCTTGTAGATTTATTAGCAAACATTTTGCATTTAACAGTATCCATATGAAGTACATGTATTTGTTTTTACAATAAACTGTATGAAATTGTATTGAAATTGCTCACTTATGAATGAGAAATGTTTTGTCAATTTGTATTATGTCTACCACTTTAGTATCTCTACAATAGGGACAGATTTTCAGAGCAGAAAAGCAGGATGCTGTACATACATGTGTAAAAGTGGTAAATGACATTGCTTAAAAAATCTTAAATTTAAAGGATAAAAAAGAGCCTGGGTTATTGCTTGCTAGGCTGATGTCGATGAAATATTCGAGCCAGAGCTCCAGATAAGAGGGGTATTCATGTAAAAACCTTTTAAAATATTGCAAATACACTTTAGAAATTTTAACTAGGGGGTCTAGTACCCTTCAGAAAATTAAATTGGGGGTACTGGTCAAATTTTGAAATCTTGCCAAAAAGTTATAAACTTTAAAAATCAAGTTTCTTAATGTATCTAAATTAAACACTACTAGTACTTTTGTGCACATTTATATACTTCAGACTTAATAACATGGGATTAAAATATTTAGGACCACTCGGATCTTAAGCTCGGAAAATACCCTTTACGATTCTCCAATAAACTTTAGAGCTAATGGTCAGGGGGTAAAATACCCTTTATGATTCTCCAATAAACTTTAGAGCTGATGGTCAGGGGGTAAAATACCCTTTACGATTCTCCAATAAACTTTAGAGCTGATGGTCAGGGGGTAAAATACCCTTTACGATTCTCCAATAAACTTCAGAGCTGATGGTCAGGGGGTAAAATACCCTTTACGATTCTCCAATAAACTTTAAAGCTGATGGTCAGGGGGTAAAATACCCTTTACGATTCTCCAATAAACTTTAAAGCTGATGGTCAGGGGGTAAAATACCCTTTACGATTCTCCAATAAACTTTAAAGCTGATGGTCAGGGGGTAAAATACCCTTTACGATTCTCCAATAAACTTTAAAGCTGATGGTCAGGGCGTAAAATACCCTTTGTCAAAAGATGTCAGGGGGTACAAATCCCTTTAGCGTTAAACATTATCTGGAGCCCTGATTCGAGCCTTTCTGCTGGATAGTTTAGATCTGTTCATCTTTTTTACTGGATTCCCTGTTTAGTGGCATCAAGACAAATTAAATGCAACAACTAGCATTCTGCATTCATTGCTGCTGTGTTGCGTCTATAACTGATGTTGTAACAAAGTGTTTTGATGTTACATATCTACAATATTTGTCTATTGTTTTGTATATAGCATTTTCTTAACATGTATTCATAAAAATAAATTTTATTTTTGAAAAAAAACAAAACAATTTCTACTGGTAAATTTATATTAAACATATGTCTTGAAAGAAGTTGTTATAGGAACAGATTTTGGTGAAAATACATGTTCCTGTGTATTTTGGTGAATTTACTTAACATTACCAGTGAAAAACACATAAAAATCTTACCTTTACCAAGCAAATGAAATACAGGATATTTGTTGAGTTCAGTGTAAGATCGTATTTTATTTCACGAGTGTTCATAGAAAATAATATTTTCATGAGTGGCGCAGCCACGAGTGAAAATATGTATTTTCTATGACCACGAGTGAAATTTTCTTCTTATTTTATGCTTTTGGACAATAAATAAGTAAATTGTGTGAGATAAGCTTAAACGTCACAAGTTCGTGTATTCTGACGTCATAAAAATGACATCAAAAATGATTCCAAAACTTCACTCGTTAGTATGCAGGGAAAAAGTGTCATATTTAGTGAGTCGTTGTCACAAAATTATAATTTTGTGAATTTTACATTGTGTTTTATGTAAACACATGCATGTACATACTGTACACGTATAAAATTTGCCAAGTTGTAAACCAATATTTGTAGATCGATGCTATTTATGGAAAAATAGTCCGTTTTATGTTATATTTTTACTGCAGTGAAAATATTAAATCTTATATTTTCACTGCACCAACAGTGAAATATAACATTTTATTTCACCAATAAAATTCAATATTTCACTGAAAAGCATATAATAAAAAATCATCATGGATATGCTTTGGAGTTGTGGTACATAAGCAAAATTTGAAGGTATCCCTGTTGATTTTTGAAACAGTGTTAATGTGACAGTCGAGCAATAATGTACCTCAGTATTGCAATAGTTCTGTGATTCGTAATCAGTCATCAAAATTAGCACTTTGGGCATGGAAGCGTGAATTCTTATCCAATTACTCGTAAGCAAAAAAGTGTTACCAGCCCACCTATATAAAACGGAGAATCTGGGCGAGCCCAGTTTGGCTGTCCGGCTAGTGCAGTGGTTGGTACACTCGCTTCTCACCTAGGCGTCCCGGGTTCACTTCCCACTTGGCGCATGTGAGTTTGGTTGGTGGGTCACCATACTGGACAGGTGGGGTTTCCTCCGGGTACTCCGGTTTCCCCCCACAGCACAAGACCACACCAAAACTAAAATATCTTTCAGTGAAAAAAATAGCTGGAAATTGCAGCTATGATTCAAAATTCGTCCCAACTTTCGTATCTAGTAAGTTAATTAGGTAGGAGTGCTGGGACACACTCCGGGTCCTCACATAATGCAGCCTCAGGCACGGAAGGACCTCATAAACTTCGAAATACACACGCAAGCCCAGTTCAAAATTATCCAGTTCAGGGCATAGGGGCTTGTGCTAATTTTGACCACTGTGTAGTTGCTTTATTCCCATTGTGAAGGAATTTTTTATGTATAAAATTGTGCAAATAAGGTAGACTTGTTTTGTTCTTGTAGTGTTATTGTCGATAATAAAATAGTGTTTATTTTTTGAGAAGCTTAATGTAATTTTCCGAATTATCCAATTGACATGTTTATTTGAGGCGTGTCGTGGGAAAACCACACTTAATGCATGTGCGTAAAGTGTCGTCCCACAGGCTAATCCGGGATAGCACTTTCCGCCTACAGTAGATTTATGTTTAGAAGAGACCTCCTTGAAACAGAAAATACCATAAAAGAGGAAAGTGCCGTACTGGATTAGCTTGTGCGGACTGCACAGGCTAATCGGGGACGACACTTTACGCACATGCATGAAGACCGGTTTTCTCATGACGCGCCACATTTAGTGTAAATATTGTTTATCTATTTTATTTATTGTATGAAAACAAGACCTTATTAGCCCAGGGACCATACCCACAAAGCTCCTTAATAAAAACTTCATAGTTTGGCAATAGTTCTTATGAATGTTAATGGTGTTTATTTGTCTGAAAACTGTTTCTAATTATTTACGAAAGGCATTCTATACTTTCTATGTTCCACAACATTTGGTGTGAACAGAGTATATCATGTACATGATGGTTTACTCCAGAGGCAACACCAGTTATCGCATGCTGAAAAATAGGCCATAAAATGTTACCGCCAATTTCAATGCGGTCATTTGTATTTTGATCGGTAAGATGTCCATTAGAATGAATTTCTGCAAAATTTTATTTTTATTTACATATTTCTGGACTGCTGCTTTAAGTCTGTAGCTATTAATGTTTATTTTTGTCTTTCATGTTTTTATTCTTGTCATGCATCAACAGGTGCATCTTTAAAAATGATTTTAAGTATGACTTGAGTAAAGATTTTCCTTAGGAGCTTTGTGGAAATGGTCCCAGACTTGTTAAAACAATACTTGTAATGTAATACTGGTAATACATGTACCAAAATCTCATCAAGAGCTTATACTGCATGTACTTGACATACAATTTAGGTTATGCACCATGTTTATTCAAATTGTGTGCAACTGTTATACCTTGATTTGTTTAATTACAAAAAGTACAAAGTGACAGATAGAGCCCACTAAAATGTATAAGAGCTATCGCCACGAAACTTGGCAGTCTGTTAGGGTCCATGGGGCCAAGACTGCCTGCATGAGGTGAGCCTCCTGGTGACAGTAAATTTCCCTGATTTTTCCCTTAAAGGATTTTTTTTCTGATTTTCCATGTTTGCCAGTCAGTATACACCATGAAAAGTATGTCAGGACCTTTGTAATGTGCTTGTTATGGAACTAGAAGCCTTGTACATGTATTTGAGGGGCGTCGTGAGAAAACTGGTCTTAATGCATGTGCGTAAAGTGTCATCCCGGATTAGCACAGGCTAATCCAGGACGGCACTTTCAGCTTTTATGGTATTTTCTGTTTCAAGGAAGTCTCTTCTAACCATAAATCCACTTTAGGCGGATAGTGCCATCCTGGATCCGGGACAACACTTTACGCACATGCTAAGCCCGGTTTTCCCACGACACGCCTTATTTTTATTACATGAAGCATGTTTCTGTCTCACTTGCCAGTGTATTTGATGTGTCATTACATGGTCATGTGTGTTTACCTTAACAATTGTAATAGAATTCATTATTATTCGCTTTAATAGGATTGTTTTATGGTGATACATAAATAAATTCATAAATTTGAGTAAGAGTTGTTGCTTATCTTGATATGAGGCGTGTTACGGGAAAAATGGGCTTAATGCACGCGCATACAGTGTCGTCTCGGCTCAGCCTGTGCAGTCTACACAGGCTAATCCAGGACGACACTTTCCGCCTACAGTGCATATATGTTTAAAAGAGACTTCCTTGAATCAGAAAATGCCAGGCTGATCCGGGACGACACTTTACACGCATGCATTAAGCCTGGTTTTCACATGGCATGCCTCATTTTGTTTAAAACAAAATTCGAAATGCAATCTGACTAAAGTGCACAATCTTCTTGCAGGAAAATCCGACGAGGGTCTGTTGATTCATTGACCACTGTAAATATACAGCGATAATATGTCAATCAATCAGTTCTATTTTCACTTCATTATGTTGTAAGGCAGAGGCTTATTGAGTTATTAAGTCTCTGGCTGTTTCATTTATTTTTATTTTGTGTTAAATTGTTTAATTCTGGTACAGAATCAACAGATGCTTCTAATGGTACCATATTTCAATCAGAAAATAAAGATTTTCACATAGCAACTGGTATTTGAAATTTTGACTTAAGTTAAGATTTTCTTTGGGAGCTTTTTGCATATGGGCCCTGGATAGAATCAGTACTTCTTGTCCTTTGATGAAGATCATTCAAAAGCACCCCAAGTAGGAATCAAATGCACAATCTTCTCATTGCAAGACACCATGCCCATTTCACCAATGCAACTTGCATTATCAATCATTTATGGAAATAAAACATAATTCCTATAAAACAAATCTTTTGTTTGTGGGTTAAACTGCCTTTGATTGCATACAACAGTTTGTGAAGTACAGGTATTTGTAAAAACAACGTCACAATTTTTTCATGTTAAAAACGCATCCATAATTGGACTTCTGCAGAAAGTTATTTTGGTTACATGTAGCATTTTGCTATTCTTTTTATGTGTATCAATATGATGTTACGTACAACATTAAAAAAATGTAGCATAACAGAAAGCAGTTATCACTTACATGTAAAGTAAGGACATGACAACCATACATGTACATGTAGTAAGCATTTAATCAACAATTAAAATTGGCACAATATACAATGTAGCACCATAATTCCTAACAATCTTTAATAAAATGTATCAAATCAACATCACATAATAATAACCACATATTGCACTAAACACTTCAAACATGTCAGGCACTGCATCAACATAAAATTGATGTTGCTTTATGGTTTAAAGCGCCGTTTAGATGGACCCATATTTTCAAACTTTAGGCCCATTGCCATATATATTTCATTGATTTACTAGTACATATAATTATAATTGTCATGGTTATTGTTATAAATGTTAATCATGTAATCATAAATAATAGTAATTTGACATTGGTAATTCTGAGCTAAAATATGGAAACAGTCAAGCACTTCATGTAACAGTAACAATGATTTCATCATAGTAATTGACCAGTAGATACTTGTCAATCAAGGACTGAGCTGACCAATTACGGGTTTATATTTCAGTGGTAAACAATAGCACATGGTTGCATAATCCAATAGATTTTCTTAAAACCCTTGGACAAACAACCTTGGACAAGCAGAACGGCGGAGCGATAAATTTCTGTATGGGTTAATTCCATGTCAGTACGATATATCCTGTCATCATTAACTAAAGCTTATGTTTTAGGTGTTTCTTATATTCTCGAGCAGCCACTGTACGTCTGTGGACTTCATCAGGCCCGTCTGCTAAACGCAGGGTTCGTGCCGCAGCGAAGAAATACGGCAAGGGGTTGTCATGGTTAAGCCCTGCAGCTCCGTGACTCTGAAATTATGCATTAATGAGGCGTGCCGTAGGAAAACCAGGCTTAACGCATGTGCTTAGCGTCATCCTGGACCAGCCTGTGCAGTCCGCACAGGCTTATCCAGGATGACACTTTCCGCTTTTATGATATTTTCTGTTTCAAGAAAGTATCTTCTAAACATAAATCCACTGTAGGCGGAAAGTGTCGTCCCGGATTAGCCTGTGCGGACTACACAGGCTAATCCGGGACAACACTACGCACAAGCGTTTAGCCCGGTTTTCCCACGACACACCTCATATATAGGATCTGACAAAAGTTGTCATTTCAAACCATATTTTATTAAATGAGATCAGGAATGTTGTTAGTAAGCAAGCCTTTGTTGAGCATACTAACGAATTTCCTGGATGAGTTTAATAAGATATGGTATGAAATGATAAAAGTGTGTCCGATCTTTTTTATCACATGCTTTGAATTTTTTATTTTTTATTTTATCAAAATATGTTGATAATTCCTAAAAGTTGTTTACTGAAGTAACATCATTTCATGTGGACGATTTCATTTCACCAAACTAACGTCAAGCATTGGTCAGTCGAAGAATGTGTAGCCAATGAAAATGCTCAGAATGTTATCTTACACATGTGTATATTCGTAGTGGCAGTATTACACGGAAAACAAGGTATAGCATGTGATAAAAATAAAATAATTAGTTGCTAAATATTAGAGTTCTTAATGTGCACATATCGTCATATACTGACAGGGCATTCAGATTTTTGCAGAAGCAAAGTTCTCTTATAAGGTTGTAACAAAATCTTATGTTTTTATATCATCTACTATAACTATTATTATGATATACTGTGACAGTGTTGGCTATAGATTATTAAAGAAAAAAACAGTATCAATATTATGGTATGTCAAAATGTATTTGTTTCTAGTTAGTATACCCGGTACATCATAATTCTCGTGTAAGAAAATACATGTATGTTTACAAACCTTCTTTCAATATTTACCCATTAGAGTTCTGCTTACTTTCAAAGAATTTAAATAATTTACCTTGTAAATGAGCACTGGGAAAATATGTTCCCAGGGTCCGTATTCACCAATCTCCTTAGGGAAAACTTAAGTAAATTTCTTAAAATAATAAAATGCCTTAATTCTGTGGTGGTTTCATGGACAGGTCATTTTACATTACAATGTCTAAAACTTGTAAGTATTGCTTAGATGTTTCATATTTTACCCTTTGGTAAACAGAAATTATTTGATTTCACATAAAAAAAAATTATCTGAAATTTTCACTTAAGTCCAACTTAAGTTAAGATTTCCCTAAGGAGCTTTGTGAATACCAGCCCAGAACTTCCTTTCATTCAGGGGATAGGGAAGAAGTTAGGCCCAGGTTTGGAGGGAAGATCTCCCAATTAATTGCAAAAATGCCACCAAAATCTAAACATTAAATTTGGAGAAAAGTGCATGATTCATATGAAATATTGCTTGGTAATAGTGCCTTCATAAGGAAGAGGTGTTCATAATTCATAATAGTTCATAATTCAGTAATAATTGTTCATAACAATGCCCATATTAGCTATTGCTTAGATGTTTAGTGTTTTACAAGTACAACTTCATTTACTATTTCCCTTGGGAGCTTTACTGCTTTATGAATACCAGCTCTGTAAAACAAGCCCTATCAACAGTATGGAGTAGATTGTTAATAAAGAAATAATTTTTGATATATCATTGTTTATCGGCCAATAAACAACAGTTTGGAGTTCTGATGCATAGGAATTAAACCACGAGGGCATTAGCCCGAGTTGTTTTATAACCACACATCAGAAAGACAAAGAGTTGTTTATAGGCCGATAAACAACGATCATGCAAAAATTATTTTGATTCTAACATGACTTGACATATATTTTTGCAATTGTAATTGGAACTACTTTTTACTATGCTCCGCTCAGAATCGGGACTTCTTTTTGCGTTGTTTATTGGGTAGTTTAACACGATAATTTTGTTCCTTGTCTATACAAAAATTAGTATCATGTTAGAATTTAAGTTAATGGAGCATAATACATAAGTATAATTAGAATACAAGAATTTTGGTATAAAACAGACCCACATGCACCACTTTATTTAAACTTTCACCTCAAGATAAATTCATGCATACAATGAATAAAATTATTCATCTCAAAACATTTGCATTTGCTAGACATGCATGTTGAGTTGGGTTTTTGTCAATATAAAACATTAAAAAATGCATTTTTAAATTTTATTTATTTTATTTCTATATAATTTAACTCGTATTGTAAATCTTTTCTTTTTTTAAATACAACGTAACAAAATAAACACACACAAATATTTCACAGTAAGAGTAATATAAACAATTTCATGACGTGAAATATAATTCGTGCATGTCATGCTTTACACTTACAGAAGAAAAACACAAGTCAAAAGTTTTCACAACATTATGTCGTCAAGTTCAACTTGTCCATATTAAACTCCACCTCTCAGCAAATGTTGCATGATTCATGAGTAGTTGTTTTTACTAGCACCAAATAGGTTTTGTAGATATGTACACCAAACAAGCTGATTTCGTCACATTCAAACACAGTCTCACACAGTATTTAACAGCCTCTTTCGGGACCACAGGCCTACAATTTGGCTGCTTTCTTATACTGGTTTTTCGCGATTACTCGCAAATGGACTTAATGCATGTGCGTAAAGTGTCATCCCGGATTAGCACAGGCTAATCCAGGACGGCACTTTCAGCTTTTATGGTATTTTCTGTTTCAAGGAAGTCTCTTCTAACCATAAATCCACTTTAGGCGGATAGTGCCATCCTGGATCCGGGACAACACTTTACGCACATGCTAAGCCCGGTTTTCCCACGACACGCCTTATTTTTATTACATGAAGCATGTTTCTGTCTCACTTGCCAGTGTATTTGATGTGTCATTACATGGTCATGTGTGTTTACCTTAACAATTGTAATAGAATTCATTATTATTCGCTTTAATAGGATTGTTTTATGGTGATACATAAATAAATTCATAAATTTGAGTAAGAGTTGTTGCTTATCTTGATATGAGGCGTGTTACGGGAAAAATGGGCTTAATGCACGCGCATACAGTGTCGTCTCGGCTCAGCCTGTGCAGTCTACACAGGCTAATCCAGGACGACACTTTCCGCCTACAGTGCATATATGTTTAAAAGAGACTTCCTTGAATCAGAAAATGCCAGGCTGATCCGGGACGACACTTTACACGCATGCATTAAGCCTGGTTTTCACATGGCATGCCTCATTTTGTTTAAAACAAAATTCGAAATGCAATCTGACTAAAGTGCACAATCTTCTTGCAGGAAAATCCGACGAGGGTCTGTTGATTCATTGACCACTGTAAATATACAGCGATAATATGTCAATCAATCAGTTCTATTTTCACTTCATTATGTTGTAAGGCAGAGGCTTATTGAGTTATTAAGTCTCTGGCTGTTTCATTTATTTTTATTTTGTGTTAAATTGTTTAATTCTGGTACAGAATCAACAGATGCTTCTAATGGTACCATATTTCAATCAGAAAATAAAGATTTTCACATAGCAACTGGTATTTGAAATTTTGACTTAAGTTAAGATTTTCTTTGGGAGCTTTTTGCATATGGGCCCTGGATAGAATCAGTACTTCTTGTCCTTTGATGAAGATCATTCAAAAGCACCCCAAGTAGGAATCAAATGCACAATCTTCTCATTGCAAGACACCATGCCCATTTCACCAATGCAACTTGCATTATCAATCATTTATGGAAATAAAACATAATTCCTATAAAACAAATCTTTTGTTTGTGGGTTAAACTGCCTTTGATTGCATACAACAGTTTGTGAAGTACAGGTATTTGTAAAAACAACGTCACAATTTTTTCATGTTAAAAACGCATCCATAATTGGACTTCTGCAGAAAGTTATTTTGGTTACATGTAGCATTTTGCTATTCTTTTTATGTGTATCAATATGATGTTACGTACAACATTAAAAAAATGTAGCATAACAGAAAGCAGTTATCACTTACATGTAAAGTAAGGACATGACAACCATACATGTACATGTAGTAAGCATTTAATCAACAATTAAAATTGGCACAATATACAATGTAGCACCATAATTCCTAACAATCTTTAATAAAATGTATCAAATCAACATCACATAATAATAACCACATATTGCACTAAACACTTCAAACATGTCAGGCACTGCATCAACATAAAATTGATGTTGCTTTATGGTTTAAAGCGCCGTTTAGATGGACCCATATTTTCAAACTTTAGGCCCATTGCCATATATATTTCATTGATTTACTAGTACATATAATTATAATTGTCATGGTTATTGTTATAAATGTTAATCATGTAATCATAAATAATAGTAATTTGACATTGGTAATTCTGAGCTAAAATATGGAAACAGTCAAGCACTTCATGTAACAGTAACAATGATTTCATCATAGTAATTGACCAGTAGATACTTGTCAATCAAGGACTGAGCTGACCAATTACGGGTTTATATTTCAGTGGTAAACAATAGCACATGGTTGCATAATCCAATAGATTTTCTTAAAACCCTTGGACAAACAACCTTGGACAAGCAGAACGGCGGAGCGATAAATTTCTGTATGGGTTAATTCCATGTCAGTACGATATATCCTGTCATCATTAACTAAAGCTTATGTTTTAGGTGTTTCTTATATTCTCGAGCAGCCACTGTACGTCTGTGGACTTCATCAGGCCCGTCTGCTAAACGCAGGGTTCGTGCCGCAGCGAAGAAATACGGCAAGGGGTTGTCATGGTTAAGCCCTGCAGCTCCGTGACTCTGAAATTATGCATTAATGAGGCGTGCCGTAGGAAAACCAGGCTTAACGCATGTGCTTAGCGTCATCCTGGACCAGCCTGTGCAGTCCGCACAGGCTTATCCAGGATGACACTTTCCGCTTTTATGATATTTTCTGTTTCAAGAAAGTATCTTCTAAACATAAATCCACTGTAGGCGGAAAGTGTCGTCCCGGATTAGCCTGTGCGGACTACACAGGCTAATCCGGGACAACACTACGCACAAGCGTTTAGCCCGGTTTTCCCACGACACACCTCATATATAGGATCTGACAAAAGTTGTCATTTCAAACCATATTTTATTAAATGAGATCAGGAATGTTGTTAGTAAGCAAGCCTTTGTTGAGCATACTAACGAATTTCCTGGATGAGTTTAATAAGATATGGTATGAAATGATAAAAGTGTGTCCGATCTTTTTTATCACATGCTTTGAATTTTTTATTTTTTATTTTATCAAAATATGTTGATAATTCCTAAAAGTTGTTTACTGAAGTAACATCATTTCATGTGGACGATTTCATTTCACCAAACTAACGTCAAGCATTGGTCAGTCGAAGAATGTGTAGCCAATGAAAATGCTCAGAATGTTATCTTACACATGTGTATATTCGTAGTGGCAGTATTACACGGAAAACAAGGTATAGCATGTGATAAAAATAAAATAATTAGTTGCTAAATATTAGAGTTCTTAATGTGCACATATCGTCATATACTGACAGGGCATTCAGATTTTTGCAGAAGCAAAGTTCTCTTATAAGGTTGTAACAAAATCTTATGTTTTTATATCATCTACTATAACTATTATTATGATATACTGTGACAGTGTTGGCTATAGATTATTAAAGAAAAAAACAGTATCAATATTATGGTATGTCAAAATGTATTTGTTTCTAGTTAGTATACCCGGTACATCATAATTCTCGTGTAAGAAAATACATGTATGTTTACAAACCTTCTTTCAATATTTACCCATTAGAGTTCTGCTTACTTTCAAAGAATTTAAATAATTTACCTTGTAAATGAGCACTGGGAAAATATGTTCCCAGGGTCCGTATTCACCAATCTCCTTAGGGAAAACTTAAGTAAATTTCTTAAAATAATAAAATGCCTTAATTCTGTGGTGGTTTCATGGACAGGTCATTTTACATTACAATGTCTAAAACTTGTAAGTATTGCTTAGATGTTTCATATTTTACCCTTTGGTAAACAGAAATTATTTGATTTCACATAAAAAAAAATTATCTGAAATTTTCACTTAAGTCCAACTTAAGTTAAGATTTCCCTAAGGAGCTTTGTGAATACCAGCCCAGAACTTCCTTTCATTCAGGGGATAGGGAAGAAGTTAGGCCCAGGTTTGGAGGGAAGATCTCCCAATTAATTGCAAAAATGCCACCAAAATCTAAACATTAAATTTGGAGAAAAGTGCATGATTCATATGAAATATTGCTTGGTAATAGTGCCTTCATAAGGAAGAGGTGTTCATAATTCATAATAGTTCATAATTCAGTAATAATTGTTCATAACAATGCCCATATTAGCTATTGCTTAGATGTTTAGTGTTTTACAAGTACAACTTCATTTACTATTTCCCTTGGGAGCTTTACTGCTTTATGAATACCAGCTCTGTAAAACAAGCCCTATCAACAGTATGGAGTAGATTGTTAATAAAGAAATAATTTTTGATATATCATTGTTTATCGGCCAATAAACAACAGTTTGGAGTTCTGATGCATAGGAATTAAACCACGAGGGCATTAGCCCGAGTTGTTTTATAACCACACATCAGAAAGACAAAGAGTTGTTTATAGGCCGATAAACAACGATCATGCAAAAATTATTTTGATTCTAACATGACTTGACATATATTTTTGCAATTGTAATTGGAACTACTTTTTACTATGCTCCGCTCAGAATCGGGACTTCTTTTTGCGTTGTTTATTGGGTAGTTTAACACGATAATTTTGTTCCTTGTCTATACAAAAATTAGTATCATGTTAGAATTTAAGTTAATGGAGCATAATACATAAGTATAATTAGAATACAAGAATTTTGGTATAAAACAGACCCACATGCACCACTTTATTTAAACTTTCACCTCAAGATAAATTCATGCATACAATGAATAAAATTATTCATCTCAAAACATTTGCATTTGCTAGACATGCATGTTGAGTTGGGTTTTTGTCAATATAAAACATTAAAAAATGCATTTTTAAATTTTATTTATTTTATTTCTATATAATTTAACTCGTATTGTAAATCTTTTCTTTTTTTAAATACAACGTAACAAAATAAACACACACAAATATTTCACAGTAAGAGTAATATAAACAATTTCATGACGTGAAATATAATTCGTGCATGTCATGCTTTACACTTACAGAAGAAAAACACAAGTCAAAAGTTTTCACAACATTATGTCGTCAAGTTCAACTTGTCCATATTAAACTCCACCTCTCAGCAAATGTTGCATGATTCATGAGTAGTTGTTTTTACTAGCACCAAATAGGTTTTGTAGATATGTACACCAAACAAGCTGATTTCGTCACATTCAAACACAGTCTCACACAGTATTTAACAGCCTCTTTCGGGACCACAGGCCTACAATTTGGCTGCTTTCTTATACTGGTTTTTCGCGATTACTCGCAAATGGACTTCGTCCGGGCCGTCCGCTAGTCGTAACACTCGTGCCCACGTGTAAAACGAGGCCAACGGAAGGTCGTCATGCATACCAGCTCCGCCATGGGCCTGCAGGGAGAAGTGCATTCTGGGTAACGACGAATACCGTGATAGGCGAGGATAGGTGAGAATATGCTATATGTTTTTACTTAAAGATGTTCGCAACAATTTCCTTCAATTTTTTTCCAACGACAGATTTTCTTAAAACTTGGCACAAACATGCATCAATGTATCCTAAAACTAAAACAGTCTTAAAAAATAGGGGTCACCGGCCTTTTTCCGGAAATATTGAATTTTGAATACCCTACCTTTCGAAGCCTTTTTTCAGTTTGTGTTACTTAGAATTTTGAATAATATAAAGCGTTTATATTCAAAGCTGGAGATTTTTAAATGCATCTTTTTTTAAATGTTTCGTTTGGTAATATACCAATGTAGTTTAATGATAAAACGCGCTTTATCTACAGTTATCATTCAACAAATGACTTGTAATGGACACTTTACTAGGTTAATTATGCATTAAATATGCCTGTCAACACATCAATACTTTATCAAATATACTAATATCTTTTGTTCCCAACGACAGATTTTGTTAAAAGATCCCACATACATGCGTCATTGTATACTGAAACTAAAACAGTCTTAAAAAATAGGGGTCACCGGCCTTGTTCCGGAAATATTGGTTTTTGAATACGGTACCTGTCGAAGCCCTTTTTTTATTTTGGAGTTTTATCAATGTTTTAAGTATATCGGGATAGTTTTTTTTCAAACAAGGTTATGGTTCTTTCAAATGGTATGTTTGTACGTGCTTTGTTTGACAATATACATGTGTATGTTGATAATAAAAACGCTTTACCTACATTTACTGCTTAAATAATGAATTTGACTGGACATTTAAGTGTGTCAAATGGGAACTAATAACGCTTTCTGAAACTTCATTTTTATAAAATGCATATTTTGTTCCAAACGACAGATTTTCTTAAATTTCGCACATACATACATCAATGTATACTTACACTAAAACATTAATAAAAAGAATGGCGCACCGAACTTGTTTGGGAAATTTTGGATTTCATATAGGGTACCTGTGTAGCCTTTTTCCTGTTTCGTTTTAACATACATATACAACGTAACAATAGAATGGAGATATTTAATGGATCATTTCTGAACTAAATTTGTTTGGAAATACATTGCATAAGTGTGTTTTTGATTATTATATATGCTTTATGAACTTTTACTATTAAAAATATTTATTTTGAATGGACATTGAGATGAAATTAGTATATTGTAACCTATATACAATAAAGAAAAAATGAAGCAAAAGGAGAAATTAACCAAATTATTTTCTTTTTGTTGCGAATGTCTTTAATCTCTAATTTTCGAAATGAGGCGCGTCGTGGGAAAACCGGACTTAATGCATGTGCGTAAAGCAGTCCGCACAGGCTAATCCAGGACGGCACTTTCTGCCTACAATGGATTTATGTTTAGAAGAGACTTCCTTGAAACAGAAAATACCATAAAAGCGGAAAGTGCCGACACTTTATGCACATGCATTAAGCCCGGTTTTCCCACGACGTGCCTCAAATGTAATATTTCCAAAAGTGCATGTACATTTTTGAAACACTGTACATTTAAGTAAACAATCAATGAATGAGTGAATAATCATCAAGCGCAATGTTACAATTCACATGGAAAAATTCTTTAAAAAAGTGAGGATTTCATAGTCAAGGATAGGATTTCACAAGATGTTTCTGTACAACTGCACCTGGACTGACAACTACGAAAGCCCTCAGTGTAAAACTTAGTCTTATCTGAAAACATAGGCCAATGATAAGTAAATTCGATTTGTAACAACTGATTCCATTTGTAATTATTTTAAGTTAAGACTAAGTCTTAACATCGAGAACTTTCACAGTTGTGGGGCCAGGATTTCATTCCATGTACAACACCTTATTTCACCTCATTTCATTCCATGTACAACACCTTATTTCACCTCATTTCATTCAACAAACACAAATGCAATCATGCAAAGTTAGTTTGTATACAAAATCCAGACCACATGTCTACAAATGTTCTGAAATTTAAATTTGGTGTAACCTTGAATACTGGCCAATGTCATTGAAAGCTAATGTGTAATCAAGCTTTTGATTGGCTATATTTTTAAATAAGATGAAAAGTGTAATCAAGCTTTTGATTGGCTATATTTTTAAATAAGATGAAAATTTAGATTTAGAATGTTCAATGTGATTTTCGATGTCATGTGACCTGGATATCTGTTTTTTATGGGGTTTTCTGACCATCAGCACATCACGCAATAGTATTCTATTTTAGTTTAAGCATACAATTTATATTACAAGAATGTTCTCACATTATGTTTTTCATTTAATATTAAATGTGGTTTGTGTGTAGCCATGCCCATACATTGAAATAACTGCCAAATGTTTTTGAACAAAAGGCCAAAGACAACAGCTGCCAGAGGACAGCGCGCTCAACTACTGGAAGTATTTCAGTTGGTGCTTCTTTTTTTGAAAGTGGAAGGTGCATTAATTTGTTGAAATACAAAGCTGAGTTATGGCAATTATTTATCAATTTATTCCAAGTTGAAGTGAATATCTTATGTAGTTTAGAAATGGTAAGACTTTGGAACCAAAACTTTAACGCCAAGATCTATAATGTGAAAAGCGGGCAATCCTCTGTAAAAAAAACAACAACAGAGGGCATATCTCTGTCAAAAAACAAAACAGAGCTATGGAGATTGTTGCCCCTGATGGAGTTGATTACAAAGATGTATTCCAAGTTTCAAGTGAATACCTCATGTAGTTTAGAAATTATAAGACTTGTAAATAAAAACTTCAAATTGAAAATATATGTGAAAAGGGGGCATAACTGTGACAAAATACAAAAAAGAGTTATGGTCAATGTTGCTCCTAATGCTGGAGTTGATGATACAGGTATACTCCAGGATTCAAGTGAATAACTATTGTAGTTTTGAAATAATGCGACTTTTGAATAAAAACTTTAACCTGAAAATCTATGTGAAAAATGGACATAACTATGTCAAAGTCAAAACAGTGTTATGGGGAATGTTCCACCTGATGCTGTAGTTTATGACAATGGTATATTTCAGGCGTCAAATTATAAATTATGTAGATTTGAAGTTACAATACTTTTGAATATAAACTTTAACCAGAAAATCTATGTGAAAAAGGGGCATAACTCTGTCAAAATACAGAACAGAGTTACGGGGAGGATTGCATCTGATGATGGAGTTAATGACAAAGGTATTGACCAAGTTTCAAGTGAATAACTTGTGTAGTTTTGAAGTTACAAGATTTCTTAATATTAGCTTAAACCAAGTTCAGACGCAGACGCCGATGCCACCGCAACAAGTAGGAAAGTTCACCTATTCTTAGAATAGTTGAGCCAAAAATGAAAAAATTGCTTCTTTTTATTTATGTTACGCAGTAAATCATGCAAATAGCAAAAGAAAATTTCAGCTAAGGGTAAGCTATGTTTACCAGACATTTCAGAAAAACCCATTTTCAAAGTAGTTAGGTATCCAGATTCATTTGAATACAAATATCACCAATCCTTAAAAGCTCAGTCTTAACTGCCACAGCCAAGTTATTAATTGCCCTGCGAAGGTAACGGATATGTTTGATATATATGTTCCCAGTCTCTATCCAGAGTTGTCTTTCATTTCCTTTAACTCTGTCAATGTCTCAAATTTTGGTGTCAGTCGTTTTCATGCCAATCTGGACATTATCATTGATACACTGGATGACATTGCATCAAATAATGGCTTGTTCTCATCAATGTATTTTTTTTTAATTTGGACTTTCAGTATTTTTCAGACAAGCCATACAAGTTATTTAAGCTTATTGAATGACACCATAAGGATTGGCAACTCTGGATAGAGCTTATTGAATGACACCATAAGGATTGGCAACTCTGGATAGAGCTTATTGAATGACACCATAAGGATTGGCAACTCTGGATAGAGCTTATTGAATGACACCATAAGGATTGGCAACTCTGGATAGAGCTTATTGAATGACACCATAAGGATTGGCAACTCTGGATAGAGCTTATTGAATGACACCATAAGGATTGGCAACTCTGGATAGAGCTTATTGAATGACACCGTAAGGATTGGCAACTCTGGATAGAGCTTATTGAATGACACCATAAGGATTGGCAACTCTGGACAGAGCTTATTGAATGACACCATAAGGATTGGCAACTCTGGATAGAGCTTATTGAATGACACCATAAGGATTGGCAACTCTGGATAGAGCTTATTATGTTCGTGCAAGTAAGATGGAAGGGTAGATGAAATACTGAATACCACCTGGTAAAAGGAGTTACCTGTATAGCTCTGTCTATCACCTTCAGTGCCATGTTGGGTGCTGCCACTTTGATCATAGCAATCTCATTGGCTGCAACCTGTCACAGAAAATGATAATGCATGTTGTATATTCATTTTAGGGTTGTTTTTCACACATCTAAAGGTAATTAATTAATTTTTTAGTTTCCATCTAAAAGGCTTACCTGGTACTTTTTTAAACTGCAGATTGCACTTTCATTTGATTTTTGTAATAAATCATAAAGATCAGCAAAATATACCAAATATTTTATCATGATTCCAATACAGAAACTAATACTATCACGTTTTTAAAAACCATTTCTGCATGGCCAGCTGCATCGTGATCGATTAGAAATACAATAAATGTCTGCATGCGGAAAGGTTAAAGTTAGGTTAATTGTTCAAATTTGCTAAACGTGGTATTGCAGTGTTATGGATATGGTGTCCACGTTGCAATCAGGACATCATGAGTTCGATCCCTACTCAGGGAGTGTTTAAATGATCTTTATCAAAAGATACAAAGTACTGGTTGTAAAAAGGAAACAGTGTCTCCATAAGCATTTATGCTTCGACACAATCAAACTTAAGTAAATAGGATTAAACAGACCAGCATCAACCTGTACCTTGTTCCCAAAGCTATCCATCATGTGTGCGGCCTTCAGCACCATTAGGCGGGTCTGGTCGATGTCTATCCTTGACTGGGCCACGTCCGCCTGTATCGTACCCTGCGCAGCCAGGGGCTTGCCGAAAGCCACACGGTTCATCGTCTGGTATGGTAAAACAAGAATTATCACACATTTGCCAGGGATTTCCAAAAGGCCACACATTGTTCATCGTCTGGTATGGTAAAACAAGAATTATCATATTTTTGCCAGGGCTTTTCAAAAGGCCACACATTGTTCATCGTCTGGTATGGTAAAACAAGAATAACCATATTTTTGCCAGAGCTTTCCAAAAGGCCACATAGATCATCGTCTGGTACAGTAAAACAAGCATTATCACATATTTGTCAGGGTTTCCAAAAGGCCACATAGATCATTGTCTGGTATGGTAAAACAAGAATTATCACATATTTATCTGGGTTTCCAAAAGGCCACATAGATCATCGTCTGGTACGGTAAAACAAGAATTATCACATATTTGTCACGGTTTCCAAAACGCCACATAGATCATCGTCTGGTACAGTAAAACAAGAATTATCACATATTTGTCAGGGTTTCCAAAAGGCCACATAGATCATCGTCTGGTATGGTAAAACAAGAATTATCACATAAATGTATTTGCCGGGGGTTTTCAAAAAGCCACACCGTTCATAATCTGGTATGATAAAACAAGCATTATCACATATTTGCCATGGGTTTCCAAAAGGCCACACGGTTCATCATCTGGTACGATAATACAAGAATTATCACAAATTTGTCAGGGTTTCCAAAAGGCCACATAGATCATCATCTGGTACAGTAAAACAATAATTATCACATATTTGCCACGGGTTTTCAAAAGGCCACACCGTTCAGTGTCTGGAACGATAAAACAAGAATTATTACATATTTTCTAGGGTTTTATAGTCTGGTACCATAAAACAACATTTATGACTCATTTACATATCTTGATCATCACTTGTACTGGTATATGATGTAACCTTTAATACAAATATCTGTGCCTCTGATTTACACATGCACAACAATTTTACCAAATCTGATTTTCTATTCTTTCCACATCCAGTTCCAGCAAAATTCTATACAACATGTACAGGGCATAATGCTAAAATAAAATATAACAAGAGATGTTTGTAAAACATGTATGCCCCCCGACTTGCAGTTTTGAATATGTGCAATTGTTAAGATTTTTTTTTAATATGCAATCCCAAGCGAGGTCTCGATATGCAGTATCTATGTATGAAGTTTCATTAAAATATCTCAAGTCATTGAGCGGAAACCGTTTTTCTATTTTTAGTAGCGGTGACCTTGACCTTGACCCAACCCACCCCATATGAAATCCCAAGAGAGGTCTCAATATAAGGTATCTATGTATGCAGTTTCATTACAATATCTCGATGTGTTCTCAAGTTACTGAGTGGAAACCGTTTTTCTATTTTTAGCAACGGTGACCTTGACCCCACCCACCACATATGCAATCCCAAGAGAGGTCTTAATATAAGATATCTATGTATGAAGTTTCGTTAAAATATCTTGATGCGTTCTTAAGTTATTAAGTGGAAACCATTTTCTATTTTTAGTAACTGTCACATTGACCTTGACCACACCCACCCCATATGCAATCTCACCCCAGGCTTCTTTATAAGGTATATATATATATGCAGTTTCATTAAAATATCTCGATGCGTTCTCAAGTTATGGAGCAGAAACCTTTTTTCTATTTTTAGTTATGGTGACCTTGATCTTGACCCCACCCACTCCATATGCAATCAAAAGCCAGGTCTCGATATATGGTATCTACGTAAGAAGTTTCATTAAAATATCTTTATAGATTCTAAAGTTATTAAGCGGAAACCGTTTTTCTATTTTTAGTAATGGTGACCTTGACCAACCAAACCCATATGCAATCCCAAGCGAGGTCTTGATATAAGGTATATATGTATGAAGTTGCATTTAAATATCTCGCTTCGTTCTCAAGTTATTGAGCGGAAACTGTTTTTTCTATTTTTAGTAACGGTGACCTTGACCTTGACCCCACCCACCATATATGCAATCCCAAGCGAGGTCTCAATATAAGGTATCTATGTTTGAAGTTTCTTTAAAATATCTCAATGCGTTGTCCAGTTATTGAGCAGAGACCGTTTTTATATTTTTAGTAACGGTGACCTTGACCTTGACCCAACCCACCCCATATGCAATCCCAAGCGAGGTCTCAATATAAGGTTTCTTTGTATGAAGTTTCATTAAAATATCTCTATGCGTTCTGAAGTTATTGAGCGGAAACAGTTTTTATATTTTTAGTAACGGTGACCTTGACCTTGACCACACCCACCCCATATGCTATTCCAAGCGAGGTCTCGATATAAGGCATCTATATATAAAGTTTCATTAAAATATCTCGATGTGTTCTCAAGTTATTGAGCGGAAACCGTTTTTCTATTTTTAGCAATGGTGACCTTGACCTTTGACCTGTTGACCTCAAAATGTATAGGCGTCTTCCTTTCCTCCCAAGCAACCAGCCTACCAACTTTCTTGATCGTAGGTCAAAGCGTTCTCTTGATATCGTGCGGAAACGAAATGGTCTACGGACAGACCGACCGACCGATGGACAGGTGCAAAGCAAGATACCCCCACTTCTTCGAAGGGGGGCATAATTACCACAGTCAAAACAATACGCATTATAGCATGTATTTGTCTTGTCATCAATCTGTCAAAATAAAAGTAATCTTACAAAACTCTGTACAAAAGACTTCATTATCACTTTACACCACAATATACTTACTCCATGTATAATCAACTCCTATCACCTTCACAAACACCTCACAACAAACTTTACCATCACTTAACATCAGGGGCCTTATCCACACAGCACCTAAGGAAAATCTTTACTTAAAGTCATAAATTAAGGGAAATTTTCCAAATCAATTTTACTAGTGAAAATCAATATTTTTAACTTGAATTACGGTGAAATTAGAAACATCTGTTGATTCTTTACCAGAGTAAAACCATTTGAGACAAAATAAACTTTAAATGAACTGGCCATGAACTTAAGGAATGTTATGATTTCAGAAATTTACTAAAGTTTTCACTAAGGCCACAACAAATTGATCAGTTGTTCTAAGGATTTTGTCCCAAAAAAATTTGAGCGAGCGAGCGAAATAAAAAAAATAAATATTTTTTTCCATTTTCGATATAATAATTTGCGAGCGAAAAGCGCAAAATAAAAAAAAATCCTATCTAGCCCATAGTGATTAAAAATTACCGCAAAACGCCATCATAACTTGATATCTTGTCAATAATTTCCTCTTCATCTGCTCTGGTCCATAAATTGTTGTCAAAATCAATATATATATATAATAAACTAAGCAACTAATTTCTCCATTTCTTCTTCGACCATGTCCTGCAAAGGGTTTTGTGCAATAAGTCTTCAATAGTGATTCTGCTATTAAATTAACACCCGACAATAAATACTAAATAGCCATATCTTAACTATAAGAAAGTAGACCTTATACAACGTAATTGTCATTATCAAAATAGATATTTGATACACCAAGTCATCCACTACCAACAGTTTAATAACATGAATATGAAATGTCATACAATAAACACAAAACAATTTAGGAATGACTAGTATAAGTTCTGTATAATTAAATGACACGACGAAACAACTGGACGCCACCATTTTTGTGAAACCGAAAACCAGGGCTCACATTGGCTCGTATTTTTCTTGACCCAATTTCTTAATCGATGTTGCGTGTTTCCATGTCAGGGAATGGTTATATCTTATTGTTTTAATTGTTATAAAATTATACTTCACTGTGCTGTATATTAATTGCATTATGGCATTAACAAAAGCATTTAATTTAGTATTTTTATATTTTTTATATTAACATTTGTGTTAATTGTTCATTGCAGTAAACTTTGATAATTATTTTTTATTTAAACATACACTCTTAAAATATCTACATGATGTAAACAAAATATATCCATAAATAAATAGAAATTAATAATAATAATTAACATAATGAATTGGCTTCCCTGTTAAATGTACCGTAATATATAAAAGCTGAACAAAATGTACACCAAATAGATAAGTTGAATTTATAAAATGGACATGTCAAAAACAACTTAAATGTGTGGATATTAGAAGTAAGAAATCAATGACAAACCGCTGGTCAAAACTGTCCGAAATGTAAACATACCCGATAATCAGTCCATTTGACATATTCCAGACATCCAATTTCACACATCCTTAATCAACCAGATAATGCTTTAATTAACTGTTGTGTCTGCTGATATTACAAGAGCTTGCTAGCAATCATCTTTAATTAGGCAATGAGTGCTGACAAACAGCAAGTTGTGTTTTCACAAGTTTGATAAAACATGATAAGAAATTGCCGAGTCGAAATACAGCTGTGCCAGACTGTGCACTGTACAGGTTGGCGAGTATTATCCGTGATTTTTTTGTAGTTCTTCTTTATTTTCAATCGCGTAAGTAATACTTTTAAAGAAAAGCGTGTTGCAGTACAAAGTTTGGCTCCTTCTGTTTATGAGGACGTAAATATCTTGTCATGACGTCATATGGTTTTTTCCATATAAGGGGCTCCAAAGGGGTAATCAATAAGCATTACTTGAAGCAATAAAACTAGTAGTATCCGTGATCCTTTCAGTTGAAAATGCGAATTTTGTGGTACACACCTCAAGATTTTAATTGCTCTATACTTTTCTACATTATATTACCTACATCATAATGATAAAATATTATTAAATTCTATGCCAGATTAGCGGTGATAATGCTATTACTAACATAAGTGGATGTCGGAAAATGGTCTTTTGATGAACCCTTTTGCGCCCCTTAAAAATTTGCTGATGGTAAACGGGAGATATAGAGAATATTAGGTTAAGCCGTGTAAGCCTTTCGGAGACGAGTCGGATAAATTCAAGTCCGTGTTTCGACCAAACTGTTCAACAACAAAAGACCAAAATGGCTGGCAATTTTAACTTCCCAAAAGTGTATATGCAGGATTTATCTTCGTCAAGATGTTTATTATATACCATTTCTATTATCTTTCAAAATATACACACAACTCGTGTGACTCAATTATTCCAGAATGACACAGCATAAAATTAAAAATGAAATACGCCCTACTCACCCGATTTTTTCATTAATAAAAACGTCGTGTAGTCCAGTTTTACAGAGGTTCTAGCTTCCATAGTGAGTTGTTAATCCGCACATGGCATTATCAATAAAGGTGCAAACATAATCCTTCTATTCCTTTTAAAACAGTTGGTGTAAGCGGGTAATTCTTTGTGGATAGACTTTCTTTGATCAACCAACACAGAAACGGTTTATTCATCAAAGAAATAACCCTTTATGTAAATTTCCTTTCAAAAGTTAACTAATCGAAGACTGCATCCAAAGTACTAGATCTAACACCTTATGATGGCAACTCTGTTCTCCACCCACAACAATCCAGCTCGGAATACACTCAACTTATAGAAAATTGAAATGGAATTAATTTCACGGTTCCATTCGAGCAATATATACCATGGATACACTTTTTGATATAAATCTTATTATCATAATCCATCCAAAAAACACAGAAACACTAAATATTGTAATCTGATTGCTCTTTTTAAATTCCACCACTGTGTAAACTTTAAACTCAACTGAATGACGTAAAACATTTGTAATTACGCGCGCACGCGAATTTTGGCGAGTTATTTTAAACCGAAACTACCTGTATTGTGTCGATAGCTAACTGTTATTGATTCTTTTTCCTCTACAAATGTGTTACTATTTAATTTATTGTAATGTAGTATTTATTGTAAGGTATATAATCAAATGTAATTATTGAATGTTTAGTGTCTTATTTCCACCAATAGATGAACTGTTAAATATCGCCCCATTTCGTAACATTTAAAATTACTTGTTATGACGTCACTCACATTCCTGGAAAAAGTAGTCCGTCAAAAGTATATACATGAGGGTGTCAGATAAACCTTGCCTGTCGGATAAAGCAAAAGTTTATCTGACATGTAGAGTTTCCTTCTATAATATCATTTAGCGGTAGGATAAAACCATGTTATTATCGAAGTAGACATCCCTCCTGCATTTAAATATTGTCGAAATCGTCCCGAAACTAGCCGTATAATTGAGTAAACATTTTAAAATTGCAATTCTTTGTTAATATTTGCTTTTAGTAAAAATTTTGCAATTGCAATTCATCTTTTTTTGAGAAAATTTATTTCATGAAAAATGTGTGTTGAATATATGGATGGTGGTGTTTAAATACTAAAATTGCTGCTTTATGTGAATAACCAAGCTATCACCCTTGGTAAACCAAAAACAGGGAAGTGCAAGATAAAAATAGGGGTTCGATTTACGATTTTAAGGTGCGGCAAATCCGACGAACATCTGATCAATTTGTTGTGGCCTAAGGAGCTTTGTGGATATGAGCCCAGAGCCCGTATTCACAAAGCTCCTTAGGGAAAACTAAAATTAAATTCCTTAAATTCATACAATAGTCTTTAACTATCTCATGTAGAGGTCTTTCAACATTTAAATGTTTAAAACATGTAAATATTTCCTTGACAATTCATATATAACCCTTCTGTACACCGAAATCTGGGGATTTCACATAAAAAACTTGATCTGAAATGTTCACTTAAGTAATAAGTACAACTTAAGTTAAGACTTTTCTTAGGAGCTTTGTGAATACCCGCCCATCACACACTCACTCGTTGTATCATCAGCTCCAGTGATCTTTCCGCGTGTCCAATAAGACGCATGCAGTGATGTATGCGACCAGGTCCCAGACGACCTTGAGCGATCTCAAAGCCACGACCTTCACCTAGCAGCATGTTTGACTCCGGAACTCTCACGTTTTCAAACAACACTTCTGCATGGCCAGCTGTTTGAAAAATAAGTTTGCGGTTAAATTTCTTAACCAAAAACAAGTTAAATGTGTGGTTGAAATGCAAACACCAGCTGTTTGAAAAATGAGTCTGTTGCTTAAATTGTTACCAAAAAAAAGTTAAACAGATAAAACTCCATTTTGACAAACTTATGTAGATGTATTGTGATTAAAATAATCTCTTGGTAAGAATATACAATAACAAAAGCAATGCATAATGCGGAATTTCATTTGTATCACCCATTTTTTATGAAACTGACTTGGAAGAAAATATTTATTTTAGTTTAATAAACAAGTTTTGTTTTGAACACGAGGTCTGATCCAACAATAACAACTACCAATAGTTACTTAGAAAAGCAAAGAACTATCAAAATTTTAAGGAGTGTTTTTTGTCCTGACCCACTTAAATTCTACAACTATAAACGAACATAGTAATAGTACCAATAGTCATGTACCTGAAGAACACATCTCATAGAAACTATAAACATATTAAATACCTGGGGCATCTTGATATCCATATACACTGAGAGGTCGTACAATCTTGACCCCTGGCGTATCCATGGGAACCAGAATCATGCTCTGCTGAGAGTGGATCTTGGCAGAGGGGTCTGTCTTGCCCATGAATATGCACAGCTTACATTTGGGATGCATTGCACCTGGAAATGAAAGAATGCATGAAATCGACAAATTTGAATCATATGTTATACATGTTTATTTTGCTTGAACTTGTATCTCAAGATGTAACAATTTGTGGGAAATTTATAATTGTACATGTATGAAGTATATTCTGTTTAAATCAAGATATGTTTTTGACTATATATTAGTGTTTTATCCAGGAAGGCAGAGGGGCATGGCGCAATATATTCTAAAGGGGCATTTTAGCGCGCTCTGTGCTTTTAAAAGGGCACATGTGTTCCAGTGTATTTGCTATTCTTGTTTTCAAATTACGTTGTTAGCGCTTCGCCATAGCAATAGTAATGAATTGTTTCAGGTGTACATGTAAATGTCTAGCCCTTATTTTTATTATATTGTAAATATATGGAAAATATTTATGTTTTTAAACCATTGTTTTTTTGGGGGGCATTTACACATTTTAAACAAATGTGTAAAAAAACCCAGCTTAACACTCAATATATAGTTATTAAAATCATCACCACGTCGTAGCGACGTACATTCGATCTTCGACCAGACGCCATTAGTTATTAAAATCGTCACCACGTCTCTTATTTCCATTATAATGTATTACTAACGAAAAACATTATTAATTTATTTATACCACTATATGTTGATTGTTTCTTGAAAAAAAAACCCACATGTTTTACGCACCACGCACCACAGCATTGATTGATTGAAACATTGTTTGAAAAAAAAAGTATTTTCTAACTTGAATATAAGGCACAAGGACTGTCAGTTTCAATAATTACATATATTATAATTGGTAATAAAATCTTTTTTAGTCTTTTATAATACACACTATTGAGTGTAGCTCCAAAACGTACAATAATAGAAACGATGAGTAGCACGCAAGATGATGCGAATTGTTACATGCGGGGGAGCCATCATTAAAAGCGGGCCGAGTTTATATGAAGCGAGTCATTATAATACCGGAGCATTCACGTTTATGATCATCAATCAATTATATTTCTATATAAAATTTTTATATGAGAAACCATATAAAAGCATGTTGTCAGCCTCTTATCCCAAATACAAGTTTTGGCACACACAAAATTTAATATTCACACGGAGTAAACTAACGAGAAAAACATCTTGTTTGTTGTATTTCTGCCGAACGCCTTCATTTTATGTAATTCTCTTTATATAACGTGAGCAGTACGCAGCGTGTTTTAATATAAACTTGATTGTCCGTAACATACTGAGAAATTTTGGGTAGCAAGTTCTGTGTATCACATAATTATATTCTTAGTAATTATAGATCGATACTTTTAATTTACAAACCTAAAGATTCGTAGCAAATATATATTACCTTTCGGTTCCGTCTGCCCTCTGCACAAATTTTAATAAATTAATGGTATTTTTTGCAACTTTTACATTCTCCTTTTGAATTTGTGCCAACCTCCGTTTGCACGAAGGCATTTTCCGTCTTTCACAAATATAAGAAACAAGTTGATAAAAAAAAACTGTTTCACAAATTATTGTCCGACTATTTAACGCACAAGTACAACAACAATATACAATAAGATAATGTACTGTATGTTCAATGCACTGATCAGAACTGCTCTACGTATGTAAGGTTTGGATTAGGAAAGTTTGAAAATAAAATAGAATCTGTTATGAAAACTTCTGTGTGGGGCCATCTTAAATGACACGTCTGGGGATATTTAGTAGGGGCTAGTATTTTCTTGACATTTGGGGCCCAAAATGTGTTGACAGATAAGTCATATTTTTGACACCAATATACACCTTGGTTCCATTTCACACCTCAAGTCTCCATACAGAGAACCCCACTTTTTGACTCGAAGTTAAGCTACTTAAGTTTTTGTCAATTAAGTACATTAAAAAAAATATATATCACATAAATATATATTAGTTTCTACACATACGTACTATAAGTCCATTTTTCAGGAGTCAATATTTGTAATTTTACATTTTCCCAGTGCTAAAAGTATTTGCCAATTGAAATAATTATTTGTATTATTTCAAAAAATCAATCCATAACGAACACGGAAAGTGAGAGGGGGAATGTCCAATCTACGAGTTGACATTATTTATGTTAATCGAATACACATCATCAATTAGCCCTAAATGTCACCACTTTAGTCGGATTAAGAATCAGGTTCAATAACCAAGCTGACAATCAATAGTACAGTAATCGCTTAGAAACATGTGTCGGCAATAAATCGAGCACAGTAATCGTTTTAATCAAATCGATTAGAAATGCATGTATGCAATAAATTGAGCACAGTCAGAGCGACAATAACAGAAAACAGCGGGTGCCCTTTTCGCAGACATAGGGCCGATAAAAGTGGTCAAGAGGCAATTAAGATCGTTATCGATTAGGGCGAGTGGCGGCTTTTGCCTTTGAAAAGGGCAAAGTGGCGCTTCAAAAAAGGGGCATGGCACCGCACCGTGCAAAAAGGGCCTGTATAAAACACTATATATTCTGCTCTGAAATTATGGCTTAAAAGTGCATTTCCATTAGCAGATACACTGTAACTGTTGGATGTTTCGACTTATTTGGATGTTTTATAATATTTCATTGATCAGTAAGAAAACAATAGTGAAGAAACAATCTAATTTCAAATGTTAGAACACGCACAAAAAAGAGATGAATGTCTAAACCAGTGATTGAATTTAAAATGAATTAGAGCTATCACTAAAGGTGATCAATACCCCCACACACCGCTTTGGCACAGATGTAGAGCTTTGACACAGATGTAGAGCTTTGACATGGAACAATGTATTGGCTGACAAAAATTATCTGAAGTTATATTAAAATCCTTCCAGGCATTAAGAAGTTATGGAGCAGAAACAAAATACAAGTATATGACCTTTGACCTTGAATTGTGACCTTGACCTTTTACAGATATGCATGGGTCATGTACACGACACATCGTCTAGTAATGGAGAATAACAATCTGAAGTTATATTAAAATTCTTCCAGGTATTTCGAAGTTTTGGAGCGGAAACAAAATATGGGACATACCGATGTACCAATGTACCAACTGTACAGACAAACCCACGAGTCCTATATAGCCCCCACTTTTTCAAAATGTGGGGATAATGAGTATACAATTGACTTTGGATGTTTTGTGAATACAGTCTCTGACAATGCCTAGGTCCTACCTGAGGTCCACCATTTATGGCCATTAATCACATAGCTGTCCCCATCTCGCACTATTGATGACTGGATATTAGTTGCATCTGAGGATGCTACCTGGAAAGATATTCAAACTCAAATCTTGTTTTCTTTTAAAAAGAATGCATGGATGCTTTACAGTTTAAAGAAACAAGTGTACATATTGTACCATATTTGGTTTACAGTTACGTTATTGCCTATCCAAGTAATGATTACTATTCAGCAAACAGTTATGAGTCTGCTATGGTTAAATAACACACAGATTTACACGAGTATTAACATATTAAGGGAGTAGTTAAAGTTATTTGTTCAAAAGAAATATTCATATGTGGCACGTCTGATAAAACCGGTCTTAATGCATGTGCATAAAGTGTCGTCCCGGATTAGCCTGTGCAGTCTGCACAGGCTAATCTAGGACGGCACTTTCCGCTTTTATAGTATTTTCTGTTTAAATGAAGTCTCTTCTAAACATAAATCCACTGTAGGCGGAAAGTGCCGTCCTGGATTAGCCTGTGCGGACTGCACAGGCTAATCCGGGACGACACTTTATACACATGCATTAAGTCCGGTTTTCCCACAACACGCCTCATATCTTTGTTAATTAATGTATATTCACTCTTTAATATTTAGAAACAAGTATACAAAGTTCCTGTTTTGGGTTGGTGCCATCATTCCAAAGCATGTCTCCATTACATATCTTTGTTAATTAATGTATATTCACTCTTTAATATTTAGAAACAAGTATACAAAGTTCCTGTTTTGGGTTGGTGCCATCATTCCAAAGCATGTCTCCATTACATATCTTTGTTAATTAATGTATATTCACTCTTTAATATTTAGAAACAAGTATACAAAGTTCCTGTTTTGGGTTGGTGCCATCATTCCAAAGCATGTCTCCATTACATATCTTTGTTAATTAATGTATATTCACTCTTTAATATTTAGAAACAAGTATACAAAGTTCCTGTTTTGGGTTGGTGCCATCATTCCAAAGCATGTCTCCATTACATATCTTTGTTAATTAATGTATATTCACTCTTTAATATTTAGAAACAAGTATACAAAGTTCCTGTTTTGGGTTGGTGCCATCATTCCAAAGCATGTCTCCATTACATATCTTTGTTAATTAATGTATATTCACTCTTTAATATTTAGAAACAAGTATACAAAGTTTCTGTTTTGGGTTGGTGCCATCATTCCAAAGCATGTCCCCATTACATATCTTTGTTAATTAATGTATATTCACTCTTTAATATGTAGAAACAAGTATACAAAGTTCCTGTTTTGGGTTGGTGCCATCATTCCAAAGCATGTCTCCATTACATATCTTTGTTAATTAATGTATATTCACTCTTTAATATTTAGAAACAAGTATACAAAGTTCCTGTTTTGGGTTGGTGCCATCATTCCAAAGCATGTCTCCATTACATATCTTTGTTAATTAATGTATATTCACTCTTTAATATTTAGAAACAAGTATACAAAGTTTCTGTTTTGGGTTGGTGCCATCATTCCAAAGCATGTCTCCATTACATATCTTTGTTAATTAATGTATATTCACTCTTTAATATTTAGAAACAAGTATACAAAGTTCCTGTTTTGGGTTGGTGCCATCATTCCAAAGCATGTCTATTGTTAACATCAACAGTTCTTCAATGACTAATAAGAAAATAATCTTTATTTCTGAATATGCAAAATCATGTTCATTCAATATAATAAGTAAATACCAGTTCTACTATCAAATTCGAGACAACCAAACATTCAATATATTAAATCAAAGCATAAGAGAATCACTGCGTCTTACTGCTGGTTCAGTCATCGCAAAGCAGGACCTGATCTCCCCATTCAATAATGGAACAAGCCAGCGCTGTTTCTGCTCCTCCGTGCCGTATTTCACCAGAACCTCCATGTTGCCTGTGTCTGGTGCTGAGCAGTTGAACACCTGAGCAAAAACATGGGCTGATATTCATCAACATTAAGCTTGTGCAATTTTGCACTTCTCTGAAGAAAGATCTTAATTAACAGTGATAAATTAAGTTCTTTCTTCAGTAAATTACAAAATTGTGAAATAATATTTGTTCATTCACAGAAATCAACAATTATTCTCTTTACCATTTCATTATTGCATCTTTTGTTTAGTTTAAGTTCTACTGGTATTTCATTGATATTTATCACACCCATCATTTTTGTAACAATCTATCACTTTCTAACAATCTATTCCGGTATTTAATCAGGAAATCTGAATTCTAACATAAAATTCTAAACCAAGAACAATTAAATTAACCACCTAACATGCCCATACTCACCTCCGGGGCTATGAGGTACTTTCCCATCTCCTCACATATGAAGGCGTACTCCAGGTTACTAAGCCCCGCCCCATATTTGCCCCCGGGGTCTGACTCACGGGGTAGGAACAGGTTCCACAGTCCAGCCACTTTGGCCTTCGCCTTAAAATCAATTTTCGAATATTTTAGCAACATAATATCAATAACACGTTTAAGCTCATAATCATTACGATTTTCATGCAGCATTTAAATACTTTATTAATGATAAGTAGTGTCTTTTTATTATAGCGTCACCCCTCGCGATTAAGGGCCAGCCAGTTTTGACTTATGAGACACCTTTACTGATGAACATCCATCCTATATGCCGGGCGCTTGGCAGAAGGGCAATCGGTACCCTTCGATTTAACTTGCTGCTAAGTAGGCAACCGGCCATATCAGAACAAAACCTGTGCGAAGCTTGAACCTTCGACCTCTCGCTACGAAGGCAAACGCCCCAACCACTAGGCTACAGAGATGTTACGAGTATATGGATCCTGTTTTGGTATCTTGTTTTAACTTAACATATTTATTGGGTACCATACATACATAGATCGACTGATAGATTTATTTTAACATAAAATGTACAATAGCATGGCAAAATAACATTATCAAGACATTCACACATGTATAAATAACTTAAAACAGAATGTATGAATTAACAAAAATCACCTATGTCAATCAACATTATATGTCACGGACGACACATAAAACAGCTCAGACGAACTGTTATTTCTAATGATGACCATGACTGTGTATAATGAATATAACTGTGTATAAAAGATAAAAAGATACAAGTTTTAAGAATAATTTGTATTCACCTTAAGTTCCTCAATGGGCTGGAAGACCTTCCATCTGTCGTCAGACCGAGTGTGAGCCACGTACTGCAGCTCGATGGGGGCAATGTGCGTGTCAATGAAAGCCTTTACTTGCTTGTGAAGCGTCCGCACACGCTCCGGTAGACTGTCCACAGAAATGATCAACGAACCTAAATAGAAATACCGGTAGCAGGGTTTTGTACCGATTACATGCATTTACATGGCACAGCACAAAATCATTGAATCTCCTTTGTCTAGCCAACACCATTTTATATCATCATTTTTATGTCATTCAATGATTTATGAAAATTTTTGAATGGCGACATGAAAATCTGACTGGCAGTTTGGCATACTTTTCCCACGCTTATGACTGCTAAACAATATTATAATCTTAAACACCCAAAATCACTGTTTACTATATAAAGTTGAACTGTAAATCAAATTTTCTGATCGGTCAGTAGATATAAAAGAGCTACTGCTGACCATGTAATTCCTTTTCTGAAAGTGTCCAAAAACATAGCGATGTGAAAATATTTCTTTTGGCCGATTTTAAGTGTGTTTGAAAACAGATTAAATATGGTACACAAGAAAAGTTCTACCCTATACCAACCTGCACCTGCCATATCTGCAGCAGAAGTACTGTAATGTCGTCTGCTGGTGCTCGCAGGATCAGAGGCTGCCGTGGTATGATTGGTCAGTCTATGGTTGCTATGGCTACTTCGGTTTGCTATTTCCCAGGCTTTGTTGGCAACTTCTTTTGCATAAAGACCCACAATTTCAGCATCGGGGGACGCAGCCTGACCTGCCAATGCAAACATGTTAAGCCTTCAATTAAACATTATTGTTTTACCCAGTTTGTCAGACTAGACAAAGAACGCCTGCCAATGCAAGCATGTTATGCCTTCAATTAAACATTGTTGTTTTACCCAGTTTGTCAGACTAGACAAAGAACGCCTGCCAATGCAAGCATCTTATGCCTTCAATTAAACATTGTTGTTTTACCCAGTTCGTCAGACTAGACAAAGAACGCCTGCCAATGCAAGCATCTTATGCCTTCAATTAAACATTGTTGTTTTACCCAGTTCGTCAGACTAGACAAAGAACGCCTGCCAATGCAAGCATCTTATGCCTTCAATTAAACATTGTTGTTTTACCCAGTTTGTCAGACTAGACAAAGAACGCCTGTCAATGCAAGCATCTTATGCCTTCAATTAAACATTGTTGTTTTACCCAGTTTGTCAGACTAGACAAAGAACGCCTGCCAATGCAAGCATGTTATGCCTTCAATTAAACATTGTTGTTTTACCCAGTTTGTCACACTAGACAAAGAACGCCTGCCAATGCAAGCATCTTATGCCTTCAATTAAACTTTGTTGTTTTACCCAGTTTGTCACACAAGACCAAGAACGCCTGCCAATGCAAGCATGTTATGCCTTCAATTAAACATTGTTGTTTTACCCAGTTTATCAGACTAGACAAAGAACGCCTGCCAATGCAAGCATGTTATGCCTTCAATTAAACATTGTTGTTTTACCCAGTTTGTCAGACTAGACAAAGAACGCCTGCCACTGCAAGCATGTTATGCCTTCAATTAAGCATTGTTGTTTTACCCAGTTTGTCAGACTGGACAAAGAACGCCTGCCACTGCAAGCATCTTATGCCTTCAATTAAACATTGTTGTTTTACCCAGTTTGTCAGACTAGACAAAGGACGCCTGCCAATGCAAGCATCTTATGCCTTCAATTAAACATTGTTGTTTTACCCAGTTTGTCAGACTAGACAAAGAACGCCTGCCAATGCAAGCATCTTATGCCTTCAATTAAACATTGTTGTTTTACCCTGTTTGACAGATTCTAGACAAAGAACGCCTGCCAATGCAAGCATGTTATGCCTTCAATTAAACATTGTTGTTTTACCCAGTTTGACAGATTCTAGACAAAGAACGCCTGCCAATGCAAGCATCTTATGCCTTCAATTAAACATTGTTGTTTTACCCAGTTTGTCAGACTAGACAAAGAACGCCTGCCACTGCAAGCATGTTATGCCTTCAATTAAACATTGTTGTTTTACCCAGTTTGTCAGACTAGACAAAGAACGCCTGCCAATGCAAGCATGTTATGCCTTCAATTAAACATTGTTGTTTTACCCAGTTTGTCAGACTAGACAAAGAACGCCTGCCACTGCAAGCATGTTATGCCTTCAATGAAACATTGTTGTTTTACCCAGTTTGTCAGACTAGACAAAAAACGCCTGCCAATGCAAGCATGTTATGCCTTCAATGAAACATTGTTGTTTTACCCAGTTTGTCAGACTAGACAAAGAACGCCTGCCAATGCAAGCATGTTATGCCTTCAATTAAACATTGTTGTTTTACCCAGTTTGTCAGACTAGACAAAGAACGCCTGCCAATGCAAGCATGTTATGCCTTCAATTAAACATTGTTGTTTTACCCAGTTTGTCAGACTAGACAAAGAACGCCTGCCAATGCAAGCATGTTATGCCTTCAATGAAACATTGTTGTTTTACCCAGTTTGACAGATTCTAGACAAAGAACGCCTGCCAATGCAAGCATGTTATGCCTTCAATTAAACATTGTTGTTTTACCCAGTTTGTCAGACTAGACAAAGAACGCCTGCCAATGCAAGCATGTTATGCCTTCAATTAAACATTGTTGTTTTACCCAGTTTGTCAGACTAGACAAAGAACGCCTGCCAATGCAAGCATGTTATGCCTTCAATGAAACATTGTTGTTTTACCCAGTTTGTCAGATTCTAGACAAAGAACGCCTGCCACTGCAAGCATGTTATGCCTTCAATGAAACATTGTTGTTTTACCCAGTTTGTCAGATTCTAGACAAAGAACGCCTGCCAATGCAAGCATGTTATACCTTCAATGAAACATTGTTGTTTTACCCAGTTTGTCAGATTCTAGACAAAGAACGCCTGCCAATGCAAGCATGTTATACCTTCAATGAAACATTGTTGTTTTACCCAGTTTGTCAGATTCTAGACAAAGAACGCCTGCCAATGCAAGCATGTTATGCCTTCAATGAAACTGTTGTTTTACCCAGTTTGTCAGATTCTGGACAAAGAACGTAAAATTTGCACAAATGTCAATCATATGCAAATTAATTTAGGGTTTATCAAATCATTGCACTGGGATATCTCTTGTTTAACATTCAACCTATTACTTTAAAAGAGCCCATGGTAAAGCTTGTGAATGTTGGGGAAGCTTGATTTAAGAAATAATTTTCGATTTATCATTGTTTATCGGCCAATAAACAACAATTTGGAGTTCAGATGCATAGGAATTAAACCACAAGGTTGTTAGCCCGAGTTGTTTAATATACCGCATTAGAACAACAAATCATTGTTTATTAGCCAATAAACAACAAACATGCAAAAATTACTTCAATTCTAACATGACCTGACAATATTTTCTGCAATTACAACGCTAAATATTTTTCAGTTTGAAAACTATTTTTTCAGGTTGTTTATTGGTAGTTTAACATCCGTGAATTTTGTTCTTTGTCTATAGAAAACCCTGCGTGTGTCATGTTAGAATAATCTGTTAACAATGGCTGGGAAGGAGTTAAAATTATTAGAGTCAAAAACTGGAAAACTCAAATGTCATAGTGGCTTTTTATATCAAATTTCAGTTAAATTTTAATTACGCATAATACCGATCACTGTGTTGTAATCTAAACTTACCAAATATTATCCAATCAAATAAAATGTACTTGTATACAACAAACACATTAAGAAAGAACAATTTCCGGTAGTACATTGGTTTTGTAACTGTGAAATTTTCACAATGTGCTTCAAAGCTTCCTGATGTTAAACTTCATTAAATTGTTGTATTCCATTTTGTTATAAAGCATATCAACAAAAAATGTTCATAATATTAATATCACATACCTGTATTACTTATTCAGCATTATAGGTTTTTAAATCCCAACTTTAAATGCGCACAAATGTCTTACTAAGTTACTTACTCATACAGCACACTGACAGTCTAGATTATGACCTGTCCTTGAACGCTCCACTACATTCAGACTACAAGTACACTATCTCACTTTGCAATCTGAATTACCTAAATTGTCGCTAGTGGTTGTCAGCTGCACTGTTGGTTTTCTACACTGTCAGCTTAATTACATGTACAGTATGTGCAGATATACGATTTTGTGTTGCATGGATTTTAGATTGATTAAAATGAGCCTATCTGGTGTATGTGACTGACATATACATAAATCAGGGCTCCAGATAAGGTTTTACTGTACACTCTGACCTCTTTTGCCAAGGGGTACATTTGGTATATTTTACCCCCTGACCATCAGCTTTAAGGGTATTTTCAGAGCTTCAGATACTAACAATGTTTAAGTAGATACATTAAGAAACTTGATTGCAGAATGAAAATGTGTTGTTGTTTTTTTGAATATGTTTTTGTTAAGATTTTAAATGTTGATCAGTACCCCCACTTCAATTTTCAAAGGGTACTAGTATCCCCTATTTACAATTTATAAAGGGTATTTGCAATATTTTAAAGGGTATTTAAACAAATACCCATCTTATCTGGAGCTCTGCATACATGATGATAATTATATTCTTGCATATTTTCTTGCATATTAAACTTATGTTTAACTGCAGATTAACATTTTCTGGGTGTAAAGAGGCAAGTGATTTAAGAGTTTGGGAATGTGTATATTAATCACTATTTAAATATTGCAAACTGAAGGCACATAATAATACATTTTAACATAAAGTTGATATATAAGAATTTGTGACACAATTTGATAATAAGTAATTTTACCAGATAAGTTAATTGACCTACACATGCTTACCAGTGCATATGAGTATGAGCTAACCTTATACATACATGAATATCAAATACATCAACTGTTTGAAAATGCTGCATACATTATCTACTGCTGTTTGAGGTACATTTCTGGTTTATAATCTAAATGTTTTCCAAATTGTAAAAATTCAGTTCTTGTTGAGTTTATTTTGGTTTTAAGCTTATATATAAGAACCCTGAATAAACTTCAGGCCTTTAAACTGGTTTTAACCCCCAATGCTTTGAGGTACTGCAGTAATCGTTCCATGTTTTAATCCATGCATGTGCATGTTTCCTACTGGTATCTGTTTCTTTTTTATTGTGTACTGTCTCTTGCTCGAAATTAAGGACCTTTGGATGTTCGTAAGAGTTCATCAACTGCTGATGTAGAGTTTCGTATGCATGTTGATCAAAACACTACACACACAAAGAAAACAAGTATAGATTATCCTGCAATTAACTTATGGGTGGAGCTTAATGATTTGAAAAAAAATATTGTGGAAAATTATAAAAGTTGAAAAAAGTTCTGGAAAATCACGAAAAATTGTGCAGTAAATTGCATTTGATTAAAGGTGCACTAGCAAAATCGTAACAAACTATCATTTCTGTATGATTCTGTAATTAAAACCACATTTTAAAATATCTTAAATCAATACATTTATACACACTTGTGATTTAATTCCTACACATCTATACGTCTTATTGTGGGTTATTTAGTTAAGTTTAAACCTTATTTAAGCTCCACTGTGACTAAAGCTAGAGGCTTATTAAGACACATTTGATGCCATTTCCTGGGTAGAACCAGCTAGAGGTTTATTGAGACACATTTGATGCCATTTCCTGAGTAGAACCAGCTAGAGGCTTTTTGAGATACATTTGATGCCATTTCCTGAGTAGAACCAGCTAGAGGTTTATTGAGACACATTTGATGCCATTTCCTGAGTAGAACCAGCTAGAGGCTTTTTGAGATACATTTGATGCCATTTCCTGCTTAGAACCAGCTAGATGTTTATTAAGACACATTTGATGCCATTTCCTGGGTAGAACCAGCTAGAGGTTTATTGAGACACATTTGATGCCATTTCCTGCTTAGAACCAGCTAGAGGTTTATTAAGACACATTTGATGCCATTTCCTGGGTAGAACCAGCTAGAGGCTTATTGAGACACATTTGATGCCATTTCCTGGGTGGAACCAGCTAGAGGCTTATTGAGACACATTTGATGCCATTTCCTGAGTAGAACCAACTAGAGGCTTATTGAGACACATTTGATGCCATTTCCTGGGTGGAACCAGCTAGAGGCTTATTGTGACACATTTGATGCCATTTCCTGAGTAGAACCAACTAGAGGCTTATTGAGACACATTTGATGCCATTTCCTGGGTAGAACCAGCTAGAGGCTTATTGAGACACATTTGATGCCATTTCCTGGGTGGAACCAACTAGAGGCTTATTGAGATACATTTGATGCCATTTCCTGGGTAGAACCAGCTAGAGGCTTACTGAGATACATTTGATGCCATTTCCTCGGTAGAACCAGCTAGAGGCTTATTGAGACACATTTGATGCCATTTCCTGGGTAGAACCAGCTAGAGGCTTATTGAGATACATTTGATGCCATTTCCTGGGTAGAACCAGCTAGAGGCTTATTGAGACACATTTGATGCCATTTCCTGGGTAGAACCAACTAGAGGCTTATTGAGACACATTTGATGCCATTTCCTGGGTAGAACCAGCTAGAGGCTTATTGAGATACATTTGATGCCATTTCCTGGGTAGAACCAGCTAGAGGCTTATTGAGATACATTTGATGCCATTTCCTGGGTAGAACCAGCTAGAGGCTTATTAAGATACATTTGATGCCATTTCCTGGGTATAACCAGCTAGAGGCTTATTGAGATACATTTGATGCCATTTCCTGGGTAGAACCAGCTAGAGGCTTATTGAGACACATTTGATGCCATTTCCTGAGTAGAACCAGCTAGAGGCTTATTAAGACACATTTGATGCCATTTCCTGAGTAGAACCAGCTAGAGGCTTATTAAGACACATTTGATGCCATTTCCTGCTTAGAACCAGCTAGAGGCTTATTGAGACACATTTGATGCCATTTCCTGCTTAGAACCAGCTAGAGGCTTATTGAGACACATTTGATGCCATTTCCTGCTTAGAACCAGCTAGAGGCTTATTGAGACACATTTGATGCCATTTCCTGCTTAGAACCAGCTAGAGGCTTATTAAAACACATTTGATGCCATTTCCTGAGTAGAACCAGCTAGAGGCTTATTAAGACACATTTGATGCCATTTCCTGAGTAGAACCAGCTAGAGGCTTATTAAGACACATTTGATGCCATTTCCTGCTTAGAACCAGCTAGAGGCTTATTGAGATACATTTGATGCCATTTCCTGAGTAGAACCAGCTAGAGGCTTATTGAGACACATTTGATGCCATTTCCTGAGTAGAACCAACTAGAGGCTTATTGAGACACATTTGATGCCATTTCCTGCTTAGAACCAGCTAGAGGCTTATTGAGATACATTTGATGCCATTTCCTGCTTAGATCTAGCTAGAGGCTTATTGAGACACATTTGATGCCATTTCCTGGGTAGAACCAGCTAGAGGCTTATTGAGATACATTTGATGCCATTTCCTCAGTAGAACCAGCTAGAGGCTTATTGAGACACATTTGATGCCATTTCCTGGGTAGAACCAGCTAGAGGCGTATTGAGATACATTTGATGCCATTTCCTGGGTAGAACCAGCTAGAGGCTTATTGAGACACATTTGATGCCATTTCCTGGGTGGAACCAACTAGAGGCTTATTGAGACACATTTGATGCCATTTCCTGCTTAGAACCAGCTAGAGGCTTATTGAGATACATTTGATGCCATTTCCTGGGTAGAACCAGCTAGAGGCTTATTGAGACACATTTGATGCCATTTCCTGCTTAGAACCAGCTAGAGGCTTATTGAGATACATTTGATGCCATTTCCTGGGTGGAACCAGCTAGAGGCTTATTGAGACACATTTGATGCCATTTCCTGCTTAGAACCAGCTAGAGGCTTATTGAGACACATTTGATGCCATTTCCTGGGTACAACCAGCTAGAGGTTAATTGAGACACATTTAATGCCATTTCCTGGGCAGAACCAGCTACAGGCTTATAAAGACACATTTGATGCCATTTCCTGGGTAGAATCAGTACTAGGTCTCTTTTGAGAGAGAACATTCAAATGTTCCCAAATCCTCGAATATGGATCAAACTCATAATCTCCCAATTGCTAGGCGGACACCATATCCATCAAAACACTGAACGTGGGTAATTTTTACAACAAATCACGATGGAAAAATATGGTTTCTTAGTAAGTGCTCAAATATGACTCACCAGTTATGGCTCTTTTGTAAACACCCTGGAGGATGGCTGCAAAGCGGAAGAAGTTGAATGCCACATAGAAATCCCAGATGTGATCCTCAATCACTGGAATAGCCATGCGCCGACAATATTCTGCTATCAGCTCTTTTTCTTCTGGAATACCCAGGGCTTTGAGATCCTCACCAATGAAAGCTGGAACAAAAGAACAAACCATCAAAACTTTATCATATTTTATAACTTTTTGACACCACAACAAATACTTTTAAAAAGAGTGTCACATTAAAACATAAGCAGACAGTAAGGGTGGACATGAACATTGAAACTCAGTATTTCTCAACACTCACATGGAAACATTGGAAAGCCATGCGGTATGTAGTAGCAGATAGCGAGGGTCGAGAGGTCAGTGAGAGGGTCGCCCAGTGTGGACAGTTCCCAGTCCAGCACACCCAGAACCTCCGGACGGTACTCGTGGTAGATCAGGTTGTCTAATCTGAAAACAAGAAGAAAGATAAAATTACCTCTTGGGCCCAAAAAAAATTAAATTGTGTGTTTCTGGCAATGATCTCAAAAAAGTTAGGTAGGGTAGGGACTGAGTTTTTTTAAAAGTTTTTTTTCATGTCTAGCCATAAAAGAGAAACAAATCGCAAAATACATCATCTATGAAGAGATCCAGAATACTCAGTTAACAACATGAAGCATCTTTTTGGCATGGATTATCTAGTTAATCACGATTAACTCTCTTAAAAAATAAAATTCTGACAAATTCAGATTTAACGGAAAACGATTGTCTCTAAAAACTTTAGGGTCGGGGGGTTTTCACTAGGTAGGGTCAGGTTGCCCGAAACACAAAACGTTTTTGTTTTGGCCTTATGAAAGTGAAACTACTTATACATGACAATATATTTTTACAAAACAAGCAGATAAAAATAAATGATAGTACAAGTACTTAAACAAGAGCTGTCGGAGGCCAGCGCGCTCGACTATTCGAACTATTTCAGTTGGTGCGTATTTTGGATAGTGGAAGGGGCATACATTTGTTAAAAAACAAAACTTTTAAGTGAAGCCTTGAATAGGTTATACATTTTTGGAACAAAAACTTTAACAACAAAGTCTATGTAAAAAGTGGGCTAACTCTGTCAAAATACAAAACAGAGTTATGGTGAATAACTTATCTAGTTTTGAAGTTACAAAACTTTTGAATATAAACTTTAACCAGAAATCTGTGTGAAAAAGGGCATAACTCTGTCAAAATACAAAACAGAGTTATGGGTAATGTTGACCCTGATACTAGAGTTGATGACAAAGGTAAGTTCCAAGTTTCAAGTGAATAACTTATGTAGTTTTGAAGTAACCAAACTTGTGAATATAAACTTTAAGCAGCAAATCTAAGTGAAAAGGGGGCATAACTCTGTCAAAATACAAAACAGAGTAATGTGTAAGGTTGCCCCTGATACTAGAGTTGATGACAAAGGTAAGTTCCAAGTTTAAAGTGAAAAACTTATGTAGTCTTGAAGTTACAAAACTTTTGAATATAAACTTTAACCAGTAATCTAAGTGAAAAAGAGGCATAACTCTGTCAAATACAAAACAGAGTTATGGGGAATGTTGCCCCTGACACTGGAGTTGATGACAAAGGTATATTCCAAGTTTCAAGTGAATAACTTATGTCGTTTTGAAGGTACAAGACTTTTGAATAAAAAACTTGAACCAAATTCAGACGCGGACGCCGACGCCGGGGGTAGTAGGAAAGCTCACCTATTCTTCGAATAGTCGAGCTAAAAATAGCATCATACTAACCCATCAGCTACTTTGTGTACAGTAGGTAAACAGTTAATCAGGTGATAAGCAAATAAACTGTAGAAATAAATCACTCAATAAATTTCATATATTTGTGGAAATATCCACTGTGATTGCATATTTCTGTGATTTAATGGATTTAATGTGATTTACTAGTGTCCACCTTGTGATCAGGATATTGTGAGTTTGATCCCTACCCAGGGAGCTTTCAAGCGATATTTCCCAAGACTCATGGACAAATGAACGTTTATCAGTAAAACTTGCGACCTTTATCTATAAAGCATTTCAACTGCATGACTCAACATTTTAACGTAAACATGTATATGTACTATAAACTACTAATGTAACTTACTTTTCTCCCACATAAAATTACTTCACTTGTGTGTTATATGTATAATGTGATATTTTCTCCCACATAAAATTATTTAATTTGTGTGTTATCTGTACACTGTCATGATGTGTTATACAACATGGATCACAATGTTTCTTTATACTTTATTGCTGTTTTATAACTGTTTGAACTCATGGGCTTATGCTTATTGTTCGAAATAAAGCTCTTCTTCATAGTGTTGGTTCTACCCACAAAATGCCCCCGCAAATCACCTGAAGTCTCCATGGACTATGGCGCAATGCTCTGTGGCTGGGAAATTGTTGGGTATCCACTCCATGAGTTTGTTCATGCTCTCGATTTCTGTGGTCTTGCTGGCCTCGTATTGTTTCGCCCATCGCTGGAAGTTGCGTTTCACATAGCCCTCTGGTGAAGACATTTGGGAATTATGTGCATGTGTTTTCTTATCAACAATTAGGTAACATAATGGATGTAGATTCTCTAAAGTACATCAATTATCATCAATTAGAAAATGGATGTTGTTTTCTCTATGCTACATCAATTATCAACAATTACAAAACATAATGGATGCAGATTGTCTACGCCATATCAACAACTGCTTTGAATCATTATACTACAAATAAGAATAATGGTTGATTGTGCATTTCTTTTTGTTTAAACAAAAACAGTCAAATAAGAATTCATGATTTAACCAAATATTTCACAAGCACTATGTGAATTACATAAATGCAATGCCTATCAAATAAATATGACATCTCTCACACAAACATTACATCACACCTATAACAATGTATGTACCATGTTTTCCATAGTCCTGCAACCCAGCAGCCTGTATGTCGACAGAATGTATTTTACAGAGAGTTTTGATCATCTCTGAGTAGATGGCCCTCCGTTCTTCAGGCCTACAGTCACTCAGCAGGTGGTCCTTGAATATCCGCCCCGGCATGTGCTCCATGATGTAGAAAGGAGTGCCTAGTAAGCTGGGGAAGAAGACAGTTGATTTAACATGAGCTAGAAAAAAGGAGTGCCCTGTAAGCTGGGGAAGAATACAGTTAATTTAACATGACGTAGAAAGAGTGCCCAGTAAGCTGGGGAAGAAGACAGTTAATTTAACATGACATAGAATGGAGTGCCCAGTAAGCTGGGGAATAAGACAGTTAATTTAGCATGAGTTAGAATGGAGTGGCAAGTAAGCTGTAGAGGAAGACAGTTAATTTAACATGACATAGAATGGAGTGCCAAGTAAGCTGGGGAAGAAGACAGTTAATTTAACATGACATAGAATGGAGTGCCTAGTAAGCTGTGGAAGACGACAGTTAATTTAACATGACATAGAATATAGTGCCAAGTCAGCTGGGGAAGAAGACAGTTAGTTTAACATGACATAGATTGAGTGCCTAGTAAGCTGGGGAAGAAGACAGTTAGTTTAAAATGACACAGAATGGAGTGCCTAGTTATCTGGGGAAGAAGACAGTTAGTTTAACATGACATAGAATTGAGTGCCTAGTAAGCTGTGGAAGAAGACAGTTAGTTTAACATGACATAGAATTGAGTGCCTAGTTATCTGGGGAAGAAGACAGTTAGTTTAACATGACATAGAATGGAGTGCCTAGTTATCTGGGGAAGAAGACAGTTAGTTTAACATGACATAGAATTGAGTGCCTAGTAAGCTGTGGAAGAAGACAGTTAATTTAACATGACATAGAATGGAGTGCCAAGTAAGCTGGGGAAGAAGACAGTTAATTTAACATGACATAAAATGGAGTGCCAAGTAAGCTGTGGAAGAAGACAGTTAGTTTAACATGACATAGAATTGAGTGGCAAGTAAGCTGTGGAGGAAGACAGTTAATTTAACATGACATAGAATGGAGTGCCAAGTAAGCTGGGGAAGAAGACAGTTAATTTAACATGACATAGAACTGAGTGCCTAGTAAGCTGTGGAAGAAGACAGTTAATTTAACATGACATAGAATGGAGTGCCAAGTAAGCTGGGGAAGAAGACAGTTAATTTAACATGACATAGAATGGAGTGCCAAGTAAGCTGGGGAAGAAGACAGTTAATTTAACGTGACATAGAATGGAGTGCCAAGTAAGCTATGGAGGAAGACAGTTAATTTAACATGACATAGAATGGAGTGCCAAGTAAGCTGGGGAAGAAGACAGTTAATTTAACATGACATAAAATGGCGTGCCAAGTAAGCTGGGAAATAAGACAGTTAATTTAACATGACATAGAATGGAGTGCCAGTACGCTGTGGAAGAAGACAGTTAATTTAACATGAGCTAGAATGGAGTGCATAGTAAGCTGTGGAAGATGGAGAATTTAACATGATGTAGAATGGAGTGCATAGTAAGCTGTGGAAGATGGGTAGTTTAACATGGATGTAGAAATGAGTGCAAAATAACCTGCGGGCGATGGGGAATTTAACATGATGTAGAAAGGAGTGCATAGTAAGCTGTGAAATTTGGGAATTTCATATGATGTAAAAAGGAGTGCCAATTAAGCCTTGGGTGAAGATGAGGACTGTAATATAATGTTGGATCTGGGAATTTAACATGATTTTGGATCAGGGAATTTAACATGATGTTGGATCAGGGAATTTAATATAATGTAAAAACCAGGGAGCTTTACATGATGTAGGATCAGGGAATTTAACATTATGTAGGATCAGGGAATTTAACATGATGTAGGATCAGGGAATGTAACATAGTAGAATCAGGGAATTTACATGATGTTGGGTCAGGGAATTTAACATGATGCTGGTTCAGGGAATTTAACATGATGTAGGATAAGGAATTTTAACATGATGTAGAACAGAGTTGCAAGTAAGCTCTGAAAGAAAACTGGATGGAGTTCCAACTTCACGTAACACAATGAGGTATTGCTTAGGGTGATAGAGATCACATGTATATGACATAGTCATTGCATGCATCTAGTCAGAAGTAGTGCTACCATGTGGGGAGTTCCCAGAGAGTTCCTGTAGCTTATACATCGTAGAAAATAAATTGTAAACCACAATACTATCTTGCGTTATGAATGGGTGTTACACTTAAAACTTAAAATGTAGGGATGGCAAAACCATTTGAATATTTGATTGAATGACCAGTATTCGAATAGTTAAAATGCCATTCAAATATTTGCAACTTAGTATTGCCTTTAAAACCTTATAACAACAGCACCGCCTACGGGTGCTGGACGCTCGACTTTTTTGTATCTGATAGTAATCTGGGCTTTTGTTTGTAGAATAGGTTCATCACTGTCATAAAGTATGTTGAATTTCAAGTCAATACCTCTTCAAGATATTAAGAAATTTGTCCTAAAGCAAAAATTCTAAGTTGACAAAGGGCATTAACTCCACTGAAATCCTTGATATAGTTACCTCATCTTTTCTACAGAACAGTTTTATAACAGTGATCTAGTATTTTGACTTTCAAGTCAGTACCTGTTATAGATATTGCAAAATTGGGGCTAAAGCAAAATTTCTAAGTTGAAAAAAGGGCAATAACTCAAGAAAAATCCATTGCAAAATTGGAGCTAAAGCAAAAATTCTAAGTTGAAAAAAGGGCAATAACTCAAGAAAAACACTTAATAGAGTTATCTCCTCTTGTCACAGAATAAGTTCATCACTGTGATCAAGCACTTTGAGTTTTAAATCAATACCTCATATAGGTACTGAGAAATTTGACATTAACGGAAAACAGAAAATTGTAAGTTGAAAAAAGGGTAATAATTCCAACAAACTCCTCGAAAGAGTTACCTCCTCTTGTCTGCAGAATTGAGTCAGCATTATAAACAAGTACCTTGAGTTTCAATTTAATGTTTTGATAGTTATTGAAATTTTGTATATTTACCCAAAAATTGTCAAAATATGTTAAGTTGTAACAAGGGCAGATAACTCTGGAAATACGAATCACAGGGGTACCTGCCTTGTTGTATCATTGTCCCCTTTTGGTAGTGAACAAGTATTGAAAGTTTCAAAAGGATACCTTTGATAGTTTTTGAGAAATGGACTCTGACAAAAAACTTAACAAAACAAAAATTCTGTGTTTGATAAACACACATGCCCCCGGTTGGTGCTGGATAGCCCATTTCTTAGTGCAAATTAGGTCAAGATCAAGGTCACAGTAAGGTTGGGTAATATGGGTGGATTGGGGATGGTCACAAGCAACAACTGTGTAAGTATCGAAGTGTTGGTGCTAGACATAACAGTAAAATCTAGTTAACCAAGAAAACAGCCCATTTGAATTATTATAAGTGCAAATAAGGCCAAGGTCAAGGTCAAAGTGAGGTTGGGTGATATGGGTGGATAGGGAATGGTGATAAGCAACAACTGTGTAAGTATCAAATTGTTGTAGTAAGCAGTGTTGGTGCTAGACGAAACGGTAAAATCTACTTAACCTTGTCATGGACGGAAGGACAGACAGGAGAATCAATATATGCCTCCCGCATCAAAATGCCGGGGGCACGACAATAGCTCAACTTTTTTTCTTCGAAAAGTTGAGCTAAAAAGTATTTTTCTTTCAGCATAAAAAGTATTTTACCAATAGATATCTTATAAGTTATGCCGTGTTTTCAATAGAATGGTCCAGTGTTATGTGTCAGACTACGAGATATTGAATAATGAATAAAAAGGTAAGTGTCAGTGGCCACTCGTCTAGTTGCCAGTAAGGCACACCTTCATCAGACAACGTGAAACCACAACGGTTAATTGGAAATTAACCCTTAAAAGCGTAACAAACATTTATTACAGAAGTACGATCACACATTTAGCAGTCATTATAGCTGAGAAATATTGCTTAAATTAAAAGTATTCTTATTAACAGACACGTGTCCAAATAGATTAGAAAAATGTGGACTGGGGATTTTTAGTGACTTCTTTAACAAAAGAACTATTAAAACTGGGATCTTTATTTCTTTTATTTATTTCTTAATAGCATGTCATTAATGTATTCAAATGTTGTTGCAATTTGGTAATGAATATGTCACTCGGTAATTGGTACTGAAATATTATACAAAATAGTTAATTTATACAGTATGTCGAATAAATCACAAAGCTCAAAGTAGTTCATCAAAGAATCTATGCGATATTCGATTGAATGAAAATGCGAATATTCAAAAATCAATTGTGGTATTTGATGACATCCCTATTAAAATGTTTTTCTTTCAGGAATAGACTGTTCATAAAGTTCATCAAAGTAAGCTTTAGATTCAACTAGAGCTATCATTAAATGTATTAAATACACCCACATACTGCTTTGACACAGACAATGACCTTCAATCATGACATTGACCTTTGTCAGAAAAGCATGGGTCACATACACAACACATCATCTGGTCATGGGGGAGAATACCGGTAATCTAAAGTTATACAAAAATCCTTTCAGGCATTTTATATTTAGAGTGTGGAAATGAAATATGGACAGACTGACAAACACATGTGACTTCTATATACCCCAACTTTGTCACAGAGTGTGGGTATAATCAAATATCATTGTTGTACACAAGTCATACCTGTCATCCTCGCACAGGGCTAACATTTTCGGTACAGGGACCCCGTGACCTTTCACGGCCTTCATGATCCGGTACTCTCTCTCCACGGCATGGGCAGATGGCAGCAACTTGCCTGGCTGCAAGGTCAAGGTAAAACATTGCAAATATCACAAGAGCTGTGTGTAAACAGTAAGTCACATCAACATTGAAAGCAATCTTTTAAATATCAAGTTTAGTGAAGGTGACATGAAAACCGAGAAAGCGGAAACTGCTAAAAAAGCCAATTTAAGATAAATTAAGGGGTGGCGTGTCATGAGAAAACCGGTCTTAATGCATGTGCGTAAAGTGTCGTCCCGGATTAGCCTGTGCAGTCCGCACAGGCTAAACCAGTATGGCACTTTCCGCTTTTATGGTATTTTCTGTTTCAAGGTCTCTCCTAAACATAAATCCACTGTAGGTGGAAAGTGCCGTCCCGGATTAGCCTGTGCGGACTGCACAGGCTAATCCGGGATGACACTTTACGCACATACATTAAGTCCGGTTTTCCCACGACACGCCTCAGGGCTATAACTCTGCAGTTCCCAGGGTGATTCGATTGATAGTTGAAGTTTGTTATATATTATGTACACAAACATTTTCATCAAGTTTGGTGATGATCGGATGAAAACTTTTGGACACAGAGAGCAGAGACAGCTAAAACAGCCACTTATAAAATAATTCAACTGCCATAACTCCACATTTCCTCAGGTGATTTACTGAAGATCAAACTTGGCCGACATATTATTATGCCCACAAACATTTCCATCACATCTGGTAAAGATCCGATGAAAACTGTAGGACTTAGAGAGCGAAAAAGGCACATGGTCTACATGTTTAAAAATAGTTTCTGAACATTTCAAAAGAAAAATGATAAAAACTTACAGGTTTCTTCCTGAGTACCATGTTCTTTCCTGCATACTGAATGAAGTATGTTGGGTTCGACTGGCCATGGGTGAAGCAGCGTACCACTGGCTCAACTATATAAACATGCATCAGAACGGCTGTTTGATTCATGCTTCTTCATATTTTAAAATCAACAAACTTGCTTCTTTTTTTTTCAAATCAAAAAGCTGGTCAAAGAAGCATGTTTGTGATACAAACTTACTAAAACATTAAAATGCAATTTTTTTTTTTTCTCCAATAAAGAGGCCCTTTTTCTTCTCCACAATTTGCCCATAGCCATTTTCCAACTATTTTAAACTATGTTTTCAGTTATTTGAAGAAACTAACAATTCACCCTCTAAAATGATACAGAATTTAAATTAATAAGAGGGCATTATTAAATACAAACATATGCATATCATTAAGATATTTCTGAGGTGATGTGCACCAGGTGCACCCTGGACTCTAACTGCCACAGTATTCGGACACATGCCCTCCCAAACGTATGCCCTCCCAAATACACATGCGCAGGGACCTGGAATGAGAACCCCGATTGCCACGGTGAGAAGCGAGTGTGCCAACCACTGTGCTATCCAGACAGCCAAGTAAGTCGTACATGTGCCTACCTGTACATATGCCACCCCGGACAGTGGCCCTCTCATTAATTGTCCACCTGGACACTGGCCCTCGCGCTTCAATTAAACTATGTTTTTTAATCCTATGTTTATAACAGTTTTAACACTTCAAGTTTTAAGATGCTAAAATTGAAAATTATCACAAAGAAGTGAGAAGATCATCAGAATAAATGAATTAAATTAAAATTAGGCTGGCCAGTGTTCAGGCGGAAAATATACGGGAGGGCCAGCGTCCGGGTGGCATATGTCAGATCGGGTTCAAAATTATTGGCAGGGCATATGCCTGGGGGGGCATGTGTCCGACATTCATCTGCCACTGACCCTTATCATGGAGCTTGAGCTCAAAGTTCAGGTAACTCTTCAATTTCTTCTCATCGAGCCTAAGTCTCATGGGGACTGTGATTGTCCCCTCCATGTAACCCCGTAATGACAGCCCCAGGTGCTTCTCTAGGTCAAGGATAGCTTGGTCAGGGTTCTTTACCTATAAATATACAACTACGCATATGAATTAATTGTCATCAACTCTGGCACGATACTTACCTGTTACAGCTCGGCTTGTGCACGGTGGTCAAATCAGGCATAATTCTATGGTTATCTCTATATGCCCACCCAATAAGAAGGAAACCATTTAAGTTAGATGTCAATTAAACCCTAACACTAACCCTAGCACTCTGCCTTCAATACCTGACCTGGGTGTACCGGTTATAACTTAAATGCTGGATGTTTAGACATAATCATAAATCATTCTCACCAAGGCCCAAAAAATATTGTGTATTTCTCGCAATGGTCTTAAAAAGTTAGGCAGGGTTGGGATTGAGTTTTTGTCGCTAAAACTTTATGGTCGGGAGATTTTCGCTTACATACCTGGATAGTATGAATACCAAACTGACTGGCAGCCTTCAAGTTGCCGCCAATGTCGTCCAGGAAGACACACTGTTGTCCTGTGAACCCGAGTTCACTAAGCACGATCTCGTAGATCCTGGGGTGGGGCTTCCGGTACCCAACCTTGCATGACTCCACCACCTGCCAAAAAGGGAGAGGGGCCACATTCAGAAAGTATCTTACAATGATTTTAAACTTAGTAAAATATTCAAGGCTTGTTTCAATGATAAACGATGATTTCAGGATTATACTAAACCCAACCTTGCATGACTCCACCACCTGCACGTGACAGGGGCCACATTCAAAAATATCTTACAATGATTTTGTCACTTAGTTAAATATTCAAGGCTCGTTTTAATGATTAGCAACTTCTAACTTGGATTTTCAACTAAAGTCAACAGTCCAACTCTTGTTAAAAATCGTCCGCATCAAAAGCTTTAGATGTACAACAAATGAACATATCAATGGTGCCAGTTAATCCATATTCACATATTTACCATATGTAAATACTGTTGAAATTACTGGGTAATCAAATGTTGAAAACTTGTTTCATATGATTTTCAATGATACAAAGATACCAATTCCTACTGAATACCCGCCCTATTGATGGAAGGGATACATAATTTTCAATCTAAATAGGTATTACACATAGAATCACGAACATCTAGATTCATACCACATCGAAGAGTGACAAATCCAGGGGTATGAAGCTTTCTTGGTCTTTAATGTTGAACCAGTTATTCGTCAGTAGAGCTGTCTTGAGTCCCTCTGCCCTAACAGACTTTATGGCATCAATCATTTGCGGGTAGGGATGCACATACGTACGGTTGAACATAGGCATCAGGCTAGACATGTCGACTTTTTTTCCCAACTGAAAAAACAGAAAGAACCATTCAAGTTATATAACATGCACAAATTATTTTTGAACATGTTCCGAAAAAGAGTAAGAATTTTGTAATGCACAAATTATTTTAATAACTCTTTCCCAATAAAAGGAGTATGAAATGAACAGGCATCTAAGCACCAATACGTAGCATAAAGAAACTGCTCTACTATCTCTAGTCAAACATATGTGGCGTGTCATGAGAAAACCGGTCTTAATGCATGTGCGTAAAGTGTCGTCCCAGATTAGCCTGTGCAGTCCGCACAGGCTAATCCAAAACGACACTTTCCGCCTAAAGTGGATTTATGCTTAGAAAAGACTTCCTTGAAACAGAAAATACCATAAAAGCGGAAAGTGCCATCCCGGATTAGCCTGTGTGGACTGCACAGGCTAATCCGGGACGACACTTTACGCACATGCATTAAGACCGGTTTTCCCACGATGCGCCTCATATGTTGATGGACAGTGCTTAGCTTATTACATTGCTAGCACCAGCTTAGATCTCTGTATAAACCATGTATTGCTCTTCAAAAGGACCCTTTATGATGGCATTTTATAGTATATTAATATCTGACCAACTGATAAGACAGGTAAGTCAACAGAATTTATATACGAGGTGAAACATAGTGTTAGATATCGGGACATGTATTAACAACTTAAATTCTATTGCCATGCAGCATTAGCTGTCAAGACATAGTATCAGATGTTTCTATAACGACTGATTTCCCACTTGTCAATACAACTGGCTCTATAAATAGACACAGACAGCAAAAAGCACCAAGTTACAATGAAGAAATGAAAATACATTGTGCTTAAATCCATAATCAATCCACTTTACCAGCTTGGAACATTCCTCTCCAAACTGTTCTGCAAACTCCTCCATTGACAGCTTGCCCTCTTCCAGCCGCGCCCATGCCCCAAAGTTCTTGTCAGACGATATTGCCTTCCCGATTAACCCTTCGGGGAGCCCAGATGTCTGCTCAAACTCTGTCACACAAGATGATATTTAAAAAATATGTGGAAAACCGGGCTTAATGCATGTGTGTTAAGTGTCGTTCTGGAGTCCACAGGCTGATCCGGGATGACACTTAAAGCACATGCATTAAGCCAGGTATTCCCACGTCACGCCTCATATATTATTATACAAATATTATTTGCCAAGCAAATGTGAGACAATGATTAGAAATCATGAGTGAATCCATAAAACAGTGGTTGAAATTAGCACAAACCAGGAAGCCCTACACTAGTAAATTTTGAACTGGGCATGCTCATATTCTTTGTTTTATATAATTTAAGTCATCTTGTAACACTTTTGTGCAAAAGTAATAAAGTAAGAATTTGGGTTTGCTTGGCCAAACTGCTACATGTCATTTTGATGACTGATATAAAAGTCTAGATGTCTGCTCAAAATCTAATAGCACGGATGAAGATATTTCAATAATACAATTATAATATCGACAACCAATTCATTACGAGTCCACAATAAAACAGACATATTGTTACTGTGACTCCCTTAGATCTATATACAGGCCATTGGAAATTTCTGAGTCTTATAGTAATATACTGATACAACAACAGGAAAGACTTATTTTTACTTATGCCAACATTAAAGAATGCACTTGAATTGCAAACAATTACTTTTAAACAAAGTCAGTGGTGAAGGCAGGACTACTCCTCCCATATCAAATATCACTGCCTGTGTCTGGCGTTTCTCTGTTGCCGATGTGCCAATGAACATTGGTCGACCAGCCGACTTCCAGTGCATGTGTTGCCATGATAACATCTTTTGTAGGCATCCAGTCCGGAACATGCTGGGGAAAAAAGCATTTTAATCCTTCATATTTGCCATATTTTTATTTTTAGTCACTTAGTTCTGAGGAGACGGGTATAAGCTAATCTGCATGTGGACTTATATCAAATAACTGCTTTCCAAATCAATTGCAACGCAAATTTAATAACAACAACAATCCTTCCACATGGCTACATTTTTAAGTGGAAACATTATGCATTTCTTCGATAACCTGCTTGTCAACGTTCAGCAATTATCTTAATAGACTAAATCGATGGTCAGTGCACCCAATTATCAATGGTCATATCTAAATCACTGAACAGTCTCGGATATTGATTACATGTAAAGTATATGGAGAAACTTATAAACATACACCAGAATGCTTGTTTCTTGTATGACAGTGCAGAAATTAGCATAAATGGTGTTTACTTTCACATGAAATGTTGAAGTTTGTTTTCTATGTCGGTGTCGATAAATAATTGCTTTGTAATAATCACAATAAAAATGGCTGCGCCCATTGTTAAAATTTTATTTGTTTTTGTTTAACCAGCAAAAAACGTCAGCATTCGCATTCAAAATGAAACTCGTACGGTTTTAGTATATATTCATTTTTTTATTATTGCAATAAGTAATGTTGTATTTGTAGAAATAGTTAAAAGATTAAAATATTTGCTGTTTCTGCTTCATTTTATTTTAGAAATACCAGCAATAATTTATGGCAACAGATTATGTATTTGATGCATTATCACAAAGTTATGGTAGGCACTTGATCAATAAAGGGGAGATCTTATGTAGGGGTCCAGTTTAATTAGCTTAATGACAATTGGGAGAGCACTCACCCAATAAGCAGGGATTATCCTAGAGGGCGACATGGGCGAAATCGTCGCCCAATGGTGTCTGACTTCGCCCTGTGATCTGATCAAAGCGAAATCAAAATCGCCGAAAAATTTTCAATACTAATGCTTATTCCTCTAATCTTATGCCCACTACTGTCATGGTTTATCTGACTGTGGAGATAACGATGCTACAATTATCTATAATCGATCTGTAGACAGCGTGAGAAAGTTTGTTACACATCACTGACCTGGCATTGCGTTAATCAATCAACTAATCGGCTAAGGTTATTACAATTGCGGTTCCCGACTTCGCTTACTTGCTTTCAAAGTAAATCTGTTATTAGCAAAGGTTGTCGGGAACCAAGAAAGCGAGTGCACACTGGGCGATATGATCAACCGGTTTACACTAGAATTTACAGTCATTCAGAGTTATAATTACCGTTTTACGTACTGTAAAATAACTTAGATTCAGGCTATGAATATTTGCTATTTGCTTAATTGCGATGTTTGACGTTAGAACTGACAATTAATTTAAAATTAAAACAAAAAGATGCACTGATAAATTATTTTCCATTTCTGCAATTAACACAATCGTAACAAACACCACGTGTGAAAAGTAACAAATGATCCATTATTTTCCATTTCCGCAATTAACACAATCGTAGCAAACACGGCGTGTGAAAAGTAACAGATAATCCAATTCCCATTCTGTAGTAAATGACGTCATCCAAACACAAGCATTGAACAACACGCGACACCATTACAACGTTATTTCATTCTCCTGTGGTTTCTTTGTTCTGATGCCGACTAACGGCGGGAAAATTATGTTGCACGATTTCCACGTGCAGCTTGCTGACATCCATATGGTGTACAATACCGGTACTTGTCTACCTGAGCGATGTATAATATTAGCGTTTTTAGGAGAAATATCAACGGCGTTAATAATTTACATTGTAACATTTACTCTTTATATTCTGACATTATTTGATAGGAAACCAGTGACTGCCTTATGAAGTGTAAGTATCAAAAGGAGAAGTCACTTCTCCCTAAAATTGTGGGCTAGGATGATCCCTGAATAAGATAGAGGTCCTGGTTTCTAGTCCCAGCCTGGCTTTTTGTACAGATGTCCCACCTATGCATATACATTTTGTGCTGTGACTTAAACTGGTTAACTCTCAGAGTGCCTCTGGTAATTATATAAAATACACATGAATTTTAGGATAAATTCACACTTATGCGTGGGTGTGTATCACGTAATGTATACTGCTAATCACTAAATTAACTCGCCCTGAAAGCAAGAGGTTCGGGATTCAAATTCTGGACTGGTTGCACAATGTTCCTACCCTGTGACAACTAATGGGACTGAGTCTGATTCATTTAAAATTAAATAGCAACCCTTTATCTTGACAAATACAGTTCAAAAAGTTGGCTTAGTGCTTACACAAGGAAAAATATTGGTGGAGCAAAAGAAACACCAAAGAGTACAAGTCTGAATTCTTATCAAACCTCACTGGCAGCATTGTTGTAAAAGGAACATGCAAATTTCACATCAAATTAAAATAAAGGGGTCAAAATTATGAACAAAAAGTCATGTTAAAAAGACATTTGAATGATTTGATAAAAATTAATATTTTTATTAGGGATGTCAACGAATAATCGAATATTTGTATACTTGACCGAATATTCGAATATTAAATGAGTATTCAAATGGCAAAAAAAATATTTAAGAAATCTCCGTAATAAACTAGTTTAATTCTATAATCTGCGATCATTATGTTTTCACAGTTACCTAATTTGACACGTTGACATGTTATTTAACACCATTGATACCCGTATGCGTAGTGGGAGATAACAGATTAAGCAAACTGTGACAATCGAGTCGTAAATGGACCCTAAGAAGAGACCGATATTTGCGCAGTTTGTACGTAACATTATTTGGGTGCTTAACTGAAGCTAATTGGAGACCGATGTTTTCACACTGATGCTAATTGGAGACCAATGGTTGAACAATGTCTGGTGCATTATGCGGTTTAGTGTTACTATTAATTTAATTTCATTCCTTTAATTAACAACAACATTTTTCATGCCGACTTTAAAGCATTTATTCGCTCAATATAACAAACAAAAATGAGTAAAACAGCACAGGTATATGTTCTATGTGTTTCCCAATTAATCTCAAAGTCTTCTCGTTCATTGAAGTGTTTATTAAATTGTCAGATTGCATTTACAAATCACCGTGCCTCCGCATAAGCCTTCAGCTGTGTGGAAGCATTTCTCATGGTCAGCCGATAAAATGTCGGCAACATGTCAGCTTTGCAATTAGAAGTTTGTGTACACATCTTGGTGTACAACCTCCAATCTCAGCAATCATCTTCTTTCAAATCACCCGTTTTTTTAAACAAAAATCAAGTTTAGAAAATAATGAGTTGTGTTGCGTGATCTGCTCGCACCTGTGTGATATGTGACTGTCAGCAAATAGGCTGGTCTATATTTAGTTATGTAATGTGTGTATATAACCATAGGTACAGTTGTGGAATGATTTGATGTTTTTGTGTTTTGTACGATGAAATAAGGTCATGTCTTACAATACAAGGTGCTGCTAAAATCTACTTTGTGTATTGGGTGTCTGTTTTGCGATGTTTGAAGTATATAGATCTGTTTTACTATTAATAAATGTATGACAAAGTAGATGATTCGAAATAAAATCTAAGAATTGTTTTCTGTGTTGTTTTTATTATGAAATCAATGAATCGGATGATGATGATGATAATGGAAAAATTTGTATTAAATTCATTGAGTCGACAGCGATAAGAACGGTTTTTAACGACACATTAATTCGTTTACCTATTATACATCCTGGATAAATAAACAAAGACTCTGACATTTAAAAAACTAACGAATATTCTAATATTATTATTTGAATATTGAATTCGAATATTCAAATAGCGTTTTGGTATCCGTTGCCATCCCTAATTTTTTATTGCAGAATACACAAGGTTTTATACCGTACATTTGGTATTTAATTTAGAAGTTACAGGAATGAACAACATATAGGCAATTGAAACAAAGGACGATGTGATTTGTTTATAATGTCAACATATTTTGAGCCAATATTATTTTAAAAGGCAACATGTATGTAAAACTCATCCAGTTCTCTGTAATCCATCATTGAAGATTTAAATTAAATAGCAATAAATCATATAATTATTCTTTCAGTGCTGCTTGTCCAACAATCCCAGTAAACCATGCCTGGTTCTGACCTTCAAAGGGGTGACCTTGATGTTAGACTGTGGCCTTGACCTGACCCAGCTTGTCAACTTCCTCCCCCTACCTCTAGTGGCCGGCTGGAAATGGAACAAGCTGCCAGACTGGATTCTAGCCTCTGAGAAGTTTGGGAAGCAAGGAGAAGAACTGGTAAGCTTTCACAGTGGTTCCCAAGTGGATTGTACTTATTTATTAGTGATTTGTTTGTGTGGCCATTGCTGTCAGATTTGTTTTTAAAAAAAAACAACATCACTTCCCCTGGCCAAGAATTTACTCTAGCCAAAATTGCCTTACTCCATTGCAAACATGCTTATTTTGTCTAATCTGTGTGATTTTTGTTACATGAAGACTGTTGTAGCCAAACAGAATTTTCTTTAGCTAAATATTAAAATTGGTAGTCATTAGCTAATTTGGCGAATGGAAGCGAGAACCCTGAAAAACTAGGTTAGTTGTTATGAAAACTGAAAGCACTTCTTTACCAGCAAGTAGAAAAGATAGTTTGGTCAAATACAATGTAGTTATGGTCTTGATCGTCTGTGCAGTCTGTGTACCGGTAAGTTGTACGGAGAAAGCATCTCTGTGCATATCAGTCTATATACGAGGGGCGTCGTGGGAAAACCGGTCTTATGCATGTGCGTAAAGTGTCGTCCCGGATTAGCCTGTGCAATCCGCACAGGCTAATCTGGGATGGCACTTTCCGCTTTTATGGTATTTTTTGTTTCAAGGAAGTCTCTTCTAAACATAAATCCACTGTAGGCAGAAAGTGCCGTCCTGGATTAGCCTGTGTGAACTGCACAGGCTAATCCGGGACGACACTTTACGCACATGCATTAAGTCCGGTTTTCCCTCGACGCGCCTCATATGTAGTGGTCAAAATCAGGACAAACGTGTTAGTGTTGCGATGGGCATGTTTTTAAACTTGGCTTGCTCAGATTCTCAGTTCTATATAAATGAGCTTTTAAATTGTTCTTTCTCTCAAGTAACAATACAAGCTTGCTGGCCAAACTGGTTATTGCTGTACATGGATTTACAGCTTAAAAGTATTGTTTGTTATCTGCTTATAGTATGTCTATTTTTCAGAGCCATGAACTTAAAGAATGCAGTGGACGAGTGTTCGTAACTGGAGTGTTAGAACTGGCACCACCTGAGGTTAAATACTCATTCGTTTTGACGTGTTCTGTAAAACCGTAGCATTTCTTACATCCCCATCTTTATGTGTTTCTTCCTACCAGTGTTTGTTTGTTTGTTATTTGCACTTTCATGAATCTAATTACAGTAAGATCATATGGGGCGTGTTGTGGAAAAACCTGGCTTTATGCACATGCATAAAGTGTCATCCAGGATCAGCCTGTAAAGTCCCCACAGGCTAATCCGGGACGATACTTTCTGCCAACAGTGGATTTGTGTTTAGAAGAGACTTCCTTGAAACAAAAAATACCATAAAAGCGGAAAGTTTTGTCCCAGATTAGCCTGCGCTGACTGGATGACACTTTCTGCATGTGCACTAAGTGTGAGGTTTTATGCTGGGGAATAACAATGTCTTTGAAATAATTTCTTTGTCACTGGAACAGAACAATTACTGAAATGGCACAAATATCAACTGGCCTTGTTTTTACTTGATATTTTAAACAAAATTATTTGCATGAATTACTTGTACATTCTGCTTGTTTTAACAACATGTCATGACCCTGTTTTAGATGTCAAAATTGGACCTATCCCAGGTAGACGCCATCCTCATTTCCAACTCCGCTAGCATGCTATACATCTGTAAGAATTGATTGTGGTTTTAATAATTTAATGGTTTGACGTAGGCCAGATAGCTTCAAAAACATACATTTTACAGTGCTTTTGCTTTAATGGCTTTGACCTGTGCCGACCCTGTTTCAGATGTCTATGGTGGATCTGTCCCAGGTGGATGCGATTCTCATATCAAACTCTGCCAGCATGCTGGCCCTGCCTTTCATCACTCAGTACACTGGATTCAGGGGGGAGATCTTCTGTACAGACCCAACCCTACAGATTGGAAAGTGGGTATTCATTTAGGAATACTCAGTCTGAAAAATAGTATAATTTATTACCTACTTTACTATATTAATGATAATTGAGCGTTTTTAATCTGTTTACCACTCAGCTGAAACAAGCTCCTCCCAACATGCAACATTTTGTGATGTTATATATTTTTTGTTCTTTATGTTGCCCTAATCATTATTCAAAGGGGAACAACATGCACAGAACGTTACGCAATGTAACTTTATAGGAACACTGACTGCTGCTGACTGTTACAAGCAGCTAGGACCCAGGATAATTATTGTTCTATTTTGTAAATGTGAGTCACAACTATCATTATATTAGTTTTCATGGAAAATATATAAAAAAAAATTGTTCTTTTTGTTTAGTATTAGAAGTAGGTATTAAACCGATATTTAATTGGCATTTGCGAACAGTCAGTGTCGGCCTAACAGCCTCGGGGCAACAGTTCAGACTTTCCCCCCCCTCATGTGTGTGTAGTACATTTTTATTGAGTGCACCGGTATTATCTGCCATATGGCCATCGCCCCCAGAAGACTTGTTAGTCGGGTTACGGGCGATAGGGCAAGATACAGGAGACGCCCTGTTCCAGAGGCGACCCTGGGTCATTTAGTGCCCGGTGTGAAGCACCTAGCACACTGCACCTCGATTTAATATCTCATGCGAAAGACAAGTTAGTAGGTTAGAGTGTAGCGGGGCTCAAACCTGGGACCCCTGGGTTGTGAAGCAGTGCGTTACCACTAGAGCACCTTTTCCCCCTCTACGTCAGGAAAACAATTTGACTGTTGCCAAATGCCAATTAAATATCTGTATAATGTTTGCCTTATGTCACTCGGTACACAGGATTCAAGGTAGAAATCGTCTGTGCCCGTATACACCAACCTATTCTTAAGACTTAAGAATAAAGAATAGACTTAGACTCAGGAATAAATAACTGTTCGTTTGCAAATATGCTTAGTAACAATGTTGCTAATGTAATAATAAATCGTTCTAAATAAAGAATAGACTGTAATTTGAGTGGGTGAATACCATGTAAGATTCAAATTAACAGTGTTCTTAGAACAAAACAGTCAAGAATATTCTTTTTTCTTAGTCTTAAGTCTAAGAATTGGTTGGTGAATATGGGCCCAGATCGATTGCTGCAGATTGGAAAGTGTGTTGTTCATTCCAAATTTTCAAACTGAAAAAAAACAGCATTATTTGTTCAGTGACCAACATTTTATCTTTTTTGAGGAAGATAACACAGCATACTGGCTTTATTGAATAAATATGCGGAAAATTTGTATTTCAAAATTAGAGTTGTAGATCTTTCTGTGTAGTTCACTTTATTTTAAAATATTTTCTTACCAACGATTTGATGTTTAGAGTGTAATTTAATAATTTTGCATGACAATAATTGTGGGATATTATATGGATCATGTAGAAAAGATGGAATCTGGCCTTGGGGATAATGTTTTTGTCATACAATTTCAATCACCTGTAAGTTATGTTGATAACAATGGAAAATTAAACAAGTCTGTTATTACCATAGACTATAAAATGTACAGTAAACTCTGTGAAAACCAATGGCATTGGCATTGGCATTATCTGGTTTTCACATCGTTTCGATTTACCAAAGCTTTCTTAAAGTTTGATTTGTTGAGATTAAGATGGCTACAAATGTAAACATTTGGCTAAAGAAATTTCGATTTGTCTACAACCTTCTTCATACAACAAAATAAAATACCCAAACATGTAAGATTTCAATAAGTTATGGTAAATTTGGCGAAAGAACACTTTAGCCAGAGGTAGCCCTCGACAAATTCAGAACCAAAACATCTGTTTGGCATAGACTGGGATTTGGTATTTAGAGGATTCGGTTTGGACATGTTTTACTGTATGTCATGTTTTTGCAGGCTGTACATGCGAGAGTTGGTGACCTACATTGAGAGAGTCCCTCACACCAAGTCATGCAGTCTGTGGAAGAAAGCTGACATCCTCAAGTGAGTGGTCGCTAAGAGAAATGATCCAAAATAATTTGTTGTTTTTTTTTACAAATATATAGGAGTCATGGGAATACCGGGCTTAATGCACGTGCATCAAGTGTCGTCCTGGATCAGCCTGTGCAGTTCGCACAGGCTAATCCTGGATGGCACTTTCCGCTTTTATGGTATTTTCCATTTCAGTGAAGTCTCTTCTAAACATAAATCCACTGTAGGAGGAATGTGGACTGCACAGGCTGATCCGTGATGACACTACGCATGGGCATTAAGCCTGGTTTTTCCATGACATGCCTCATATAGTGTTTTTAATAATATAAGGTAATGAATAAGAATTTGTACTGAACAAGCTTAATCAACAGTATTGAGAGTATTATTTATTATGCACCTAATCAATTCCTTTAACATCTCCACGGTGAGATTGGTGGCCAGTTGAAGAACTGGTATGCCATTAAAAATGCCTGTAAATGAAATGTTAAATGCCTGTAAATTCAATACATGAAGCGCTATGAAGAAATGTGTTGGCAGGATCATAATAAAAAGAAATGAAGTAATTCTTCATTCTCCTGGTACTAGTATAGACATTTCTCTTATTATAGCAGGTATACAAGATGTTAGTCATGGTCAGACAGGGATTTCAATAGACCAGAAGTGGCATGAGCCCTGGCTTTAAATTTAAAGGGGTCAGAATGAAAATTTCAGGGGTCAAAATACTGAAGTAGGAGGAGTTTTACCTCTGCCTATTTGTTAAATGCTCTGCAAGTGATTATTTGTGTTACTAAAGGTGAAGAACTTGAAAAGTAGGATACAAAATATATAATTTTCTAGTGCTTTTGAACTTGGCATATGGAAAGAAATGCATCAAAATGATGCAAGATAGATTATTTGCGCGAGTCAAAAATGGGTAAATTAAAATTTGATTGCATCTAAAAGCAGGATCCTGGTCAGATGTCACTGAATGTCTTTGGCATTTCAATGATATTGACATAATACCTCCATCAGATTGAGTTGTGATCATTCCATGTTAAATTATTCAAAATGTCGGTAGTTCAATGCACTTCTTATTACAACAGTTCTAATTGCTACTGCAATGTTTTTCATGCATAGATAAATTCCAGTTCAGATGAATATATTCTGCCCTATGTCTATGAATATTCTTTAACTGTCTTACGTATTGACCAATGAGAATCAGAAATATTATGTAACAAACATTTTCATTGGCCCTTATCTTTAACTGTCTTAAATATTGACCAATGAGAATCCGAAATATTATGTAACAAACATTTTCATTGGCCCTTATCTTTAACTGTCTTAAATATTGACCAATGAGAATCCGAAATATTATGTAACAAACATTTTCATTGGCCCTTATCTTAAGTTGAGAGCTGGGCCCGGCTAGCTCAATTGGTAGAGCGCTGGACTGTCAATCCGGGGATCGTGAGTTCGAAGCTCAGCCTGGTCACATAAGTTGTGTGGGAATTGGTCATGAAATTATTTTTCTCCCCCTATCTGTGATTCAAGTAGGGCAGTTGTCAGTTACTGGCATAAGTATGTGCACTTAGTACTGGTAAACCGCTTAGATTGGCTAAAGAAAAGTGTGTGTACGTTAACTGACCGCCATGGTATGACTGAAAAACTGTTAAAAACGGCGATAAATCCAAACAAACAAACAAACAAAAATCTTAAGTTGAGACTAAGATTGACACTGTCTTAGCCGTGGGGCCAGGTTATCATCTTGACACTATTTGTACATAATGTTCAGTTCAATTTCAGGAATCTGCCACTACCATTACGAGAGGCTGTCAATCCCTTGTCCTGGCGGAAATGTTACACGCTGCAGGACATAGATGCATGTCTGTCACGAGTACAGGTCGTGGGATTCAATGAAAAGAAGGTGAACAGTGGTCTGTTTGAACATAATGTTTAAACCTATTTATTTTATCTTGATTATGTCGAATGCCTGGATCTTATTGAGACACTTTCAAGTCTGTTTTCTGGGTAGAACCAGTACTTGGTGTCTCTAAGAAAGATGACTTTAAGGCTCAAACTCGCGTGCTCCCGATCGGACAGCTGACAACATACAAGTCTGTTGTCTGGGTAGAACCAGTACTTGGTGTCTCTAAGAAAGATGACTTTAAGGCTCAAACTTGCGTGCTCCCGATCGGACAGCCGACAACATACAAGTCTGTTTTCTGGGTAGAACCAGTACTTGGTGTCTCTAAGAAAGATGACTTTAAGGCTCAAACTCGCGTGCTCCCGATTGGACAGCCGACAACATACAAGTCTGTTTTCTGGGTAGAACCAGTACTTGGTGTCTCTAAGAAAGATGACTTTAAGGCTCAAACTCGCGTGCTCCCGATCGGACAGCCGACAACATACAAGTCTGTTTTCTGGGTAGAACCAGTACTTGGTGTCTCTAAGAAAGATGACTTTAAGGCTCAAACTCGCGTGCTCCCGATCGGACAGCCGACAACATACAAGTCTGTTTTCTGGGTAGAACCAGTACTTGGTGTCTCTAAGAAAGATGACTTTAAGGCTCAAACTCGCGTGCTCCCGATCGGACAACCCACAACGTACCCATTCCGCCACTTCGATCTTTAAACATGATTTTGTCTGGATTCTGTAGAACTTTATTCGAAACAATCACAGTAACATTATCTCTTCTCAGGGTTCAGTAGAACATAATTTGATACAATCACTACAACATTATGTCTTGTCTGGGTTCTGTAGAACATAATTTGAAACAATCACTAGAACATTATTTATTTCATTCTATGCGGTGAATGAGTGGAGAATACCAGTGAATGATAACCCGATCATTTCACTCTAAGTCTAGTGAAATGATAGTGTTTGATCATTTCACTCTTTGTTATATGGAACTACTTTTAACTTTGTTTCTATGTGTCTTTTTAGCTCATTGTGAGCTTTTAGGATCGCCTTTTGTGCGTCGTCCGTCGTGTGTCAACATTTTCATTCAAAGAACATCTCCTCCTAAACCACTGGGCAGATTTTCACCAAACTTAACAGGAATGATCCTTGGGTGACCCTCTTTCAAAATTGTTCAAATCGTTCCGGTCTGCTGCATATGTAGGTCACCAGAGCTAAAAATAGATTTTAAAACTGATAACTTTAAAAATCTCTGAAACCACAAGTCTTGGAGCTTTCATATTTGATTTGTGACATCCTCTAGCGGTCCTCTACAAAGATTGTTCAAATGATGCCCCTGGAGTCAAAACTGGCCACGCCCCGGGGGTCACATGGTTTATATAGACTTGTATAGCAAAATGACTTATAAAATAGCAAAATGACTTATAAAATCTTCTTCTCTGAAACCGCAAGGCCTAGAGGTTTCATATTTGGTATGTAACATTGTATAGTGGTCCTCTACAAAGGTTGTTCAAATGGTACCCATCGGGTCAAAACTGGCCACACCCCGGGGGTCAAATGGTTTACTGTAAAACCATTATTATTCGTCGGACACTAATTTTCGTGGATATTCGTGGGTCAGCTCAACCACGAATTCAAATGTACGACGAACGTTTATGTCCAAAGTCTTATATCCGAAATTATTAGTATCTGCACTACTGTAACGTAACTTTTGACTACTACTTTTGACCCATGTTTGGGTGATTGTGTTACCTCCGTTGATAATTATTTACTGTGAATACTGACAATCATGATGTTAAATTATACTAACTATGTTTGAAAAAATAAATAATTGTATGATGTTCCTTCTTGAAAGAACAGATAATACTGACAGAATAATTGAAAGGTACAGATTGCTCAATAGTCACGCTCGTATCGATATTCGCAGTTTGTCACTTGTTAATTGTCATCGGCTTAACTGGCTTCGTGTCAAACTGCCATTAATAGGACCCACTGTTTTATTATGTTTATACAAGACACTATGGGGACCACTATTAATTGGACCGTTTATTGTGATACTGGTATATTGCACCTATGTTTGATCCCACTAATTGGTATGGTGTTGTTACATTAGGGACCACGTTATCGCAAGATTGAGACGATAAGATACGGACAATGCGGGTCATTGACACGTTGTTGTTTTAGCGGATGTCAACTGAGCGCAAGGGTTGTTAGAATAAACAAAAAGCACATGGATATTATTTTTAGGTTTTTGTAAAAAAAAATCGAAATCCACAAATTTAAGATCCAACGAATATGCCCGATTTTACGAATCCACGAAATTTCATGTCAACGAAATTAAATGAATCCACAGTATATAGACTTAAATAGCAAAATGACTTTAAAAATCTTCTCCTCTGAAACTCAAGGCCCAGAGGTTTCATATTTGATATGTAACATTGTATAGTGGTCCTCTACAAAGATTGTTCAAATGATGCCCCTGGGGTCAAAACTTGCCACACCCTGGGGCTCACGTGGTTTATGTAGACTTTAATAGCTCAATGACTTTGAAAATCTTCTTCTCTGAACCCGCAAGGCCCAGAGGTTTCATATTTGGTATGTAACATTGTATAGTGGTCCTCTACAAAGATTGTTCAAATGATGCCCCTGGGGTCAAAACTGGCCACACCCGGGGGTCACATGGTTTATATAGACTTTAATAGCAAAATGACTTTTAAAATCGTCTCTTCTGAAACCGCAAGGCCCAGAGATTTCATATTTGGTATGTAACATTCTATAGTGGTCCTCTACAAAGATTGTTTAAATGATGCCCCTGGGGTCAAAACTTGCCACACCCCGGGGGTCACATGGTTTATTTAAACTTAAATAACAAAATGACTAAAAATCTTCTCATCTAAAACTGCAAGGCCCAGAGGTTTCATATTTGGTATTTAACATTTTATAGGGGTCCTCTACAAAGATTGTTCAAATGATGCCCCGGGGTCAAAACTGGCCACACCCTGGGGCTCACATGGTTTATATAGACTAAAATAGCAAAATGACTGTTAAAATCTTTTTCTCTGAAACCGCAAGGCCTAGAGATTTCATATTTTATATGTAACATTGTATAGTGGTCCTCTACAAAGATTGTTCAAATGATGCCGCTGGCGTCAAAATTGGCCACATCCTGGGGGTCACATGGTTTATATTGACTTGAATAGCAAAATGACTTTAAAAATCTTCTCCTCTGAAACCGCAAGGCCCAGAGGTTTCATATTTGGTATGTAACATTTTATAGTGTTCCTCTACAAAGATTGATCAAATGATGTCCCTTGGGTCAAAACTTGCCACACCCTGGGGCTCACATGGTTTATATAGACTTAAATAGCAAAATGACTTTTAAAATCTTCGTCTCTGAAGCCGCAAGGCCTAGAGGTTTCATATTTGGTATGTAATATTGTATAGTGGTCCTCTACAAAGATTGTTCAAATGATGCACCTGGGGTCAAAACTGGCCACACCCACGGGGTCACATGTTTTATATAGACTTGAATAGCAAAATGACTTTAAAAATCTTCTCCTCTGAAACCGCAAGGCTCAGAGGTTTCATATTTGGTATGTAACATTGTATAGTAGTTTTCTACAAAGATTTTTCAAATGATGCCCCTGGGATCAGAACTGGCCACACCCCGTGGCTCATATGGTTTATATAGACTTAAATAGCAAAATGTCTATAAAAATCTTCTCCTCTGAAACCGCAAGGCCCAGAGGTTTCATATTTGGTATGTAACATTGTATAGTGGTCCTCTATAAAGATTGTTCAAATGATGCCCCTGGGGTCAAAACCGGCCACACCCGGGGGTCACAATGCTTTTAAAGACTTAAATAGCAAAATGTCTTTAAAAAATTTCGCCTCTGAAACCGCAAGGCCCAGAGGTTTCATATTTGGTATGTAATGTTGTATAGTGGTCCTCTACAAAGATTGTTCAATGATGCCCATGGGGTAAAAAATGGCCACACCCTTGGGCTCACATGGTTTATATAGACGTAAATGGCAAAATGATTTTAAAATTCTTGTCTGAAACCACAAGGCCCAGAGGTTTCATATTTGGTTAAAACATTATATCGAGACCTCGATTGGTATTGCGTATGGGATGGGTGGGGTCACGGTCAAGGTCACTGTTACTAAAAATAGAAAAACGGTTTCTGCTCAATAACTTTAGAAAGCATTGAGATATTTTAATGAAACTTAAAACAATGATACCTTATATCGACACCTCTCATGGGATTGCATATGGGATGGGAAGGGTCTAGGTCAAGGTCACTGTTACTAAAAATAGAAAAACGGTTTCCGCTAAATAACTTTTGAACGCATTGAGATATTTTAAGGAAACTTAATACATAGATACCTCATATTGACACCTCGCATGGGATTGCATATGGGGTGGGAGGGGTCAAGGTCACTGTTACTCAAAATAGAAAAATGGTTTCCGCTAAATATCTTGAGAACACATTGAGATATTTTAATGAAACTTAATACAAAAATACATTATATTGAGACCTCGATTGGGATAGCATATGGGGTAGGTAGGGTCAAGATCACCATTTTTAAAAATAGAAAAATGGTTTCTGCTAAATATCTTGAACGCATTGAGCTATTTTAATGAAATTAATACATAAGTACCTTATATCGAGGCATTGCTTGGGATTGCATATGGGGTGGGTGGGGTCAATGTCATCGTTACTGAAAATAGAAAAACGGTTTCTGCTCAATAACTTGAGATATTTTAATGAAACTTCATACGTAGATACCTTATATCGAGACCCTGCTTTAGGTATGTGGTGGGTGGGGTCAAAGTCAAGGTCACTGTTACTAAAAATAGAAAAACTGTTTTTGCACAATAACTTGAGAACGTATTTAGATATTTTAATGAAACTTCAGACATAGATATCAGGTGAGCGACCTAGGGCCATCGTGGCCCCCTTGTTTGAAAGTATGTGAATAACCAAATCGTCAGTGTAAACATCGGCCTTTTTAAACAACTGAAAACACATAATAAAATTTATACAAATATAATTACGTGACAACAACGCAGTAAGAGTGGCACTATTTTACCACCACAACAATTATTGACAATTTTTTAGTCATAATGACGTCATATTTATGACGTCATAATACACAAAACTTGTGACGCTTCAGCTGTGCCACTTGTGAAAATATTGTTTCTATGATCCTGTTTCTAATTATCTTCTATATCTTGTCTGAGTTCTGTAAACCATCATTCAACCATTCAAAGAAACACTGTGACTTCAGTGAAAAGTCCTAAGAAATCAGCATTTTCATTAAAGTCAAGTCAAAGATTTATTAGCATATTGGAAAAACCAAAACAATTTCGATACATACAATATACATGTAATTTATGAAGATGAAACAATACAGTTGGAATGAGAAATTTATTTACTATATTGACAGAGTGTACAATGCATATACAAGGGAAATAATCAATGTTTGGAGAAAAGCATGAATTTAATACAGTTGAAAACTGCTATTTTGAACACCCTTAATTCGAATTTATCACTATGTCGAACTATTTTTTCGTTCCCGATTTTTTGCCTTCTTTATTAAACTTAACTATCATTTATTTGAATTTGCCTATTTCTAATTCATCTCTATTTCAAACTAAAATTCCGGTCCCAACTTCATTTTTTACACGTTATCAACAGTGTTTATTTCGAAGTCGCACCTAAGCCCAAGCTGTCTATCAAAGGTTTGGCGACTTGGCAGTCGTTGCTTGGAATAGTTTTCGCACCTTCCATTTTTCTCGCATTTACAAAGTGATGATTGATGCGTGGGTAAATAATCAACATTAATGGGATATACATACACATTGTATATACACATGATGTTATTTTACAGCATGTGCAATTTTCACAACTATAAAATTATTAGTACAATCGCTATCTCAAACTTTCCTATCTCAAACTATTTGCGTCGGTCCCAATGACTTTGAAATAGCGGTGTTCAACTGTATTTTGAGTGGCAAAATGTAAGAAACAGAAGCACATTGACCCCATGCTGTTGCAGAAATAGCGGTGTTCAACTGTATTTAAGTGGCAAAATGTAAGAAACAGAAGCACATTGACCCCTTGCTGTTGCAGAGCGTGTTTGGGTCCCTGACGGTGACCTGCTGCAGCTCTGGCTACTCCCTGGGCAGTTGTAATTGGATCATACACTCCGAGTATGAAAAGGTAATACCGTTCCTTGAAAACGAGAACTCGCGCACTTCAGTTAAACTTTTCTATGCTATGCAATGGTAATGGATGGCACGCATGCGTAACAGTACATTATGTACATTTCATTCATATTGATTTTACTACTAAGTCTGCTAATTTTCCTGAGCCCACGAAAGTGTCACCAATTACCACTGTTTTTAGATAAGATAATATAATACCATCATATTAAACAAAGCTTCTATATTAAATTCTTTTAAATCAACTTTATTTTTGCAAATGTTATTGTCGACCTACTGTCAATATTCCCTTTTAAGTGTAAATAATTTAAGATCAACTTAAGATGTTTAAATACAGCCACAGAACACATATGATTTATATGAGACATGTTGCGTGAAAACCAGGCTTAATGCATGTGTGTAAAGTGGCGTCTCAGATCAGTCTGTGTAGTCAGTACAGGCTGATCCGGGACAACACTTTTCGCCTTCAAGGAAGCCTCTCTAAACACAAATCCACTGTAGGTGGAAACTGTCGTCCTAGATTAGCCTGTGCAGACTGCACTGGCTAATCCGGTACGACACTACACACGTGCATTAAGCCAGATTTTCCCACGACACGACTAATTTATATTTCAGATTTGTTATGTTTCTGCAACATCTACACTAACTACTCATCCCAAGGTAAGAATGGTTGTTGTATGTGGCAGTGATTTTTTTCAAAACTGCCTTTGCCCATGAAATGGGGAACTTTATCATGACAAATTTCAAAAATGGGGACAGTTTAAAAAAGTTTATTTTTCATGCAATCTGTGGTTATTTTGCTTTTTTAATGATTAATATATATTGAAAATTGTCATCTACTGAACTTCTTTTGTGACAATGGTACAAATTCAATAATTGTTTTTTAGCTCGACTATTCGAAGAATAGGTGAGCTATCCTACTAACCCGGCGTCCGCGTCCACGTCTGTATTTGGTTAAAGTTTTTATTCAAAAGTCTTGTAACTTCAAAACTACATAAGTTATTCACTTGAAACTTGGAATATACCTTTGTCATCAACTCCAGTGTCATGGGCAACATTCCCCATAACTCTGTTTTGTATTTTGACAGAGTTATGCCCCTTTTTCACTTAGATTTTCTGGTTAAAGTTTATATTCAAAAGTTTTGTAACTTCAAGACTACATAAGTTATTCTTTTGAAACTTGGAACTAACTTTGTCATCAACTTCAGTATCAATGGCAACATTCCCTATAACACTGTTTTGTATTTTGACAGAGTTATGCCCCTTTTTCACATAGATTTTCTGGTTAAAGTTTATATTCAACAGTTTGTAACTTCAATACTACAAAAGCTATTCACTTGAAACTTGGAATATACCTTTGTCATCTACTCCAGTATCAGGGTGAACATTCCCCATAACTCTATTTTGTATTTTGACAGAGTTATGCCCCTTTTTCACATAGATTTTCTGCTTAAAGTTTATATTCAAAGGTTTTGTAACTTCAAAACTACATAAGTTATTCACTTGAAACTTGGAACTAACCGTTGTCATCAACTCTAATATTAGGGGCAACATTACACATAACTCTATTCTGTATTTTGACAGAGTTATGCCCCCTTTTCACTTAGATTTTCTGTTTAAAGTTTATATTAAAAGGTTTTGTAACTTCAAGACTACATAAGTTATTCACTTGAAACTTGGAACTAACCTGTGTCATCAGCTCCAGTATCAAGGGCAACATTCCCTATAACACTGTTTTGTATTTTGACAGAGTTATGCCCCTTTTTCACATATATTTTCTGGTTAAAGTTTATATTCAAAAGTTTTGTAACTTCATACTACAAAAGCTATTCACTCGAAACTTGGAATATACCTTTGTCATCAACTCCAGTATCAGGGAGAACATTCCTCATAACTCTATTTTGTATTTTGACAGAGTTACGCCCCTTTTTCACATAGATTTTCTGGTTAAAGTTTATATTCAACAGTTTTGTAACTTCAAAACTACATAAGTTATTCACTTCAAACTTGGAACTAACCTTTGTCATCAACTCTAGTATCAGTGGCAACATTACACATAACTCTGTTTTGTATTTGGACAGAGTTATGCCCCTTTTCACTTAGATTTTCTGGTTAAAGTTTATATTCAAAAGTTTGGTTACTTCAAAACTACATAAATTATTCACTTGAACTTGGCACTAACCTTTGTCATCAACTCTAGTATCAGTGGCAACATTACACATAACTCTATTTTGTATTTTGACAGAGTTATGCCCCTTTTCACTTAGATTTTCTGGTTAAAGTTTATATTCAAAAGTTTGGTTACTTCAAAACTACATAAGTTATTCACTTGAAACTTGGACTAACCTTTGTCATCAACTCTAGTATCAGGGTCAACATTACCCATAACTCTGTTTTGTATTTTGACAGAGTTATGCCCCTTTTTCACATAGATTTTCTGGTTAAAGTTTATATTCAAAAGTTTTGTAACTTCAAAACTAGATAAGTTATGCACTTGAAACTTGGAACTAACCTTTGTCATCAACTCTAGTATCAGTGGCAACTTTACCCATAACTATGTTTTGTATTTTGACAGAGTTAGCCCACTTTTTACATAGACTTTGTTGTTAAAGTTTTTGTTCCAAAAATGTATAAACTATACAAGGCTTCACCTAAAAGTTTCGTATTTTAACAAATTTATGCCCCTTCCACTATCCAAAATATGTACCAACTGAAATACATCGAAAAGTCGAGCGTGCTGTCCTCTGACAGCTCTGGTCTATTTACCCACCCACCTGTAAAATACTATAAATTACTTGAGGGAAGAAAATGGACAATTTTGGGGGAAAATGGAGGATATTTTGTAAGTGGAAACTGCCTTAAAACAGCACTACAATTAGCAAAAAAAATTAACAGTGTGTACACGTTTGTACTGCATGATTCAGATGCCACTTGCTTTCTCATTTCAGTGACTGTTTTTTTAAACCAAACCCATAATTAATTTGTCAGGGCATGAGTTGCACATGGATCTTTATTTAGCTACATGTGCACATAATGTACTACATCGTTTGAAGCTGATTCGCGATTGGTTTTCACCTTTCAGCCTATTCAGTTTGATAAACAAACACTGTTATCATGACGCAGTTACATGTAGATTAATGACAAACAATGAAGTTCGCACTTTGTAAATGCATTGTCAGTCAAAATTCATTTGCATAGGATTGGCATTTTTTGATACGTAAATTTTGACACCTGTTGAAACTGGTTTGTTTTCTTTTTAGCCGATCGATCAAGCCCCTCTCCGGAACAGTAACGTTGTGATCCTGAGCTCATTGACGCAGACGCCTCTGACCAATCCAGACTCCATGATTGGAGAGTTCTGTGTGAACGCAGGTGCTCCGATTTTTTAATGAATAAAAATATGACTTTCACAGGACTCCGAAATTGTTAAGTGCTGATTTACACGGTTTAAAGTCATAAATATTTATCTCATACTTTGTTGCAAAATTTAAAGTGACATATTTAAATTCTTGCATATTATTTTAGTGTTGGCTTATTTTAACTGTTCAATATAAAGCCTAGCGTAAGATCCAGAAGGAAATAGCAGGGTGCCGCACCTGCTCCTGTTTAGTTCCACCCTGCTGCCCCTCCGGATTGGTCAACACAAATGTTAAATATCTTATTAAATTTAATATACCAGTATTTTTGCCAATATCTAATGCCAAATGAAAAATCTGTTTATAAAACATAATTAGAATCATTTAAGTGATAAAAACCATGGATTTACCAATTTATTATAAAAGGTCAACAAATTAACTCCAGTTTTCCCCCCTGCCCCTTTTCAGCAGCGACCTGTACCTTTTCAGATCCTAGATCTTTCCCTAAAGAAGCCATTATGAACATTTTGTAGTGTATGTAAGTATTAAAAATAGGATCCCCAGAATCGTTTTCACTGCTATGGTCTTAATAATTACAGACTTCAATTTGAACTACTCCATACCAAATGAAACAGCTGCTCTACACAGTGTATTTTTGTAAAAATAAGTTTTTCAGTGATTATAGCTTTTTGTGAAATACAATTTAAAATAACAATGAACCCACTTTCCAAAATGCATAAACGTAATAAAACAACAACATGAAATAATGCACCTATCAATATCTTCCCCCAGGGGTGAGCGGCGGGCATATACAGGACTTTAGAATGAACGAGATTTCCCGACTGGCAGGAATTTGACACGCCAAATGATTCTGGGTCCTGAAAATATTCTTGGGTCAAATTGTAGATCCCGGTAATATTGGGCGTCCGGGCATCCCCCACTGTGGAGACTTAGACAAAACTGCTTGGCTCTAGGGTGGGGAATTAGATCACCCCTGGGCAAGTCCACCGCTCCCCCCTGGGGAAAAATATTGATAGGTACATAATGCTACATACTTTTGGCATTTAAATATAATTACTGAGTTGTCAGGGATCTGTTGTAACTAGCTGTCATCCTTCGGGGCAGGAACCATGGCTGATGATACTAAACTTCACAACAGTCAGTACACTTCATATGCATCACTGAAAAGCTAGCTCAACTGCAATGCTGATAGAAGTGACTACCGGTATATTCATCTCGCATGTTTACATTTTTCAGCTGTTACCATAAAGAACGGTGGGAACGTACTGGTACCCTGCTACCCCTCAGGTGTGACCTATGACCTCTTTGAGTGCCTTTCCGGCCACCTGGACAGCTGTGGGTTGAGCACTGTGCCCCTCTACTTCATCTCCCCAGTCTCCGATAGCACTCTCGCCTACTCCAACATATTTGCTGAATGGTATGTCCTGTTTCTGAAGAGTAACATTACCGTTTACAAGTTACTTTTGTCTGTATAGTCTTGTTGTTTTTCTTAGCAATTACATGTATCTTCTACTGTATATGGTGTTGTTTTCTGAGCAATTAATCTTCATTTCTTTAGGTATTTTGGGAATATTGATAAGTTTGGAATAAAGATAAGTTTATTTAGTGAGGCGTAGAAAACACATTTTTATGCTGAGCAAATAAACGTACTCTCTGTCTTTATTTTGAAAATGAACAGAAAAGAAAATATACAAAATAACACTTAAAACATAAAATAATGTGACAAAAAACTACAAAAAGACGTCATTTGAACGCGCATGTTTGGTACATCCCACAGCTAAGTTTATTCCACAGGGTGTTATTTTGAATATGTAGGCGTGATAGAATAATTTATTTTTTTTAACTGTTCTATAGCAGAAGTTACATGCTCATATTTGTGTCTAGGTTTCTTTTACTGGCAATGTTTTATTTCAGGCTTTCAACATCAAAACAATCCAAAGTATATCTCCCTGAACCGCCATTTCCACATGCTGAGGTAGGCTTCGGACATGTATACGTGTACCTAAATTTTCTTGTACCATACAATGAATTTACTAAACCAGTATACTGTATACGTCAACATAAAACGTATTTATAGTAATTGCATATAAATAGCCCAAAACTTACATTTCTCCCCCTAGCTGAACATTTCTGTAGCCAACTTTACCACACTCTTTTGAAAACAGGCTAATTTTCACTAATTTGGATCTTTTTAATATAAAGAATATGCTATAGCCAAACATTTAAATGTGTAGCCATTGGCAAATGGCAGCGTGAGCCCTGACTAATACTTCAATCTTTGAATGGCTTGAATGTATTAGTCCATGTGTTCGGTGTTTTGTGTATCAGTCCATGTGTTCGGTGTTTTCTGTATCAGTCCATGTGTTCGGTGTTTTCTGTATCAGTCCATGTGTTCGGTGTTTTGTGTATCAGTCCATGTGTGTAAAGTTTCATGTTGATACATTACAGTTGCTGAGCCTAGGACGCCTGAAACAGTTCACTAATATACATGGTAAACTCTTTGTCTTGTTTATGTTAGGCCAAACAGAAAACAAAAAAATATGAGGCGCATCGTGGGAATACCGGTCTTAATGCATGTGCGTAAAGTGTCGTCCCGGATCAGCCTGTGCAGTCTGCACAGGCTAATCTGGGATGGCACTTTCCGCCTACAGTGGATTTATGTTTAGTAGAGACTTCCTTGAAACAGAAAATACCATAAAAGAGGAAAGTGCCGTCCCGGATTAGCCTGTGCAGACTGCACAGGCTAATCCGGGATGACACTTTACGCACATGCATTAAGTCCGGTTTTCCCACGACGCCCCACATATGTGTTTCGGGCCACCCAACCCTACCTAGCGAAAAAAAAAAAAAAAAAATTTTAGATAATGTTTTTTTGAATGAAATGTGTATTTAAAGGAAAATAGAAAAAACTCAATCTCGACCCTGCCTAACATATCTGAGACCATTTCCCAAAACACACCATTAATTTTTGTTTGGCTTTAGCCCTAAATGCAGTTATTCTACTTAGAAATCCAGTTACAGTTGACTGAGACACTTAAGAGTTTGTTCCACTTGGTAGAAGCAGTACTAGGTGGCATTTAGAGTAAGGGTAAACTTGATTGAGACATTTTAAGTCTGCTTTATGGGTAGAACGGGTACTCGTTATTGTCTTAATGAAAGATCACTGGAATGCTTCCTGGCCAGTGGGAGGGACTAAACACTAAATTTTGTGTTTTGTGTGTGTGTGTTAAATTGTTAGTTTTAAGGATTAATCAAGATTTATAATTTGAATGTGCACTTAGTTAGGATCAGACTCATGGTCACCAATCCAGGAAAAATATCAGTTTTGACATGGCAACCTTGAACACAGTTGACCGATCGACAAGATTTAATTGACAGTGTGTTTACTCGTTCAAAATGCCAGGACTGTTTGACAGAGATGTCTTGTAAAAAACATTTGAGGCGCGTCGTGGGAAAATTGACTTAATGCATGTGCGTAAAGTGTCATCCCAGATTAGCCTGTGCAGTTCGCACAGGCTAATCCGGGACGACACTTGATGCACATGCATTAAGTCCGGTTTTCCCACGACGCGCCTCATTTGTATTCCATAAACAGTGTTTGTCAGAGGTGGACCTGTCAGAGTGGGCGTGGTTATAAAGTCAGTAGCAATCTAAACGATAATGAATGAATAGAATTTCTGTTAGGATTAACAATGTGGATTAACAATGCAACACAGTATTAAGCAGTTCATGTTTTTTCAGATGTACAGAATGACTTCAAGTGTCCATGTGTTGTGTTTACTGGTCATCCCTCGTTGAGAATGGGTGATGTGATACACTTTATTGAATTATGGGGAAAATCTTCTGCCAACACTATCATATTCACAGGTTAGTTTTTTCCAATCCTAACGAACATCTTATTATCACGCTTATTTCTATTCGTATTGTTTAAGTGCAGTTTGGATATGTCAGAGTCATTTCAAATTCCTGACGACTTTATTATGATCAAGTTCAGCTGTACTAGTGTATTAAATATCCCTCCATCCCACCCAGTAGATCTGTTTGCAAGCAGCATTAGCATTTTCAGATTTCTAAAGATATGCTCAAATATTGAAAGTGAGAATCAGATACAGTACCCTTATAGACAACGTTTATTTTACAAATATTGACAAATTCTTCAAAGAAAGCTCTGTCTTTCTGCTTTCAGAACCCGACTTTCCCTATCTAGATGCACTGGGGCCATTCCAACCTCTGCAAATGAGGGTCTGAGTATATTTAGTTTAAACCTATTTGTGGCGCGTCGTGAGGAAACTGGTCTTAATGCATGTGCATAAAGTGTCGTCCCGGATTAGCCTGTGCAGTCTGCACAGGCTAATTCAGGACGGCACTTTCCGCCTACAGTTAATTTATATTTAGAAGAGACTTCCTTGAAACAGAAAATACCACAAAAGCGGAAAGTGCCGTCCCGGATTAGCCTGTGCGGATTGCACAGGCTAATCCGGGACGACACTTTACGCACATGCATTAAGTCCGGTTTTCCCACGACGCCCCTCATTTATTTTACTTCAATTGTGTCAAAAGCCTGAAGCTTATTGAGACACTTTTGAGTCCGTTTCCTGGGTAGAACCAGTACTTGGTGGCTTTTGAGAAAGATCATTCAAATGCTCCCCGAGTAGGGATCGAACTCATGAACTCCCAAGTGCAAGGCGAACACCTTATACACTACACCACTGCGACCTTTATTCCTGACCTATGACTATAAAAACTATTAAAGTCTTAAACCTCATTTCAGTCTCAATGCTAAATATTGGCCAAACATAATCACGCCCGATATGTAACGATCATTTCCATTGGTTGATATTTTATGCAGAGACTGACTTTAGGACTGAAAAATGGCTTAGTCACAGGGCGTGAATTAACATTTTTAACCGCTGGTATTTTTGGCTACCCCACCAGTAATAGACCGATCCGGGTTTTCCACAAATAGTTTAAACTCCTCCCCAGCTATTGTTTAAGTATTAATTTCCATTTATTGAAAATCACAAACATTACCACATTCTCTTTGGAATATCACAAACAAATTCCAAATGCTCTTTTGTATGAAATAAATTAACCACTAAACACATGATATCCAAGTGCGATGAATTACATTTGTGGAAGCATCTATTGTACAAGGCAATGACTTAACATGTTACACATTTTGCTGTCGGTTGTAACTGTAAGTCAGATGGAACGATGGAAATGGCAAGCAATTGTGAGGGCCTTTTTATGCCTGCCTGCAAGAGAACTAGAGATACAACCGGAAGCAAATTTTTGGGGGTCGGGTCGGGTTGGGTATCTTTCTTTGGGTTGGTATTTGCGGGTTGGGTCGGTATTGATATACATGTAAGTAAAAGTACACATCAACTGAACACTTCCATGGGCTGCTCCGTTCAGTAAACAAAATAAACATTGTTTCTACCCAATGAACTTTTAGTTGTAAAAAAACCTGTTATATACAAACACCTATACCTATTGGGTCTTGGTTTTATTAATTTTTTGAATATGGTTTTAGATTTAGAAGAATTTTAAGAAAGATGATGATGATGATAAAAAAGGTTAAATACACTATTATTTGAATACCTGATCCAACCCAAATTTTCCAGTGAGGAACCGAACTCAAGTTAATTTGAATTGAACCGAAAGTGCGGGTATTTTGTATTTTCAGGTACTCTTGCATCCCTTAAGAGAACCATAGTAGGTGCCCTGTGGCTTTTTGTGCTTTAAAGTAGACTGCAACAACATTTCAGTATATTGGATTGTATTGCGATATGTCAGGGCAATATATGGCCACTAAATCCTTACTATAATAAATGTATTGTTAATTGCTAAAAAAATTACTGCGTGTAAAAATTTATATATAATCGACCTTAATAAAGGATCGGTAGAAAATCATGTTGATTGTCTTGAAGAAATACATGAAATAAGTAATTTTCTTGTATTAATTTATATTTCTCTACTAATCTCTGCAATGACAGTATCCGAACTATTTATATATGTCTTTCAATATGTTGCCATATATTGCAATATTTGTTTGCCATTTTCCAATCTGCCAGTATTCATGAGTATTGCAATACAGTTTGTCTTATATTGTTGCATCCCTACTTTAACGCTGTTCATTTTCTCGCCCAGGTGTGCTACTGCCCCATCGACACCAGCCTGAGTTTCTCGCAGGCCAACAAGCTGCTGAAGGACATCCGGCCACAGCATTTGGTGGTGCCCGAGAGCTACCTTACCCCACCCACCTCCGTCACACAGAGGCCAGACCTGGTGCTGAATGCTGTAAGTTTCAGCGACATACTTTGATGTTTTTATTGATACATTCTGTGCCATATTAGTAAATGGTCACATGCCTTTAACAATGAACATTTGATTGTTGATGATAAGTACAAAGGTTGCAGTATTGTGACTATCGTCTACTTTGTATTTTCGGAAGATTGTCATTGCTAGTAGTGAAATTGTGAGTTTCCTGGCTGAAAATGTTTTGTAGCCCATTTTCTCATTTAATTACATATATGAGGCGTGTTAGGGGAAAACCGGGCTTAATGCACGTGCGTAATGTGTCGTCCCGGATTAGCCTGTGCAGTCCAAGAGACTTCCTTGAAACAGAAAATACCATAAAAGCGGAAAGTTTTGTCCAGGATTAGCCTGCGTAGACTGCACAGGCTAATCATGGATGACACTTTACGCATATGCATTAAGTCGGGTTTCCCACTACACGCTTCAAATGTATTTTAAGTGAAAACTATACAATACTTGATAATGAATTTTTGCACAATATGTTACAATTAAAGAATTTATCTGTCATCAGACCCGAAGCATTTGAGTTGCACCACATGTAAACTTAATAACTAAATTCTTGTTTAATTTGGATTGTTGTTGTTAACATTAGATTGTTTCCTTCAGGATCTTTCCCCCATGGCCTACAAACAAGGAGACGTGCTCACTCTGCCAGTAAAGAGGAAGTTTGAATGTATAGAACTAGACCCAAAGGTAACTGGTGTTTAGTTTTCAGCCCCAAGGCAGATTACTGATTGACTGCTTCAGTATTATTTGAACCTCCAGTACCAATATTGAATATACTTCAAACTGTTCCAAATATAATCTAAGCATTCTTTATTTAGAGTGATTTATTAATGACTGAAGCAACATTGGTATTCGCCATATTTGCGAACGCACACATATTATTTCTTAAGTCTTAGAATTCTAAGTCTTTTCTTTATTCTTAAGTCTAAGAAGTCTAAGTCTTTTCTTTATTCTTAAGTCTAAGAAGTCTAAGTCTTTTCTTTATTCTTAAGTCTAAGAAGTCTAAGTCTTTTCTTTATTCTTAAGTCTAAGAACTGGTTGGTGAATACAGGTCCAGGACTGATCATATTGCATATTTAATATTTTATGCATCTTTGTTCTGGAGATTACCTTGAAAATTTGCGTGATTCTGAACTGAATGCTTTTGGAAATGTCATCTTAGTTGAGAAATTGAAACAGCCAGTGTATTGCATATACATGTATAGACTGCAGATGTCAGTAGCTTTATTTAAGAGGACACTAGGTTGGTGTTAAATAAAAAATATTATGTAACAAGCGTAGAAAACTTAAACCTTGGGTCTTTGCCAGTCATTCACATAATTTGGTGATTTACCTTATAATCTATTTATCTTTTTATTTTCTGCCTTTATTTTGGATTTAAATGACCAAAATATGCAAATTAACTTTAAAATAAAATAAAAGAAAACATACTAAATTACTCACTTTGACCTTGACTTTATTTCGACTTCAAATGGGCTGTCCAGCATTAACTGGGGGCATGTGTGTTTACCAAACACAGCAATTTGTTATGTTATCTATCAATTATTTTCAAACCAAAGACAGATACATGTTTGATGGGATAAAAAATAATACTAGGTAAGCGTTGGTAATAGAAGTTTATTTGCTCAGCACATGTAATGTTCTATCTGTGTGTTGCAGCTGGCAGCCTCTCTAGAACCAGTGGAGGTGAAGCCAGGCTCTGCTATTACCATAGTGAATGCTTCTCTTGTCGTCAGGGACAACAAATATGTCCTCCAGGTACACATGTACTAAAACTTTGTGTGGATAATAGTAGCATTTAAAACATCTCTGACACCAAGGGATAAAAGTCGTTACTATTCCCATAAGGAATATATGTTGCGTGTCGTGGGAAAACCGGTCTTAATGCATGTGCGTAAAGTGTCGTCCCGGATTAGCCTGTGCAGTTAGCACAGTCTAATCCAGGACGGCACTTTCCGCCTTCAGTGGATTTATGTTTAGACAAAAATTCCTTGAAACTGAAAATACCACAAAAGCGGAAAGTGCCGTCCTAGATTAGCCTGTGAGGACTGCACAAGCTAATCCAGGATGACACTTAACGCACATGCATTAGGCCCGGTTTTCCCAAGACGCGCCTTATATGTTTTATAACCTACATGTACATGTATGTATACTGAACTAAAAAAGGAACTTTTGCTAAGTTTGAATGTAGTTAATTTAAAGAAATAATTGAGCGATTTATCATTGTTTATAGGCCAATAAACAACGATTTGGAGTTCTGATGCGTAGGAATTAAACCACAAAGGCATTAAGAGTTGTTTAATGGCCGTCAAACAACGATAATGGGAAAATTATTTTGATTCTAACATGATTTGACATATCTTTTTGCAGTTGCAATTGGAACTACTTTTTACTATGCTCCGCTCAGAATCGGGACTACTTTTTGCATTGTTTACTGGGTAGTTTAACAACGATAATTTTGTTCTTTGTCTATAGAAAAGTTAGCGAGTATAATGTTAGAATATTAATGTTTCCATAGATTTGACTATTATCTTCTGTTTGTTGTACAAGTTTGTCTTATGAATCTACTGGGATTAACTGGTTGATTTTGCACATTAGAACGATTTTACATCTATTTATGCGGGTACATCTCTTACCTAACCGTGACAATTTGGCATGTTCTTTACGAAAGTTTTTTTTTGGTTCAAGATATATTCCTGTTAAATATAATGAACATGGTTTGTTGAAGAAAACATAATAAATGAGTGATATTTTATCAGTTGGTGCCAGTATTAAAAACTGTTCATTTTATTTCACATTATAATTCTTCTGAATTATGGTATGCATTGTCCAATCAAGGCTTATCAGAAAAGCAAAAGTGTTTGTATTCAGTTGTCAGACTATGGTGATGTAGAACACTTTAGCACATTCGATTGGCACATGAAGCGAGCATTAAAACGTTTCGTTTATGCAGAACCATCCATAATTTGATGAATTAATTTATTAAGAGACTTAGATGATACTACGACTACCTTACTGGTACACATTGGCATTTTGATATCCTTGTTTGCACGTATGGATTTTCAGCCTCTGAACACTGAAGATAAGCCTTCAAAGCCTTACAAGCCCAGAACATACATCTATGGGACAATCAACTGTAAAACATTTGTGGACCTTCTTACAAAGGTTGGTACGCTATATGAAAACCAGAGACCTTGAATTACTTGCAATGTTTAAGAAGTACAGTAAGGGACAGAAAAAACGAAACAAAATTCAATTAGGGCCAGCTGGAAATACACTGTACTCTTTCTCTGGACCTAATTGGGTGCCTTCCAATTAAAAAAAAATTATGTACAAAAATATGTTGATATACTTTCCGTGTACAAGCGAATTGAATCAATAAACAAACTCTTTACATGTGTTTATTAAGTAAGTGTCACACTAATTTGTGTTGACAGAAACCTGTTCTATAATCTTAAATAAATATGTAGTGTTTACTTTCCAATTATACATGTCAGTCCATGTATTTTTTTGAAAATTGTGATTTTCAGTGGTCTTTTTTCTACCCAAAAATCAGCTTAGAAAATGTCAGGTAAATTTTAAGATGTTCGCAACAAAAAGAAAATAATTGGGTTAATTTCTCCTTTTGCTTCATTTTTTATTTATTGTATATAGGTTACAATATACTAATTTCATATCAAAATAAATATTTTTAAAAGTAAAAGTTCATAAAGCATATATAATAATCAAAAACACATGTATGCAATGTATTTCCAAACAAATTTAGTTCAGAAATGATCCATTAAATATCTCCATTCTATTGATACGTTGTTTATTTATGTTAAAACGAAACTGGAAAAAGGCTACACAGGTACCCTATATAAAATCCAATATTTCCCAAATAAGTTCGGTGAGCCATTCTTTTTATTAATGTTTTGGTGTAAGTATACCTTGATGCATGTATGTGCGAAATTTTAAGAAAATCTGTTGTTTGGAACAAAATATGCATTTGATAAAAATAAAGTTTCAGAAAGCATTATTAGTTCCCATTTGACACACTCAAATGTCCAGTCAAATTCATTATTTACGCAGTAAATGTAGGTAAAGCGTTTTTACACATGTATATTGCCAAACAAAGCATGTACAAACATATCAGTTGAAAGAACCATAACCTTGTTTGAAAAAAACTATTTATATACTTAAAAACATTGATAAAAATCCTGTAAAAGGGGCTTCAACAGGTACCGTATTCAAAACCCAATATTTCCGGAACAAGGCCAGTGACCCCTATTTTTTAAAACTGTTTTAGTTTCAGGATACAATGACGCATGTATGTGGGATCTTTTAACAAAATCTGTCTTTGGAATAAAAGATTTTCGTATATTTGATAAATTAATGATGTTTTCACAGGCATATTTAATGCATTATTAACCTTGTAAAGTGTCCATTACAAGTCATTTGTTGAATGATAACTGTAGATAAAGCGCGTTTTATCATTAAACTGCATTGGTATATTACCAAACGAAATATTAAAATGAAGATGCATTTAAAAATCTCCATCTTTGTTTGATTATAAACGCTTTATATTACGAGGTACTCAACATTCTAAGTAACACAAACTGAAAAAAGCCTTCGACAGGTACCGTATTCAAAATTCACTATTTCCGGAAAAAGGCCGGTGACCCCTATTTTTTAAGACTGTTTTAGTTTTAGGATACATTGATGCATGTTTGTGCCAAGTTTTAAGAAAATCTGTTGTTGGAAAAAAATTGAAGGAAATTGTTGCGAACGTCTTTAATTGAAATTTTCTGTAATTTTACCACTGGCCTTTTTGTACGCGATTACATAATTGTTTCATTTGTTCTGCCCCTTACTGTAAATAATTTGGACAATGCATACAATCTGAAAACTGTTCATTACCATCAGGAGTGTGATTTCTGACACACTTTCTGGGAGGAATTTATTTCTTCCCAACCTCAGAGGTTTCCCCACCATTTGTTACTGTCAAAAATATCTAGCAAATTGTATCTATTTGTATATACAGGAAACAGTGTTTCCAAAATTCTCATTTTGGGGTGTGATACCCCAGTTTAAGCGATGAACCCACAAATTAAAAATAAACAACACACTTTAAAATCAGATTTTACTAATTTCCATATTGAAGGGGTGCACAGGGGCATTTGGTGAAGCCCCACTTATGGTTAGTGGGAACTGATAAAATATGGCAGTCAAAAGGAGAAAATCAACTACAAGTAATTGTATGAAGAATCACACCCCAGTATTTAGCTCACTTAAGTATGAAGAGTTTTATGTGAGGTCTTGCAGTCAGCGGTTGTCCATTATCAACAAATTTATTACAAACATCTTCTAGTCAGAAACTGCTTCCATCGTGACCAATAATTGGTCCTCTTGTTTACTGTTTTCAAACTGCATTTCAAAGGCATTTAGTTGGTTGAACAAATTTTTTTTAAGGAAATAGCACATTTTTGCCATCAGTGAAATCACAATCAATGTGTTTGTGTTACAGCAAGGAATCTTAGATGTGAAACTGGAAGAGACAGAAGACAAGGCAATCATAGAGCTGGTATGTCGTCTCTCATGTGGTTCTACTTGTAGTTATCCAAAGGACCATATTTTTGTGTCGCCTGAAAAGGCGAAATAAAGGGGTTACTTTGGCAGCGGATGCATCCTCTTTAGTTCTTTAATATCTTTTTGTGCAATCATGATGAAACTTTACGGAAGTGTTGGTCGGCAAAACAGAAGGTTAAGTTCAGTTTTCGGCATAATTGCTCTTATCATACTCAAGTTATGCCCCGTCAGGTGTCACATCTGAGTGTCACATCGGACTCACCGAGTTCTAGTTCTGTCTGTCAAAAATATAGCTGGCATATGTGCCCATCTGTCAGCATGTCATTTGTTAGTGTTGTATACACCAGTACATTTCGCTGGTCACTAAAAATATTCACTTTGATATTCACTTGAACTAATGTTAAATTTTTCATTTTCTGTTCTTACCAGTTATATCAAATTGCATAACTTGAATCCCAGCATTTTGAAGCATCTATATTCACAAAAGATACACATGTTCAACATCATTCCATTAAATTTCCTATACAGCATTCTTTGAAATGAGTTTATGACTGGTGGCCTTTGGAGTACTGGTTGGTGATATCCATGACCTGACATTTTACATGGTTTACAATTTTCTGATTAAGAAAGCTTTTGTTGTCAGTTATAAATAAAGTGACATTGTCCTGCTTAATTGTTTTTCAATTTGTACTAAGAGAAATATTATACCTCTGTTATTTACTTTATGCTCAATGCTGATTTGGAGACTTACGTGAAGAGCAATAGTGCAGTAAATGTTAAATACAGACAGATACAAGATTACAGTAAATACATATACATACAATACTTACAGTTGACATTGTATATTTCAGCCTAATGATGACATACTGATACAAGTGGAAAATGGTTCTACCCACATAATGTGCGGAGGGGACGAACGTGTCAGAGTGAAAATCAGAGATGCACTGCTTCAGTGTCTGCAGAAATTATGAACTCTGTTTCAGTGTCTGCAGAAATTATGAACCCCATTAAAAACTACAGCTACTGAAGACGTCATCGGTATAGGACAAGTTGCTGTGCACTTTTGGGGAATCTTCACTGGTCAGTGAAAAGTTGACGATATAAATACAACTACAGAAGATCTCATTGGTAAAGGATAAGCTGTGCTTTCAAAAAATCCTCACCTGCCACTTGATGAATCCTCTTCAGTATTAAGATGAAAGAAGTGTTCACAAGTTCACAGTTCACAAGTGTTCACAGTTCACAAGGCCTAAGGCATATTGTTGTGTGCTTCTTTATTGTTATTCAATCACTAACAAATACATAATTATACAAGATTTTGTATTTACGCAACATTTTGCAACGGAGTGTCATATACTATTAATGTACTAATACGTGCGAGTGTCATAAATGAACATGAAATAAAGTGTGTCACTCAAAAACAGCAATTTCTGTTGAGATTGTTTACAGAAATAATGCTCCTTAGTTTAACCATTTTCAGTCAATTCTATGATGCAGCACTGTATACATGTACATGAAATGCATGGTGTCACACAAAACATGGTCCTCAATGAAACATGTTGCCATCTGAATTCTTTGATGTGCTGCTGTTTACTTTAGGTGCCCTGTCATCTTAAGTATTTCCGCTGCCAAAGATGACAAAGACACATCTGCATGGGAACTGAAACAACAGTTGGAAGAGTTAGTTGTCAAATGTGCACTTTTGTTTTAAAAAAAACATCAAAATACATGTCAAAATAAGCTTTTGATTTAAACTGAATACTGGTAGGATTTGAAAGACGTGTAAGTAAAAAAAAAGTACACAAATCAATATACCAAAAATAGTGTTAACACGTAAAAAATAGCTAAGTATCTGGGTAATTTCTACACAAGCATTTCCACTTAAGCAGTCACCAAAACTAATAAATCATAAAGTTTTGCAGATGTGCTGTCACGGCAGTGCAGGATTTGTCTATCACTTAACCAGTACATGTAGTCGGCCACATGTTTGTTTCAATTTGTTTGACTGAAAATGGGCAAACAGGCTAATAGAAATAAATGAGCCACTAGGCATTTGTGTTAACAGGTCCTATGGGGAGGAGCAAGTACCTGGCTGTTTTAACAAGGTTCTTGATGGTACTTGCCAGGACCTCACCCTGCGTCTTCATGCTGTCTCGATGGGACTTGTCAGTGCTCACCTGCAATACATCAGCATCTCATTTTGCAGCCATAACTCGGTGTTTTACAAATAGTTTAGTGTATATACAGTTTATGTACATATTGTTAGTTTATATATACTCGCATATTTTTTATGCATATATTTTTTGTGTTTATCCATAAAGATCCTGATAAAAAAAATTTTGACGCACATGTATTAGGCCCGGTTTTCCCACGATGCGCCTCACATAATTAGTTCAAGCCAGTCAAGGTTTGTGAACATACAGCATTGCAACCTCACATAATTAGTTCCAGCCAGTCAAGGTTTGTGAACATACAGCATTGCAACCTCACATAATTAGTTCAAGCCAGTCAAGGTTTGTGAACATACAGCATTGCAACCTCACATAATTAGTTCAAGCCAGTCAAGGTTTGTGAACATACAGCATTGCAACCTCACATAATTAGTTCAAGCCAGTCAAGGTTTGTGAACATACAGCATTGCAATGTGATTTTGAGATGGTATCATCTTCATTCTCATCGTATCTAATTCTCAATATCTGTATTTACTAATCGTGAAGCATTTGTTATGTTTGTAGTTTACAATTTCCATTTATGTAAAAACAAAAACGGCCTACCAGTCTTTTGATAACACGCAGCAGAACTTTCTGTTTCTTGGCATCAGCTTTCTTCAGCGCTTTACTGTAGTAATCCTGTAAGTTAAAGCAAAAGTTTAAATGATGCTAGCCGGGTCCGGCTAGCTCAGTTGGTAGAGCGTTAGCCTGTCAATGCGGGGATCGTGAGTTCGAACCCCAGCCCAGCCACATAACTTGTGTGGGGATTGGTAATGAAATTATTCTACGGCCATTCTCCCCCTACCTCTGATTCAAGTAGGGCAGTTGTCAGTTACTGGCATAGGTATGTGCACTTAGTACTGGTAAACCGCTTAGATCGGCTAAGCTTGCCCAGGAAAAGTGTTAGTAGGTTAACTGCCCACCCTGATATGAGTGAAATACTGTTAAAAATGGCAAAAAAAACCCAACAAAACAAACAAACTTAAATGATGCTATTCTTGCACAGTATGAATTCTTACTAAATAACCATTTCAAGCCAGAATAATAATCATTGGAATACAGGTATTTTGTATACAGCAAATACTACATGTACATGAACATTTGGCAATGTTGATGCACATACCATCTTTGTTCTACGTAAACATTCTTAGCTAAGAGTCAGTTAGAAATGGACTATGTCAGAGAAAAGGGCCTCAAGGGGGCAATTTCTGAAAAAAATATGAAATTCAGATATTAATACTGACGTATGATAATGGTTAAAACAGGGTATATATTATGAAACAAGAGTGCACGTATTCTGAGATAAAAAATCAACTTATGAAATGGGTTGTATTTGTTTGGCTCTTTTCCTGTTTACATTTTGATGTCAGAATTGTGAGCATTTTGTATAACCATAGTTTACAAATGACTCCTTACCAAGCATGATAGCGCAGTTGGTTAAAGCGCTGTCTACTCACATTTCTTCATATGGCTCCTAAGTCGTGAGTTCGATACCCGCTTGGGGTTTTATTTCTTTCAGGCTTTTTTGCTAATTTGTTTTTATCAAATATCTTATTGTATATTATATTATTTTTATTTATTTAATGCAAAGGTCTTCGTAAAGCGCATTTCTATCAAATAATATAATTTATTGTGCAATAGGAAGCCAATTTTTTGTTGACATGGTCCCTTTAAAAACCAGGCCACACAAATGTCTTTTCTTAATTAAAACACCAAATTTAAAAAAAATGTACAAAATATCGCCACAATGTACTTCCAAAATTATACTACATGTATCTGTAAAAAGTTGATGTCAAGCACACTTTGAGCAGACGAGGCCAAAAGTAAAAATTTTTGTGTCCCCCCCCCCTTTAAATTTTTTAGCGACGATTGTTTTCTGTATTTGTCACATTTTAGATAATTTTCAATGTTTTTTTTACTGAAATGTGTCTTTAAAAAAAGCTTACTCCCAAACCTACGTAACTGTTGCCCAAAACACACAATTTATTTTTGGCCTGAGCAGACATTTCACTCTCTTGTTTGTAATGTTTGTCTTGTTTGTAATGTTTGTACTTCAAACTGGCGTAAGGCTGCTAATGCTTACTAATGCAAACTCACCATGTTTTCTGCACTGAGAGCCTCTTTATGTTCCCCGCCAAACAGCTGCACCAGAAGGGAGAGGCATTTACAGGCCAGGTCATGGATGTCGGTGTCTTCGTGGGTCAACTGAAACACGATATCATTATCAATCAGTTCTTAACTTATGCTTACATAATTGCCTGACCAAACAAATGACCATTATGTGTACGCTATTTCAGGACCTTCTGCGAAGAAACAGTTGTAGCCAAATGAAAATTCTTCGCCAAACTTCATGAAAATGTTTGTCTGTCAGCATATCTTGGCCAAGTTCGATAATCAGCCAAATAACCCCAGGGAATGAGGAGTTATGGTCCTTGAATTATGTAAAATTGGGCATTTTAGCATGGCACTCCTGTTTTACAAACAGCCCTTGTTTGTAGAGTTACTCACCAGCTGTGTAAGCAGGCTGGTCAAGTCTGTCAGTGCCTTGTTCTGCAGCAGCAGGTGCTCTGCCTCCTCCGTCTCCTTGCTGGATGCCTCCCCACCTGCCTTCTTAGCCTGTGGGTTGCATAGGGAATAGAAAATAGGATTGATTACTTTTCATAATCAGGAGTTGCTTGAACACTTCCCACCAGCCTTCTTAGCCTATATAAAGACCGATAATACAGTTTTGAGCCTTTAAGCTTGTAAGAGAATAGAATTCTGGATTGATTACTAGTATTTTCTAACCTTTTTAGCCTGTAAGGTACATAGGGAATAGAATAATGGATTGGTTGCTTTTGAGCCTTCATAGCCTGTAAAGTACATAGGGAATAGAACAAGGCTTTGATAGTATTGCAAGCAGTACAGGAGTCCCGTACCGGTAAAAACCCCTACGAATTAAACATTAGTCCCCTACCGGTAAAAACCCCTACTAATTAAACATTGTGCAATACCGTCAAATCGCCCTTTATCTGTTGATGTACAGAGTTTCATATTCCAGTCCCATTTGTCACTGCAGTATTAAGTTGTTTTTTCTATTTCAGTAACATTTATCAGACATTCGAGTTACTTTTTGAGTTATTGCAGTAGTAAACTGACCGAGGGCAATCATGTAGTCCATTGTGTGTACCAAGTTTCATGATCATATGTTATGTTCTTTTCGAATTATTACAGTATTAAGTTTATTTCTATTTTAAGTAACAGTCACGTGACCTTTGACTTCTGGTGAAAAATAAAGGGTCGTGTACAATCCTCACCTTGCTCTTTCTATGTATACAAAGTTTCATCAAAGTATCTTCAGCACTTTTTGAGTTATCGCAGGATCCAGGTTTTGGGGACGGGACAGACAGACACAGTGAGACCGACGGATGAACAGACAGACAGACGCACACAGACAGAGGGAAAACCCATAGTCCAATCTGTGTACCAAGTTTCATAATCATATGCACTTTTCAAGATATTACGGTATTAAGTTTATTTCTATTTTTAGTAACAGTCACGTGACCTTTAACCTCGGGTGAAAAATAAAAGGTCGTGCATAATTCTCACATTGCTGTTGCTACGTATACATCAAAGTTTCATCAAAGTGTCTTCAGTACTTTCCGAGTTATCACAGGATCCACGTTTTTGGGACGGACGGACAGACAGACATATGGACGAACAGACTGAACGACACACAGACAGATGGCAAACCTATAGTTCAATCTTTGTACCAAGTTTCATGGTCATATCTTATGTACTTTTCGAATTATAACAGTATTTAGTTTATTTCTATTTTTAGTAACAGTCACGTGACCTTTGACCAGTGGTGAAAAATAAAAGGTCCTGCATAATCCTCACATTGCCGTTTATATGGATACCAAGTTTCATCGAAATATCTTCAGTACTTTTTGAGTTATCGCAGGATCCAGTTTGTTTAGTTTATTTCTATTTTTAGTAACAGTCGCGTGAACTTTGACCTCTGGTAAAAAATAAAAGGTCGTGCACAATACTCACATTGCCGTTTATGTATGTATACCAAGTTTCATCTAAGTATCTTCAGTACTTTTTGAGTTATCGCAGGAACAATATTTTGCGTACGGACAGACGGACGGACGGAAAACCTATAGTCCCCTCCGGTGAAAAACCTTTCGGGACTAATAAAAGACTATTACTTTAGAACCTTCTTCGCCTGTAAGGTACATAGGGAACAGAATACTGGATTTATTACTATTACTTTTGAGCCTTCATAGCCTGTAAAGTGCATAGAGAATATAATAAAACGCTATTACTTTTGAATCTCCTTAGCCTGTAAGGTACATAGGGAATAGAACAAGAGGGCCACGATGGCCCTAGGTCGCTCACCTGAGTTCAAGGCATCATAATGGCTTATAACAAGATGGCCAAATGGCACTAAACCACATACCTGAGTATAAAGATCCGGGCCTTGCAGTTTCAGGAGATTTTTATAGTCTATATAAAACATGTGAGCCACAGGGCATGGCACTTTCTACTCCAGGGGCAAAATTTGAACAATATTTGTAGAGGACCACTATACAATGTTACATTCCAAATACTAAACCTTTGGGCCTTGCAGTTTAAGTGGAGAAGTCCACTTGCCATATATAAGTCTATAGAAACCAAGTGAACCCCAGGGCCTGGCCAGGTTTGACCCCAGGGGCATAATTTTAACAATCCTTGTAGAGGATCACTATAAAATGTTACATTCCAAGTACAAAACCTCTGCGCCTTGCAGTTTCAGAGAGGAAGATTTTTAGTCATTTTGTTATTTAAGTCCATATAAACCATGTGACCCCAGGGGTGTGGCCACTTTTTACCCCAGGTGCATTATTTAGACAATATTTGTAAAGGACCACTATACAACGTTACATACAAAATATCAAACCTCTGGGCCTTGCAGTTTCAGAGGAGAAAAGTCCTCTTGCCATATACGTCTAAAGAAACCATGAAACCCCCACGGCGTGACCAGGTTTGATCCCAGGGGCATAATTTACATACTCGTTTTAGAGGATCACTTTACAATGTTACATACAAAATATCAAACCTTGGGGCCATGCAGTTTCAGACGAGAAGATTTTTAAGGTCATTTTCCAATTTAAGTCTATATAAACCATAGGACTACCGGGTGTGGCCAGTTTTGACCCAAGGAGCATCATTTAAACAATCTTTGTAGAGGGCCACTATACAATGATACAAGCCAAATATAAAACCACTGAGCCTCACAGTTTCAGAGAAGATTTTTAAAGTCGTTGAGACATTTTGTTATTTAAGTCTATATAAACAATGTGACCCCCAGGGCGTGGTCAGTTTTGACCCCAGGGGCATCATTTGAACAATCTTTGTAGAGGACCACTAGAGGATGCCACATACCAAATATGAAACCACTGGGCCTTGCGGTTTCCGAGAAGATTTTTGAAGTAATTTTGCTATTTAAGTTTTTATAAAAAATGTGACCCCCGGGGCGTGGTCAGTTTTGACCCCAGGGGCATCATTTAACCAATCTTTGTAGAGGACCCCTATACAATGTTACCAACCAAATACCAAACCTCTGGGCCTTGCGGTTTTAGAGAAGAAGATTTTCAAAGTCATTTAGCTATTTAAGTCTAAATAAACCATGTGACCCCCAAGGCGTGGCCAGTTTTGACCCAAGGGGCATCATTTGAACAAACTTTGTAGAGGACCACTATGAAATGTTACATACTAAATATGAAACCTCTGGCCCTTGTTGTTTCTGAGGAGAAGATTTTTAAAGTCATTTTTGCTATTTAAGTCTATATAAACCATGTGACCCTGGGGCGTGGCCAGTTTTGACCCCAGGAGCATCATTTGAACTATCTTTATAGAGGACCACTAGAGGATGCCACATACCAAATATGAAAGCTCTCAACCATGCAGTTTCAGAGCAGAAGCAGAAGTTTTCACTTTTTAAATCAATTTTTAGCTCTGGTGACCTTATGCAGTGGACCGAAACGATTTGAACAATTTTAAAAGAGGGTCACCCAAGGATCATTCCTGTGAAGTTTGGTGAAAATCTGCCCAGCGGTTTAGGAGGAGACGTTGTTTGAAAGAAATGTTGACGGACGACGCACGACGGACGAAAGGTGATCACAAAAGCTCACCATGAGCATGTTGTGCTCACGTGAGCTAAAAATGGATTGATTGCGTTTGAGCCTTCATAGCCTGTAAAGTACATAGGGAATAGAATAAAAGGCTATTACTTTTGAACCTTCTTAGCCTGTAAGGTACATAGGGAATAGAATAAAAGGCTATTACTTTTGAACCTTCTTAGCCTGTAAGGTACATAGGGAATAGAATAAAAGGCTATTACTTTTGAACCTTCTTAGCCTGTAAGGTACATAGGGAATAGAATACTGGATTGATTACTTTTCATAATCAGGAGTTGTTTGAACCCTTCCTACCAGCCTTCTTAGCCTATAAATACACAGATATTAATAAGGAGTTGTTTGAACCCTTCCTACCAGCCTTCTTAGCTTATAAATACACAGATATTAATCAGGAGTTGTTTGAACCCTTCCTACCAGCCTTCTTAGCCTATAAATACACAGATAATACAGTTTTGAGAGTTCATACATGTAGCTTGTAATGTACATTTGGAATAGAATATAAGATTGGTTACTGGAATATTGGATTAATTAATTATGACTTCTGAGTGCTATTTTATTTAATGTTAGACCAGTAGGCTTCGATAAAAGTTCATGTTCATTTATCATGAAAAAAGTTTTTCAAAGAACATTTGATATATTAAAATAAACACCAGCAATCAGTTTCTGTAGCCGTTACATTTGTGACTGCAATGTTATTAGGATAGGAGTTTGGTGAAGGTACCAAAAGACCACTGTTAGTTTTTGCAAAGAACTAAAGGTACACAATAACCATCAACAGGTAGGGAACATTGTGTGATAGTGTATGAAAAGTATCTGGATGACAAATATTTAAAGCTCACACAATTTAGTGAACAGCAATATAAAACATTAAAGAGAAAAAAAATACTTATAACAATGATAATGCATACACGTTTGACTACTGGGTATATAAATCTGTTGAGTATTGAAAATGTGCTGTTTTACTGTGTGTAAACGAGTCAAGGTGAATTAGTCATGACACATTTAGCATAGATCAATTCATTTATAGGAAATTTAGCATAAACATATTAATAACATTATAAGTACATTGTTATTAACTCTAGCTATACTGCTACCTTTCCAAAGACGACATCTTTAAAGGTACAAAATGAGAATGATACAGAACTTGAACAAGATTTTGAATTCTAAAACCTCAAAAGATAATTTAATCTAAAAAGTTAAATCTAGTCCAAGGGTGGGATATCAGTGAATGTCAATGGAAAGTAAGTGATAATTCACGGCACACACACCTGTTGACCAACCTGTAATGCCTTCCTCACAAAGTCTGACACATACCTGCAAAAAATAACAGGTTTTAAAATAAGCAATACATGTACATGATAATCATTCATTGAAGATTCTTACATGACATGCGCAGAGATTTTTATAGACAAAGAACAAAATTCACCGTTGTTAAACTACCAATAATCAACCTGAAAAAATAGTTCTGAACCTGTAAAATATAGTTTGCATTGAAATTGCAGAAAATGTGGTCAGGCAATGTTAGAATCAATAATAATTTTCGCATTATGGTTGTTTATTGGCTAATAAACAATGATCTGTCATTCTGATACGGAATATATATTAATCTGCTTGCACTAACGCCCTCGTGGTGTAATTCCTACGCATTAAAACTCCAAATCATTGTTTATTAGCTGATAAACAACTCTAAATAAAAAATTATTTAGGTAGAAAATGTCTAGGGTTTCTTAACAAATACATGTTGTATCAATCGGTGAAATACATGTCGTCAGAAACAAAATCCCGTATTATGCTACTCGCTATTTTTCCGATCCCGTATTACTATACTAGCCGGAATACTTTTTTAATGACGTCATCATAGAGTTATGTAAACAAATATACTCTATACCTACAATGATTAGTCATTATTGTAGTTTTTAATCAAATAAAATAAGGTTAATGCACATTGAAGTTTATCGTGGAATATAACAAAAGGAATATTATGCTAGTCAATTGATCCATGAGTATGTATTAGTCTTGTGGCATGCGTTATTTCATACCACACTCGAGGCTCCACCTCTCAAGTGATACGTCATCACACAAGCCACTCGACTAGCATAATATTCCATATGTATGAATAACTAATAAATGGTTAATAAATAACAGCTTTCTATGAACTATGAACGACCGCTCACTTGAAGAGACCATGCAGGGTCTCCAGAAGCGTCTGCAGCATCGACAGAACCACCTTGCTGTCCACGCCCGCCTGCTCCTCACCCGCAAAACACGCGGCAGACACCTCGAAAAATATCGTGGTGAAGTAGTCTATCAGACCTGTACATATGGAAAACATAAAGAGCCCCGTAAGTTGTCAGACACCTTGAACAATATTTTGAAGTAGTCTATCAGACCTGTACATGTGAAAACATTTTGAAGTAGTCTATCAGACCTGTACATGTGAAAACATAAAGAGCCCTGTAATTTGTCAGACACCTTGAACAATATTTTGAAGTAGTCTATCAGACCTGTACATGTGAAAACATTTTGAAGTAGTCTATCAGACCTGTACATGTGAAAACATAAAGAGCCCCGTAAGTTGTCAGACACCTTGAACAATATTTTGAAGTAGTCTATCAGACCTGTACATGTGAAAATATTTTGAAGTAGTCTATCAGACCTGTACATGTGAAAACATAAAGAGCCCCGTAATTTGTCAGACACCTTAAAAAATATTTTATTGTGAAGTAGTCTTCCAAACCTCTACATGTGAAAATATTGTGAAGTAGTCTTCCAAACCTCTACATGTGAAAATAGTGTGAAGTAGTCTTCCAAACCTCTACATGTGAAAATATTGTGAAGTAGTCTTCCAAACCTCTACGTGTGAAAATATTGTGAAGTAGTCTTCCAAACCTCTACATGTGAAAATATTGTGAAGTAGTCTTCAAAAACCTCTACATGTGAAGAAACCTCTACATCAAGAGCTCCATAAGTTCTGAAACTTTTTGTGGGTAATTGAACAACAGCTGTTTATCAAATCACAGTTTATTGCAGACCTATAAAAAGATTCTTATACATTTTAAAGTTTTCCAATAAGCCTTTTATTACAGACCTATGAAATGATTCTTATATATTTTCAAGTTTTCCAATTAGCCTTTAATTGCAGACCAAAGAAATAATTTGTACACAGTATCAAGTTTTTCACTATAGCCTATCACCATGGCACTGAATGTATGCAATAAAGAGCAGGGACATTCATTTTCTTGTCAAACTTCACTCTTCCCACCCACCATGTGACCTTCACACATTCAATGCCTACATGTTAAGGTTTTCTTCATTCATGTATACACCTCCTTATACTGATTCTTTATGCTGGGCCAATATTTGTAAAGATTCACGTTATTCTTAACTTGAGATGAAAATTAATTTGAAACACTTTGTTGTGAAACATGCCCATGCTACATACTTTATATTAACACACTTGAAATTATGTAGCAGCTTCTGTATCAAAATCTTTAAAACAATCTATTCCTTTTCAAAACATCCAACCATTTGATTCTATGTTTTCCACATAACTTATATCCACAATATCCCCTTTCCCCCATTCTGAGAGCTGCAAATTACCTCTCCCCCAACTCTGATGCCAGAAAATACCCCCTCCCTTACCATGATGAGTTTCAAATGCCCCTGATTAGATACAAAGGCCCTCCTACCCAACCCTAATGCCAGCAAAATGCCCCCCTCCCCCACCCTGGTTCCAGCAAATGCCCCCATCCCCAACACATACACACACTGCTCATAGAGGTCCTTCATGTTGGTCTTCTTGTGTCCTACCAGATAGTTCATGATCGCTGCTATGCTCTGCACACCCATCCCATCTACCACCCCTATCCCCACTCTACATCACAACACATACACACACTGCTCATAGAGGTCCCTCATGTTGGTCTCTTTGTGTCCTACCAGACAGTTCAGGATCCCTGCTATGTTCTGCACACCCATCCCATCTACCACCCCCTACCCCACTCTACATCACAACACATACACACACTGCACATAGAGGTCCCTCATGTTGGTCTCCTTGTGTCCTACCAGACAGTTCAGTATCCCTGCTATGCTCTGCACACCCATCCCATCTACCACCCCCTACCCCCACTCTACATCACAACACATACACACACTGCACATAGAGGTCCCTCATGTTGGTCTCCTTGTGTACTACCAGACAGTTCAGGATCCCAGCTATGCTCTGCACACCCATCCCATCTACCACCCCCTACCACCACTCTACATCACAACACATACACACACTGCTCATAGAGGTGCCTCATGTTGGTCTCCTTGTGTCCTACCAGACAGTTCAGGATCCCAGCTATGCTCTGCACACCCATCCCATCTACCGCCCCCTACCCCCACTCTACATCACAACACATACACACACTTCTCATAGAGGTCCCTCATGTTGGTCTCCTTGTGTCCTACCAGACAGTTCAGTATCCCAGCTATGCTCTGCACACCCATCCCATCTACCACCCCCTACCCCACTCTACATCACAACACATACACACACTGCTCATAGAGGTCCCTCATGTTGGTCTCTTTGTGTCCTACCAGACAGTTCAGGATCCCCGCGATGCTCTGCACACCCATCCCATCTACCACCCCCTACCACCACTCTACATCACAACACATACACACACTGCTCATAGAGGTCCCTCATGTTGGTCTCCTTGTGTCCTACCAGACAGTTCAGTATCCCAGCTATGCTCTGCACACCCATCCCATCTACCACCCCCTACCCCCACTCTACATCACAACACATACACCCACTGCTCATAGAGGTCCCTCATGTTGGTCTCTTTGTTCAGGATCCCTGCTATGTTCTGCACACCCATCCCATCTACCACCCCCTACCCCCACTCTACATCACAACACATACACACACTGCTCATAGAGGTCCCTCATGTTGGTCTCTTTGTGTCCTACCAGACAGTTCAGGATCCCTGCTATGCTCTGCACACCCATCCCATCTACCACCCCCTACCCCCACTCTACATCACAACACATACACACACTGCTCATAGAGGTCCCTCATGTTGGTCTCTTTGTGTCCCACCAGACAGTTCAGTATCCCAGCTATGCTCTGCACACCCATCCCATCTACCACCCCCTACCCCCACTCTACATCACAACACATACACACACTGCTCATAGAGGTCCCTCATGTTGGTCTCCTTGTGTCCTACCAGACAGTTCAGGATCCCAGCTATGCTCTGCACACCCATCCCCATCTACCACCCCCTACCCCCACTCTACATCACAACACATACACACACTGCTCATAGAGGTCCCTCATGTTGGTCTCCTTGTGCCCCAGCAGACAGTTCAGTATCCCAGCTATGATCTGCACACCCATCCCATCTACCACCCCCTACCCCCACTCTACATCACAACACATACACACCCTGCTCATAGAGGTCCCTCATGTTGGTCTCTTTGTGTCCCACCAGACAGTTCAGTATCCCAGCTATGCTCTGCACACCCATCCCCATCTACCACCCCCTACCCCCACTCTACATCACAACACATACACACCCTGCTCATAGAGGTCCCTCATGTTGGTCTCTTTGTGTCCCACCAGACAGTTCAGTATCCCAGCTATGCTCTGCATGGCACTACTCAGAGGGTTGCTTTGGTGGTCCTTCAAAAACACACGGTATTAAGTGAGCTTTAGTATAATAAAGTATATACAGTGAGTATTGTTTTCAGATCATGGTTTCCCCCTGCTGCCCCTCTAGACTGGTCAACACAGAAATGTGGAATATAGTTTGAAATTTAATATATTTTTGCAATTATTCAATTAGAATTAAATAGACTATGCTTAAAAACCTTGTACAAACCGTTGATTTAGCAAATTATTAGAAAATTTCAACAAACTGGTCTGGCTTTCCACCTTTTTAGCAGCACCCTGTACTTTTTTCAATCCTAGATATTTCCCTATACAATGTGGATCCTATGTTCATACTAAATGTTAAGTTCACACACTAACCACTTAATGAGAACAAACACTTAATACAAAAAGATTTCAATGTATTGCTGACTGACGTTAACAATAATATAGGTTTCCAGCAAAATACATTTCAAATACCGGTAGTCTAACCATTAGTGTGAAGGAAATAATGAGTACAATGTACTAGATACTGTCTCCAATTGCTCACAAAAAGCCAGAATATGCCAAAAAAAACAACCTCAAAAGTCACTGGAATGGATTTTGATGAAAAGAAAAGCAAGGCATCAAATCTGCCAAGTAATATTTAAATCCTTCCAGACTTTTAGAAGCTATGGAGTGGAAACAAAAATAATTGACCTTTGACCTTGAATTGTGACCTGGACCTTTGACCGACGATCATGGGAGTTGTACGTGACACATCGTCTGGTCATGGGGAATAATAATCTGAGTTATATTAAAATCCTTCCAGGCGTTAAGAAGTAATGGAGCGGAAACGAAAATTCATGACCTTTGTTCTTGACTTGTGACCGTGACCTTTGACCGATGAGCATGGGAGTTGTACGCAACACATCGTCTGGTCATGGGGAATAATAATCAAAAGTTATATTAAAGTCCATCCAGGCATTTAAAAGTTACAGAGCAGAAACAAAATCCAGACGGACGGAAAACCCACCAAACCACCACACGGACGGACGGTGCGACTACTAATGCCCTCCTTCGGGGTCATAAAAAGCACACACACAAATTTAAAATTCATTAAGGGCATAACTCCCACAAAAATCACTTTACTACAACGAGCCGACAAGATAGGCTTGGCAATCATTAATACCAAGTTTCATTAAGTGTCATAAAAATCTGGCCAACACATTACAGAGCACACTAGCAAATTTCAGCCCCCTTAAAAGGGCCAGAACTCCCTAAAAAATCATGTGACCAGAAAATGAGTGTGATGTGCACATATTTGGCTTAGTACTCATCATTTTTACCAGGTTACATCAAAATCGTATTGTAATGTGAACAATCCTTACACCCTAAGTTTTAACACAGGCCACATACCAGTAACACTTGGAAGATGACAGACACAAGACCCAGTTGCTGGAACTGCCTGATGAAGCCTCCGTTAGACTCCAGGAGAGCCAGCAGTAACTTCAGTCCATAGAAAGGCAGGGGGTCTTGGTCCAGCAGAATCTGCTCATAGCTAGAACAAACAACATATACAATGTATATAGTCATAACTGTAAAAATATTTATTGTGGACGGTATTTATAGCATTCAATTCAAAAACCTTAAGAATATTTCAAAAATGATCAATTTTCTTAATTTAGTCCATGTGAAAATTAATTTTTGCCAAAAATGAGGTAAATTTTCCAATTTATTTGACAAATTATTTTTCAGACACATGTACATGTATGGTGAAGGCTTTTGTTTTGTGTGTACTGCAATGGCAAGGTATTTTGGTCACTTGCAGTAAAGAGTTGTTCAGAATGTTGCTGTTACATATACCTGACAGATCTTAGTCCTGGGCCCATATCTACAAAGCTCCTTAGTGACAAAGTATTTTTTTCAAATAAAAAAATAAAAAAATGCTGAAGTCTGTGGCTGGTTCATTTTAAGTTTATTTTGCTTTAAATGGTTTAATTCTGGTAAAGAATCAACAGATAAGTCTTATTTTACCATATTTCAAATATAAAACATTGGTTTCACAAAGAAAATTTTATTTGAATTTTTCACTATTAAAAGTATGACTTGAGTTAAGAATTTCCTTAGGACCTTTGTAGATATGACCCCTGATATTAGTCTAGAGGCCCATACCCACAAAGCTCCTTAGTGACCGCTGATATAAGTCTAGTGGCCCATACCCACAAAGCTCCTTGGCGACCCCTGATATTAGTCTAGGGGCCCATACCCACAAAGCTCCTTAGTGACCCCTGATATTAGTCTAGGGGCCCATACCCACAAAGCTCCTTAGTGACCCCTGATATTAGTCTAGTGGCCCATACCCACAAAGCTCCTTGGTGACCCCTGATATTAGTCTAGGGGCCCATACCCACAAAGCTCCTTGGTGACCCCTGATATTAGTCTAGGGGCCCATACCCACAAAGCTCCTTGGTGACCCCTGATATTAGTCTAGGGGCCCATACCCACAAAGCTCCTTAGTGACCCCTGATATTAGTCTAGGGGCCCATACCCACAAAGCTCTTTAGTAACTCCTGATATTAGTCTAGGGGCCCATACCCACAAAGCTCCTTAGTGACTCCTGATATTAGTCTAGGGGCCCATACCCACAAAGCTCCTTAGTGACCCCTGATATTAGTCTAGGGGCCCATACCCACAAAGCTCTTTAGTAACCCCTGATCTTATTCTAGGGGCCCATACCCACAAAGCTCCTTAGTGACCCCTGATATTAGTCTAGGGGCCCACACCCACAAAGCTCCTTAGTGACCCTGATCGTAGTCTAGGGGCCCATACCCACAAAGCTCTTTAGTAGCTCCTGATATTAGTGTAGGGGCCCATACCCACAAAGCTCCTTAGTGACCCTGATATTAGTCTAGGGGCCCATACCAACAAAGCTCCTTAGTGACCCCTGATATTAGTCTTGGGGCCCATACCCATAAAGCTCCTTAGTGACCCCTGATATTAGTCTATGGGCCCATACCCACAAAGCTCTTTAGTGACCCCTGATATTATTGTAGGGGCCCATACCCACAAAGCTCTTTAGTAACTCCTGATATTAGTCTAGGGGCCCATACCCACAAAGCTCCTTAGTGACCCCTGATATTAGTTTAGGGGCCCATACTCCTGATATTAGTCTAGGGACCATACCCACAAAGCTCCTTAGTGACCCCTGATATTAGTTTAGGGGCCCATACCCACAAAGCTCCTTAGTGACCCCTGATATTATTCTAGGGGCCCATACCCACAAAGCTCTTTAGTAACTCCTGATATTAGTCTAGGGGCCCATACCCACAAAGCTCCTTAGTGACTCCTGATATTAGTCTAGGGGCCCATACCCACAAAGCTCCTTAGTGACCCCTGATATTAGTCTAGGGGCCCATACCCACAAAGCTCTTTAGTAACCCCTGATCTTATTCTAGGGGCCCATACCCACAAAGCTCCTTAGTGACCCCTGATATTAGTCTAGGGGCCCATACCCACAAAGCTCCTTAGTGAAAACTAAAGTAAATTTCTTTAAATCATACAATTTCTTAAGTCTTTGGCTCATTATTTAAAAGTGTATTTTGTCTTTAATGGTTTTAATCTGGTAAAGAATGAATAGATGCTTCTCATCTCACCATATTTCAAATATAAAATATTGCTTTTCACAAATGAAGTTTTCTTTGAAATGTTCACTTATGTTCAACTAAAGTTAAGATTTTCCTTAGTAGCTTTGTGGATATGGCCCCTGGTCAAACCTCTGCTGTATAGTCTTACTGTGGGAAGAGCTTCTAAGCTATGATGGAATGACGTTTTCTTTGAAACTTTCACTTATGTTCGATTTAAGTCAAGATTTTCCATAGTAGCTTTGTGGATATGGCCCCCTGGTCAAACCTCTGTTAGTATAGTCTTACTGTGGGAACAGCTTCTCGGCTATGATGGAATGCAGTTTCTTTGTGTCGACCTTGGCTACCGTCGTCACGGACTCCTGCGTCAGAAATACTGTGGCCATCTCAGAGAACAGGCTCAACGACAGAACCCTTGTGTCCCCTAAAACAAATGAACAGGACCTTGCTAGCAGTCACAGGTGCATTGTGTTATCGACGTGGCCGTAATCTGTGGGGCCCACAAGGGAGTTTGTGTGTTGGCAGTCACAGGTGCATCGTGTCATCAGTTACACAGTTTACCTATATAATAGGGTATTGTCTGCTGCGCCCGTAGTCCGTGGGGCCCACAAAGCAGTTTGTGTGTTGGCAGTCACAAGTGCATCGTGTAATCAGTTACACAGTTTACCTATATAAGGTATTGTCTGCTGCGCCCGTAATCGGTGGGGCCTACAAGGGAGTTTGTATGTTGGCAGTCACAAGTGCATCTTGTGATCAGTTACACAGTTTACCTATATAATATGGGTATTGTCTGCTGCGCCCGTAATCGGTGGGGCCCACAAAGCAGTTTGTGTGTTGGCAGCCATAGGTGCATCGTGTTATCAGTTACACAGTTTACCTATATAATGTGGGTATTGTCTGCTGCGCCCGTAATCGGTGGGGCCCACAAGGGAGTTTGTGTGTTGGCAGTCACAAGTGCATTGTGTTATCAGTTACACAGTTTACCTATATAATATGGGTATAGTCTGCTGCGCCCGTAATTGGTGGGGCCCACAAGGGAGTTTGGGTGTTGGAAGTCGCAGGTGCATCGTGTTATCAGTTACACAGTTTACCTATATAATATGGGTATTGTCTGCTGCGCCCGTAATCTGTGGGGCCCACAAGGGAGTTTGTGTGTTGGCAGTCACAGGTACATTGTGTTATCAGTTAAACAGTTTACCTATATAATATGGGTATTGTCTACTGCGCCTGTAATCGGTGGGGCCCACAAAGCAGTTTGTGTGTTGGCAGTCACAGGTGCATCGTGTTATCAGTTACACAGTTTACCTATATAATATGGGTATTGTCTGCTGCGCCCGTAATCTGTGGGGCCCACAAGGGAGTTTGTTTGTTGGCAGTCACAAGTGCATTGTGTTATCAGTTACACAGTTTACCTATATAATATGGGTATTGTCTGCTGCGCCCATTATCGGTGGGGCCCAAAAGGGAGTTTGTGTGTTGGCAGTCACAAGTGCATAGTGTTAACAGTTACACAGTTTACCTATATAATATGGGTATTGTCTGCTGCGCCCGTAATCGGTGGGGCCCACAAGGGAGTTTGTGTGTTGGCAGCCATAGGTGCATTGTGTTATCAGTTACACAGTTTACCTATATAATATGGGTATTGTCTGCTGTGCCTGTAATCTGTGGGGCCCACAAGGGAGTTTGTGTGTTGGCAGTCACAGGTGCATCGTGTTATCTGTTATACAGTTTACCTACATTATATAAGGTATTGTCTGCTGCGCCCGTAATATGTGGGAACCCATAAGGGAGTTTATGTGTTGGATAAAATATGGATATTGAATGTACAATGCCAGTAAATTTCATGTTGCTTAAGAGGGAAAACATTTACTGATTTTAATAACAGCATATTTTTTAGAGTGTAGCATAGCGTACAGTAAAAATTATATTTATACTAGCAATAAAAGTTTAACAACTGCCTCTATTTCCACCACTATATAAAATATTTCAATGAAATGCCTTCTGTATTGAAGAATGCTTACTAATAAAATAAGGGTTACTTATCTGAACACAGATACAAAACATCAAAGAAGTTATGTTTTGTCACATGCAGACAATTATCATTGTTATATAATCTATAAATAGACGCTCTCCCATTGGTCCGAACAGCCATCGATGACTCAATATAAAAGTGATGTCGCACGGCCTAAACTCATGTCTTATGGGCTAAAAATAGATTTGTGGATTTCCCAAAATGTTTACCTGGCTTGCACATAGAAATTCACACACAGCAACGGGAACCAGAACTCTTACCTAAATTCATGTTATATGGGATAAAAATAGATTTTTGGAATTCGTCTTTTGGTTCCCGACATGTGCATTCAAAAATGTACAAGTAACAGTGAAACCAGCATTACACAGCGTTCTTTTCTGTTTACATACAACAATGACGTCATTTTGTTTATTTTCGTGACGTCATTTCATGTGTTTTGTTTGATTTAGTAGGTTATTTTTAGAATTTATCAGAACGTGGTGAGATAAATAGAATAACAGATCTGTGTTGGATTATAATAAGTTCATATGCTATTTTGCTAATAAAATATATATATATATATTATATAACAAAACATTCGTTGACTAGATGGCCAATTTAATTGGGTTATGCATGTCCAATGATCAAGACACCTGGATCGTGCGACTTGTTGGGTCAAAGATGTTATAGTCTTTACATATGTTAACTTATGAAAGCTGGTACAGCTAAAACCCCTACTATTCTGGGATGGTGATTTAACAGTGATTGAAATTAGCAATTTGGCCAAGCAAGCCCGAACTCTTATTTCTCATTACTTGAGAGCAGGATAATGTGATTAGCCCGTCCATACATATAAAACTAAGAATATGAGCAAGCCGGCTCAAAATTAAAGATGATCTGAGCATTTTATTGTATAAAAATATTACAAAACTATTCATAGATTATATAACAAAACATTTGTTGACTAGATGGCATTGGACATGGTCTGATGTTCACTGGGTCAACATGAGTGTCACCCAGTGAACATCAGACCATGTCCAATGGCCATCTAGTCAATAATTGAATACTGTTCAATACATAGGGCTAGCCGACAACAAAATCTACTTCACAACAAAGTGTTGTGACTCCAGTCACCATGGTTACCGTTCTGACTGACAACGAGTTCTGCAAGAGTGGGTAGGACTGTTGCCATGACGACGCTGCCTTGCTCCATGAGCAGTGTGGGATGCTGGGATATACCCTCCACCACAGACATCACAGTGTTCACAAACTCTCCCACGGTTATCACACCTGCAATGTCAAACACAACTTCTGAGTTTAAAGCAACTACACTTATGTTTATGATTTAAAATGATGACCTTTCTGCATAGCAAAATCATGCTCGTGAAAAAATAGGAAGTTGAAAACAAAAACACATAAATTGTTTAATATATGCTTTTCAGTGAAATATCAAATTTTATGGGTGAAATAAAACTTTATATTGTCGCTGTTGGAGCAGAAAAAATATAAGATTGTATTGTTTCACTGCAGTGAAAATATAACAAAACTGACTCTTTTCTATAAATAACATACCAGTTGTGGTTTACCTCCCTTGGCAATTTTATATTCATGTTAGAACACTCTATTATGTGAAGTTAGAATAAGACATCAAACATAGAATGGACATGAAATATTTCTTTTTTTCACATAAAACTCTGTATTTAGTGGAGTTAGAGTATGTTTGGTACATTTTGTCAGTAGTTATGGTATTTTTGCTAGATCCATAACACTTTCAGTAAATCTGATTGTGTCTTTGATCATTTTTATTATATTTAAAAAACTGTGTTCATGCATGCATGTACACAGTTCTATGTTTTTGTGAAAATTTTGTAAATGCATACAAGTATACTGTTTTGTAATAAAATCAATTTTACTGATTCAATTATCTATGAAGGTGTTTATTACACTAATAACTCCGCAAAATTTAAACTTGCAAATGTTTAACTGCATATTAAACATTGGTATAATGCAATAATTTATTCTATGTTTGATGTCTTATTCTAACTTCACATAACAGTGTGTTTTAGTATTTACATACGTTAAGAACAGAAAACATATTATAAAATTCAATAAAAATATAATTAAGCGACAACAACGCAGAAAGTGTGGCACTATTTTCCCACCTTATTCATTAGTGACCATTTTAGAATCATTTATGACGTCATTCATGATGTAAGAATACACGAACTTGTGATGTTTAATCGTATCTCATGCAATATTGTTCTTTTTTTTTGTCCACAAGCATAAAATAAAATTTGTTGATTTCGGTGAACGTTCAAATTTAATTTCACTTCTGGTTACAGAAAATTATATTTTCACGAGTGGCATAACCACTTCTGAAATAAATTTCAATCATTCGCCAAAATCAACAAATATCCTCCATATCATTAAGTAAAGTTTTGGATCACTGGATATGAGGCCCATATAAATTTACCTACGGCTAATATATTAATGTCTGACAGCAAAACTGCACTATTCTGTATCCATAGGTCATTCGAAGTAAAGCAACATATGAGGGGCGTCGTGGGAAAATCGGGCATAATGCATGTACTTAAAGTGTCATCCCGGATCACCCTGAGTGTGCAGTTCATACTTTCTGCCTACAGTGGATTTATGTTTAGAAGAGACTTACTTGAAACAGAAATTACCATAAAAGTGAAAAAGTGTCGTCCTGAATTAGATGGTTTTCCCACGACATGCCTCATATATATTTAATGTTAACACTGGATAATTATAAGCCAATACCTGTACACACTATTTTCCAGAGACAAAACATACAACAAAATACTTACATAAATAAAGATAACATTTGTAAGCAATGTGTTATTGTCAAGAATATTTTTATATTAATGATACATTAAATTTTTTATTTTTAATGTAATTAAAAAACAGACACATTAGGACTTCCCACAAAGAACAAACCAATCAATAAAGACAAAATGATACATGAAACTCCATTTGCTCGTTTGTTATAAAATTCTGTATATGCAATTTATATATTGTTGTATTATACAGGTTGTTTTTTTACTTGCTATTAGGGGCCATTATAAGGCGTTATCCCCTCAGAAAAATTCTTTTAAATCAAGCAGTTTTCCCCTACAACTGATCTTACCCAAGGCTTTTTAATTACCAGCTATGAAAAAATTTCCCTGAAATGCCACAAATAATGCTGTTTTTCCCCAAAATGAGGGCAAAGGGCCCCATCCCCAAGAGGTGAAAACAAGCCCTGGTATTATTATAGACCAATTACATTATACATCACATCAAATTAGAGACTTGTTCATATAAGAAATGAGGCGTGTTGTGGGAAAACCGGCCTTAATGCATGTGCGTAAAGTGTCGTCCCGGTATAGCCTATGCAGTCCGCACAGGCTAATCCAAGACAGCACTTTCCGTTTGTATGGTATTTTCTGTTTCAAGGAAGTCTCTTCTAAACATAAATCCACTGTAGGCGGAAAGTGCCGTCCTGGATTAGCCTGTGCGGACTGCACAGGCTAATACGGGACAACACTTTATGCACATGGATTAAGTCCAGTTTTCACACTACACGCCTCAAATAGAGTTTAGGCCCTACGACTATGAAAGTTCCCAATCACAAACTTAGTCTCAACTTAAAGTATTGACCAATGAGAAAGCTTGTAACATTTCAACTTATAGTATTGACCAATGAGAATGCTTGTAACATTTCAGCTCTGATTAACATTGGTTTAATATTAAACTTAGTCTCAACTTAAAAGTATTGACCAATGAGAATGCTTGTAACATTTCAGCTCTGATTTCCATTGGTTTAATATTTACTAAGACTATGCTTAAGAATGTTCTTAGTCATGGGGACTGATTTGCCTTAACATACACATCAACATTAGTCGGATGGCAGTATTGCATAACTGCAAACTTTGCCAAAGGGACTGACTACAATATATTTGCTAGCAAAACATTATACAAGTTTATACTGCAACAAATGGCCAGCTTATGAAATCTTAAGCACATTTCAGAAACTTCTAAAGATAAGCATAATAACTAGTGTGGTACATGTATATCTAACTAGCAAATAAGTATAGAAGGAAACGTATGTACGGAAAGAGCCCTACTAAGTAGGCAGACAGTGCAAGGGTGTACACAGTTTCATAGTAGATTGTTCTTGCAAAGTGGAAACTAATGATGGGAATCTGTCCAAAAAAGATATGTTGATTGATCAGAGCTAAAGTCACTGATTAATAAGAACTAAAAAACACAGATTAATCAATTAATCATGACTAAATAGAGGTATAAAGCTTTTTAATAGAAAACATCTATCGTTCATAAAAAATGTCTACATATTTTATGGCCAATTTAAAGGTAAATCAATTTCATAATTATTAACTTATTGTTAAGCTGCGTTTGATATCATATACAACTAATATTATTTAGTAGTAATTTTTTATTTATCGTTGTTTATCGGAAAATAAACAAGGATTTTGGAGTTCTGATGTGTAGGAATTAAACCACGAGGGCGTTAGTCCGAGTTGTTAAATAGCCATGCATCAGAACGACAAAGAGTTGTTTATTGGCCGATAAACAACGATAATGCAAAAATTATTTCAATTCTAACATGATTTGACATATATTTTTGCACTTGTAATTGGAACTACTTTTTACTATGCTCCACTCTGAATCGGGACTTCTTTTTGCATTGTTTATTGGGTAGTTTAACAACGATAATTTTGTTCTTTGTCTATAGAAAAAATAGCGAGTATCATGTTAGAATTTGTAATTGCCTGTTCAAAGCTGATAACGAAAGTTTGTTTCATTAAGTGAGGCGTGTCATGGAAAACCATACTTAATGCACGTGCGTGAAGTGTCGTCCTGGATTAGCCAGTGCAGTCCGCACAGGCTAATCAAGGAATGCTTTTTCCGCTTCTACGGTATTGTCTCTTTCAAGGTAGTCTTTTCTAAACATAAATCCACTGTAGGCGGAAATTGATGTCCCGGATTAGCCTGTGCAGACTGCACAGGCTGATCCGAGACGACACTTTATGCACATGCATTAAGCCCCATTTCCCCCAAGACACACCTCATAATATCTGTATAAAACACATCATCGAAATGTAATGATTAACACTATCTGTTGCACATACACAATTTGTCACTGATTAATCGTCACCATCATGTCATGACTTTGATCATCATGATTCGTTGACGAAATAATTAATCAGCCCATCACTAGTGGAAACATATACTAAAATGTTGGTCACTGGTCATAAGAAATGGCAAATAATTACCTGTAAGTCTCTCTAGATACAAATAAAAGAACAAAACAGAATATGCATGTACATTAGCTTGCACAAGTGGGTAATGCAACTTAAACTTCAGATTTTACTGAAAATGTAATAGAAAAGAAGATTATTTTCAGTATTATTGGGATGCACATTTTCAATTACACAAATATATTTAGACCTCATTTAATCTTGACAGAACCAAAAATGCAATACATGAAAAACATGTCAAGCTAAGAACCTTTCCGTAACTTACCACTAGTTGCCTCTATGTTAGTCTCCCCGTTTTCAATGCTTTTCACGTGACCAAGGAGTATGCCAAGGCTTCGTACAAAGCCTTCATTCACGATCTTTGGACGGAACACCTACAAAAGGCAACAACTATGTCTTCAGTTTCAGAAATAAATGTTCATAATTTCACCTATCTATTTACCCCTAATTTATGCACACAACAGCAGGAGCAAAGTGCACATTAACAACAAAGTCTTGCATAAAGCAAGTCCAATCTTTTGATCATTTTAAATCATTAAGTGTGACTATGTTGAGAGGCTGGTATTTTAGACATGCTATAGTTTACCTACTATTCCTAATTATAGGGTCAAGTCCAATACATTGTGGGGTTTTTTTGCCTTTGGGGAAAAGGTGGCGGGGCCCTTCAGACGGGGAATTTTACGGAAAAGTGGAATTGTTTTTGTAGAAAAGCATTATTACCTTTGATACAATGAACCCAAAAGTATGCTAATATGATATTAAAATATACACTAACCTTATTATATATTGTCAGTACACTGTGTTCAATTTTTTTATTTTTTTTTTATTTTTATTTTTTGTATTTTTTTTTTTTTTTTTTTTTTTTTTTACTCTGCAAACTCAAAAATTTTTGCAGCATGATTTGCTGCAAATATTTGCAGTACAGCTAATCCATTGTAAACAGTATTTACTAAGTAATAGATGTATTTTGTAATGTGTTAACTGCTACATCATATGGAATGTTTGTGTATCTACATCATTGACAATTGTTTCTAACACATAAAAATGAAACTAACACAAAAAAACTCTGTACGGTATGGAGCTGTGAAATAAATGTTATTTTCCACACACACACACACACACACACACACACACACACACACACACACACACACACACACACACACACACACACACACAAAATTATTACCTTTTTATATTCTACTTTGTTATAAAACAATAATCAATTGTTATGCTACGATTGATAACTTAGATTATGCACAAACTTGATTTGATAAAAAAAATAGCTGGGATTGTTTACAAAAATTCCTCTATCTTAGTCAATGTTTGTCCGGTTTTGGTTAAGTTTTTTTCAAAACAAAGCTTAAATTCTGACGGTAATTTTAATGTAAATATAGGGGAAAAATATATACTATTTAAGCAGGGGAAAGGGGCCAAACTTCGGCCCCAATGGGCCCTAAAAAAAACACTGTATTCAATATGACTTGGTACTTGGCAGTATCAAACTAGTTACACATTTGATCTTATTCCAGAAACATCTCAAGTAAAATCTTGTCGCAACTTTAGAAGTACTGTAATTATCCTAAGTATTGGGACACTTAAAAATAATTAACTGTTTTATTGTCCCAATATAAAGGGACATAAAAAAATAATTCTCCAAATTGTGTCCCAAAATTTAGGGCAATATATGATACAATCTATTCTGCATACATGTATATCTATGTCTTGAACCAATTAATTATTTTTTTCTTAAGGATAACAATCGCTTACTCAAATATATTTAATATTTAATTATAAATTATTAGAAGGAGTAGTTTAGGTGACTGATGTTTATAAGATCAATTATTTCTTGTTGGAGACTTAATGGTAATTAATTGAGAAGCTTAATTGAGAAGACCATGCTCCACCGTTTGACCACATGTCAACTACATGCAAACATACCCCTGATGGTGTACACTATGGTGTATAGATAAACAAGCGCAATATACCGTGTTACAAGTCACTATGCAACCAATGTAGTGGCAGGGTATGGAATGTATATACAGTAACAACATAAGGTGTTCTTTTGGTGTCCCAATAATTAGGGACACAAAGTTCATCTTTCACGTGTGTCCCAATAATTAGGGACACAAAGTTCATCTTTCACGTGTGTCCCAATAATTAGGGACACAAAGTTCATCTTTCACGTGTGTCCCAATAATTAGGGACACAAAGTTCATCTTTCACGTGTGTCCCAATAATTAGGGACACAAAGTTCATCTTTCACGTGTGTCCCAATAATTAGGGACACAAAGTTCATCTTTCAAGTGTGTCCCAATAATGAGGGACACAAGTTCATCTTTCACGTGTGTCCCAATAATTAGGGACACAAAGTTCAAGTGTGTCCCAATAATTAGGGACACAAAGTTCATCTTTCAAGTGTGTCCCAATAATTAGGGACACAAAGTTCATCTTTCAAGTGTGTCTCAATAATTAGGGACACAAAGTTCATCTTTCACGTGTGTCCTAATGTTAAGGGGCACGAAATTTAATTATTTTTTCAAAATTTAGGGGTGTCCCAATATTTAGGGTGTCCCAATATTTAGGGTGTCCCAATACTTAGGGTGTCCCAAAATTTAGGGGTGTCCCAATATTTAGGGTGTCCCAATACTTAGGGTAATTACGGTATCAATATTCTTATCCTTTTATTTCATGTGTATAAATTATGACATTATGGTCAGTGTTTATTAATTATTAACCATATTATTTACTTTTGTTTACCTAACAGTAAAGAGATTCACAAATTTCTATGTAGTTTTAAAATATTACACGACAAAATTTTTAAACTTAAGGGAAAATATTTTAAGATAAACATGTCTCGGTAATAAGCCCCTGGATGGTTCCGTGTTCCTACCTGACTGGTAACAAGGTGCAGGAATATGTGGACGAGAGGCAGTGAAGACTTCAGCTGCTTGGCTTGCACAGTGTTGGGATGCTTTCTGCCAGAAACTGCATCCAGTGAACTCAGTATCTCAGTCATTATCTGGGGCACAACATCGCTGAAACCATTACAAAATGGAAGCATGAACTATTTTCTTTTATGTGCTTTGTAGAATTCAATAAATTACGAATCAAATATTTGTGCAAAGGCTGCTCTGAAAGGCCATAATAAGCAACTTGGTTAAAGAAGACAGACTTTTCATGACACACTGCTTACCTGATTTCACAAAAGTGTTCATTTTATGAAAAAAAACCAATAACAACACTAAATGTCCTAATTATACATTATCAAAACACATCTGATTCAACTAGTGGTCCATCCCTAAACACGTCAGTCCGTCCATACCTGATGTAGGCAATAAGTAGGTCAAGACACTGATTCAGGTATTCTATTTCCCCAGGGTCAGACTTAGTGTCGCGAGGGGTCTGCCGTCGACTGTCCCTCTCTAAGTACATCACCAGCCTGAAAACACAAGGTTTGTTGCCATGGTAACATGTAAACAAGCTCTAGAAAGCATAACACAATTCTTACATTCTATAATTATTCAATTTCTATTAATTTTGCACACTATTCCTTAGGTAAATCAGATGAATTGGCAAGTTTGCTGCTCATCTGGCAGCAGTTCCATTATCTCCAGAGTGTACACATATTCATATCCTTACACTGATGCACAACAAACACCAACAAAACTTGCTGTTTTACTAGATATTACTGAAATAAACAAGAGCTGTCTCAGGACAGCATGCTCGACTATTCATGGTCAGTGACCTTACATAATGACCCCAAAGACTTGTAAAGTTTCAACTGAATACCTGTAGTATTTACAGAGATATGTACTTGCATGCAAACCTTAACCTGAATATTTCTTAGTACAAAAAGGGGCATAATTCTGCTAAATTGCAGGTCAGAGTTATGGGCCTTGGTCAGTGACATTACATAATGACCCCAAAGACTTGTCAAGTTTCAACTGAATATCTGTAGTATTTAAAGACATATGTACTTCCATGCAAACCTTAACCTGAATATTCTTAGAACAAAAAGGGGCATAATTCTGCTAAATTGCAAATCAGAGTTATGGGCCTTGGTCAGTGACCTTACATAATGACCCCGAAGACATGTGAAGTTTCAACTGAATATCTGTAGTATTTACAGAGATATGTACTTGCATGCAAACCTTAACCTGAATATGTCTTAGTACAAAAAGGGGCATAGTTCTGCTAAATTGCAGGTCAGAGTTATGGGCCTTGGTCAGTGACCTTACATAATGACCCCAAAGACTTGTAAAGTTTCAACTGAATATCTGTAGTATTTACAGAGATATGTACTTGCATGCAAACCTTAACCTGAATATTTCTTAGTACAAAAAGGGGCATAATTCTGCTAAATTGCAGGTCAGAGTTATGGGCCTTGGTCAGTGACCTTACATAATGACCCCGAAGACATGTGAAGTTTCAACTGAATATCTGTAGTATTTACAGAGATATGTACTTGCATGCAAACTTTAACCTGAATATTTTTTCTTAGTACAAAAAGGGGCATAGTTCTGCCAAATTGCAGGTCAGAGTTATGGGCCTTGGTCAGTGACCCAAAGAGATGTGTGAAGTTTCAATTGAATATCTGGAGTAGTAGTTACAGAGATACGTACCTGCACGCAAAACTTAACCGGAATTTTCTAAGTACAAAAAAAGGGCATAAGTTTGCTAAATGCTGGTCACAGTTATGGGCCTTGGCCAGTCACCTTATATAATGACCCTGTATTTAGTTTTAATTTAACGTCTGTAGTAGGTATAGAAATATGAACTTGTTGGACACAAACCGTAACCAGATCATTACACAGATGACGACGAACGGGTTAGTAAAATAGCTGGGACTATTCGGTGAATAGGGTAGGAGATAGCAGAGGTGTACGATGGAAGGGTTCATAGTATCCAGTGTTTTTTTGTGTGCAAATTTGGGCCCGAAATTCAGGACCCATTTGGATGATTCCCCTGCTTAAATAGTATCTATTTTCCCCTATATTTACCTAAAAATTACCTTCAAAATGTAAGTTTTATTTTGAGAAAAACTTGACCAAAATCGGACAAAAATTGACCAAGATAGAGGACTAAAATAGAGGAATTTTCGTAAACAATCCCAGCAATTGTTTTTATAAAATCAAGTTTGTGCTATTCTAAGTTATCGTTTGTAGCAAAACAATTGATTAATGTTTTATAATAAAGTAGAATACAAAAATGTAATAATGCTTTTCTACAAAAACTAATCTCCTTATGCAGTACAATTCCCCGTCTGAAGGGCCCCGCCATCTTTCCCCCAAAGGCGAAAAAAACCACTGGTACCTGAGCTGACAGCTGTTGAGAAGAATATCATGGTTGTTCCTCGCCAGTTCATGTATCACTATGAATGCTTTTCCTCTGATCACTGTAGACGGGCTTTCCAGCAAGCGGAGAATCTTCTGTAGGAAGTCCTGTAATAACATGTAACCTACATGTAGGAAGTAGTGTACCATGCATGTAACCTTCATGTAGGAAGTAGTGTAATATAACCTACATGTAAGAAGTCTTGTAATATATAACCTTCATGTAGAAAGTCCAATAATAAACATGCAACCTACATGTAGGAAGTAGTGTAGTGTAAAATAACCTACATGTAAGAAGTCTTCATATAGGAAATCCTGCAATAAACAGTAACCTACATGTAGGAAGTAGTGTAGTGTAATATAACCTACATGGAAAAAGTCTTGTAATATATGACCTTCATGTAGGAAATCCTGCAATAAACAGTAACCTACATGTAGGAAGTAGTGTAGTGTAATATAACCTACATGGAAAAAGTCTTGTAATATATGACCTTCATGTAGGAAATCCTGCAATAAACAGTAACCTACATGTAGGAAGTAGTGTAGTGTAATATAACCTACATGGAAGAAGTCATGTAATATATGACCTTCATGTAGGAAATCCTGCAATAAACAGTAACCTACATGTAGGGAGTAGTGTTATATAACCTTCATGTAGGAAGTCTTGTAAAATATAACCTTCATGTGGAAGTTCAATAATAAACATGCAACCCAGGAAGTCTTACAATATAATCTACATGAAGAATTGTAATATAGGAGCTCCTACAAAACATCCATGGTCATGGCCGGTATTCACAAAGCTCCTAAGGGAAATCTTAACCTAAGTTGTACTTAAGTGAACATTTCAGGTCAAATTCAATGATTTCTGTACAAAGAAGGCTGCAATACTAAACATATATATTTACAAGTTTACAACATTTTAATGTTAAAAGACCTATACACAAAACAGCCAGAGACTTAAGGAATTTTATGAATTTAAGGAATTTACTTAAGTTTTCCCTAAGGAGCTTTGTGAACATGGGCCCAGGCTTGTGATCCAACCAACATTAAGAAACCCCTCCTATATAAACTATATGTAGGGAGTTGTGCGATATAAATATTCTACAATTTCTGTCATATTGCATAATTTAAAAACATTATTCCATTGAACAATGGTTGAGAAAAAATGGAGCATGAAAAAACAACAACTCAATTTTGTAGAAAATTTTACTTTGTCAGCTGTCAGCCTGGCCACAGAGCTTTCAGAGACGATGAGAGCCACGAACATGGTCACTATGGACTGCTGGATGCGGGTGATGCCAAACGAGAGGGCAGACAGGAGCGTTGACAGGCCTACAGTGTCAATCACAGATTGGAACACTGCCGGGTTATGCTTCGTAATTCTTTGTAATGCCTGAAAAATATTTCATATAATAAATTTGACCACCTACAGTGTCAAACACTGAATGGAACACTGCTGGGTTATGCTTCTTAATTCTCGGTAAAGCCTGGAAAATATTTCAGCGTTTGCAACGTTTTTGTAAAATATTGCTGAACAACACATTTACATTAATGAAAATAATTTAGTAGTCATTTAGATAATTTAAGATTGCAAAACGTTTAAAATTGCAGCTGTTCGTTTAACCTATGAAAGTAAACACACAATAAAATGACATGCAATCATCCAATAATGGACATCTATGAAAATATAATGAAAACACCAATGTCCATAAACAGCACCCCTGCTCTGCTCTAAGCTATTTTTTATTTTTACTCTGTCAATTTAAGGTAACAAATGCATATAAGGACAGGCTGGACACTTTTTTTTAAGACATGCTTGTATACAAAAGTATCATAACAACTACAAATTAAATCCCCTTCACGACATGCATCCAACTCTTCGGTTACATAAAAATGTACAGCAAAATGCATATATGCACTTACAGACAGTGAGGTGATTCTCAGGGCATCAATTGTTGAATGCTTGAAGATGTACCACAAAGCCTGGGCCATTTCCGTGGTGACCAGTTTCTGGGTCACCTGACCCGTAGTCGTGGCAACATTCTCCACTATCTTCGCTGCGATGTGGTTGATCAATGAATCCTCCTGCAGAAGGGCACACATGAGGTTAAACTCTTCAACTGGACAACAATTTTCGATTTATCGTTGGCCAATAAACAATGATTTGGAGTTCTGATGCGTAGGAGTAAAACCACGAGGGTGTTAGCCCCGAGTTGTTTAATAGCCACGTATAAGAATGACAAAGAGTTGTTGATTGGCCGATAAACAACAATAATGCGAAATTTATTTTGATTCTAACATGATTTTACATATATTTTTGCAATTGTAATTGGAACTACATTTTACTATGCTCCCCTCAGATTCTGGACTTCTTTTTGCGTTGTTTATGGGTAGTTTAACAACGATAATTCTGTTCTTTGTACATAGAAATATTAGCGAGCATCATTCCTAACACAACTTTGCAGAAAAGTAAATGTGTATCGAAATTTTACTAGATATGTCTAATAATATGTATCTTAGTAACATAAATTCCTTAAGACATTGGATAAGGACTCAGTAGCAACCGGTATATCTTCTATTAATTTATTAAAATGGTAAAATAACCTGTTTTGCCCTACCCCACCCAAATCTTAGAAAAGAATGTTGTTTTCTTTAACTGCTGAAAGGTTAGGCTAAGAACTCTATACAAATCTTAACAGGTATGTATACCAGTTAATCTTTAACAGGTCATTCAAGATTTTCTGAACTCACATCACCCATCCCCACCACCAAATTATGAACCGAATAATTGTCTTTTTAAATAAGTCACATATGAGTCAACATAAACACAAATAGATGCCTGTAGATCATACCCCATCCCTGCAGCTTCTGGCAATGACCGCAAATGTCATGGACGGAATATTCCAGTTCTCAACTGGTGACGGCTTTTTCTCCTCCTAACAGGAAACAAAAATCCATTTTACCACAGAATACATAAATTTACTCTTTATATGTAAAGCTCAATTACAAATTTTCAAACAGTGTCCATCTTCTACTACTATTCGCCACCTTAGGATTACAACAGCCTATCTAACATGTGTTAAAGAAGCAGATAGGCCCTTGTACAGTTATACTAACGTGGCAAATGATACAACAACAAAAAGTACTAAAAATATAGAATCATCAAGAGCATTTATTTAATAAATAAATGATTTTAAACAATATAAACATTCACAAGAACATTAAAGACAAATAACAAGGTGTTCCCATCTTTTATCATGCATAGAAGATCTTTACCAAAGTCATGGCGGGTAATTCGTGCTCTCCGTTTATTCTCCTTACTGCGATAGGTACTTAAATAATTTTGCAAAATATTTCTTGAACCTTAAGAACCAATGCCTTGCAGTTTGCAGTATTTTGTGAAATCTAGAATATTGACTGACAAAAAGTACAAAATCAAAACATATAAAATAACTCATTCTCAACTTAGGGGGAAGACATTACAAAACAAGAGCTGTGTGTAAAACAGGTATTACTCCTTTTGGTCCAAATCAATGTTTAAAATATTAAGTTTGGTGAAGATATGACTAAAACTGTAGAACCGCTAAAAAAGCCAATCTTAGACAATTCAAGGGCCATAACTCCACTGTTCCTTGTTAATGATCTTGACCAACATATTATGCCTGTAAACAATTTCATCAAGTTTGGCGAAGATCGGATTAACACTGTTGGACTAAGAGAGCCAAAATGAACGTGACCTACAAAGCTACATATACCAACTGACATACCGACTGACCGACCCCCTCTGCTAACCAATATACCCATTTTCGATGGGGGTCATAGTTATAGAATATAATACAACAGTTCACCTGAGCAGCGACCAGGAACACGAGCTCCCCAAGGGCAGGCAGCAAGCCTTGTTTCACACGCGTGTTCTTCACGCTCTCTCGAAACACCTCTGTAATCACCGTAAGGGCCTGTAAAAACAAAAGAAAAAAAAAATTAATCAATCCCACATTCAATTTAAATTTCAGACTTACCTGCACAAAGAAGAATAATGAGCACCATAAAACCCGTTATTTGACGGACTGGGAAAACATTACAATATCTTATCAATATGTAAAGCATAACAAATATGACAATTTTTGGCAAAAGAATGCAATGCAGTTTCCATAAAGCAGTTTACATTTCAAGAATTTTAATGTTTTAAACAAGGCAAAAAAAAAAAAACTTGTGTGTTTCGGGTAACGGTTACATAAAAGTTAGGTAGGGTCAGGACTGAGGGGTTTTTTTTATTAACTTTTTTTTTTTAAGACACATTTCGGTAAAAAAAACATTGAAAATTATATAAAATCTGACATACAGATTTTACGGAACACAATCGTTGCTTTAAACTTAGGGTCGTTTTTTTTTCGCTAATAAGGGTTGGGTTGCCCGAAACACAGAAATTATTGTTTTTGGCCCAAGGAATGTATTCATAACAACACTTTGAACAGTTGGATATCATTTATTGGTCAGTTTTTCATTTTCATGTGTATGCAAAACAACATGATGTTATATTCTGTGTGTTTCTTGTGATGTTCCATGAGTAAATTATGCGTGAACGCACTTTATCTGGTCATCTCTGGGTGCAACACCCTGTAAGGCTAAAAAAAATTAATGAATTGTTTCTCAGGCACTTTTTCCAACAAATCCGGAGGGAGGGCGATTTTTTTGTATGAATTTTTTTTTTTTCCTCCTACTCCTTTCTATTGGCACTACATAATGACTTATTAAAACAAGTAAATAAGTACAGATTAAAGACAATTTTAAGTTAAATAACAACATAAGAATCCCTTTATATAAAAATCTGAATATAGATTTATTAATCACAAACAGTCATTTATGCAAGCTGACATAAAAAGGCAATCAATTTGAATGTTCATAATTACCATAAGTGCCTTCAAATTGATATATTATCAGCATTAAAGTACTTCTATTTATAGAATTTAACTTTTCGTAATTCATTTTTATAACTGTCAAAAATAGGAATTATTTTTGCAATAAATCACCAATAATTGTTGGAAAGGAAAATCAACACTTGTCAATGCAGCTGGCATTTGCGTTTGTTTCATAGGACTAACATAGTATATGTTGACACGGATTTTCTTCAAAAGTATGGAATGCTATTACAAAAGCAAAAGCATCTACGAAACAAAAGTTTATATCCGATTTATAGAATTAAATCAGACAGGAAGAAAGTTACTGGAAATACCAAAATTCCTACTGGGTTTCTCTTATTTTGCAATGTTAAAATGCGGATTCGTTTAATTTTAAGCCGCTGTCCATGGGATCTAATTCAATACATCGTAATTTTAGTAATAGTTCTTATGAACGTTTATGGTGTTTATTTGTCCGAAATCTGTTTCTTATTCACAAAAGGCATTGTTAAAAAGCGCTTGGTACGAACGGAATATACTAATATATACACGCTGGTTTACTCCAGAGTCATCACCAGTTATCGCATACAGAAAATAGAAGATAGCAAGTGACCAAAATTTTGTATTTTGTTCGGTAACATGCCCATTAGAAACACTTTCTGCAAAGTTTTATTTTTATTAACATGTTTCTGGACTGCTCCTTGAAAACCCGGTCGTGATCATCAAAAAATAGTAAATAAAATTTTGTGTGGCATTAAATCAAATTTGTGGTGGACCATAAAAAAAACGTCGCGGCGCTGCCTGAGAAACAAATCATTAACTTTTTTCAGCCTAATCACATGTACAAGTGGATCTGTTCCTAAGGTTACCACAATCTCACAACATGTGACATACATGTACATGTAACAGGACTGACATACAATGTGATCAGAAAATACCACACTACCTCACACACTTTCGTTGCCTCGTCAAGTGTGTCCGCGTTGTTCGCCATCAGGCCAATCACTCTTGATACTTTCGTGCGACTGAAACATAAACGCTAAGGGTAAATCTTGAGGTAGGTGGTTGCCAATTCATGCTATATTTTAAATACCAGTACAATGAACTTAAATTACTGGTGGAATCGAATTTATTAAATTGTTCATCAATTCACCTTTTTGACCTGCTAAATATTCACTTATTTTATAACAAATAGTTAAAATATACATTCTAGATAGTATTAATATATAGATTATGTGAACAGTTTATATAAATAAAAATTGTCATAAAAAACATGTCAAACAATCATGACCATCAAACTTTTAAGCCCCTTTCTGAAAAGTACATGTGGCGCATCGTGGGAAAACCGGTCTCAATGTATGTGCGTAAAGTGTCGTCCCGGATTAGCCTGTGCAGTCTGCACAGGCTAATCCGGGACGGCACTTTCCGCTTTTATGGTATTTTCTGTTTCAAATAAGTGTCTTCTAACCATAAATCCCCTTCAGGCGGAAAGTGTCATCCCGGATTAGCCTGTGCGGACTGCACAGGCTAATCCGGGATGACACTTTATGCACACGCACATGCATTAAGTCCGGTTTTCCCACGACGCGCCACATATGTGTTTATTTCATGCTATGCAGTGAATTAGTGGAGAATACCAGTAAAAGATAACTCTGAATGGAGTGAAAAGATAACATTTGATAATTTCACTCTGGGTTTTATAGCAGCTACTTTCACTTTGTTTTGTTTTGTTTGTTTTTGTTAATAACCTTACAGACCGTGTAAACATCGCCCCTTTTAAACAACAGAAAACACATAATAAAATTCAATAAAAAATATAATTAAGCATCAACGATGCAGGAAGTAAGGCACTCTTTTCGTACCATAACAGTGAGCGACAATTTTGGAATTTTATGACATTACATTAAAATTTGAATGTCAGAATACACAAACAAGTGACGTTTCAGCATATCTCGCCGCATTTTGTTTATCGTCCAATTTTAAGCATGAAAAAAGGAAATGTGTTGATTTCAGTGTAAGATTGTATTTTATTTTATTTGCGTTCACAGAAAACTAATATTTTCATTCCTGTTGCTCTGCCACTTTGTGAAAATATGTTTTATATGACCACTAATGAAATTAAATACAATCTTACATTGAAACCAACAAATATCCTCTGTATCATACTTTATTTACCAACACTGGTAAGCTAGTACGCTCTAAACTCACATTTCTGCATGGGTGACTTCCTTCAGTTGTTTTGATAGCACCCCCAGAGCTCCATTGTTAATGAGGTATGTAGACGCTACGCGATTCTGACACAGAGCCGTCATGTAGTGATAAACCTGAAACACGTTTGGTCAGTGGAACAAAAATCCTGGGGTATGTCGAATTTATGAATCAGAAATTAATCATCATGTATTTGGAACAAGGAGAAAAAGGTTTTAGAAAAATCTCTGAAAAATGCGCAATAAAATCCCCAAAAGTCATTAGATTGTACAATCAAAGCTTCCATTACATACAAAGTAGCAAAGACAATGGGTGTTGTAGGTTACAAAACACCTACAAATGATATGAAGTTAGGCAAGAATTGTTGTTAGTCAAGTTTTCCCTGGGTGATTCATTTGTTTTGTTTTTTTCTAGCTGGTTTCCTGTCATTCTGCCATTTCGAAAAGTTTAGGGCGGAAATAATTGAGATAAAATATCAAACATGTACATCAAAAAATGTGCAAGGGCAAGAAACCCTTATAAGATATACAACTTTAAATGTATGTAAGAGATTAAATCATTGCAATTATGTTCGTTAAGTACAGTTGACTCGCTTGTCTCAAATTTCTTGTTGGCTCGAAGTTTCTACGAGGGATATATGAGGCGCGTCGTTGGAAAACCGGACTTAATGCATGTGCGTAAACTTTCATCCCGGATTAGCCTGTGCAGTCTGCACAGGCTAATCCAGGATGGCACTTTCCGCTTTTATGGTATTTTCTGTTTCAAAGAAGTGTCTTCTAAACATAAATCCACTGTAGGCAGAAAGTGGCATCCCGGATAAGCCTGTGCAGACTGCACAGGCTAATCCGGGACGACACTTTACGCACATGCATTAAGACCGGTTTTCCCACGACGCGCCTCATATATTTTTTTGCCATGCTAACCTGTATACGTTTCTGTGATGGAGGGCCTTTCTCTGAAGTACTGACGGTGTCAAGGAGTGTTTTGAGGTGTCTAGTCTGATCCTTCTCAGGAAGGGAGGAAAATTTCTCAGGGGATATTGGGGTGACTGGAAGTGTCTTGGCATCAAACTTCGCAGTTGCTGGCCTCTGAATCTATAGAATAGGAGAGAAATGATAGAAATATTTGAATATGTTTACTCGAACTAGCCTGATAAGACTGAACTTGCCTAGGAAACTCAATGAAAATGGTTGATATTAATAAATGAACAAACAAACAAATGAATAAAGTTTATTTGGTTGAAAACGTTGAAAAAAGTGGTTATGGTCCAATTGGGAAACATGTTCTGTTAATAAACCAAGGTTACTTGGAAAAATGGTAGTTAACATAATGAACCAAGGATTCTTGGAAATATGGTAGTTAACATAATGAACCAAGGCTTCTTGGAAATATGGCAGCTATCATAATGAACCAAGGTTTCTTGGAAATATGGTAGTTATCATAATGAACCAAAGCTTCTTGGAAATATGGCAGTTATCATAATGAACCACGGTGTCTTGGAAATATGGCAGTAATCATAATGAACCAAGGTTTCTTGGAAATATGGTAGTTTTCATAATGAACCAAGGTTTCTTGGAAATATGGCAGTTATCATAATGAACCACGGTTTCTTGGAAATATGGCAGTTATCATAATCAACCAAGGCTTCTTGGAAATATGGCAGTTATCATAATGAACCAAGGTTTCTTGGAAATATGGTAGTTATCATAATGAACCAAGGCTTCTTGGAAATATGGCAGTTATCATAATGAACCAAGGATTCTTGGAAATATGGCAGTTATCATAATGAACCAAGGTTTCTTGGAAATATGGCAGTTATCATAATGAACCACGGTTTCTTGGAAATATGGCAGTTATCATAATGAACCAAGGATTCTTGGAAATATGGCAGTTATCATAATGAACCAAGGATTCTTGGAAATATGGTAGTTAGCATAATGAACCAAGGTTTCTTGGAAGTATGGTAGTTATCAAAATGAACCAAGGTTTCTTGGAAATATGGCAGTTACCATAATGAACCAAGGTTTCTTGGAAATATGGCAGTTATCATAATGAACCAAGGCTTCTTGGAAATATGGTAGTTATCATAATCAACCAAGGCTTCTTGGAAATACGGCAGTTATCATAATGAACCAAGGATTCTTGGAAATATGGTAGTTATCATAATGAAACAAGGATTCTTGGAAATATGGCAGTTATCACAATGAACCAAGGATTCTTGGAAATATGGCAGTTATCATAATGAACCAAGGCTTCTTGGAAATATGGCAGTTATCATAATGAACCAAGGTTTCTTGGAAATATGGTAGTTATCATAATGAACCAAAGCTTCTTGGAAATATGGCAGTTATCATAATGAACCAAGGTTTCTTGGAAATATGGCAGTTATCATAATGAACCACGGTTTCTTGGAAATATGGCAGTTATCATAATGAACCAAGGATTCTTGGAAATATGGCAGTTATCATAATGAACCAAGGATTCTTGGAAATATGGTAGTTAGCATAATGAACCAAGGTTTCTTGGAAGTATGGTAGTTATCAAAATGAACCAAGGTTTCTTGGAAATATGGCAGTTACCATAATGAACCAAGGTTTCTTGGAAATATGGCAGTTATCATAATGAACCAAGGCTTCTTGGAAATATGGTAGTTATCATAATCAACCAAGGCTTCTTGGAAATACGGCAGTTATCATAATGAACCAAGGATTCTTGGAAATATGGTAGTTATCATAATGAAACAAGGATTCTTGGAAATATGGCAGTTATCACAATGAACCAAGGATTCTTGGAAATATGGCAGTTATCATAATGAACCAAGGCTTCTTGGAAATATGGCAGTTATCATAATGAACCAAGGTTTCTTGGAAATATGGTAGTTATCATAATGAACCAAAGCTTCTTGGAAATATGGCAGTTATCATAATGAACCACGGTTTCTTGGAAATATGGCAGTTATCATAATGAACCAAGGTTTCTTGGAAATATGGCAGTTATCATAATGAACCAAGGTTTCTTGGAAATATGGCAGTAATCACAATGAACCAAGGTTTCTTGGAAATATGGCAGTTATTATAATGAACCAAGGTTTCTTGGAAATATGGCAGTTATCACAATGAACCAAGGTTTCTTGGAAATATGGCAGTTATCATAATGAACCAAGGTTTCTTGGAAATATGGTAGTTTTCATAATGAACCAAGGTTTCTTCGAAATATGGTAGTTATCATAATGAACCACGGTTTCTTGGAAATATGGCAGTTATCATAATCAACCAAGGCTTCTTGGAAATATGGCAGTTATCATAATGAACCAAGGTTTCTTGGAAATATGGTAGTTATCATAATGAACCAAGGCTTCTTGGAAATATGGCAGTTATCACAATGAACCAAGGATTCTTGGAAATATGGCAGTTATCATAATGAACCAAGGTTTCTTGGAAATATGGCAGTTATCACAATGAACCAAGGATTCTTGGAAATATGGCTGCTATCATAATGAACCAAGGCTTCTTGGAAATATGGCAGTTATCATAATGAACCAAGGTTTCTTGGAAATATGGTAGTTAGCATAATGAACCAAGGTTTCTTGGAAGTATGGTAGTTATCAAAATGAACCAAGGTTTCTTGGAAATATGGCAGTTACCATAATGAACCAAGGTTTCTTGGAAATATGGTAGTTATCATAATCAACCAAGGCTTCTTGGAAATACAGCAGTTATCATAATGAACCAAGGATTCTTGGAAATATGGTAGTTATCATAATGAACCAAAGCTTCTTGGAAATATGGCAGTTATCATAATGAACCAAGGTTTCTTGGAAATATGGCAGTTATCATAATGAACTAAGGTTTCTTGGAAATATGGCAGTTATCATAATGAACCAAGGTTTCTTGGAAATATGGCAGTAATCACAATGAACCAAGGTTTCTTGGAAATATGGCAGTTATCATAATGAACCAAGGTTTCTTGGAAATATGGCAGTTATCACAATGAACCAAGGTTTCTTGGAAATATGGCAGTTATCATAATGAACCAAGGTTTCTTGGAAATATGGTAGTTTTCATAATGAACCAAGGTTTCTTGGAAATATGGTAGTTATCATAATGAACCACGGTTTCTTGGAAATATGGCAGTTATCATAATCAACCAAGGCTTCTTGGAAATATGGCAGTTATCATAATGAACCAAGGTTTCTTGGAAATATGGTAGTTATCATAATGAACCAAGGATTCTTGGAAATATGGCAGTTATCACAATGAACCAAGGATTCTTGGAAATATGGCAGTTATCATAATGAACCAAGGTTTCTTGGAAATATGGCAGTTATCATAATGAACCACGGTTTCTTGGAAATATGGCAGTTATCATAATGAACCAAGGATTCTTGGAAATATGGCAATTATCATAATGAACCAAGGATTCTTGGAAATATGGTAGTTAGCATAACGAACCAAGGTTTCTTGGAAGTATGGTAGTTATCAAAATGAACCAAGGTTTCTTGGAAATATGGCAGTTACCATAATGAACCAAGGTTTCTTGGAAATATGGCAGTTATCATAATGAACCAAGGCTTCTTGGAAATATGGTAGTTATCATAATCAACCAAGGCTTCTTGGAAATATGGCAGTTATCATAATGAACCAAGGATTCTTGGAAATATGGTAGTTATCATAATGAAACAAGGATTCTTGGAAATATGGCAGTTATCACAATGAACCAAGGATTCTTGGAAATATGGCTGCTATCATAATGAACCAAGGCTTCTTGGAAATATGGCAGTTATCATAATGAACCAAGGTTTCTTGGAAATATGGTAGTTATCATACTGAACCAAAGCTTCTTGGAAATATGGCAGTTATCATAATGAACCACGGTTTCTTGGAAATATGGCAGTTATCATAATGAACCAAGGTTTCTTGGAAATATGGCAGTTATCATAATGAACCAAGGTTTCTTGGAAATATGGCAGTAATCACAATGAACCAAGGTTTCTTGGAAATATGGCAGTTATCATAATGAACCAAGGTTTCTTGGAAATATGGCAGTTATCACAATGAACCAAGGTTTCTTGGAAATATGGCAGTTATCATAATGAACCAAGGTTTCTTGGAAATATGGTAGTTTTCATAATGAACAAAGGTTTCTTGGAAATATAGTAGTTATCATAATGAACCACGGTTTCTTGGAAATATGGCAGTTATCATAATCAACCAAGGCTTCTTGGAAATATGGCAGTTATCATAATGAACCAAGGTTTCTTGGAAATATGGTAGTTATCATAATGAATCAAGGCTTCTTGGAAATATGGCAGTTATCACAATGAACCAAGGATTCTTGGAAATATGGCAGTTATCATAATGAACCAAGGTTTCTTGGAAATATGGCAGTTATCATAATGAACCACGGTTTCTTGGAAATATGGCAGTTATCATAATGAACCAAGGATTCTTGGAAATATGGCAGTTATCATAATGAACCAAGGATTCTTGGAAATATGGTAGTTAGCATAATGAACCAAGGTTTCTTGGAAGTATGGTAGTTATCAAAATGAACCAAGGTTTCGTGGAAATATGGCAGTTACCATAATGAACCAAGGTTTCTTGGAAATATGGCAGTTATCATAATGAACCAAGGCTTCTTGGAAATATGGTAGTTATCATAATCAACCAAGGCTTCTTGGAAATACGGCAGTTATCATAATGAACCAAGGATTCTTGGAAATATGGTAGTTATCATAATGAAACAAGGATCCTTGGAAATATGGCAGTTATCACAATGAACCAAGGATTCTTGGAAATATGGCTGCTATCATAATGAACCAAGGCTTCTTGGAAATATGGCAGTTATCATAATGAACCAAGGTTTCTTGGAAGTATGGTAGTTATCATAATGAACCAAAGCTTCTTGGAAATATGGCAGTTATCATAATGAACCAAGGTTTCTTGGAAATATGGCAGTTATCATAATGAACCAAGGTTTCTTGGAAATATGGCAGTTATCATAATGAACCAAGGTTTCTTGGAAATATGGCAGTAATCACAATGAACCAAGGTTTCTTGGAAATATTCCAGTCATCATAATGAACCAAGGTTTCTTGGAAATATGGCAGTTATCACAATGAACCAAGGTTTCTTGGAAATATGGCAGTAATCACAATGAACCAAGGTTTCTTGGAAATATGGCAGTTATCATAATGAACCAAGGTTTCTTGGAAATATGGCAGTTATCACAATGAACCAAGGTTTCTTGGAAATATGGCAGTTATCATAATGAACCAAGGTTTCTTGGAAATATGGTAGTTATCATAATGAACCACGGTTTCTTGGAAATATGGCAGTTATCATAATCAACCAAGGCTTCTTGGAAATATGGCAGTTATCATAATGAACCAAGGTTTCTTGGAAATATGGTAGTTATCATAATGAACCAAGGCTTCTTGGAAATATGGCAGTTATCACAATGAACCAAGGATTCTTGGAAATATGGCAGTTATCATAATGAACCAAGGTTTCTTGGAAATATGGCAGTTATCATAATGAACCACGGTTTCTTGGAAATATGGCAGTTATCATAATGAACCAAGGATTCTTGGAAATATGGCAGTTATCATAATGAACCAAGGATTCTTGGAAATATGGTAGTTAGCATAATGAACCAAGGTTTCTTGGAAGTATGGTAGTTATCAAAATGAACCAAGGTTTCTTGGAAATATGGCAGTTACCATAATGAACCAAGGTTTCTTGGAAATATGGCAGTTATCATAATGAACCAAGGCTTCTTGGAAATATGGTAGTTATCATAATCAACCAAGGCTTCTAGGAAATACGGCAGTTATCATAATGAACCAAGGATTCTTGGAAATATGGTAGTTATCATAATGAAACAAGGATTCTTGGAAATATGGCAGTTATCACAATGAACCAAGGATTCTTGGAAATATGGCTGCTATCATAATGAACCAAGGTTTTTTTTAAATATGGTAGTTATCATAATGAACCAAGGATTCTTGGAAATATGGTAGTTAGCATAATGAACCAAGGTTTCTTGGAAATATGGCAGTTATCATAATGAACCAAGGTTTCTTGGAAATATGGCAGTTATCATAATGAACAAAGGTTTCTTGGAAATATGGCAGTTATCATAATGAACCACGGTTTCTTGGAAATATGGCAGTTATCATAATGAACCATGGTTTCTTGGAAATATGGCAGTTATCATAATGAATCAAGGTTTCATGAACCAAGGTTTCTTGCAAATATGGTAGTTATCATAATAACCAATGTTTATTGGAAATATGGCAGTTCTCATATCTATGAATAATTTTCATACCTAGTAATCATATTCAGACAAGCACATTTCCAAAATTGACCATAATTCAAAAATTAAGCACGAAAGTATTGTATCTGATACAGAAAGGTTGAGCAGATACAAAGCTTCACGCTCAATCCTTGATATGCCTTAAAGAACATGAAATTGTTTGTTTGTTCGTTTGGATTTTTCACCCTATTTACCATTATTTCAATCATATAAAGGTGGTCAGTTAACCTTCTCACAATTTTCCTGAGCAAGCTTAGCCGACCTAAGCGGTTAACCAGTACTAAGTGCACATACTTATGCCAGTAACTGACAACTGCCCTACTTGAATCAGAGGTAGGGGGAGAATGGCAGTAGAAATTATTTCATGACCAATCCCCACACAAGTTATATAGCCGGGCCGGGGAGTCAACTCACAAAGCCCGGATTGACAGGCCTGCGCTCAACCAACTGAGCTAGCCGGCCCAGCAAAGAACGTCAAATACGAAAACATGAAACTAGTTAGTCTCTACTTACCTTAGGATTATCTATGATGGGTGAGATGGAGAAATCTGTGTGATGATACACGAGGCCCAGAATCTCGTTTCTCGTCTGCTGCGTGAGCTCGCCCGTGTCCTGTCCCACGGTGATGGGCTCTCGGGTAGACAGCGGGGAGGCGTGCTGCTTGTAAGGGGAGTTAACCCTTAAACTGTCGTCAGGGGGGACCGCCGTGTGAGGTCTGGCACTAGAATAAATAAGTACATTTCTGGTGATGTTTGACAGAACTACCATAAATATTAGCATACACAGGTAAGAACTATTAACAGTTCCACAACACATTATTTACCTGAAGTCGCACTTTCAGCATTAACAAAACTACATGTGTACTTGTAACGGGTAACACAAGAGATCTTTTAAAGCCAAGGAGATCTTACCTAAGTGTAAAAAGACTGGCACCGCCATCATCACTGGGTGCTGTCTTTGGACGAAGGAAGTCGCCTGCAGATGTACCTGAAACACACAAAAATAGGACAAATATAAGGGTAATACCAATATTAAGAAACAATCTTCTGGTATATAAAACTACTTATGATATTCTTTGAAGGCTGAAAATCAAGCTTTGCTTTAGGTTCATGCAAACATGGCTCGGGCTGCAAATTTTATTAAACCAAATGTATCTCATATTGTTAAAATAACTATATTTTGATAAATTTTTAGATTTTTCTGCAGATAATGTAGCATCAACACTAATTTTCTATGTAAGTGTTACCAGAAGTGAAAACAAGAATATCTGTAGAACCGATGGATGCTCCCCGATGCGGCTTTGACCTCAAACTGTGGCCTTGACCTTAAACCTGATTCAAAAGAAGGCATGCTGTCGTGTTGAGGCAAAAAGTTGAGTGAATCAAAATCCATTCAACAAGTTATAAGTGCAGACAACCAAAAAGCCATTTTTGACTTTTGACTTTTAAGTATGACCTTGACCTTCGACTAACAGTTCTGGTTCATGTGCATGACATGCTGTCTTATTTAGGCAAACAATTGTGTCAAGCAATTTGAAAATCCTTCAATCCATGGACAAGTCATTGTACGGACATGCAAAAAGCTTATTTTGACCTTTCACCTCTAAGTGTGACCTTGACCTTTGACCTACGGACCAGGTTCATGAGCACTTCATGCTGTCTTATTGAGGTTAACATTTGTGCTAGGTAGTTTTAAAATCCATGGCAAGTTAAAGCACAGACAAGCAGTGCCAATTTTGACCTAAAGTTGACTTCTAGGTTTGACCTTGACCTTTGAGCTAGGAACCTTATTCATGAGGGGAACACACCAGCTCATGGCAGCAAACATTTGTGCCAAGTAATTTTAAAATCCCTCAATCCATGGCCAAGTTATAATGTGGACAAGCACAACAGCCAATTCATAATCAAGCCAATTTATAATCAAAGGGCAATAACTCCCTGAAAAATCATCAGTCCGGAACAACCTGACAATATGCACATGTCAGTCCTATAGTGATGCTGCATATAAAGTGTCAAAAGTTTCATTAAATTTGAGTCATTAGTTCCTGAGATCTCGCGCGGAAACAAAGAAACGGGTATTCAATTCACACACAGACAAAGTGAAGGGCAGTGGAATTACAGTAAGGGGCTGAAAAAACGAAACAAAATTCACATACGGCCAGCTGGAAATACACAGTACTTTTTCTCTGGACCTAATTGGGTGCCTTCAAAATCCTCCCTGTATTTCTACTTCTTAAACAAATATGTTGCATTTACTTTCTAATTATAAATGTCAGTCCATGCATTTTTTTTTTTAAACTGTGATTTCCAGTGGTCCGTTTTCCACCAAAAATCAGCGCATTAAATGTCAGGTACATTTTATTGAAACTAAATGTAGTTTTACCACTTGCCTTGCTGTACGAGATTACAAATTTGTTTCATTTTTACTGCCCATTACTGTAGAATTTGGACGGACGGACAATGCGGCAACTATAATATGCTCCCCCCTTCGTGGAGCATAATAACGAATAACTAGTAAATTGTTAAAAATTATTTGAAAATGATGTGTTTTTTCACATGTTCAGCAAAACATATTTTAAAATGACAAGTACTTTTGCAGAATGGAAAAATTTGGCTACTGACGTTTATTTTTTAGTGCCAACATACATGTAGCATTATCTATATCCAAGTTGTTAAAGTCTGTAGCCAATAGCTTATTTGGCGCATAACGGCATGATACCCTGGTACAGACCTGGTCTAGACGGGCTTTCCTCCTGTTGTACAGTGAGAGGTCGGTCGCCCAGCTCTACCGTCTTCACCTTGCCCAACACTGACCCTGTCCCGTCCACGAACACACTGCTTCTAGCTGTGGTAGCCATGCTGCCCTGTAGATGTCATCATACAGTAACAGAGTTACAGTTGAACTTTCTTATCTCGATCTCAAACTCCCTTCAGTCAAAGTTCTAGATATGTGAAATTAACTCGAATTTTCGGTTATGTCGAAGTGGTTCCTATCCCAAATAGTATTTTCCATGTGTTTGACTGGGAGTGAAGATGACTGTTGCAAGACGTATGCGACCACAGACAAGGATTGTCATGCAATGCAAACATCTTACCACTTCTCCTCACAGGGTTTAGTGATCAATAAAGAAATAATGAAACTCTAGAGACATCTTCAGGAGAGAAACACTTATTACAATCCGTTAGTCCTTTATTTGAGGCAAGTGACCAGATGCCTATATAATAAAGGACAATACATACAACACAACACAAAACATAAAAATGATTAAAACTTGGGTCACCGCCTTGGAACGGTCAATGCAAAGCATTTGTGGTTTAAACCGGTTTAAAGGCATGCCGAACCTCACACTTAGCCCAGAATTAATCACAAAACACACACTTGTAAATAAACTTTAACTTCATAGCATTGCAATTCAAATTAAATAGTAACAAAAGAGAATATTAATTCAATTGAATTACAATCTAATTAATCATTGGCTTACTGTTCACCAGAGCAACAGAATTGCAACTTTCTGAGGCAAGCCTGTCATTCAATTGAGTAAACAATATTTCATTTACGGTACAGTATATGCATACACTAATGTCATTTTATAGTAAGATATTCATCATTTGGACCCAACAGGTTTATAGTCTTTATGACGATGAGTCAAACTTTGCGTATATCAGTTATTTCAAATTTTCTCGTTACTTCGAGATAACAAAGTTCAGCTGTAATTGCTGTTAGACTTTTCTGTCCTCTATTATTGTACAACTCTAGCAAGAACTCATGTTTTATAGAGAGAGAAATCCAGGCCATCAAATAAATAAGCACTGCACTGCCCTGTGGAGCATAAACATACAGAGTAAGTTGGTATGTTAGCTCTCCACACTTTTTGTTCCTGTTATTTTACAACTTTGGCAAGAACAGGATAAATACACATACATGTATGTACAAGATAAGTTGCAATTTTCTTTTCTTTTTCATTTCCTTTATTCAATACTTTCGCAACAGAACCTTGCATTTACATACAAAATGTCTAGATAATTATATCTTATATACCGGTATATAAGTTTTAGTCCACATTTTATTCACAACACAGCGTTGTATACTTCCAAAAATAGAAATCCCAAACATCTAAAAACAGCCAATAAATATTATAATTGGAGAAAAACTTGCCAGTCAAACAAAAACCAGCTGGGCAACATACCTGTACATCCTGGGACATGACTAGGTCCTTGGCCAGGTGGGCCAGTTTTCCCTGCCAGAAGGAGTGAGTCACAAGACCCGGCCAGCCTAGCCTGTTCAAACATACATACGTGTATGAGAGGTGCATTATAAGAAATATAAATATTAGGGATGTCAACAAATAATCGCATTTTCGAATACCTGACCAAATATTAAATTTTAATAAAATAGAATACAGATATTCGAATTTCGAAATTAAAAATAATCTTATGAAATTACAAATTTAAAGTATGCCCTCTGACGTGGAGAGCATTTGTTTTTGACTGTTTGCTACGTTTACACACCATTTAATATCCTGGCTGATTAACATCGCAATTTGTGAAACGTACCTGTAATCAATGCAAGGTAGATGAACACCTTGTATATGCACCCACACATGTGTGTCGTTTGTAGGTCAAAGAGTTTTTTCAAGGGAACTTGTCTCCGAAATGGGACTAATTTATGTGTACCAGTACATTATGATATAAAAGTTGGAAAAAAATATATGCAAATTTGCATAAAATACAGTTAATCTAGCATATATACATGTATACTATCGAAAGCGTTTACGCATTCGAAACAAAAGTATTATAATATACAGTTCAGGTTTGTTTGGCCCTTGTTTGTTTATGTTTTGATATCAGAATTGACAGTATCTTGTATGACCATAGTTTACACACAAGTTGGGCAGGTCACAGTCACAATCTTCATTTGTTGTTTGGGCTCCTAAGATATGAATTTGATACCTGCTTAGTGGTTTTCGTTTTTTTTTACACATTTGTGTTGTTTTGTTTTTATAAAACAATCACATTATATTTACCGGTAATATATAATTGTGTGTATTAGATTCTGTACCACATCAGACGCATCATGATGATGATGACGACAACGACGATGACGATAAACTGATAACTTATTCATAAAATGAATGAATATGTGAATAATATTTAAATACTGATTTGAATATTCGAATAGTGTTTTACTATACGCTGCCATCCCTAATAAATATGTTTATAAATTTACACAAAGAATGGGTGAGACACAAGACCTTGCCAATAAAGCTTGCTTAAACCAACATATGAGAGGTGCCTTATGAAAATTTATAAGATAAAGTAAGTAAATGTATCCACACAAACAATGGATGAGTTACAAGACCCAGCTAGCCAAGCCTGCTCAAACAAACAAACAGAGGGGCATTTTTAAAATAAAAGAAAAAGAAAGTAAAGGTATCCACATGAACACTTGTATGTATTTCCACTTTTCCTCCACAAGTTTACAAATTATCATAAACCCTGTTGAGAGTTTTCTTGTAATCACAAATTTTCTCCCATTTTTCAAAGACAACAGTTAAGATGTATGCTACAAACATACCGTATTCACACTTTTTTGCAAACTCCATGACAAGCAAATTGAGGGGCGTCGTGGCAAAACCGGTCCTACTGAATGTGCGTAAAGTGTCGTCCCGGAGTAGCCTGTGCAGTCTGCACAGGCTAATCCGGAACGGCACTTTCCGCTTTTATGGTATTTTCTAGTTCAAGGAAGTCTCTTCTAAACATAAATACACTGTAGGCAGAAAGTGCCGTCCCGGGACGACACTTTACGCACATGCATTAAGACCGGTTTCCACACGATGCCCTTCAATTGAGTTTCAGACAAGTTACCGAAGAAACTTCATTCCTTGGGCAAAATAATTAAAAAACAGAATGTTCATTATAGCATCACTTATCAACAATACTAGTATACCAGTTACCTCTTGTCGGGATCCTTCTGAAGTAGACCATCTATCAGGCTGAGGAAATCCGGAGATGGTTTCGAGGAAAACCGTGTTCCTGAAATCAGCAATGGGTCATGATCGTCAGTTTGATATGATATCGTGCGGCCAATTTTGGACAATTCAAGGGCCATAACTGCACAGTTCGATTTGGCTGATTATCGAACTTGGCTGATATATTATGCACACAAACATTTTCAACAAATTTCCGAAAGATCGGATGAAAACTGTTGGCCTTAGAGAGCAAAAATGGCTTTAAACAAAAATGTATTTTTACTTTAACATGCATTTTATGTACATCTACACAAATTGTACAATTAAACCATGTCATAATGTGACGATACCTTTTACTTTTGGTTGTGGGAATTCTTTGTTAACAATCTTGTCCATTAGTTGTGGAAGAGAGTCCGCCAAGAATGGAGGATGTCCTGAAAGGAATGAGAGCAGTGATCCAATCTGAATACAGAACTTCAACACTATCTTAATTTAATGCGTGATGATAGTATGACAACATATAATACATATAATACTGGAAGAAAATATTATTAAATATTAATCTTTTTAAAGTCCAGTAAAACAGTGTCAGGTTTAAGACACAATGAGCCTTACTTTCCCCACCTGCACAAAATTCCAATAAGACGTAGTTTCAAATCCATAACATTTCACACCTTTCATTGTCTAATGTTTAACAAGATCTATAATTAAGAGATGAATACCACCCCAAACTGCTTTGATACAGTTTTGACCTTGACCGTTGACAAACAAGCATGTGACACATTATCTGGTCAATGGGAATAATAATCTGCAGTAATATTAAAAACCTTCCAGGCATTTAAAAGTTTGGATCGGCGACTAAATCTGGACGGACATATGGGCGGATGGATGTATAGCCCGATGGACCAACACGCATGCATCCTAAACAGCCCCCACTTTTCTGAAAAAGGGCGGGGGTGTAAAACAATAGTGCAAGTCTCAAAGTGAAGCAGACTCACACAGTAACTGATTGCTGCTTGTTACCTGTAAACATCTCATAGAAAGTACATCCCAGTGACCACAGGTCACTCAGTAGGGTCAGCTCTCCCCCCTGAAGCACTTCTGGGGCTGTGTAGTGGGTGTGCCCTAAAGCAAACGAGTACAATGCAGCACATGTACCTTATAACTACTAACATTTAGAAGGGCTAGTTCCAATCCCAAACGCAGTTACATGTACCACTCTACTGTGGCTGTACAATGAGTGTAACTTTTCAATAAACATGTATACTGTAGCACATATACATAATCACTAACATAACAGGCTAGTTAACATATGTATGAATAAACTAAAGTACTAATTACTGTACTAAATTATACACGTCCCATGACTGTTTGTTTAAACTCAATTATGGAATAAACCTTTGACATGTTCAGACACTCTCACATGCATTTCCTGCTTAAAAACTGTACTGGTGTATTCTATAGATTCTCAGGGAACATGATAAATAACTCTCTGATATTTTCGTCTAAAGATGAACTCATAGCCCTTAAAAAAATTCGCTCTCTTAACAACAGTCTACACGAATCAGCAAATATTATACCCGCTGTACGGGAACGTTTGTCGTGATCAATCGCTGGCTCTGCATTCCATGTCTCGCCTGCATCAGCAAACTTCTGAAACAGCTCCTCTAAATTCTCCCCCTCCACCTTCGCCAAGCCAAAATCTGCGTATTTCAAGATTCCAGGTCCGTCGAGAAGAATCTGTGAATGACGGACAAGCAATTATATTAAAACAAACGAGGGGCGTCGTGGGAAAAACGGTCTTAATGCATGTGCATAAAGTGTCGTCCCAGATTAGCCTGTGCAGTCTGCACAGGCTAATCCAGGATGGCACTTTCCGCCGACAGAGGATTTATGTTTAGAAGAAACTACCTTGAAACAGAAAATACCATAAAAGCGGAAAGTGCCATCCTGGATTAGCCTGTGCGGACAGCACTGGCTAATCCGGGACGACACTTTACGCACATGCATTTAGACCGGTTTTCTCACCACACACCACAAATATTGATTTTGCATATTATTTAAGTAAGTTAATGATAATTGTTTTGAAGGGTGTTTAAAATCTGGTGTTTAACGCTGAAGTTGCAGACATACAGTTTAACAAGGGTAAACGTTTGTAATCAGTATATTGTTCGAGTGCAATATCCATTCATTTATAGTGCAAACGCTACACAATGCGTAGTTTTGTTTACATTTGATAAAACAGTTTGAATCAGGTAACAACAAATTGATAAACATTAATTATACACTTTTGATAAACGCTACTAGGAACATCCATCAGGGTTGAGGATTCAATAAAATCTTAATTGATGCTACTCTAGCATCATCCTCAATGCATTCACCTAAACTCAGAATTCCAAACACATACAGCAACTTTAAACATTATTGCAGTGATTTTTAAGGTCAGTTTGGGGAGTATATAATGGTAGACAAGGGTGATAGAGAAAAACTCTTGGAAAAAACATTGTTTTCTGTTAGTTCTATTTAAAAATTTTTCCCATACAACATCAATGTTCCCCTTCAAATGGGCCCTGCCACCATTCCCCCCACCCCCCACTCACGGCTGAAAAAAACTACACTTTATTTGGAAATATTCCGCATTCAAAAGGCAGAAATCAGCTGATAGGAAAATAATCATTATCACACCGCTGATACAGTCTGAAGTACTGGTACATTCTCACCTTAGTGGGCCTCAGGTCACAGAACAATATTCCCAGGGAATGTATGTAATGCAGCCCGGTGACCAGGTCAATGCCAAAGGTGCGCACCGAGCTCTCGGGGAGGTTCTTGTCCTGGGAGATCAGGTTGCCAAGGCTACCACCCGTACACAGCTCCACCACCAGCCACAGGTGGTTGCTGGTTTCGTACCATTCGTAGAACTTCACCACATTAACATGCTGGATGTCGTGGGTCATGCGAACCTGCAGGGTGAAGAAAGCAGAAAAAAAAGTTATTTTATGTCCAGTATGTGATATAATATATACAGATCAGAAATATATATTTAAATATAAAAATGTCATAGGTCATGCGAACCTGCGAAATAAAGAAAGCAGAAACAATATTTATAGATTTTGAGTATGCGATATAATTGTAATTTGTACAGGCAGGACTTACAATTTAGCTATTGTCAAATATACATATAATCTTATATACCAGTAAAATCTTAGATAAATTAACCGTGTAGCAGTTTTTGTCTTATGGAACAATGTCAATAACACATTGCAATGACATTTGAGGCGCGTCGTTGGAACACCGGGCTAAATGCATGTGCGTAAAGTGTCGTCCCGGATTAGCCTGTGCAGTCTGCACAGGCTAAACCGGGATGACACTTTCCGCTTTTATGGTATTTTCTGTTTCAAGGAAGTCTCTTCTAAACATAAATCCACTGTAGGCGGAAAGTGCCATCCCGGATTAGCCTGTGCGGACTGTACATGCTAATCCGGGACGACACTTTACGCACATGCATTAAGACCGGTTTTCCCACGACGCGCCTCATTTGTATTTTGTGGAGGACAAAACCTATTTCCATTATAATTACATGTGTATCAATCAATCAGCACAACACAGTGTATATTACATTCTTACGCATAAGTACACGTGTAGACATTGAAAAAAAAATCTTGGCAATCTAGGAAATAAGTAACATCGGTAGTATCTCTAAATGCCCATACAGATCTAGTCATCATCATATAAAATATAATCAAACACCCACTTATAATACTGTTCAAACCACTCCACGAAAAATATTTTCACATTTCAATGTCAATGAAAAAAAGAGTAAAGTCCTACAGTGTTTGTTACTTCTGGTCGCTGGCATTTTTCGATACAGTGGATTGCTACAAAGTTGATGGTTCCTTTTCTACGCCCCTTATAAATGATGGAGTGGTCTCCCCTTCCTAGCTCTTCATACAACACAAAATTCTCCATGGTTTACTGTAGGTTGTGCCTGAAAAACACAAAGACTGTTATCAGATAATATTATAAGTTATTATCTCTGTCTGGTATATAATAAAATGCTTGTACATTTGTTATAATGGATCAGGTTTTGGTATATATTTAAAGAACCATCAGGGTGGCCTCTGAAGTTCCAAAGCAAAATTCCCTGATTTGTCCCTGACTGGAATGAGATTTTCCCCAACAAAAACAGCAACAACAAAAAAAACACACACATATATTTCAAATTACTTGTACTAATCTATTAGTGCTAAGTGGAGATTAGCCCCTGTTTTTGCAAAATTTTCAAATTCACTGATTATTCCCTGCAGTGATTTAAATCTGCCATCTTGAATTTGTTCCTTATTCCAATGACACACTATAAAACATAATAATTGGTTTGGCCTTGTTTTTTAGCATTACTTCAGATTAATATTAGCCATTCAAGAAGCGTCAACGTTGCAGACAATCTTAACTAGAGCTTTCTCATGTATTATTTCTCAGAAATGTTGAAACAATATCATACTCTTGTAGTCTTGAAATTTTAAACCTACCTTTAACTACTACAATATATTACTTCTAGCATCCTTACACAAATGCAGGTCAACCCTGAGTTATCTGAATCATTCATTCTATATTAAAACCACTCATATTCACTTAAGATATTATGATTATCTAAATTTTAATTTAATTCACTGATTTGTACTTTCTCCATCTCTTCTTTCACATTCTGACAAAAATAGTAAGTTACATAATGAGACTTATTTTAGTAAAATTCTAGTAATAATTATCTTTAAACTCATTGTTTCATGAATAGAAACAGTGTTTTCATTTCAGTTTAACAATTTATGGAGCATATTATTACGTAATTAGTCAATATAATCTCTTTGTTTGTATAACCATACTGTTGATGTACATTAAGCTGTAGCACTGCCCCCATGTAGGGTGTTGGTAGTTTCGCTACCTGTCAGTTCGCTACCTGTATATTTTCGCTACCTATATTGTTTCGGTAGTTGGTTCGCTACCCCCTAATATTGATTATGGATTATCACACATGTGTCAAGCTGTGAAGTCTTGAAATGAAGTGAGAAATGGACTGCTGAATAAATATTGACATGATTTTTAATAGTTTATTTCAATAATTTTAATGTATATATATGTACCCAACATTGAAGACACAACAATGACATAAAGTTACAAAAATATTTACAGTATGAAAAATAGCACATTTCAATGAATTGGGATATTTGCTTAAAAGACACAACAATGGCATCCAATTACAAACCAAAATGTTTACAGATACAACATGGTACGAACAATAGCATAATTAATTGAGTTTGAATATTTTTGTTTTAAATCAGATTGAATTAGCCTTAAAAGTCTTTAAATGTTAAATGTTAAGAATTCATAGTTTTAAACATAATTGTATTCAAATGGTGTCGCTATATTATGAAGGATTATTATTGTAATATTCTGGTCGTCTGCTTGTATATTGTATTATTGCAATGTTAATTTACCCGTAATAATCCTTCATAGAGTGTACATTTACTCCCACAAAGTCGGAACTGAGTGTACATTTACTCCCAAATTTTTAGAGTACAACATACTGTTATTTCAAATGTGTGAAAACATTAATGAGGGCGTGAAAACTTTGATTAGATATTACTGTCATTACTAATCTTCGTTGCTCATGTAATTTGTTTTTCACACTATATACACGCAATTACATTAAGAATTTTACATAAGGCATTATAGTAATATTCAGAATTTTAATAAATAATAGTATTATTATATATGAATTAAAATTCCTACTTTAATTGTGTGTAAATATTATATCAGCATCCTTAATAAATACTTATTACTAAATATTTTTTTAACTGAAGTGAACATACTTAATTTTATAATTTATTCCTAGAATATAATGATATACACATATATAAACTAAGAATAAGATCATGTACACGTATATATTAACCAAACGTTTATTACGATGAAAGTTATCAAATTTTATTACTTACAAAATAAATTATAAATTATTTGCATTTAATTGTACCTTAATTATTAACCAATTGTTAATAATGTTTAATTTTATCAATAAACTTGAATATAATTAATTTTCACCACTTATTATTTTCATTTACGAACATTTAAATGAATTTGTATTTTACATTTAAACACATTAATTAATAAAAACGCAACAAACTACACATTAATATTGAAGGTAGCGAAAACGTATAGGTAGCGAATTGACTACCACCGGGTAGCGAAACAACAAGTGCGAAACTGCACAGGTAGCGAAACAACCTAAAATCCCCCATTTATTGGATTGTCAGAAATATTCTGAAGAAGGCTGTTTGCTGCATTACTACTGGCTGAAATTAAACCATATGCAAATACTGATAGGTCAAGAACTTTGATTGACCCTTGGTCTCAAATTTTCGCGAGTCAACATTACGCTTTGTAGGGCGTCAGAATTGAGTCAAACCAAAGCTCTGAGCGTCAAACCCGTAGTTCCGGGTCAAATGAAATCCCTGAGACAGGAGAATAAGTTAAATATTGCTATTATAAAAAACAGCTCGATATCTGATCAGATCTTAACAAAAAATGCTATTGATCGACTAATCACAGACTATAGACTCTACTCTAGACTAGTAGTGACTAGAGACTATAGTCTAGAGTAGAGTAGTCACTGTCAGACATGGGTCACTGGATGTTGCCTTTTTTCCTGTATATTCGGCCACTTAAGAGCTAAACTGCTTTCATACCCTAAATGAGCACAATTTCAACACCAGTGAGACTTTCATCTATAAATTTAAGGTCTCTCCTACTACATAAAGGCCAGATAATATAGAGATCAGCCATTCACTTAATTACTGACTATTTCTTGAAAGGCACCCTAGCAACGATGAATTTGTCAGATGTTTCCTATTATTTGGTTCAGTCATCATTTTGATAAGAGAATACTACAATTTTATTACAATTTTGATTATAATTAATTAGAAGCATTCTTTATTATACTAAAACACACAAGCATACTGTTTAAAAATGAATGTTTACAACATTCTAGGCTTATGCACAAACTGTGTAGCAATTTTGGGGAATTTCTTATAATTATTAGGAATTTCTCAGACAAAATCCAAAATTCACAATTTTTAAAACCAAAAAAATATTTATGAGATAGAATTGTCTCAATACAGATAGCTTACACACGTTTTATAAGAAATAGTAGTTAATTTCCATTATCTGAGGGTGGCCGAATCTAGCATATGATTGGCTGAATCTATAAGAAAGAAGGATTATGCACGAAATATGTCTTTTTATTAAATGACATCAACGTATATTCCATCAAATATTACATATAAGCACACGCTGAATGTCCAAGTTACCTGACCGCAATAGAATGCAGTGCATTTATTTGTAGTAGAATTTGTACTTTAAACAAAACATTTCAAGTCTAAGAATGTTTACAGAAAGTCAAAAACGAAGATAGAACGAATAACATGGTTGGCTACATAAATTTATGTTGACCAATCAAATTTTACGTTACTAATTACGGTATTTACCCCAAATATCTTATTAAACCGAAAGAAAATAATAAACACTAGTTTACCCTAAATAAGAATATGTGTCCACAACACAAACGTGATTATAACAATAAGAATAAATATATATACGACATATTATATATGCCATGCCGCTAAAGCTGGTCACAATTAAGCTCAATATTTCTTTAAATCGGATATTTTTAAATATGATATAACTACTCCATCAAAATTATTAACCATTAACTGGCTTCATTTTGACATTTATATTTTTGTAATACTTAACTTTTGTATAAAAAGTATTTTATATCTCAATTGATGTTTATACTTGGTGTAATTATTTAATATTGAAACACGTCGTCTCTTTGGCAGTATCGATGTAAACGTGTTCTCATACGACGTTTTGTCACAATCGCTGACACAATACAACATTATTTGGCCGGGCGACAGAGCGGAAAGGTCATCGATCATATTTTCCTGCAATCAGACAAAATCTTGTGTGTGTATTTTAATGAGTGATAAAGATTTAACTATTCGTTACTCGCAACACAAAATATTATAAGCGGAATTGAAACTCACTACGATTTTTAAAGAAGATTCCGAACAAAAGTGTAGGATATATATATACATTTCTGGCTATATACAGGTCTAAGTTTTCGGTATATATAGTGTTATGCATGCATTAGCAGCACTAAAAAGACATTACAATGGGATGGAGAATAATTATATGCATATATTCAACCAAAAAGAAAGATAAACGAAAAAAAAAGAACACCACCTCTAAGTAGCGTTGATGCTTACCAGTTATAGATGTGTTCGGTGACCCAGGGGAATTTTACTTATTTAATTGTTTGGGGTCTAACTCCCCGCCCTAGAGCCAAGAATTTTTGTATAAATCCCCTTAGTGGGAGATGCTATATGGGTATCAAATATCCCGCAACTCAGGAATCGCTTTCAGTCGAAAGTCCCCTATATGCCCGCCATATATTCAACCAAAAAGAAAGAAAGAAAAACTTATAAAAAGAACACCACCTCTCTAAGTTAAGTAGCGTTGATGCTAACCAGTGATAGATGTGTTCGGTGACAGTATTGCACCTATCAATATTTTCCCCCGGGGAGGGGCAGCGGCGGGCTGCTCCAGGGGATTTTGACTTATTTAATTGTTTGGGGTTTAATTCACCGCCCTAGAGCCAAGAATGTTTGTCTAAATCCCCTTAGTGGGAGATGCTATAGGGGTATCAAATGGCCCGGGGGCCAATATTATCCAACCAAAGTCTATTTCCCCGGGATCCGGCATAATTCGGCGTGTCAAATTCCCGCCTCTCAGGAATCGCTTTCAGTCTAAAGTCTCCTATATGACAGAATATTGATAGGTGCATATTCTGTGTATAGTACCGTAGGCGGCCTGTAACGTATTTTGTTATATATGTTGCGTTATAAACAATGCTTTAATTGGGCATATGTTTGAAGTAAGCATTAAATTAAGCTTTTAGCATCAAACACTATAATGTTACGACAGATTAAAGTCTTTAAAACATCATTGCAACTGTTTATATGGTTTCCAGTGTTTCCTGTTCATAGACAGTTAAAACGAGAGTTTCCTGGGTTACAATTAAAATGTTACATTGTTGTAAAAGAATATTTCATTTACATCAACGTTGTTTGATGTATCTTGAGTATCCACTGAACGTGCAACTTGGAATAATGCCAGTATAAAATGGCAATCGAGTGAATTTTGACCGGTGTAAAGGGCGAACTATTTCTAATTGACTATATAGGAAAACAATATAGTATACTCAATTTCGGTACTAAGTAGTTTTGACAGGTGTGTACGCAATGTGAAGAACGCAGATGCGTGCACTTTCTATATCAACAGGACAAACAATGCCCCATACGGTGTGGAGCGTGCAGTGTATTCAAGGTAACATCGTTGGCTTAAAAACGGAAATTTGTATGTGAAACGTATATCTTCCAGTGGCATCAAGGCAGGATGGACAGGTGACGGACACAGTCATGATCTTTACCGCAAATAAAGCGTGTGGTATTCAAAATTTCAGTTAACATGAGCAACTGATCGGACCGGCACTGTGTATTGTTGTACCGGTAATGAACGTTATGCTTAAGTCACTCAGCGCCCGGCCAATGTTGTTTAGGGATCGGCCAGCGTAAACACAATGGAGACACATACCCCAATGTTGGACACGATCTTTACGGGACCCAAGGTGTCCGGGCAGAGATCTGCCGATTTTCCAGGAAATGTACCTAACTTAAGTAAGTTTTGGGGTCGGCGTTAGGGCGGCACTCGTCGGATGTCCTGGCGTAGCCCCTGCGACACTCATGCGGTAAACATGCCGATGTCTGTCCGATTATCGACCAGAGACCTTGAGGTCGGCCAACCTTCTGGCGGGATCCAGCAGGCGTCTTGCCGGGGCCAACCCGGCGCCCGCATGATATAGACAAATTTACTGGGCGCAAATTTGAGCCCACAACCAACTGATGGTTTCGGATGTCCGGGCGGACATTGACGGGACATTGGTCGATAGCTGGCGATGGCAAAATGTCACCGGAGTCGGTACTGATTTTAACTCCTCGTTAAAATAAACTCGGCTACCGCCGATGTCAAAACATGATCCGGCGATCGGAAGGTGCCCGTAAAATCCCGACCGAAATTGTAAAAAAATACGCTGGAAATAAGTCGTTAACCCATCGGTGCTTTATTGTGACTGGGGTTTAATCGAGTCCTACTACAATACACCAATTTACAAGCTCTTGTCATATATAACATATGAATAACTATTAAATGTGCAGTCCACGGCCGTCATAACGCGAATTTTACGAAACAATGTTTATTTTTATATATTACAGTTATCAATTTGTAAACTATTGTAAGTCAGATAATGAAACCCTTAAAACGTTAATAAAATCAAAACAACAATATTTTAATACATCAATCTCCAGTAATAATGCATTATATACGGTAAAGAATTACTTATTATAAGGACAGACACCGCCACAGTAATTGCGTGATGCAAAAGTAGTTAAGTGACTATGAGAACAAAATGTTTGCGTATACTCATTATAAGGGGAACAACTAGCGTAGCTTTCCATTACTGTATTATTCGTGTTTCCTCCCTTTCTATAAGTACTTTCGGAATTATTGCATGTGGTTTAAACATAGATGAATAAAATAGTAACAAGGAAATCAGTAAACTGATGGATGCTCCTCAATGCGCTTTGGCAAGCAATATAAATGCAACGAGAAGGGCAGGGATATTACAATGACTAAAAGTCACTAGAACTGCAGGACTAAATCTGACATTAAAACTGTATGTGAGTATGTGAGCATGCCACAAAATACCATAATTATGAACATGCAGATGATGCAAAATTGAAAAAAAAACAATTGTCCACAACTGAATAAATCAAAGTGATGTATCATTACTGCAATATGGTTGCTTCATCCTAGTTATTTAACATCCCATCAAGTATCACTGAATTTCATACAGCAGTTCCAGAGAAATAGACATGACACAATTGAAATCTTCAAAGTCCCATAACTCCGAGAAAAATCATTGAAGCAGGACATCCTAGTAATGTGCACTCTTAATTTTTGGCAATGAAGCTTCCCATAAAGTTTCATTTAAATCTGGCCAGTAATTGTTGATAAATAGTCCGGGCAAGAATTATGCACTATATATTACTTTCAGAATCTTCAAAGTCACATAACTCTGAGAAAAATCACTGAAGAGGAACGTCCTGATAAAATGCACACCTCCTCTTTGTAATGAATCTTCCCATACAGTTTTGTTGAATTCCGGTCCGTAGTTGCTGAGAAATAGCCCGGACAATAATTGTGCAATATTTTATAATTTCAGAATTGTTAAAAGTCCCACAACTCTAAGAAAAAGCCCTGAAGCGGCACGTCCTGGTAATATGCACACCTCCTCTTGGTAATGAAGCTTTCCATAAAGTTTCGTTGAATTCCGGCCAGTAGTTGCCGAGAACTAGCTCGGACAAAAAAGTGGGACGGAAGGACGGACGGACGGACAAAGCGGCGACAATATGCTCCCCCCGAATTTGTTCGGGGAGCACAAAAATTAGCAGTAACACTTCTCACTTTATACTGCCACGCCGACGAGGGCATCAATGATAGGCACTAACAAAATCATTTTCTTCAGACATAATTATCATACGTGCCAAAAACGCCTCCTGTTTTTCACGTGCATTGAGTCTTTGTATTACATTCTGTCAATCAGACAGTGCATACATATGCAATAAAAAGGTCAAATAGCAATTAGTGTAAGTGGAAAAGGAATGTTGTTTTGTGTTGCAGTCCATGACTTGTATCCCCCCGAAGTTCCATCGCATCGTCCGTCCGTCTGTTCGTCCGTCAGTCTGTACGTCCGTCCCGCTTCTTGTGCGGAGCATAACTCCATTAGTATTGAAGGGATTCAAATGAATCTTCATATAATGATAGAGGGCAATGAGAGAAAGTGCAGAGTACAAGGACAATAACACTTTTATCAATATTTACGGAGTTATTGCCCTTTGTTTAATTTTCTTTTATGGAGCATTACTCCCTAAGTATAGAAGGGGTTTAAAATAAAACCACATATTTGGATAGAGGACGTTGAGAGGAAGTGCTGCTAGAGTACAAGGGCCATAACTCTTTCTTCAATATTTTTGGAGTTATTGCTGATGACAAGGTTTTCTTGTGCTGACAATTACTACATATTGTAATTTTCTTGTGTGGAGCATAGCTCGAAAAGCATTAAAGGGATTCAATTGATACTTCATATTATGATAGAGGGCTTTGAGAGGATGTGCAGAGTACAAGGAGCATAGCTCGATCATCCTTTATTATTTACGGAGTTATTGTCCTTTAGTTAATTTTCTTGTGCGGAGAATAACTATATTAGTATTGAAGGGATTTATAATATAACCACATATATTGATACAGGATGTTGGGATGAAGTGCAGCTAGAGTACAAGGACCATAACTTTTTCTTCAATATTTTTGGAGTTATTGTGCGGTGCATAACACGAAAAGTATTGAAGGGTTTCAAGTGATAGTTCATATAATGACAGAGGCCTTTCAAAGGGAGTGCCGAATACATAGACCACAACTCTTTCTTCTGTAAAAACATATCTTCGTGGGCATTCGTCACTTACAGTGACAACACTCGTTTTTACTAAGTTGATTGTGTATGACAAATGGTAGCGATGGCAGTGGGTGTGGCAAAGGGCCGAGCGCTGGATCTGATGCATAGGTGTGCGTTCTGATATCGCCGAAAATAATGACATAAATAATGTGTAATGTAGACGGAAATGTACATCGATGACGGATCGTCGCACGTCTGCACCATGCTCCATTTTGTCCCCCCCCCCCCACCCCCCACCACATTGACATAATTGCTATTTTTGGCTTTTCAAACGATGAATATACAAATACACACTACTTTCAAACTTATCGTGGATTAAAACTGTGTAATGTAATTATCAAATGATCGACTGTCATAACTATATTTCGTGAGGAAACACAATTAACGTAAGAAACTTATATGACAAGCTTCGATTGTACATGTGCACTCCCAAATAATGACACACACATGAAATTGACCCTTCACCTTGTGTAATGCACGTGAATTAATCAAGCGAAGCAGGTGCGTGAACTTCTGCGCATGCGCAGCCAATTAACGAAAATTCGCCATCTTGGAATTTGAATGGTACATTATTTAATTTTCGCCGAAATACTTCAACAATAAGTGCATTTTTCGCCGTTTTAGAAAAAGCTCAGTGAAACGCATGGTTCGCCAATGTGCGTTCTATTGGTAGGCAATTTAGTTATTATAATATTTTAGTAGAAAACCTGTAATTAGACCTGATAAAACTGTTTATGTTGATGGTTCGGAATGCGTTCTTTGTTCATTATTCATACGACTCGAGAATCTTGGAAAATTTATTACAGAATTTGCACTTGTTGCAATGTTTTCGGAATGTTAATTACTGTTATTAAAGACATTTTCAACGTTTTACAATGTCGTTACCTTGCATGTGTTGCTATTTAAATGCACATTCATGAGCGACACATTCATTTATTAGCCTCACTTCTTCTGGGCAACTTATTAATATTGGCAATATACGCCTGACATGTCTTATAGCAGAGCTGACGGACCCGTTATGTGGTGTAAAGTTGTCGCTTCTTTTATGTGCTGAAATAACATTTTTAGCATTAATATTTTTAACATAAGTTCACATACATGTGATTTTATTCCTCAACAATGTTTTATAAATTTTAATATGAGGACACCTCCATTTTGGATGCATTAATTAAACCTACATAATATTGCATTAAATCTCGATAACCACAGCTGTGTAATATTCAGAGTTCTTGGTAATCCGTAATTTGTCCTATTTGGACCCATACTTTTACAAAAAGGACTCCATAAAAGTCAGTGTAAGATTCTAGGACGCAAACTTTTCCGCTCGCGTAAACATGTTTTTTAACGACAAAGCCTCCTACTCGGCAATAATTACACTCGTTGCACCAATGTGTCAATTATCGATAAAATCAAGATGCAAGTGGAGTCACTTTACCACAGCCAGTCAGTCACCCTCAATCTTATTTTAATTAATAAAGGTGCAAGTAATTTGTAACACTTTACCTTTAGGTATGTGTTTTTGAGTGGGTGGGGTAGGGGTCTGTGTTGACGATTACTGGGACACTAACTTTTCCTAAGGAAGGAGTCCTAGAATCTAATGTTTTGAAATCCTAGTGCGAACTCGCTAAGAGCATTGCATAAGGATGCGCTTTCAAGAGTCATTAACAGTATATCTGTGTCCATATAAAAATGTAACACATTGAAAATCATTGGATCTGTTCCATATTTCTTAAATTCTGTATCATTATCTCCATGTCTGTGTCCATATAGTCAGGGAGCTTGGAAACGCATAATCAAGCATATTTGGATGCATATTTTTCCAAAAGGATGCATGTCAAACCCATGCCAAGAGTCCTTGGGACGCATGCTTTTTATGCTTACTGCGTATACCCTGTTACTTGACGCATACATCAGTGCCTGCAGTAAACTTGGCAGTAGTCGTGATAAAATCAACATCGGCCTCAGTGCACACTGCAGCTGTCAAAGTCTAGTCCTTTAGCTCCGCCCACAGCAGTTCCTTAGCTCCGCCCACACCATTCCAGACAGTTGATGTTAATTTTCATTGGTAAATTATAGATCTATTTGTCACTCATTGCTGTGCTTTAATCCCCAAGTCAATAAGAATGTGCGAAATCTCCAAAATGTGTTAAAGGCGTCCTCAATTAAGAACAGTTAGAACATATTTGACAACTTAAAATAAACAACCGTGTTTCTGAACAGAAATTTTGCGGATACATATGCTGATAAGCACATGGACTCGTGGAAACAGAGCCTTACTTGCAAGGGGCTGTGCTAGTCAAACATCTAATTTCTCAGTCAAAGACCATTTAATGTTTACTGTGTAAATGTACTACATTAATGATTTATGTACAGGCCTTCAGAGCCTTTTTTACAACTTCAGCCAATCAATTTCGACATATCTTTAATTGTTCTACGGAACTGAAGAATGACGCAATGCTAGAATTGTCCACAGTGGCAGTTAGCAAGATTTGTTTACAAGTGCAATGCTGTGTAGGTTTGAAATTTAACAATTTTGATAAATAATTTTGCATTTGTGCTTATATCTGGATATTTGAAACGCTGAATGAAATTTTTCTGAAAATACGGGCTTTTACGTGAGAATTCATGGTAAGCATTAAATTGTGAAATAAAAGTGCAGTGTTAGGTAAACAGCTATACTAAATGAAGTGTTAAGATCCGGTCTCCTATGCCAAAACATTAAAATCGTTTTATCTAGTATTGACATGTAATGATATAGCAGCACATTGTGTTCTAAATTCATCATGTTTGGTTTCGTTCTTCGAATAAGACTAGGGAGTACCCTAGACAATGACTGCATTTTTGCAAAGATAGCCAAATAATCATGTTAAACACCGTCACGTCATACAAATACACAGCGATTCCAGGCCTTTTTCTACTGCTCTCGCGGATAGTCGGACCCATTCCCAATGCCAAATATGCATAATTTTTCCCAATTTTGACCCCAAAATTCCCAATTTGAAAAAAATCGGATTTTTTTCCGAAAATGAAACGATTTTTCAAAACTTTACAGACGATGTTTTCACACTGGCTTTACATTTGGATATCCTCTAACTTTATCGTTGACAAGGGGAGAACATTCTAATAGCTGTGTAATAAAATGGGTAACACAAAGAACAAGGATTTGCAGGCCTTTTATACTGCTCCCACGGGTCCGATAGTCGGACCCGTTCACAATGCCAAATATGCATAATTTTTCCCAATTCTGACCCAAAAATTCCCAGTTGTAAAAAATCTGTATTTTTGTCGAAAATAAAAGTGAAAATACAATTTTTCAATACTTTACAGCTGATTTTTGCACACTGGCTTTACATTTTGATGTCGTCTATTTATCGTTTAGTTAGATGTGTCAGTTAAAGGAAGGATTTAAATATAAGGAGACAAAGATGTCTTTTCAAGTTATCACATATTTTCACGACCTACGTTGTGTAGGCACTACATGATGTTTATTAACACATCATTAAAATTAAATCATGTAGACAGTAGATCCCACAATTGTATTTTGGTAAGGTTGGTCAGATTTGGTGATGCTTTTTTAGAAATATACACATACTTATAGGAAATGAGACTTGTATATGATTACAAACTCTTGGTTGCATAGCTTGTTTGGGTATATATCACAATTTAGAGTTAAATTAAAATTATTAGTGCTGTTAAATTCTTATTTATTAATTTAAAACTGTGAATTTCTTCATTAAACTTACGATTTAGCAATACAAGTTTTTCCCAATTTTGAAAATTTTACGTCGTGAATTTCCCAATTTAACCAATTTACTTTTTCCCAAAAAGGTCAGAAAAAGGCCTGATTTGTTTGTCCTCTAACATGATGAAATTTAAATTAAATTATGGGCAAATATTTTGTTATTTACACAAGTGGACGTGTCAGTTAAAGGAAGGATTTAAATATAAGGAGGTAAAGATTTCCTTTCAAGTTGTCACATATTTTCGCGACCTACGTAGTGTAGGCACTACACGATGTTTATTGACACATTAAAATTAAATCATGTAGACAGTAGATCCCACAATTTTATTTTGGTAAGGTTGGTCAGATTTGGTGATGCTTTTTTAGAAATATACACATACTTATAGGAAATGAGACTTGCATATGATTACAAACTCTTGGTTGCATAGCTTGCTTGGGTATATATCACAATTTAGAGTTAAATTAAAATTAGTAGTGCTGTTAAATTCTTATTTATTAATTTAAAACTGTAAATTTCTTCATTAAACTTACGATTTAGCAATACAAAATTTTTTCCCTATTTTGAAAATTTTACCTCGTGAATTTCCCAATTTAACCAATGTACTTTTTCCCCAAAAGGTCAGAAAAAGGCCTGATTTGTTTGTCCTCTAACATGATGAAATTTAAATTAAATTATGGGCAAATATTTTGTTATTTACACAAGTGGACGTGTCAGTTAAGGGAAGGATTTAAATATAAGGAGGTAAAGATTTCTTTTCAAGTTATCACATATTTTCGCGACCTACATAGTGTAGGCACTACACGATGTTTATTAACACATCATTAAAACTAAATCATGTAGACAGTAGATCCCACAATTTTATTTTGGTGAATTTGGTCAGATTTGGTGATGCTTTTTTAGAAATATACACATACTTATAGGAAATGAGACATGCATATGATTACAAACTCTTGGTTGCATAGCTTGCGTAGGTATTTATCACAATTAAGAGTTAAATTAAAATTATTAGTGCTGTTTATTTTTATTTATTGATTTAAAACGGTAAATTTCATCATTATACAGTTACTTACGATTTAACGATACAAATTTTTCCCAATTTTGAACAATATCACAGCTTTGGGAATGGGTTTCGTACCCATCAGATTGGGAATTGCAGTTGTGAAATCTTGATAATTGGGAAAAATTAATGGGGTAATTTAATTACTCAACTATTTAAACTTGTGGTATATTGGTTGAACTTAAACGAACAAGTTCATGTTTTTCAACTTAAAGTTCGTATACTAGTGTATTCACAATATTGACACTTCTGATTTGGGATTTTGTTAATTCCAATTGGGAAAAATAAAACATTAACATTTTTATACGACCGTTTGAAAAACGGCCGTATTATGGGAACGCACGGGCGGGCGGCGGAAGATCTTTGTCAGAGCATAACTTTGTCCATCCTGGATGGATTTTCAAATAAGTTGGCAGAAGTGATAAGCATGATGAGACGGAGTGTCGCACGCAAGAACCAAGGTCAAGGTCACAATTAAAGGTCAAAGGTCAAATATAGGAATTCAATCCTTTACACTTCGTCCAGAGCATTATTTTGTCCAGCCTGATGGATTTTCAAATAACTTGGCAGAAGTGATAAGCATGATAAGACGGAGTGTCGCGAGCAAGAACCAGGTCCCTAGGTCCAAGGTCAAGGTCACACAATTCAAGGTCAAATATAAGAAATCAATCCTTAACACTTTGTCCGGAGCATAACTTTGTCCAGCATGGATGGATTTTCGAATAACTTGGCAGAAGTGATAAGCATGATTAGACTGAGTGTTGCGCGCCAGAACCAGGGCCAAGGTCAAGGTCACAATTCAAGGTCAAAGGTCAAATATAAGAAATTAAAACCTCACCACATTGTCCGGAGCATAGCTTCGTCAAGCATGGATGGATTTTTAAATAACATGGCAGATGTGACAAGCATAGTGAGATGGAGTGTCACACACAAGAACTAGGTCCAAGGTCAAGGTCACAATTCAAGGTCAAAGTTCACATTTAAGAAATCAGTCCTAAACACTTTGTCTGGACCAAATCTTTGTCCAGCATGGATGGATTTTCAAATAACTTTTCAGAATTGACAAGCATGGTGAGACGGAGTGTCGTGAGCAAGAACCAGGTCCCATGGTCCAAGGTCAAGGTCACAATGCAAGGTTGATTTTAAGAAATAAATCATAAACACTTTGTCTGGAGCATATCTTGGCCAGCATGGATGGATTTTCAAATAACTTGGCAGAAGTGACAAGCATGGTGATGCGGAGTGTCGCGCGCAAGAACCAGGTTCCTAGGTCCAAGGTGGAGTTCACAATTCAAGATCAAAGGTCAAATATTGAAATCAATCCTTAACACTTGATCCAGAGCATATCTTCGTCCAGCATGGATGGATTTTCAAATAACTTGGCAGAAGTGACAAGCATGGTGAGATGTAGAGTCGCGCACCAGAACCAGGTCACTAGGTCAAGGTCACAATTCAAGGTCAAAGGCGTAGTGGCAGCGTCAGCTTTTCGTTTCAGCTCTCTAACTCAAGAACGAATTGAGCTATTGTAATGAAACTTCATACATAGATACCTTATTGCAAGACCTTGCTTTGGATTGCATATGGGGTGGGTGGTGTCACATTCAGGGTCACTGTTACTAAAAATAGAAAAACGGTTTCACCTCAATAACTTGAACGCATTGAGATATTTTAATGAAACTTCATGCATAGATATCTTCTATCTAGACCTCGATTTGGATTGCATATGGGATGGATGGGGTCAAGGTCACCATTACTAAAAATAGACAAAAAGTTTCCGCTCAATAGCTTGAGAAGACATTGAGATATTTTAATGAAACTTAATATGTAGATACCGTATATATAGACCTCACTTGGAATTGCATATGGGGTGGGTGGGGTCAAGGTCACTATTTAAAAAAAAAATAATTGTGCTGACTAATGCGTTTTGATTCAAACAATTTGGTTTTCAAATAATTTATACGATTTGGTTTTCAAATAATTTATACGTTTCTGGTTTAATTTGGCAACTTGATTATAGATTTAAGAATATATATGGAATAGTTTTGATACCTCAACTCACCACTTAGAGAGAGGCTTTGGAGATGAATTAGATGCACGAATACCATGACTCTACCTTATTAGTTTTTGAATTGTTTCTCTTTAGTCATTGAATCTTAACCCCACAAAAGCTTCTTTGACGGGCGTATCTTTTTGACAATGGCACTCTTGTTGGGATTGGTAATGATTCCTTTTACCCTGTCTTATAATAAGGAAGAAAATCATTGATACATTTTATTAATCCCCCGCCGCGAAACGGGAGGGGGGTTATAGGAATGCCATTTGTCCGTCCGTCCGTAACATTTTCGTGTCCACTCCATATTTACTATACCCTTTGAAGGATTTCCATGAAACTTGGCTCAAATGTTAAGGTCATTGAGACGATGTGCGGAAGGCATGATTTAGTCACGCCGGCTCAAGGTCACACTTGAAGGTCAAATATTCGAGCCTCCATTTCGTGTCCGCTCCGTATCTCCTATGCCTTTTGAAGGATTTTCATGAAACTTGGCTCAAATGTTTAGGTCATTGAGACGATGTGCAGAAGGCATGGGCCTTTCACGCCAACTCAAGGTCAAGGTCACACTTCAGGGGTCTCGATCTCCGTATTTTGATGCCGGAATTTGGCATCATTCCCCCAACGAAAAAGTATATATTTTTCCACCATTTCACACCAAAATTCACCCTAAATGAACTGCCATCGAATTTGTTTTCGTTTTGTATATGGGAGTAATTTTCGGTGATCAAATTTACTTACGCACCGTTACAAATGGTTAACGATGAAATCCGAGAACACCATGACCGTTTTGACTTGTCTGGTTCCCAATTATTTGTGCTTTCATGGTAAAACTCCATTTATCTACAGTTAATTGCTAGCTTATTTGCAGGGAACCGTAATTTCTGTTATGGGAAAATGGCTTCTACTTAAAAGTTATCAAAACAGGTGAAGCAAAAAGGCACAAATACCATGTCTTATAGTCGAAAACACAGTTTATTACTGGATTAGAATTAGTACAAGTAGTTAAACAAAATTAATTAAGGTTAAAAATTGGAAGTTAAAAAACGATTTAAAATATCGGAAGTGAAAAAATATTAAATTGCATGAACAATTATCTGCTCCACCTTATAATTGTCAAGTGGTAGATGGTTAAAATTTAACTAGTTAATATAATATTCAATTTATTGATAATTTTCATGAATCAAGTTGTCAGGTAAAGAGTTAGACTAAATAAAGTGATTTGAAAAATATATTTAATAGTTTCGAATATTTTTGACTCGTTTGCTAAGTCAAAATTTCCCCTTCTGTGTAAAACGACACTAAAATTCCCCTGCCTGAGGGTACAGGTACTCTTCCCCCAAACCAGAGAGAGACCCCTGCACTTAAGGTGAATTGTATACCCTTTGAAGGATTTTCATGAAACTTTGCTCAAATGTTTTGCTCATTGAGACCATGTGCAGAAGGCATAAGGCAGTCACGCCAACTCAAGGTCAAGGTCACACTTGAAGGTTGAATGTTTGAGCCTGTTTTTTCATGTCCGTTCTATATTTCCTGTGCCCTTTAAAGGATTTTCGTGAAACTTGCCTCAAGTGTTTATCACATTGAGGCAATGTGCAGAGGGCACGAGGCAGTCATGCCACGTCAAGGTCACGCTTGAAGGTCAAATGTTTGAGCCTCCATTTTTTTGTATGCTCCATATCTCCTATGCCCTTTGAAGTATTTTCATAAAACTTGGCTAAAATGTTTATCACATTGAGGCGATGTGCAGAAGGCATGGAGCAGTTTTGCCACCTCAAGGTCAAGGTCACACTCGAAGGTCAAATGTTGGAGCCTCCATTTTAGCGTCAGCTCCATATCTAAATTTCTGAATTTGTACTTATATCTGGTCCAACTGTGCCAGATTAAGGTCAGTGTGATACTTCAAATCACCTTTAAAATCTAATGAAGATCACGGCGGGGGATATAGCTGTCCTTTCGACTGCCTTGTTTGCTTAATTTTAAAATCCGTATTGATACAGGCTTGTCATTATTAACCGATTGCCGATCAAATTCATCATTTAAAATTGTGAGAAAATCGATAATTTTTTTCTGGAACTTTAAAAAAGTGCAAAAGGTAATATACAAAATGGGCCCCCTAGACCCCTGGCCAAATCGCTTAAATTTAGATAAAAATCGCTTGTTTCATTTGATAAAGACAACCCTGTTGATAGTTTGTGATTTATGCAGCCCAAACAACAAGTTCTTCAAAACAATTGTAAGACTGGCGACACGGCCACTTAAGATAAAGTCTTAATAAATGCAGTACTATTGGTTTTCAGTGCAAAGCGTTCAGACAAAATGGCAGCAACATCTGCATTGTTTTTTTCCACCTATAGGGGAATGGTGGCGGGGCCCTTCAGGAGGGGAAAATCGCGTCGTTTTTGACGAAAAGTGGAAATTCAGATTCAATACCTTCCTATATAATATATTTATAACAATATTTTTATTCTCACATTTAGGTGTTAATATTAATACACTCTAACATTTTCCATTACACTACAGTAAGTTGAATACACAAAGTATTTATTTTATCTGATAAACCGATAAGGCATGTGCATACATAAATACCCAGTTCTAAAACACCATTAATCTTGCTCAATTAAACAGAAATTTAACGAGTGACAAAACTCAATTAATATACTCAATACTTAAAACGAAAAACAGTTTGTAATTGGTATTGGTCAGTGTTTAACTGATATAATACAGTAATATAATAGTGAAAATATGAGAATTCAATGCAAGCTATTGTGACACATAACCATAGGATTTTTATTACATCCTTTAAACATGGTTGTAAAATTATGGTAGGCATATTGATTGAATGTATGTGTTACAGTTTTACTAGGTTTCGTTATTTCCAACATACAATTAATGTAAATAGTGAAACAAAATTCCTCCTACTCAATATAATAACTCAGTACTCAATTATTTCAAAAATGCAGATATACTTGATTCTTCCAAATTCTGTCTATTCAGACTGTTGCTCTGGGTTTGTATTCACAAAAGACTGTGACTCTGGCTCTTTACAATTGTCATCCTAAGAAATGAAAATATCAGAAAACTATTTTAAAATATAGTACAAAGCTTGATGTTAAAACTATTTTAATTACATTCGTTATCAAGACTGCATTTAAAACATCTCTTTCAAACCATTTTTTTCAAAAGTTTCAGGAACGTGCACTGAAATGTGGACAAACTGTTCATTTTGCATATAATCTTACCGTGAGTTGGTCATTTACAGCGCCTGAAGTAGTTTGTTGCAGTGCTGACTGCTTGAACAGAAAGTCTATTTTTTTGCACCCTTCCGTGTTTTTTTAATCTATTTTTCTTTTTGTAAAATATCGCGTTGTGCGACATTCTGTAGATTTGTCAATGTTGACGAGACGCTTGCATCGCTATATAACTGGATAAGCAAAGCTTCTACATGAACTTTAAAAGATGAAATGCTTGCATTGCTTATAGGATATGCACATAAACCAAGCGTCTAGACAAACAAGGGAAGCCACTCGCGTATACGCGTTTATACCACGGCACTCATTATTTTCTCGATTACCTTTGCGTGTTTATTGTGTTTATTTTTGCATTTTGCAGTAGGTTTTTTTTAACATCTGGAGGGGAATTTTTAGTGAAAACTTGGGGAAAAATAAATATACGTTTTTGGGAGGGGAATGGGGCCGAATATCAGCCCCAAAATGGCCATAAAAAAACACTGATCTGTCATCATTTTCTTTTTGTAACATGGTATTGAACTGCACTTGAATGCAATAAATTTAGTGACTGTGCAAAACAGTGCATCTGTGAATTATACAAATAATTATAAACATGCTTGTTATGAAAAAATCGAATAGGCTTAGGCCATATTTTCAATTAAGCAAGATTACAGGTCATTATGAAAAAAAAAGTATTTTGCCAAATGGAAAAAAATGGTGTTTCGTCTCTTTACGCCCGGCATTTTTATGCAGGAGGCATATAGTGATAGACCCGTTAGTCCCTGTGTGATTCTGTCTAAACTAGTGTTTACCGTTTCATCTAGCTGGTGCTTGACTACATACAAGTTACTACAACACTTGGATACTTACACAGTTGTTGCTTATCACCATTACCAATCCACCCAACCTCACTTTGAACTAATTTGTACTTTATTTCTTGGTTAACTAGATTTTACCGTATTGCCTACTACCAACACTGCTTACTACACTGCTTACTACATTATTTGGATACTGAAACAGTTATTGCTTATGACCATTCCTAATCCACCCATATCACCCAACTTCACTTTGACCTTGACGATGACCTAATTTGGTCTTGGATGATTGAAATGGGCTGTACAGCAGCGTATCGAACACAGTGTCTTGTTCCTATCTAAGAAGTACTTCTGTTACAATTTGTGTTTGGGCATATTCTTAATGAAATTATTACTTTTTAAAGGGTCACGCAAATAATTGGGTCATATTGTTTTTGTTACTTACACAGTTTTTTAAAACCTGTATGATTATTGGATTTTGATTTTGGATATAAGATAACAGTTTATTTGCAACAATGAAGTTAGTTTTTTTCTAAAGTTACAAGCAATTTGTAACACATTTTGTCAGGTAAACTATAAGAATAATACAATTAACCGTTAGATGGAATAACAAATGTTAGAATATAACACAGTTTAGTCAACACTGCTATGGGTTAAGCTGGTCTATTTACATGATAGCAAATCTTGCATAACAGGCCTTTTCATTGGGTTTACTCCTACAGCCATTGAGCAATCTGTATACACTACCTCTAAGGCTGGTAATTGAGGCTTAATAATGTTGAAATGTTAAGACCATGACTCAGTCTTGCCAGTGAAAAATGATACTTGAAACTTGTCTGAAGGAGACTTTACAAGTGTTTTTGTAGTGCTTTGAACTTGAGTGTAGTTTGACATTTTTAGCCTGGATATTTTATTATTGTAGTGGTGTTGGTAACTTTTCTGGAATTTGGAAATGACTTATTTCTTTGTGATGTTTAAACAGTCTAAAAAGTAAGTTTATTTACCTTTTTAAATAGCACATGGTAAAGAGGAATATTTATTATAATTACGATTGTTTTTAATAAAAATGTTTAAATGTGTTTGTTTAAAAATAATATATTCTGTTATTCAATGGTATACACTTTATTTTTTGTGTCGCCTGATAGGGCGACCAGTGCTTTTTTATGGCCAATTTGGGGCCGAAATTCGGCCCCATTCCCCTGCTAAAAAAGTATGTATTTGTCCTGTATATTAACCTTAAAATTCACCTCAGGATGTAAGCTTTATTTTGAAAAAAACGACCAAAACTGGACAAAAATTGACTAAGAGGATTTTTCGTTAATAATCCCAACAATTTTTTTTTATCAAACCAAGTTTGTGCATAATCTAACTTATCATTTGTAGCAAAACAATTGATTGATGTTTTTATAACAAAATATAATATATAAATGTAATAATGCTTTTCTACCCAAAAAAATCCCCCTTTGCTGAAAAATTCCCAGCCTAAAGGGCCCCGCCACCTTTCCCCCAAAGGTGAAACAAAACACTGGCGACATATAGCAAACTGAAGGGGACGCCGCCACCAAAGTAATTTTGGTGGCGGCGTCCCCTTCAGTTTGCGTAGACAATAACTTCAGAAGTTTTTGTGCTATTATTATGAAACTATGTGAAAATGTAAGTAGGCAGAAAAGTAAGTTAAAAAAAATTGTTAAAATATGTCATGCGCAGAAAATAACTTAGACAGTTTTTGTTCAATCTTTACAAAACTTATGGAAGTGTTAGTAGGCATAAAACAATTTAAAAGGAAGGATAAATTCGATTTTCGGCTTAATAATTTGTATCGTACTTGAGTTATGCCCCTTTTTTAAAAAAATATTTCAAATACGGCTTGTGCATACAATAACTTAAACAGTTTTTGTTCAATCTTTATGAAACTTTATGGAAGTGTTAGCAGGCATAAAAGAAAAATCAATTTTGGTTTTGTCATAATTGCTCATATCATACTTAAGTTATGCCCCACCAGGCGACACATCCGACTCACGGAGGTCTAGTATAAATGTAATTAAGGTGTCAGTTGATTATTTATAATGGTAGATTTCATATACTGAATGATTTAAATTAAGGGATTTAGATGGAATGTCATCTTCAAAATCTGGTTCTGTTCACTATTTGGGGTAAAGCTTGATCGCCTGTTCATAGCTGTTCTTCTAAAATCAAGGTCATTTCTGACCTTTTTGGGAAAAAGTACCTTGGTTAAATTGGGAAATTCACTACATAAAATTTTCAAAATTGGGAAAAATTTGTATCACTCAATCATAAGTATAATGAAGAAATTTGCAGTTTTAAATCTATAAATAAGAATTAAACAGCACTAATAATTTTTATTTAACTCTAAATAGTGATAAATACTTAAGCAATTCAACCAAGAGTTTGTAATCTTATGCATTTCTCATTTATAAGTAAGTTGTATATTTCTAAAAAAGCTTCACCAAATCTGACCAACTTCACCAAAATAAAATTGTAGGATCTACTGTCTTCATGATTTGGTTTTAATGATGTGTTAATAAACAACGTGTAGTGCCTACACTACGTAGGTCGCTAAAATATGTGATAACTTGAAAAAGAAATCTTTACCTCCTTATATTTAAATCCTTCCTTGAACTGACACATCCACTTGTGTACGTAACAAAATATTTGCCCATAATTCATGTTTAAATTTCATCATGATAGAGTACAAACAAATCGTTTTTCTTTGTGTTCCCCATTTTACTACATTTACTACATTATTAGTGTTCTCCCCTTGTAAACAATGTCAACAATAAAATTAGAGGATATCCAAATGTAAAGCCAGTGTGAACAAATCTGCTGTAAAGTATTGAAAAAATCATATTTTCACTTTCATTATCGAAACATTTACAGATTTTTTACAATTGGGAATTTTTGGGTTAGAATTGGGAAAAATTATGCATATTTGGCATTGGGAACGGGTCCGACCATCGGACCTGTGTGAGAGCAGTAGAAAAAGGCCTGAAATCGTACAGGAATTTTTAGAGAAATACGTAGTTAATTACGAATTATTATTAAATATATCCTATTAAAAAATATTTCTAAAATTCTTAATACTTGTTTATAAATATGTCTATTTTATAGCATTTTATATATGATAATAAGAAGTACTTATACTTAAAATTAGTAGATTTAACGCTTCTCGATCATATTCATGTTTAATATCTGGCCCCCCCCAAAAAAGTTCCATTTCTGGTCTCCTGCGTTAAAAAATAAGGGTCGGTAGGTAGGGATTTTTTATTATTTTTTTATGAAGGGAGAATGGTTTGTGTTGTACACGGTAACAGTCCTTTTCAGTCTTTATTATTTTTGGACCAAAAATATGTAGGGTCAGCAGCAAAAGTAAAGGGTCGGTCGGGAGAACAGAAACGGGACTATTTTTTGGGGGGGGGGGCCTCACAATAAATTGAAATGCATAATTGTTCATGTCAGCCATATTTAAACTGCATTGGCCTCATAAACCTGCCATGTCTTAAGATGTTGACACTTTCATGGAGAAAGGCTGGCCTGCCGTGCTCCATTAAGAAGTAAAACCCAGGCAATGTTAAACCTGGCAGCCTGTTGCACCAGTTAATCAAAACAAATTTGTTTGTACCTAAATTGGAGAGTCAGAATAGTCATTGAAGCATGCTAAGTGTACAATGACTTTCATAAATATATTGTTTCATAAACATTTCATTTCCCTGATCCCTGTGTTGTGTATATAAAGAAAACTTACAATGGTTTAAATTTAGTTGACAGTGAGGGGATAAACTAATTTACTGTGTGAATTGTGATTTGCTGTATATAAACGTTCTGCAATTGTCTGTATTTATAAATCGTCAGATTTACCATTATCGATTTGTCCATAATTATAATGGTTTTCACTTGCATTTTTACCGACTGTACCATTTAATTAGAAATAACAGCAACAAAATATTATGAAATTATGGTGCGAGTATTGCAACAAAATGCAGCAAAAGGCAACTTCAGTATTACACTTTTCATTTTGTAGTTGGAAATAGATATAATTCAGACATTTTTCAACAAGGTTGAACTTGAAAGCTTTGAGTCCCAAACCTCTCAAACAATCTAGATCTTATCAGCATATGTAAACAAACAAACCCTAAGCACCCATGGTAAATCTTTACAGACCAGTTTTAACTTTGGTTTTGCTCATTATTTACAACAGGTCGAACACCTGTGACAGGTGTCAAAATGGAAGAGTCCAAATTGTTTATTCGAAAGGGAGTTCAGGGTTTTAAGACGTTAAATTGCTTTCTTTTTCTCTTAACATAATTTGTTCAATGGTTTTAACTTAATATAGTTTACTGTTTATGTAGTTGTGTCAAAATCGGGTTGTGTGGGAATACTGGTATATCAGTTTAAGTCCGACCACGAAAATGTCAGATTTTATATTGATAACATATCTATTGTACTACAGGCAGTGGCTTTTATTTGACATGCAAAAAAATGAGAAGCCATTTCAGGTGTCAACTGTTTACAAATAGAGTTGAAATTTAATTTAAAAAAGATTAGATCAGATGGCAGAGTTAGGGAAGATTGATTTTTGTAATGGGCCAATTAAGGCATTCTACCTGTCAAAGTGGTTGGTGCCGATTAAAGAATAGATTTCATTGGTCAATGTTGTTTTAAGACTGTGTAGTGGTCGAGACAGAATTGGAGTTTACAGTTTACATTTTGTGTGATAGAATATGTTCTAAATATTTTATTTTGTGTGTAAATATTGTGATATAAATGAAAAAAGTGATTCATCTTTCGTAAGCAATTCTACACCATCTGTTTTACCTTAAACATGGGAAATGATGACCATGAACATGACAATAAACATTGAAATGTGTGTTTAATTTTTTTTGAAAGTGGATGACTATATTTAGGGTGATCCGATTTACTAATAGCACTGATTACTTATCTTGGCAGGTGACTAATTTTATTGGATAACAAATACTTGTGTAGAAAAGGTGTGAAAATACCTGTAGGGTGACACTGCCATTTTATTGTGGTCACTTAGTGGTAAAACTGTGAACAGTTTTAATGGTGATTTACCTGTTAAACTAAACTCATTCAGTTTAGAGTAAATGTATTCAGCAGGTAATTACTACTTGCACTGCAGTATAAAACCATATAACAGAAAATGATGGATTGCATTTCATATGCTCCTGCTGGAGGAAACTAGTGTTTTAGTTTGGATATTTTCGCTAATAGCTTTTTGCAGAAGTGTACATTATATTGAATGCAGTGCCACTTGGCGAATAGAGAAAATAACTAGACTTGGATTTAAATTTGATAAGTTACGTGTGTAGAACAAGCAGGACAGAAAAAAAAGAGTGCTTTATAGACGGGACTCCTTTCTGCCTGCTTTCAGAAAATTGTTTTGAATGTGTTTTATAGAAGGAACTTTTGCCTGCTTTCAGAGTGTATTTGAGGTAGCCATATCTGTGTGATTCTGTGAACTGTGTACTTCAACAATGAGTGGATACAACATGAATCAACAAGGATCAACCCGGGCCAGTGAGTAGTCATGCTTTGTTTTTGCAACCTATAAGGTTTGCACACAAAAATTAGTAGCCAGAACTTCCAACTGCAATAATGACTGTCACATTGAGGATTGAAATCCAGAAGTAGGGAAAGATCTAGGATCTAAAATGGTACAGGGTGCTGCTATAAAGAAGCAGGGGGGAAACTGGACCAGTTTGTTGACATTTTCTAATAAGTTGCTAAATCCAGGGTTTTCATGAGTCTCGAGCTTCTGTTTAAAGTTTAAAAGCACAGTCTATTCATTCGATGTTGAATATTTACAAAAATGTGTTTAATTTCATTTTTTTGTCTCAATATTTCTGTGTTGACCAGCCCAGTGGGGCAGCAGGTGGGTGCCAAAATGGAGCAGGGTGCAGCACCCTGCTATGTCGCTCTCGATCTTTCCCTGCAGAAGGTATTAAATGCCATTGAAATCAAAAGCAGTTAGTACCTTTTACCTTTGAACCCTCAAATTATGTCATTTAATTTAGAAATAATTATTTTCCCAGAAATTATGTCATATTACTGTAAATATTCTTAATGTTCAAAATTAGTTATTTCAGAAATGTATATTATAATCTCTTGCTGTTTGCATACAAATCAACACTTACACCATTAATTAATGAACGTGGGGAAAAAGGAATTGAGTTTTTGACTTGAATTCTTTTGTTTACAATTTATAGAATCTTGTAAAGTCCTTTACTTTACTAAGGTTTACTTTCCGTTCATGTAAAAAATTCAGTTAATGTTACAAGTAAAAAATTCAGTTAATGTAACAGCGAGTTTGACCTTACATTGTAAATAACTAAAATGAATACAACAACACTGTCATCAGCATTACATGCATGTGCAAACTCAATCTTTGTTGAGATGTGATATACAGTAAAGCAATGTATGACACATAACAAAAGTATTCAAAATATTCCTGGCTTTTGGATTACACTGTATCTGTCATAAGAAGACTTAAAGAGAGTGATGTCAGCAAAAAAAAAATCTTTGGATGATTAAATGAATTTGTTGGGCCTTTTGGATTATTTTGAAACAAAAGAAAACTAGTCGGTTGAAAATAGAACATTAATGTGTTTTTAACTCACCTGAGCACAAAGTGCTCATGGTGAGCTTTTGTGATTGCCCGTTGTCCGTCGTGCGTGTGTGCGTGCGTCGTCAACTTTTCATTCAAATATCATCTCCTAAACCTCTTGGCAGATTTTCACCAAACTTCACAGGAATGATCCTTGGGTGGACCTCTTTCAAAGTTTTTCAAATCTTTCCGGTCCACTGCATATGTCGGTCACCAGAGCTAAAATAGATTTAAAAAGTGAAAACTTAAAAAATCTTCTGTTATGAAACCGCAAGGCTCAGGGCTTTCATATTTGATGTGTGACATCCTCTAGTGGTCCTCTACTAAGATTGTTCAAATGATGCCCCTGGGTTCAAAACTGGCCACGCCCCAGGGGTCACATGGTTTATATAGACTTATATAGCAAAATGACTTTAAAAATCTTCTCCAATGAAACCGCAAGGCCTAGAGGTTTCATATTTAGTATGTAACATTGTATAGTGATCCTCTACAAAGACTGCTCAAATGATGCCCTGGAGTCAAAACTGGCCACACCCCAGGGCTCACATGGTTGATTTGGACTTAAATAGCAAGATGACTTTAAAAATCTTCTCCTCTGAAACTGCAAGGCCTAGAGGTTTCATATGCGGTATGTGACATTTTATAGTGGTCCTCTGCAAAGATTGTTCAAATGATGTCCCATTGGTCAAAACTGGCCCTGCCCTGGTGGTCACATTGTTTATTTAGACTTAAATAGCCAAATTACTTTAAAATCTCATGAAACCGCAGTTTTTTCGTATGTGATATGTAATATTGTATAGTGGTCTTCTACAAAGATTTTTCAAATTATGCCCCTGGGGTAAAAAGTGGCCATGACCCGGGGCGTCACATGATTTATATAGACTTATATGGCAAGTGGGCCTTACAAATCTTCCTTGTTGAAACCGTAAGGCCCAGAGGTTTTATATTTTGCGTGAAACATTGTGGAGTGGTCCTCTACAAAGATTGTTCAAATGATGTCCCTGGGGTAAAAATTGGCCAGCCCCTGAGGGTCGCATGGTTTATATACATTTAAATAGCAAAATGACTTGAAAAATCTCCTCTTAAACAGCAAGGCCCAGTGTAATCATATTGGGTATGTAACATTGAAAAGTGGTCCACTACAATATTCTTCAAATTATGCCCATGGGGTACAAGGTGGCCATGCCCTGTAGGTCACATGGTTTATATAGACTAAGCAAATATCTGAAATTGCAAGGCCCAGATCTTTATTCTCAGGTAAGGCATTTAGTGCCATTTTTCCCTCTTGTTATTAGGCCACAACAAATTGATCAGATGTTCGTCGGATTTGCCGCACCTTAAAATCGTAAATCGAAAAAAAAATATTTTTCTTTTTATTTTGAACCCGCACCTACAATTTTGCCCCGCATCCGATTTTTTAAAATGAAGTTTTCATGAACGAGTCTCATTTTACGTTAAACGCCGACTTCGTGGTGTACCCAAATCATAACAAGCAATTGGTACTGATATAGACGTGAATAAGGCACTTTGCGGCGACTGGTTAATGTCCAGAGGACATAATTTATGACCCGGACCTTTACTCGCCAACAGCCAGTCTGGCACAACTGCCGTGTGTATTTCGACTCAGCAATTTCTTATCACGTTTTATCAAACTTGTGAAAACACAACGAGCTGTTTGTCAGCATTCATTGCCTAATTAAAGATGATTGCTAGCAAGCTCTCGTAATATCAGCAGTTAATTCACAGTTAATTAAAGGATTATCTAGTTGATAAAGGATGTGCGAAATTGGATGTCTGGATTATGTCAAATGGTCTGATTATCGGGTATGTTTACATTTCGGACAGTTTTGACCAGTGGTTTGTCCTTGATTTCTTACTTCTAATATCCACACATATAAGTTGTTTCTGACATGTCCATTTTATAAATTCAACGTATCTGTTTGGTGTACATTTTGTTCAGCCTTTGTATATTAAGGTACATTTAACAGGGCAAGCCAAGTCATTATGTTAGTTATTAATTTCAATTTATTTCTGGATATATTTTGTTAACATGTTGCAGATAGTTTAAGAGTGTATGTTTAAATAAAAAATAATTACCCAAGTTTACTGCTATTAACAATTAAGAAAAATTTTAATATAAAAATCTAAATATACTAATGTTTTTTGTTAATGCCATAATGCAATTAATATACAGCACAGTGAAGTATAATTTTATAACAATTAAAACAGTAAGATATAACCATTCCCTGACACGGAAACACGCAACGATGTTGCGAGTCGATTAAAAAAAATTGGCTCAAGAAAAATAAGAGCCAGTGTGAGTCGTGGTTTACGGTTTAAAAAAAATGGTGGCGTCCAGTTGTTTCGTCGTGTCATTTTAAAGATACAGATCTTATACTAGTGATTCCTAAATTGTTTTGTGTTTATTGTATGACATTTCATATTCATGTTATTAAACTGTTGGTAGTGAATGACTTGGTGTATCAAATATCTATTTTGATAATGACAATTGCCTCGTATAAGGTCTACTTTCTTATCGTTAAGATATGGCTATTTAGTATTTACTGTCGGGTGTTAATTTAATAGCAGAATCACTATTGAAGACTTATTGCACAAAACCCTTCGCAGGACATGGTCGAAGAAGAAATGGAGAAATTAGTTGCTTAGTTTTATTACATATATATTGATTTTGACAACAATTTATGGAACAGAGCAGACGAAGAAGAAATTATTGACAAGATATCAAGTTATGATGGCGTTTGGGAGTAATTTTTAAACACTATGGGCAAGATAGGATTTTTTTTATTTTGCGCTTTTCGCTCGCCTCCGATTTTATCGAAAATGGAAAAAAAATATTTTTATTTTTATTTCGCTCGCTCGCTCCAATTTTTTTTGGACAAAATCCGTAGAACAACTGATCAATTTGTTGTGGCCTTAGCTATTATGCCTTAAACTCAGGTGAGCGACCTAGGGCCATCATGGCCCTCTTGTTTTGTTGTTGTGTTTTTTAACACAGCCTACAGTCCTGTCAAAAAAATAAATAGATATAATATATTTAATGCATAAAAACTTGACCTGAAGTGTATAAAACAAAGAATCTAAATTGTTTACCTCAATGAGCGATCAACAGGATTTGATTAGCAAAGTGCATTTAGTAATTCAGAAAGCTAGTACATTGTTTAACAAAGATTTTTAAATACAAAAGTATACTGTAAACCATGTATGTCTGAGATTGACCTGGGCTGGTTTTTACGAATCTCCAGAGTGAAATCTTTACTAAAAGTTGTACTTATTCAAATGAAAATTTCAAATAAAATTCTCTATGTGAAATCCAGTGATTTCTGTTTACAAACCGGTAAAATACTTAACATGTCAGTAATATTTGCTAGTTTAAAACATTTTTAATGTATAAAGATGTATACACGAAAAAACATTCATCGGTTTAAGGAATTTTATAAATTAAAAAGATGTACAAAGGTTATTCCTTCGGAGCTTTGAGAATACTGACCTGGGCATGAATTCCAATCAAATACATCGATTTCAGTGAATAGAGAAAAAGATAATATTATAATATTTATTGCTAAAATACATTTAAACTGTTTCCATGGTTTCAGTGAACCCCGGCTACATGGACGTTTCGGATTTGCCTATGGACAACAAGCACCAGCAGACGATGATGTGGCAGCAGAACCAGTACATGGCCGACTCAGGCATCCAGTCAGGGGCCACTACCCAGGTAAACCTGCGGGCATTTGTAGTGTGTGTAATACTGGGATGAGGTTTTGGTAAACATTCTGTCCATGAAATAATATGGCCTGTGACCTATAAACAAGGTGTGAATAAATAAAATGGGTAGTATCGTTTATGAGTGTAGAGTAGAAACACATATTGGAAGTTTTGACTTTATACAGTGATATACAAAGTTCTACTCTGTACTGTCTTAATGAGGATAGTTCTAACTTGCTGCATTTATTTACTTGCCCGTTAATATATTTAAATATAAATTGTTTGCGGTTTATGTTTTGTTCAATGCATTTCGTGCCTCTCCACATTTTAAGTTTGCTATAACAACTTTGTATATGATTCTATGTATGTATCTATTCAATGTATTTCAGGCCCCGTCCCTGAGTGGCAAGAGCCATGTGGATGATCTTGACGAGCCCGACCAGAACATGGACACCGGGCGCATGATGTTCAACTGGAATGACCAGGGCATGGGGCAGGGGTTCACACAGGAACAGGTCGATGGTGAGTAGTCGCGGTGCATGGTGTACCAGCTAGGGAGTTAGATAAATAGCTTTAATATGCTTGGTAAATGTTGAACCTTGGATGCTGCGCACTGTTTCAGAAGAATTTTCACGATTTTTGTCACGGTAGATTTACATTTATAACATTTACCTCTCACTAAATAAGAATTTGAAACATAAGTCTTCAAAATTTGTTTTAGTGTACATTTAATGTATACATGATCACTTCTATTCTTTCATTGAAGATATGAACCAGCACCTGAACCAGACCCGCTCTCATCGCGTGCGGGAGGCTATGTTCCCTGAAACGCTCGAAGAAGGTCTTCAGATCCCCTCAACCCAGATCCACCCTGATCAGCCGACGGCAGTGCAGAGGCTTGCAGAGCCTTCGCAGATGTTGAAACACGCCGTTGTGAATCTGATCAACTACCAAGACGATGCGGATCTGGCAACGAGAGCCATTCCCGAGTTGACCAAGCTCCTGTGCGACGATGATCAGGTCGTGGTCAGCCAGGCGGCCATGATGGTCCACCAGCTGTCCAAGAAGGAGGCCAGCCGTGCGGCCATTATGAATTCACCGCAGATGGTTGCTGCTCTCGTCAGGGCCATGAGCAACACCAACGATACGGAGACCACACGGTGTGCGGCTGGTACCCTGCACAATCTGTCACACCACAGACAGGGGCTGCTGGCCATATTCAAGTCTGGAGGGATCCCAGCTTTGGTCAAGCTTCTGAGGTATCAGAATAGTTTGTTTCTATTCCTGTGCTGTCCTTATCAAAATGACATGTCCAGATCTAGATTTTCTAAGAATGGAATTCGGTACAGTCTTCGTCGTAACTGGGTTGCCCGATGCCCAGGACAAGTAGATTTGATTTCGGGCTAGCAGAAAATGCCGGATGCTTGCTCGATCGGGCAAGTGTGTTCAGAGGCTTGATATATTATGTAGAAACAGAAATGCATTAAAAATAACATTCAAGATTGTTTCTTTGAAGAAAATATAAAACCCGTTGTTTTTTTGGCACATAAAGTATTACACATAAACATATGACGTCATCATGCTGTGCGGTCTTCATTGTTGTGTAGACGCTTATTGAAATATATAGACGATTGATCGTAGTCTAGTAAATGCTTCTCTGTTCAAAAGCTTAAGATGCAGACTACCTTAGTTGAGTTGGAGTACATGCTAGTTTGGCTGAAATTGAAGTGAACACAACTTGCATTGTTTGCAGTAATTAACACATAAATATTTTATTTTTAATATGAAATTAATTGCACAAGTGCATGTTGTTTGAAAGTAAGACTGCATTTAAATACTTTTCTTTGGTATATATAAATAAGTATTTTATTTTTAATATGAAATTAATTGCACAAGTGCATGTTGTTTGAAAGTAAGACTGCATTTAAATACTTTTCTTTGGTAGGAACTATTTTGAACTACTTTCGTCAAATGTAAGCTTGCAGTTTAATAAGAGTGAGATAGCGGGTTGCTTCACCCTGCTCCTTGTTTAGTTTCGCTCTGCTGCCCCTCTGAGTTGGTTCACAGAAATGTTGAATATATATCTTTTGAAATACAACATATTTGTGCAAATATGATTATCCAATAATTATACTTTGTATAAAAACCTTAATTAGAAGCATTTAAGTTAGTTATCAAATTATTAGGGAATATCAACAAATTGGTCCAGCTGTCCACCCCTCTCCTTTTGAGCAGAGCCACATACCTTTTGGACATTAGATATTTCCTTGTTTATCTTTTAAATCACATTTGACACATGACATACAAAATATGATGAACATTATGCATTTCCCATTTTGAGGGACAACAAAAAAAACAAGATGACAGACATGACTATGGAAATAAAATATGAATAAATAAAATTATAGAACACGTCATTTTTAGCTCGACTATTCGAAGAATAGGTGAGCTATTCTACTACCCCCGGCATCCGCGTCCACGTCTGAATTTGGTTAAAGTTTTTATTCAAAAGTCTTGTAACTTCAAAACTACATAAGTTATTCACTTGAAACTTGGAATATACCTTTGTCATCAACTCCAGTGTCAGTGGCAACATTCCCCTTTACTCTGTTTTGTATTTTGACAGAGTTATGCCCCTTTTTCACTTAGATTTTCTGGTTAAAGTTTATATTCAGAAGTTTTGTAACTTCAAGACTATATAAGTTATTCACTTGAAACTTGGAACTAACCTTTCTCATCAACTCCAGTGTCAGGGGCAACATTCCCCATAACTCTATTTGGTATTTTGACAGAGTTATGCCCCTTTTTCACATAGATTTTCTGGTTAAAGTTTATATTCAAAAGTTTTGTAACTTCAATACTACAAAAGCTATTCACTTGAAACTTGGAATATACCTTTGTCATCAACTCCAGTATCAGGGGCAACATTACACATAACTCTGTTTTGTATTTTGACAGATTTATGCCCCCTTTTCACTTAGATTTTCTGTTTAAAGTTTATATTCAAAAGTTTTGTAACTTCAAGATTACACAAGTTATTGACTTGAAACTTGGAACTAACCTTTGTCATCAACTCCAGTATCAAGGGCAATATTCCGTATAACACTGTTTTGTATTTTGACAGAGTTATGCCCCTTTTTCACATAGATTTTCTGGTTAAAGTTTATATTCAAAAGTTTTGTAACTTCAATACTACAAAAGCTATTCACTTGAAACTTGGAACATACCTTTGTCATCAACTCCAGTATCAGGGTGAACATTTGCCATAACTCTATTTTGTATTTTGACAGAGTTATGCCCCTTTTTCACATAGATTTTCTTGTTAAAGTTTATATTCAAAAGTTTTGTAACTTCAAAACTACACAAGTTATTCACTTGAAACTTGGACTAACCTTTGTCATCAACTCTAGTATCAGGGGCAACATTACACATAACTCTATTTTGTATTTTGACAGAGTTATGCCCCTTTTCACTTAGATTTTCTGTTTGAAGTTTATATTCAAAAGTTTTGTAACTTCAAGATGACATAAGTTATTCACTTGGAACTAACCTTTGTCATCAACTCCAGTATCAAGGGCAACATTCCCTGTAACACTGTTTTGTATTTTGACAGAGTTATGCCCCTTTTTCACATAGATTTTCTGGTTAAAGTTTATATTCAAAAGTTTTGTAACTTCAAAACTACACAAGTTATTCACTTGAAACTTGGAACTAACCTTTGTCATCAACTCTAGTATCGGGGGCAACATTCCCCATAACTCTGTTTTGTATTTTGACATTGTTATGCCCCCTTTTCACATAGATTTTCTATTCTAAGTTTATATTCAAAAGTTTGGTTACTTCAAAACTACGTAAGTTATTCACTTGAAACTTGGAACTAACCTTTGTCATCAACTCTAGTATCAGGGTCAACATTACCCATAACTCTGTTTTGTATTTTGACAGAGTTATGCCCCTTTTTCACATAGATTTTCTGGTTCAAGTTTATATTCAAAAGTTTTGTAACTTCAAAACTAGATAAGTTATTCACTTGGAACTAACCTTTGTCATCAACTCTAGTATCATGGGCAACATTACCCATAACTCTGTTTTGTATTTTGACTGAGTTAGCCCACTTTTTACATAGACTTCCAAAAATGTATAACTATACAAGGCTTCACTTAAAAGTTTCGTATTTTAACAAATTTATGCCCCTTCCACTATCCAAAATATGTACCAACTGAAATACTTCGAATAGTCGAGCGCGCTGTCCTCTGACAGCTTTTGTCTTGTATTGCTGTAAAGTAGCATTTGAAGTTAGGACAAGTTAAACAGATTTCGGGCAAGTGGTTTTGCTAACAAGCTTGCCCGAACTGGCAAGTGCTTTGAAAAATTAGGGTGAAGACTGATTCGGTATGATCTTAATGAAAGGCTTCGTCATTCAATTTGTTTTCCTTTAGAAACTTGTTTGCACTACTTACATGTATTTACTAGAAAAGGATTTTATTTTATTTTATATTGTTTTCCGTAATGATTGAAAACCAGTTGAGACGTATATGGGGATTAATTTGTGTTAATATCTTATCATCACATCATTACAATTGTTAATTCCAGCTCACCAGTGGAGTCTGTGTTGTTCTATGCAATTACCACCCTACACAATCTCCTGCTGCACCAAGATGGCTCCAAGATGGCCGTCCGCCTGGCCGGGGGTCTCCAGAAGATGGTTGCTCTCCTTCAGAGGAATAACGTGAAGTTCCTCGCAATCACCACAGACTGTCTCCAGATTCTCGCCTACGGAAACCAGGAAAGCAAGGCAGGGATAATTGTCGCTCTCAGCATATAACTTTGAATAGTTGACATGATTATTCTGAAAAAAGAAGTTAGAAAATCTGCCTTTAGGGTTCTACATCAACGTTAAATTTTAAGGGTTCACAGGACTCAATAAAAGTGGGGGTCCCATTTATTTGTTTTGTCGGCATTTGTATCAACATTTTGAATGTTTTGTATCAGTAAGATAGAATGAAGGCATTATAAAATAATGTTAATAATTTTATGAATTACATCTATGAAATACTTAATTTTAACACTGAATTGTGTCAACACGTCAGATATATCGTACATCCAATGGGATGCAAGTTTAAAAATAGGAGGGGTCCTGACTCACAATTTACGGGTATTTGAAGCAGAAAATCAAGTCCGGTAAATCCCTGTGCATTGATGAAAGGTTTCTGTATTAATACTGATTTTCGTATTTTTGAACGTTTGTATGAAACATAATATTATATAATACAAATTATATGTTTAGTATTTTGCAAACATGATTTAAGTGTCTTTTCAAAATGACAATACTTTCATTCATGCATTCTGCTATCCAGTTACAATGTGCTGTAATTTTGCTAAATCCTAATGCAGTTCTTATCTCATAGAACAACATAATTTGATTGACCTCATTATTTGAATAGTTCTTTTTTGTTAAGCAAAATTGTTCTTTAAAAAGACGAACACACTAAGTTGGTATCTATCATTGTTAAAATAATTTCACTATGTCATTCATTCGTGGTTTCAGCTGATCATCCTTGCCAGTGGTGGCCCCAGTGAGCTTGTGAGACTGATGCGCTCGTACACGTACGAGAAGTTGCTATGGACAACATCTCGAGTCCTCAAGGTGCTCTCTGTTTGCCCTAGCAACAAACCTGCCGTCGTCGAGGCTGGTATGTGTTGGTTTCAGATTTTCTAAAAATAATTCTAGATTGCCTTTATCAGTAAATTTTTGTTCGTAAGTTATTTAAATACGAATTAAATGTTTTAACTTTCTGTTTACACTATCATATATTGGATTTTTGATTTGATTAACTTGCAACATTGCCAAGTTATGATGACATAAGGGATTTATATAAATAACATTTCTTGTTAATATATTTCAAAAATCTTAGATAAAAATGTGTTAATGTGTTTGTATTGTAAGTTTTATTTAAATAATCACTAAATTATTAAAAATATGTCAATATATGTTACATTTTCTGCGCTATAGGTGGTCTGCAAAAAAAATTATATTGAATTTTTTATGCCCTCGGCATCTTGATGCAGGATGCATATAGTGATCTTCCTGTCCGTCCTTGCGTCTGTGAGAAGGTTAAGCAGATTTAACCGTTCCGTCTAGCACCAACACCGCTTGCTACAACACTGTGATACTTACACAGTTGTTGCTTATGACCATTCGCTATCCACCCGTATCACCCAACCTTACTTTGACTTGGACCTGATTTGGACTTATAATAATAATTCAAAAGTGCCATTTCTTGGTTAACTAGATTTTACCATATCGTCTGGCACCAACACCGCTTGCTACGACACTTGGATACTTACACAGTTGTTGCTTATGACCATCCCCAATCCACCCATATCACCAAACCTCACTTTGACCTTAACCTAATTTGGACTAAGAAATGGGCTATCCACAACCAACCGGGGCATGTGTGTTTATCAAACACAGAATCTTATGTTTCTCTATAGAAGGGCAGTGATTTTTTTTTCAGTTCCTAACTGCCTGTGCCCATGAAATGGGGAACTTTATCGCGACAAATTTTAAAATAGGGAAAGTTTTAAAAAGTTTATTTTTCATGAAATAGGGGTTATTTTGCTGTTTTAAATATTAATATATTCAAATTTTTCATCTACTGAACCTCTTTTGTGACAATGGTGCAGATTCAATTTTTTCGATTTACGCACCCACCTGTAAAATACTATAAATTACTTGGGGGGAGAAAATGTACTATTTAGGAGAAAAATGGGGGACATATTCAGGGAAACTGCCTTTAAACGGCTATAAAGTTAGCAAAAAAAATCACAGGGTGGTGTGCCTATAATAAATAATTATGTCATATTTTCTGCTGTATAGGTGGTATGCAAGCCTTGGCCAACCATCTGGGTCACGGAAGTCAGCGTCTTGTGCAGAACTGTCTATGGACTCTGAGAAACTTGTCCGATGCAGCAACTAAAGTTGTAAGTTCTTGTTAATTTATAAATCTGTTGTTTGGTCTCCTGTTGATGAAAGGCATATCTAGGACACTTTAGAATTATGATGTTTTTTCATAAAACTTTGTAAATACAAATTTGGGAATACAGTTAAGTTGGAACTCGACCAAATAACCAAATAATTTGGTGGGGGGTGAATTTGCGTTGTTCATAATAATTTTAGGTTTTTGAACTTTAGGTGGAATAGATCAGTTGGAAAAAATGTTCAGGAGATGAACCCCAAAATTTTGAAATTTAGATTTATCAAGTGAGGTGTCATTTATGTCTCTTCGTAATCAAATGGGGTGTCATTTTTGTCTCCTTTTAACACATAATTTTACACATTTTAAATTACATATTTCTCCTTTTCTAATCCAGGACAGCATTGAGACCCTGCTACAAATGCTTGTTCAGCTGCTTTCGTCCAACGACATCAACGTGGTCACCTGCGCTGCGGGCATTATCTCGAACCTGACCTGCAACAACATGCGCAACAAGATGACCGTGTGCCAGGTTGGAGGTATCGAAGCCCTGGTACGCACCATCCTCCAGGCTGGGGACAGGGAGGACATCACCGAGCCCGCCGTAAGTACTCACAATCACTCACTACAGTAGTTTATTATATAGGAATATTAGATGATGAGATGGGTTTATAGCTATGTGTGAACTTTATATACTTTTCTATGGGTTCCAAAATATGACATGCATTTTGAAATAAGCTCTGGTATAATTTTATAAATGACAAGAAGGTTTTGTTATGCTTAGTGTAATTTTTACACCTAGATAGAAAAGCATTGGGCATATACTAGCTTGTTTAAAAGTAAAATAGAGTACATGCTTAGTTATATTTGTGTTTTACAGGTTTGTGCCTTACGTCATCTGACATCCCGCCACCACGATGCCGAGATGGCTCAGAATGCAGTTCGACTTCACTACGGCCTTCCAGTCCTGGTGAAGCTTCTCCACCCGCCCAGCAGGTGGCCTCTCATCAAGGCTGTTGTGGGTCTGATCCGCAACCTCGCCCTCTGTACCGCCAACCATGCCCCCCTGAGGGAGCATGGGGCTCTGCCGAGGATCGTACAGCTGATGATCAGGGCACACCAGGATACACAGAGGGTAGGCATTACAGCTTGTTAAACCCCAAATAAATATACTAATAAGTGTCTTCACTGTTCCTGTGCTGTTCAGAGGGTAGGCAATACAGCTTGTTGAACAACAAATAAATACGCTAGTAACTGACTTTAATCTGTGCTTGTGTAGTTTGAAAATCAGATGACATAAACCTTTGTTCGTTTACAATTGCTACAAGAGATTTAACCAACATAATACATGGATAGTCTTCTTTAGTTGATCTCCAAACACTTCATACTTTCAGTATCTTCTACATACTGAATAAGTTATGCTGACATTGTGTTCACTGAAAACCAAGAAAAGTGACCTGTTTAGTTGTTACTAGCATATGCATTTAGCGCTTGATTAATTATTGACACATTTCCTATTTCAGCGTGCCTCTGTCAGTTCCAATGGCCAGGGATCCGGGTACGTGGATGGAGTTCGCATGGAGGAGATTGTCGAGGGAACCGTGGGGGCCCTTCACATCCTTGCAAGGGAGGCACACAACCGCGCTGTCATCAGGAGCCTCAACTGCATACCACTCTTCGTACAGGTGAGCTTATTTGATATATAATTCTGCTGGTTCTTTATCGATATGGATGATTTCCCTTGTTCCATGTACGGTCTAGAGTTTAACAAAAAGAAAAAAGAACTTAAAACATTTTATTTTTGTTTGCATTCAGCATGAAATTGTCTGAAGTATTGTCTGGAGTTAATAAACAGAGAAAAAAAATCAAGAGGAAAAAAAAATTGATACAATTAAAGGGTTAAAAAACAACAAACTGTTATATTGATATTAACTGATAGGGTTCACTTTCTGGGTTCACCTGCGGGCGATAGGAGGAATAAAAATCAGTTGTTCATGTTTAGAATGTCACCTATTGTGTCTCTCAATGCAAGTTTTCCCGTTATAATAAAAAAAATGTGCAAATGTCCTCTCGCTCCAGTTGCTGTATTCGCCTGTTGAGAACATCCAGCGTGTTGCTGCGGGCGTGCTCTGTGAGCTGGCCTCTGACAAGGAAGGGGCAGAGCTGATTGAACAAGAGGGTGCCACCGCACCACTGACCGAGCTCCTGCACTCAAGGAACGAGGGAGTCGGTGAGTGAATCAAGAATTCAGTGTTCCCGCTACTTCTCATAAAAGTGGGTTCCTTGAACCCGGGGTTCACTCTGCCATTCACCGATGTAATCAATGGCTACACATTTGAACATTTGGCAAAAGAAAAATCTGATTGGCGACAACTTTTTCTTTATATATCCCTATAAAATACCCACAATTAGTAGGATTTCTACTAAGAGAGTTAAATTTGGCTGAAGAAATGTTTAGCCAGTGGTGAACCACATGTGCACCACTTCTATGTGGAAACTGTGAATAAAAACTAAATTTTAAATCATTTTTTCATAAAAATGTGAGGGTTTCATTGCTAAATTTAGGGGTAACAAAACCGAAAATTGTTTTTTGATAAGTGTGGAGAACATTTGATTGCAATGTTTTGCTTTTCAGCCACATATGCTGCAGCTGTGCTGTTCCGCATGTCAGAAGACAAGCCACAGGACTACAAGAAACGTCTCTCTGTGGAACTCACCAGCTCCCTCTTCAGAGGCGACCAGAACATGCCATGGGCCGAGGTAAAGTAAAATCTATGTTAGCGCCACCAGTAGCCAAAATAGCCATTAATTTCTAATATTATTGTCTACTCAAATTCCTGGAAATATTTGAAAACTAAGCATATTTTTACACATTCTGAGGTAACTATTTCTAAAATAACTGGTATTTTTGGAGAATTAAAAATTTTCTGGTACTAATTCAAATTTCGTAGCTTCGCGCTCGAGTTGAAGTCAAGTGTTTGTGATGTTTATAAACGAAAAGTGCGTCCAATTGCAAAATTAGTCTATAGCTATTAAATCAAAAATTTGGATAATTTTCTATTTGGTTACAACTTGTTCTTCATGAAACTATTGGATGCCCGAATTGACATGGATTTCAACACGAAACGCTAAATTTGGATAGGAAAATTTTTAACCTGCCGGAGCGGTGAAGTAGCGTGCATTTATGATGTTTTTAAATGAGTAGTGCATCTCCCAGTAATACAGTGGTAACTGCCAAACATTTTTATATGCAACAGCCTAAGGCAATAGCTCGTGTGTGGAAGCTGAGTTGAAACATCACCAGTAATAGTTTTGAAATACTGGAATGAGGTGGCTGCCTCAGATGACGATAGTATTTTGACTTCTGATCTATTTGATTTCATAACTGTTTCCCAAATCACACTTCCAGCCGCCAGGTTTCGACGATGTCGGATTTGGACAGGACGAGTTCAGCCGACCCAGCGAGCAGCAGATGTACAATCAGGGATCACATGGTGGATCACAGCATGACATGAGCAGGGGTCAGTTCTCGCATTTATAATCTTTCGTTGTTTTAGGTTACAGTTGCGATCCTTTAATTTTCGAATTTGCATGATTTAAAAAATGGGTCATTTAATATCACAAGTCAAATTTTTTATACAATAGCTTTGAAATTAAATTTATATGAAGCACATTTGAGAGAAAAATGCTTTCTAAATTCGTAATCTCTTTTCCATATTTTGATATTCCTGGTTTGGTATTTCGGAAAAATCTTATCCTGAACTTAAAAATCATGTTTCTTCAACATTTAGTTATCAGTTACATTATGTATTCTTCCTCAAGTAGCTTAACGTAATTGATTCACATAATTTAAGTTATAGAAATATTACTTTAAAAAATTAGAATTTGCATGATGAAATTTTTTTTTAAATATGTCTGTAATACAACCATGTTCTGCATTTAGCGTCTGATGGTTATTTAGGGCTTGCTTTAGTGAAGGGAAAACAAGAAATTAAAATAAAATTTACCGGTATTACTTTTGCAGGTTACGACGACCAGCTGCCGATCAACTCCATGCAGGGCCTTGACCTTGGTAGCCAGAGCAACCAGTACATGGATGACCTGAACATTGGTCCGAGTGGAGATCTCAGCTTCCCCAACATGGATGCCGGTCACGGCATGTCCCACCCGCAGCAAGGGGGAGATAACTCCGGCCCGATGCCCGGCCAGCAGTGGTTTGATACAGATCTGTAGAGACTGGAATCTTCGCTGGAAAATCATGAATTGATCTCTCTCTCTCGATCACGGTGGCTTGATGAAGCAGTGGTTTTGGACATGCGTTTCGACTTGCAAAGTGTTAAGTGAACAAAGTGTTATATGAACATGAACAAAAAACTAGTATCTGTTTTGTAATTTAATGTAAATTATAGTTTTTTTATGGGCTTTTATGTATTATTTGTTCTGGAACTATGTAGACATTGTGTATACAGAACATCTAGCTGGACGCTATGTAACCATTCAATGTTAAGCTGTCCTAAATTAGAATTTACATATGGTAACTGTTTCTGTGTTCTACATAGTGTGGTAGTGTTGTAGTCTGTAGTTTTGTTTCTCTGTAAGAAAATAATTCACTAATTTTGTGGTGTACATATTCGTTTTTAATAACGTCATAGAAACCATTGGTCTTGCTAGTACGTACTTTTATGTCTCTCCTAGACTCTTTTGGCAGGAATTTATATATTGTTGTTTTCAATAAGTTGATTTAGGTTAATAATAAAAAATTCTTGTGAATATATTTGGTGATCAATCTGGTAAAAGAAAAAATTCAAATAATTTACAATATACATAAATAAAATATAGATCTATAATAAAAAGAAAAAACACCAAAATAAGTTCGACTATTTTTGCATCAAATCAAAGTATCATAACACTTTTTCTGTAGAATATTTATATTTGTTAATGTGTTCAGATGTTCCGAAGGTTGTCATTAATTTTGGTTGTATAGCAGCAAGTTCTTAACACATGGTCGATGTCACTAGAGATTAATTCAATCTAATCTCTGAACTGTCATTTTTGTACATAGACCTTATCATGACTTTGGGAACAAGTGTAACACATGTATTTTTGTACAGTTTCTATTACTGGTGCAGTTATTGTCTCAAACGTGGCAAATTAACAAGTTTAGATTTCCAATCGAAAACGCAGGTTTTTTAAATGGAGTGTAGCAAGATCAATTACACATGTTTGTAGAATTTACTATCTGAACTATGAAATAAGGGGCAGCATTTTGGGGCAGTGGGTTGTGTATGTTTTGTTATATTCATTGAACAATGAAGAATATACATTTCATACAGACACATTTTTGTCTTCTTCATTTGGATTTCTGTAAGGAATTCAGGATACCAAGATTTCAAAAATGAACAGCTTTCCAAAATGTTATCCAGGACCAACTACTAGCATAATAAAGTCTGTTTTGATACGCTTGGATTTACGTTGTTAAATTGCCATTTTGAATTTATAGGTATAAAAATACACAATATTTAAACATGTGAATATTTTATCACCTCATTTTCGTTTTATATATTACTTTGTTCAATAGGCACTGTCCAGGGCCAAAAGAAAAATTGCTTAATGTTTTGTTTTTCATAACATTATTCAATTCTTGCGGTTTAGTGTAGCAAACAAGAACGGGTTCTGGAAATGCCATGTGTAAATATTACAGGATTTTTACTCTTTGTTTGAACAGATTTTCGCGAAATAATGTTTTAATATACATTTGTTTTCTAGCATGAATCAAACCATAATGCATTTTAATCTTTTTAAACTTATTTTTATAAACAGTAATTAAGTGCATCATGTATTTTCATCAGTGTCTACTTTGTATTTTAGCACATGGAATAGAACAGATTTGGCAAAATTTTGATTTTTTTTCTTCATTTTTTTAAACCAGTTATTTTGTCAAATCTGTGTGTAAATATTGTACAATGTATAGTTTAAATGTTGTCATTAAACCATCTTTGTGTCACGTACTGTAATGAGTTAAGGAAAATTGTGTACCTAAAACGAAAATATTCCTCAATAAAAGATGGCTTTTTCATAGACACGCTTTGTTGTGTTTGTTGCCCGTCTTTCACAATTGGATAGAAAACAGGGTGGTGCTCTAAATGAGAAGGGATCGTGAGTTCGAACGCCCAGCCCGGCCGCATAACTTGTGTTGGGACTGGTCATGAAATTATTTATACTGCCATTGTCCCCCTACCCCTGATTCAAGTAGGGCAGTTGTCAGTTACTGGCATAGGTATGTGCACTTGGTACTGGTCAACCGCTTAGGTCGGCTAAGCTTGCCCAGGAAAATTGTGAGTAGGTAAACTCACAACCGTGATATGACTGAAATACTGTTTAAAACGGCGAAAAATCCAAACAAAAAGAGAAGGGGAAAACTTACTAAACCGATTAAGTGGCAACTTTTCAAGAGTATTGACATTAATTTTCACGTCCATTGCAGTTTTGTTAGCTGGGTCACTTGACGGAATATGATGCATGAATTTGTACTTTATTATACAAATATGGACTTTTTAGCTGTGCAATATCATGTGAACTCGCTGTCGCCTCGTTCATTATGGATTTTGCTGTGCACCATCACATGACATGGCACAGCTAAAAAGTCCCTACTTGTTTTATTATATGACAGCTGATGGCGTTTTAAGAATAAAGAAAAACACACATTTATTTGTTTCAATAATAATATCAGAACAAAAATATGTAATTCGAATACTTCGCTTATTTTAATTTTAACGGGATATCACTGTTTCGCTGCACGAGTATTACCGACTCGTACTTCGGGACAATACGTAATTGAACGAAACAAGCCTCGGCAAAATTCGCACTTTTATTGGGATTCCAAATAAGCTATTTTTAGTTACTGTGCAATATCATCTGATATTTGCACAGGAGAGGTAAAACTGTGCAACATCATGTATGATTTTCTTTCAAAGGTGTGTCGCTGATTCAATCAAATAACGTTTATTTATAAGTCATATTATAATTTGTATTAAATTTTAGGCATATTTCCTGAAATAAGATATGAAATAAAATAAATGACCACTTAGAAAATAGGTTTAGTGTTGTTTTTATTTCTAATATTTGCATCAGCTTTAACTTCATATTTCTAAGGGTTGTTAAACTTATTCTCGAACAGAGATTTTGAGACAATGGCACGTATTTTGTCATTGAATGGTATGAGGAAAGATCTAACAAATTTCAAAATACATTACAATTGCGCTGAGAGAAGCAGGTGTGTTACCAAAAAGGATCAGGTCCCAGAGTTCGCCCTTGATATTCCACCATGTTAGTGACATGTTCTTAATGTTCATGTCCCAATGGTCCAGAGGAATATCACTGGTACCAGATTTTACGTAGTGGAATGCATTATCTGAGTGGTTGTGTAACCTATTTAACATCGGCATGCATATGTACGCGCCCTAATGAGATACTGGCGCATTTTTGCTCTCTTCGGCAAGTTCGGTGTTTTGCCATTTCACGGGCAGAGATTGAGCTCATTTTAGATCGTGTCCATGTATAAATATGAATTCTATAACAATTTTCAATTACTGGCTAAAATCGAGACTTGTAAAATCGGGACAAACGTAGTTCACGTAATTTACTTTGTACGAAAAATAACTTTCAGTTCATATTCAACGCTCGTAGACAGGTAGGGTATAACAAAAAATATGTTTGTTTCTGGTTACCCGACCTACCCTAAAAAAAATGCCCTGACCCTAGAACATTTTATTGGGTTTGTCAGATATATTTTTGTTTTATTTACCTTTTTCAATAATTAAATGTGTTTTTGGATAAATACGTGTTTTGTTTTGACAGCATCCACTTATAAACAATGTAATAAGGATATAACTGATATGTTTTGAATATTTATTCTGTTTTAGAATCTTCAAATTTACCATTTAGCAAATAAATAAATAAATCCCGACCTACCTACCCTAATTTTGGGGGGCATGTAACCTGAAACAAACAATTTTTTTACGCCTAGAGTAAAATGGCGACCTCCACCTTTATTTGTTTTTGTATTTTATTTCTGTTATTGTATTGGATGAAATCTGTGTATGAGGACTGTTCGGGAAGTTCGTAATTAACTTTCATTTGAATATAAATGTTAAAACAAAACATACATCATTAGAAAGCTCAATCTTATGTACAGAATGGAATATATTAAACCACTATTCTAACATGATACTTGCTAATTTTTCTATAGACAAAGGACAATATTATCGTTGTTAAACTACCCAATAAACAATGCAAAAAGTAGTTCCGATTCTGAGCGGAGCATAGTAAAATTCGTTCCAAATTGTCAAATCATGCTAGAATCGAAATAATTCTCGCAGTATCGTTGTTCATCCGTCAATAAACAACTCTGTTTCGTTCTGATGCGTGGCTATTAAACAACTCGGGCTAACGCCCTCGTGGTTACATTCCTACGCATCAGAACTCCAAATAGTTTTTTATTGGCCGATAAACAACGATAAATCGAAAATTATTGTCTTAAGTATCCAACAAATACATTAACAAACATACACGTCACAACGGCAAAATTATTCAACCTATACTGAAAAGGATAAAGAAACGCATTGTGTTTTTTTTTTGTATCATAAAATTTACTAACATGGTAAGTCCACTTCATTCACGAAGTTTAAAGTGAAAAACAATCAATAAATAAATCACAAATGTGCTGAAATTAAATGTGCTCTTAAATCAATATAGACGTTCAAACAAGTCCACTGCCGACAAAATCTATGTTCAGTTCAATACCGGGTGTGACAACCCCTTGCAGCAATCCAGTTTAGCACAAGGAAATGGAGTTTCTTACCTTAGGGGTGTTATGGCACAACCATTAAATCGTTAGCCACGGAGAATACACTATCATATCGATCTTATATTCAAAAGTATAAAACAAAATTATTAATTGTTTCGTGCCCTCAAACACTCAAATCCAAAATATTATAATTAAATGCATTTCTTAATCGTTTCAGTATATTTGCCACAATATACTATATAAGTATACAGTTTTAAAAAGGTATAAAACATATACCAGTGTGTATTACTCAAAAAAAGGATACAAACGTATTACATGTTTGTTTTTTTTGTACTTATAAGCCATTATTATTAGAGGGGTACAGTATAACATTATAACAAATGCTCAAAATAAGAAATCGTACCTGTTCTGAATGTATTAAAACAAAGAGGAGCAACCCCATTTTCCCATTCATGGTAATCGAACTCGATTGTCTCCCTTGTTACAAAAACCCTCGCGAATTTGTATGCCGACAGTTGCATCAACTTACTGAGTTGTGCTCAATTGCTTGATGTAGTATAAAATTTGTGATGCAGATACAATACATACATAAGTTATTTGTTTAGTATAAGGAACTTCGTGCAGGGCCCATGGGGTCAATGGTAAGGTTACCGTTATTGCAAGAAATGGAGATATGCAATCGCTTCTTTACCCTTATAACTACGGGCGCTATTTTATGGAACATTATATACATGTAGTTACATGTTTGTAAAGGCATTGTTCCACGTGGTTCGAGTGGTCCAAGATCAAGATCAATGTTTCTAAGAACAGACAAAAATGGTTCACTTAATTACTGTAGACAGGATTAAGATATCAATTAAATTGCCAAGATTTAGCAGGTTTGGCATTAAGATTGTCCGGTTCGACACGTGAATAAAGGACACTATAACTTAACTCTGTATACCCGTGCTATAACACAAATAAAACTTCGTACACTTCTAGCAGCCTTACCTACAAACGTGTACCTTGTGATATACATGTACGTCACTTCTAGCAGCCTTACGTACAGACGTGTACCTTGTGGTATACGTTACTTCTAGCAGTCTTACGTAGAGACGTGTACCGTGTGATATATGTCACTTCTAGCAGTCTTACGTAGAGACGTGTACCTTGTGATAAACGTCACTTCTAGCAGTCTTACGTAGAGACGTGTACCTTGTGATATACGTCACTTCTAGCAGTCTTACGTATAGACGTGTACCTTGTGATAAACGTCGCTTCTAGCAGTCTTAAGTACAGCCGTGTACTTGGGATATACGTCACTTCTATCAGTCTTACTTACAGACGTGTACCTTGTGATAGACGTCACTTCTATCTGCCTTACCTACAGACGTGTACTTTGTGATGTAAGTTACTTCTAACTGCCTTACGTACAGACGTGTATATTGTGCTAGACGTCACTTCTAGTAGTCTTACGAACAGACGTGTACCTTGTGATATACGTCACCTCTAGTAGTCTTAAGTACAGACGCGTACGTTGTGATATTAGTCACTTTTAGCGGCCTTACGTACAGACGTGTACCTTGTGATATTAGTCACTTTTAGCGGCCTTACGTACAGACGTGTACCTTGTGATATTAGTCACTTTTAGCGGCCTTACGTACAGACGTGTACCTTGTGATATACGTCACTTCTAGCAGACTAACGTACACACGTGTACCTTGTGATATGCATCCATTCTAGTAGTCTTACATACAGACGTGTACCTTGTGATATACGTCACTTCTAGCAGCCTTACGTACAGAAGTGTACGTGTGATAGACGACACTTCTAGCAACCTTACGTACAGACGTAATGCACCTATAACACTATGAAAATATATATGCTTGAAATTAAAACTTTTAATACAGACTCTTGCCTCTGTTGTATGTGTATGTTGTGCTTCTAGCATCTGAGACTCGCGACGAAATGGAACCTTCGCTTGTTACGTCACCTCAACATGTATGTCATAGTTAACATTTTGTGGTTTATTGGAACAATCCTTTATGTCAGTCTGGGGGTAACATGAAATACAAACTGATGACAGTATCGATACAAGCTTATTTAACAAAGCCAACGGATCTAAACTTTTCCTTTAACTCCAAATGCCGATGAAGCGCTCGGATAATGGCTACCATCTGTTTTATCCATCAATCTAGACATTTCTTTCATCCAGGGAACTGAAGCGCGCGCCAGGTAAACAGAACTCGTCTGCTTATCGATGTACATTCGTACATGATCTACTGACTTCGGGAATTTCCGATAGCGGTGCAGTCTATATGCCGACGCAGCGGCGTCAATACGAAGAGTCACGGATAGTCAAGAACGATTTTCCGATATTGGTTTTCACAATATCGGGAAGATCCGTTACTTCTTGCAAATTAATATAATTTATGTGTACTGGAAAAGCCCACTTGTTTAGGAACCAACGTTCTCGAGTCACTTTCTTAGATTCTTGGTTGAAATCATTTCTTTCTGCTGCACGGCAAAAATTCAATACCAGCAGGCCTACACTCTCTCAAGGCATGCGATGATATTATGTTGATGAGGGTAGACGCACGCTAACTAGGATTTGCGAAAAAAAGAAGTTTGTGTAATTATAAAAGACTGTTGATCAGTGCCGACTGAACTGTTGATGGAATAACAAAGCGCATCAGTGCATCGCGAGTGCTTCTACACGCGCGAGTGTTCGAGGAAAAAGCTATTCCGGGGAGCAGACCGCCATCATGAAGTCGCCCGACGTGTGTATATAGAGCAATACGTTTCCGAGTGTGTTGTACATCGATTCTGTGAGGTATCCTGGTGGGATTACGCCAGAAAATTTAGTTGTGATAAAATGGGAACAGTTTCAAAGCTACTACCGTCGTTCGCAGGATATATCAGTGCTTGGCACAATTCTACTATGTAACTGTTGTTACATGTATACTAGTTGCTTTTTAAAGGGGTGTATGCATGTATGCATTTATTCGCGAAAGTGACAGTCTGTAGATAGCATATACTGCTTTTCCAGTGAATTGATACAGAGTGGGAAGTCGAGTGACATTCACAGTGTTAATAATTATGAATAATATTCTTTTTTATCTATATTTACCCTGTGTGTCAAAGTGAATAACATAACTTACTGTTGTCTCCGGTGATACTCTGCTGTACCCAGGCCCCCGTGCCAAAACACAACGTCACCGTGGCAACGAAACACTTACTTTTGTACTACTGCTGCAAGGATTTAAATATACAACTAGATGCTACTCTTACATATCATATTGCTGCCAGAACTAAAATATCTAACGACCAGGCAAGCTATGCAGAATCGTGTTGACAGAACCCCCACCCCGGATCTCCCAAAGTACGGACATACGCGCCCAGTTCTCAGTTAGACGGACAGTACCTTCTTCGGTGACGGTACACGAGCCTGACAACGGCGACCTGAGGGCTCGAACTCGCGACCAGCAGTCCTTCTATTCGAAGGATTTTATCAAGCCATTGAAAACTTTCTGTCAGTGTTTCCAGGGGAGATGTAAATGTGCAAGAAATTAGTAAATTATTTTCTTTAAATGAAGTAACCATTGAAAACGCGTATAATACGGTGTAATGTGTCAAGTCAAGTCAAATATGGTTAAAAAGTGAACTTACGTGTGTGTATCTATACTCAGTCTAACCCCAGGTGGTTACCTATTTCAGTGCTTTCAATTGGTATCATTATGAACCGGACCGAGTGAGTGCGAATATCGACCTTGTCATGTTTGCTGGTACACTCCGCTGCCGTAGGAATCGCTGTCATTAAACATATGAGAAACTCAACGCTGTGCTTGTATATAAGTGATGTGCTAGGTATCGATCGCCTCGCAGGCTTGTATTCAGGAGCCTTCTTGATCAATACCCGCGCCAAATCGTTTATCAATACGCAGAGACGTTTGGTGAGAATTTTTCATTCAAACCGGATGTAAACATAAGCGATCAGCGATTTCCAATATGGCCGCTGACTGGTGGTTGGTTTCCTAATGAAAAGATGATTTGTATCGATTTTTTCTTGTCGTTTTGTTAACAATGCGAGAAATATTGATGAAATATATTTCGCGAAATGAAATGCACGTAATGCGGCCTCCATTGCCAGTTACTGATCGGTAATTAGTTGTGTTTATGCCCATCACCGGTTTGTTAGGTGTAGGAAGAAACCACTGTCATGAACCTGTGTAGATGTGTTGCCATAGTTACTCTCACAAATACAAGCGTACGACTACCATTGCCGCGTTCGTTTCATGTTTAAGTATTTTAGGGATTAGTATCATAAGTGAACTTGTAGCTATAAATAGCGATTACGTCACTAGGGGTACCCAGCTTGAATTGCCGGCATGGAGTTAAAGGTACTTTTTGCGAAAATACGTCTTTTCCTGATGTTCTGTGAAATGGTGCTTCTGGGTCACGTGGAGAGTTTAGTGGGGCCCGAGTTACAATTCCCGCCAAAATTAAATTATAATTTACGACCGGAAAAGAGTAAAGAGGACGGAAACGTTAATTCGGAAGAAACTCATATGCAGAAGCTATCTATGAACTTTTCAATCAGCGTGGAATCTTTAGAGCAAAGTAAAATGCTAGAATTAATTGACACTATACGAACAAACGTGTCGGCAAGGACAGAGTTGTGTAAACAGTCTAAGACTCAGCAGTCAATATCATTGAGTGCTTTTAATTATAGATTTAAAGAATCGTCTTTCACACGATATAAACAACAGTCCGAGCGCGGCCGGTTTATTTCTCGCTATTTGACTACTCTGTACACACACAATCCTAATGTGCAATTTCCGTCTTTCACGGATGAACACGTTCCTGCCATAATTTCTATTCTCAGACTTATAGTAGACGAAGATCAACACATAGCCGGCGGTGGCATAGCATTCGCTACCAATTTCTTCCCTTATGTCACCAAAACCGGAAATGACACGGCTAAAAATGTAGAAGACTTCTCAGACTACTACCCAAACTTCACCAACCAGGATTTCTATTCAGTCCATTCTAAAAATAGATTAACCGCGAACGCTGGGAGTTCCCCGCTTACGGTTGACGGAATTTACTGGGGACAGCCCTATTATGACTGCTACAAACTCAAGCGCTGGATTGTTGGAGTCTCGTTTCCGTTCTACAACAACGCAACGAAATCTGAATTTAAGTAAGTATATACATGTACTTTCAGGGCACATTTGATTAAAAGAATAAATTAAAATTTGAGGCGTGCCTTGAGAAATCCGGGCTTAACTCATCTGCGTAAAGTGTCGTCCCGGATTAACCTGTGCAGTCCGTGCATGTTAATCCGGGACGACACGTTTCTCCTACAGTGGATTTGTGTTTAGAAGAGACTTCATTGACACAGAAAATACCATAAAAGCGGAAAGTGTCGTCGTGGAAAGAGCCTGTGCGGACTGCACAGGCTGATCCGGGACGACACTTAACGCACATTGCTTACCCACGACACGCCTCAATTTTATATATTATATACATGTTGAATTTCCTGCTATATTATCTTCATGTACTGAAAATGATCTGAATTAAAGTAAGCATTCTTTTAAAGAATACAGTAATTCCAGAATGTCGGAATTCCAGAATGTTTCAGCACTGAATTGGGTTTGATAATAGTTTGTACTCAAACCGTTACTAATAAGGTAATAATAACTCCGGGACCGGTATTAAGACGCTCCTTAGGTCAAATAAAAAATTAGTTCTTTTTCTGGTCTCCGGCCCAAATAAATAAGTGTAGGTAGGTAGGATTATTATATTTTTTTTATCATGGGGGATGGTGTGTGTTCTATATAGGTGTCTATACCTTCGATGCCAAAAAATTCCCTTAAAATCTTGTTTGTGAGCGAAAAGAAAAGTTTTTATCGGTGGAAAGAAAATTGAAGAAAATGTGACCAAAAATATGTAGGGTAGGCAGCAATAGTAAAGTGAAGGTAGGGAGACCAGAAGCATAATAAGTTTTGTAGATGTATTACAACGATGAAATTCCTTAACTCTATGGCTGTTTTATGTTTAGTACAATCTGCATCAAGAGTAGGGAAAGATCTAGAAAAAGCAGGTGCTGCACCCTGCTCCTTTTTTTACGCTCCTGTCCACTTCTTCCCCTTGGCCGGTCACCAAAGGGAAGTTAAATATCTTTTGAAATTATATAAAAAAAATTGCAAATGTTTAAATGATATAAATCATGGGTAAAGCAAAACATTAGAAAATCCCGAAGCACTGGTAAGACTCCCCCCTCTTTTTGAGTAGCAACCCACATGTACCTTTTCAAATACTATTTCTTTCCATAATGAGGCTTTATTCTGGTAAATAGAGAAAAGTTGCTTCTTATTTTACCCCAATTTCCATCTTAATTACTAAATTTTACATGTAAACTGTTATCTGAACATTTTACTCATTACGTTAGGATTTTCCTGATTACAGTAGCTTTGTGAATACCAACCCGGCATTATTTCTTCCTTATTTCACGATCGCAAAATTAGCGCGCATCTGCTCATATTGTATGAGACAAATCTTTGTGCATGCATTCATTGTTATAATACCTATGTTTTTTTAAACACACACACACGCACGCACGAACGCACGCACGCACGCACGCACGCACGCACACACACACACACACACACACACACACACACACACACACACACACACACACACACACACATATATGAATTGTACACGTTACTATATGTATTTCAAAAAACATACACTGGCGTAAGGTATGAGCAGACGTATGTTGATGCTGTAAAACTAAAACTTACAAAATATCAATGTAGGGATTATTTTAGTCCAGAACCATATGTGATGTTATGTACATTTCTACATGTATTTTCGCAAAACATTTTGAGAAAGTTGTGTACAGTTCCGCATACAATAATTTTTGTAGCTCATCTACCGAACGATCGGACCGAACGATCGGACCGGTCCCGGTTTTCACAGGTCTTACGAATTTGTAATTGCCAGTATTGTGCAGATTAAAATTATATCGTGTAGTGGGGCCATTCTACAGAACGTGTTCATTTCAAAGATGGTTCAAACCAAATTCCAACTATCTCACATTGTTACAGATTTCACTCTATTGGATAAAATAAGAATAAAATCTTACGAAGATTGCTTCAAGATTTGAATTTCTCGGAGGTTTATGTATATGAACACACATAGATAGCTATTTTAGCTCATGATTTGACAGTCAAATTTAATAAAAGTAATATGTACTTACAATTGGAATTTAATCTCATGTATTAGTACCCTACTAAAACCGGACAAAATACGTTACGCGTGCATTGAATATTTCAGCTCGTTGTGTAACATTCATAGCTGACGGAAGTGGGCCAGTTGAGCACATATGTTTTACTAAAAAACAAACAACAACAACGAAACAACAAACACCATATATATCACTAAATTCTTCCATAAGGATCATACAATTGTGAATGCATTGTATGTGTTTTAAGCTCAGGGGTTTACACGAACATCGATGAGAGAGTTTGGGGCGTACGTTGCTATCGTAACTGATGTATTAACACTAAAATTGCATAAACACGTTATGCAATTTGGCATTTTGCTAGTTTTTTGGTCGCATGTTAACAATAACTTTGTGATGAAAGTATTGAATACTTTGCAGTTGTAGTTAATGTATTTACACTAAGATCTAACAATCTGTTATGTGTGTTAAATGCGATGTCGTTCGTGTATTGACACTAAAAAGTCTTCTGCAAAGACGACGTATTTCTTCCCTTTTTCCAAAGTCTGTCCAAAAAGGTTTTCTGCAAATCCAAGCATTTCTATTCTTGATCAAAGTGTTCGTAAATCCAAAATCTCAGTGCTTTCGTAGTAACAATGCAATATAAGCTCGTGTACGCACACTAACTTCTGATAAAAGCCACTGGCATCTGTGAATACTTTGCAATCAAATCTCCCGTATTAACGAAATAAAAACGAATGAAATCGCTGGACCACCGTTCGCACGTACATTTCCCCTTTCGAGGGTTGAAAACCAGTACGTGCCAACCGCCATTGAAATCATATGGAACAGTATTAGTTAAAAAATTACATTATGCTTTCTGACGTTTTTCATTTATTAAATTCTTGCTCCGCCTCTTGACATTCTTGCTCTTCTTTCTTTTCTTCCAACTGTTCATATTCTTCCATTTCTTCATTGTCTTCCAAATGCTCCTTTTCGCGACATTCTTCCACGTCTTCCTTCTCTTCCATATGTACCTATTCCTAACGTTCTTGCTATTCTTCCTTCTGACGTTTTATTGCTACATTGTACACTATGACATGTGTATAACTTAAAAACAGCTTTAAACAGTCGTTAAATACAACAAATCAAAAATGTACAAAGCAGAGACAGCACATGTAAGTTAGACGAATACAGAACGTCATAATGACCAATGTAATAATGAGCAATCATATTATTACATCAGGTGGCGCTTCTCTCTCATCGTCGGCTGTTTCCGTAGACGTACTCGGACACAAATGCGAAACTAACAAATTCTACCAACCCCGGTATAATCGATTAAACGTTTAGTGTTGTGTGACCTGTCCTATACTGGTTACGCATGCGCAAATAAATTCCTTCTTTGTTACATATAAAATATTCAAAATTTGATCTCACTTTTCACCATGACCAAGCTACTTTCCAATATGTCACCACACATTGTTGGAAAGATGAGGACATAACCTTTTGAAAAAACAGCATGTCAAAAAATTCTATGCGTTGTAACTCAAAATATTTACCTTAGAAAAAACACACCGGTTTTGACGGGCATGGAGGCTGCCATTTTGCGCATATATACATGGGCCAAAAGTTATGAAGCTGGGAACCACTAGACAAACAAGTAGTGCACAAAACAGCCTTTTTTTCTTATTGCTTACATATATACCTTTAAAATGATACCAAAACATATCATTTAATCTGTATTTTACAAATTATATGCATCCTGCACTCAGCCACATGTGCTTATTATCTAACTGACAGCATGTAACCCTGAGGATGTGACTTCCGTTTTGGGGTAATTAGACCTACTTGATTAGGCGCCAAGGTCATAAAGCATATTATTACATCAGGTGGCGCTTCTCTCTCATCGTCGGCAGTTTCCGTATACGTACTCGGACACAAATGCGAAACTAACAAATTCTACCAACCCCGGTGTAATCGATTAAACGTTTAGCGTTGTGTGACCTGCCCTATACTTGATTAGGTGCCAAGGTCGTACAGCATTATTAAAGGGGGTGTATCAACGGCTAATATAGTGTAATATTTTCTTTCCTTTCTTATATTTATGTATAATTGTTAATTCACACATGGGCCTCGTTGAACAAACAGTAAACTATGAACAAACAGTAAACTATGTTTTATAACCATAAAACAGTTGTCACCGTGACACTTTTCGCGGGCGTGAGAAAATCTGAAATAGTAGCCTCAGGGTACCAAATCTCGAACGGTACCAATTCTCGAACGATTTTTATTATTAATCTAACTTATTCACATGTTAATCATTGAAACTAAAATATGCTGTCGTTTTAAGTAAGTCTAATATACACATGTTGTATTGGCAAACTTCCAACTTCACAGCCCCTTTTTCGGTAGCACATCTGCAGACGAAGTTTTATTCAACTACACAAAGTTTAAGTATGTGACCGGGAAATGTCGTGTTTCCTTTAGTAAAATCATTCTTTGTGACAAAAGTAGTATTGGTTTTAAGATTAAACACTTGGAACAAAGCTGTCATTCAACTTTAGGCCTTTTACTTTGTTTACAACTGTCAAAATGACGTATTTATCACAATAATGCTGTTAAAGCGCTCTACTAACTTAGGTTACACACAACTAAGTTATTTTTATTTCATTTTGGTTACATACAATTACCGGTATTTGTATTGGTCATTGAATAGTGAAAGCATTTCCTAGACGAGCACAATATGTTTGAGTCTCTTTCACTCATTTTTGATCTACTGTACACATGGTATAAGTTAGAAAAAAACTCTCAATATGTGATCAGTATGATGTAAAGTAGAGTGATATAAATGTTATATGAAATGTTCTGCATTATCTGTTGTTTATGTAAAAAAAAAAATCATCAATAGTAATACTGCACTTCATTTACGATGTAAATGAATTGATTTTACCTGTTACATGTGTGTTGGAACTTTTTGTTGACCCGAATGAATGAACGTTCGACAATTGGTTCCAAACCGGTTCCGAAATGTAAACATAGGTGACTTGATTTGACAAACGGTAAGGTGGTGTTATCAGCTGATATTTTCGCGAATTTTTGTAGTTTTAGAAAAAGTAATGTTTTGTCTGATATGCTAATGTAAATATTTTCCAAGAACTTAAAACAATTTTATATATTTAACCAAACTTACAAAAAATCGTTCGAGAATTGGTACCCGGAGGCTAGTAAAATCAATGCAGTCTAGCGTAGGAATGTTTCCATTGAAGTTCGCATGTTTGTAGGTGTGAGTTCGAATCATGCTGAAAACATGAATCGAAAATATGTTTGGCGTTGTATTGCGTTTTTAAACGATTTTAGTGGATATATTATGCACCTAATGATTTCAGGTCCCGGGGTAATAGACTTTGGTCGGAATTTAGATCCCGGTAATATAGGACCCTGAGCCATTAGATAAACTTAAAAAAATAGCATCTCCCACTGAGGGGATTTAGACAAATATACTTGGCTCTAGGGTGGGGAATTAGACCCCAAAATCAAAATTTGTCAAATTCCCCTGGGTCAGCCAGCCGCCTCGCCCCCTAAATGGGGGGGGGGGGGGATATTGATAAGTGCATTATTGCTACTAGAAAAATATATTCGTGAAAAAAATGGTGATATATGTTGTTTTAATGCATGTCTTTGTTTATGTGAAATATCGTTGATATGCCCCTTGAATGCTGGGATTGATTATATTCCATTGTGTCTTCATTTTTGAGGTTTTTTGTTTGCCTCGGTATATTCATTAAGCGTAGTTTCGCACAAATACCATGCAGTGCTAATTTTTCATTTTTTTAAAAAACATTTACCCATTTTAATAAATATTGAGGATTAAAACATTTAATAAAAAACACGAAAATTATGTATTGTAATGACTTTTATAAAGTGTTGTTGAATCGCTAAAACTCGTAAATGACGTTCATCAACGCGAATTTCCGTAAATAAGTAAAATTGAGTTCTTCCCCTTGAACAAGAATTTACGAAATGCATTTTTACGAAAATATATTTGTCGATGTTTGTGTACGTTCATTTAATTATACGCTTGCCACAATACATTGCAGACAAGGTCAAATGCAAACAATGACATGAAATGTAGAATTTAGCGACGCACGTGTAATCTAAAACGCCAATTGGAAGAGAAGTAAGAATAGCAAGAATCTCAGGAATAGGAACATTTGGAAGAACAGTAAGAAGTGGACGTATGTCAAGAATGGAAACATTTGGAACAGAATGAAGACAGAGAAGAATAGGAACATTTGGAAGAACAGTAAGAAGTGGACGTATGTCAAGAATGGAAACATTTGGAACAGAATGAAGACAGAGAAGAATAGGAACATTTGGAAGAACAGTAAGAAGTGGACGTATGTCAAGAATGGAAACATTTGGAACAGAATGAAGACAGAGAAGAATAGGAACATTTGGAAGAACAGTAAGAAGTGGACGTATGTCAAGAATGGAAACATTTGGAACAGAATGAAGACAGAGAAGAATAGGAACATTTGGAAGAACAGTAAGAAGTGGACGTATGTCAAGAATGGAAACATTTGGAACAGAATGAAGACAGAGAAGAATAGGAACATTTGGAAGAACAGTAAGAAGTGGACGTATGTCAAGAATGGAAACATTTGGAACAGAATGAAGACAGAGAAGAATGGAAACATTTGGAACAGAATGAAGACAGAGAAGAATAGGAACATTTGGAACAGAATGAAGACAGAGAAGACTAGGAACATTTGGAAGGAAAGGAAGAATGTAAAGATCAGGATATTTGGAAGAGAAGGAAGAATAGGAAAATATGATTATTTGGAAGTGAAACAAGAATAGCAAGATGAAGAGAAGGAAGAAGAGAAAGAATTACAAGAGGCGCGCAAGAATTGAATGAATGAAAAACGTCAGAATGCAGAATGTAATTTTTAAACTAATACTGTTCTATAAAATCAACTGTAGTTAGTACCTTCCGGTTTTCAATCCTCGCTTTGATGTCTTCCAATTAACCAGTGCAGTTATTGTACCACCGACGACTGGTTCACAGATTATTATGCTCCCGGCATATTGATGCGGGAAGCACAAAGTGATTGTCATGTCCGTCCAAGGTTAAGTAATAAGCAGTTGCTTATGACCATTCTCAATCCACCCATATCACCTCACTTTGACCTTGACCTAATTTGAACATAGAATAATAGAATAATTCAAATGGCCTATTTCTTGGTTAAATAGAGTTTACCGTTTCGTCTATCACCAACACCGCTTACTACAACGCTTGGATTATTACACAGTTGTTGCTTGTGACCATTACAAATCTACCCATATCACCCAACCTCACGTTGACCTCATATCACCCAACCTCACGTTGACCTTGACCTAATTTGAACTTAGAATACTCAGTAATTCAAATGGGCTATTTCTTCGTGCACCAACAACGCTTACTACAATACCTGTATACTTATGCAGTTGTTGCTTATGACCTTTCCAATCCACTCATATCACCAAACCTTTATATACACTATTCTTTTATTTTTGGAATATTGTTAGAAAATTGTCAATACGTCAGTTTGTAAACAGGTCCCTTTAGGAATATTGTCAATAATTCAGTAGTCAATAATTAAGACTCGTGTCTGCAGGCATATATGCACCAGCAAATATATCATGTATATGCGATTTGAGATGCATACTACTTTGAGGAGACGACAAAAAGAATATACTGAGAGTTGTGTAAAGGAACAAAAAACAGTTCAAGCTGGGTACAAAGAAGAAATTTGAAACAACAATAGTCACAGATGGTGATGCAGATCCTTTGCAAAATGTGATGAGGATTGCTGGTAATGTATGAGTTCGCTTTGTATGTAATACATTTGAGGCGCGTCGTGCGAAAACCGGGTTTAATGCATGCGCGTAAAGTGTCGTCCGGATTAGCCTGTGGAGTCCGCACAGGCTAATCCAGGACGGCACTTTTCGCTTTTATGGTATTTTCTGTTTCAATGATGTGTCGTTTAAACATAAATCCACTGTAGGCGGAAAGTGCCGTCCCGGATTAGCCTGTGCGGATTGCACTGGCTAATCTGGGACGACTTTTACGCACATGCATTACGCCCGGTTTTACGACGACGCGCCTCGTATTAAATTATGTAGAAAAGGCGTTATATACGTAAGTGGATCAGTTCCTTTGTATTGTATGGAGTGAGGTCGTTATGGGAACTTTGAAAAATCAAAACGCTGATAGCGTTGAAAGACTGTTGGCGAGAAAAGCAAAGAAACCAAAATCAAGGGAAGTTGCAAATATTTTCTTAAAGGAAAGGAAACATTTGTTTGAATGAAATTAAATTTCTGCAATGCCAGTTTGACATGCTAATGCCTTCGTGGTTTAATTCCTACGCATCAGAACTCCAAATCGTTGTTTATTGGCCGATAAACAACGATAAATCGAAAATTATTTATTAAATAAAAATTTCAAGAAAGAATATCCACGCTTCCCAGATATGAACTTTTTGTCGACAGTCTAACGCAATATCCACTAGACCACAGAGGACGATGTTAACATTACCTGTATTTTCACACGTAAACGTGTTATGTATATTACCGGAAGCGTAAAAAAAACGTTGCATGGATTAAAACCTGCACAAAGATATATTGAATGTGTATATAAACGGCCAAATATTTTCTGTATTCAACTAGGTCTGCATTGTTCAATGCAGATATTTCTTACTCTTTTCGTTGGACAGGGTTGCACGGGCTCACAGAGCCCACCATCATCGGGTACTGGTCGTGGTAGCCCGATGGTTCTATTAGCTTCTACTTGTTTATCTATACATTCATTCTAACACTGTCCTACATCCGTAACTATGTCCTAACACAATACGTCTAATCTTCATCTAATCTAACTAAACTTTTCGTACTAATGTTTAATTATCTTAATTCTTGTTCGTTCTCTCTTTTATTTTTTTCCTAGCTTTTACGAATTGTGTTTTTTGTTTTCTGGAACTAACACTTATTTCTCATTTAGTTTCACTAGATATGCCTTCTCACCACATCTTCGTTTCCCATCTTGCTCACCATTCTCTGTCACTTACTTTTCCTGGTTTACCTTTCTCTAACTGTCGCTACTTTCTCGCTCACTCTTTTTCCTATTTTTTTCACGAACCTTTGTATCTCACTTTTCATTCGTACTCTTTTCTTTCACTCTCTTCTTTCTCATCCTCTCTTCTTCCTCCTTCTCTAGCACTCATCATCTCGATTGGCGTATCTTCTTCCTCGTCTCTCACACTTCCTTCACACTCTTCCTTTCTGTCTCTCACTCTTCTCTTTCTCTTCTCATTCTTCTTTCTCTTGTTTTACTCCCGTCTTTCTCGACTTTTTTTTCTTACGCTCCAACAAGTGTGCAAATGTTCGTAAACGATACGACATGACGCTAATTATCACGAAATGTACTTACGTTACTACATTAATTTTCAAAAGACGCCATACTACGAAAATCGCGATACTACGAATAAATCAGTGTCTCCCGTGATTTTTCGTAGTATCGCGTTTCGACTGTAGGTTTGTATGCAAAGTACTTAATGCAAACGCAATAATATGTATACCAGTCAACGTGTAACGAGCCAAAAGAGCATATGGAGCGTATAAAGTTGGTGCTTCGTAACCTGCAAGGTAAAAAGTAGGTCATGCCAGTTTCCCACTATCACGATTCGCGTCACGATTGAAATCGTGGTCTTAATCGTGGACCAATCGTGGCGATCCTATCAGATCTTATCAGATCTTGAGGTCCGTCGTGGCAATCGTGTTAATCGTAGAAATTTTTTGAACTGTTCAGAAATTCCCTACGATTAAACGATCAATTGCGATCAACTGTCCATCGGGATCATCGAATCAGATCTTATTGCGTCGTAACAAAGCGCGACAAATCGTATCTAATCGTGGTGATCGGGATCGCTCGTAGACAAGAAAAAACACGTTATGTTAAGATGTGTTGCGATCTCGCGAAACAATGAAGTGAATAGTCAGTCGAGCTGTATTTATATCATTCGGGTCCAGTCGTAGCTCAAATCGTGATCTCCATCGATCATGATCGTGAAAGACATCGCGACCACAATCGTATCCTATCGTAACGGAGCGCATTAATTCGTGATATGCGTATCGGAACTTATATGTACGTACTAGGACGTCCTAATTCGTGGAACCTGATCGTGTCAGATCGAGACCCAATCGTAGACTCGTCGAAAAAACCCAACATAACGTATGTACTACTATCAGAACTGGAGATCAGACCGTGAAAGATCGTGACACCTGGAAACGACAATTCGTGAGCCGATCGCAACAGAACGCAACACATCGTATCAAATCGTATGGACTCGCATCGCTTCGTATCCAAGCCTGAAATATCAGAGGAATACCACGATCATGCAACGAGTAGCCAATTGTGGTGTTCGTGACGGATCGCACGATAGTGGGAACCTAGCAACACGCAATTAAATATCACGAATTCGCCCTACTTAAGACCGTTGGCTTCCGCAAACAGTTTAAAAACAACCACAGATTATAGATTTATCTCGAAACACGTTATTTGCAGACATTGTGTACGTATTACAATCATAGTTTTATGATATTGTTTTTATTTTAAACGTGTGTCATGCAGTGACATTCAAATCTGACTTGTAACCGCCGTGTACGTTGGCCAGTATCAGATACACACATTTGCATTTATGAATGCTACTTATCAAGACTTCTTAGTCGCGATAAAACTAATAAAATGCTTAAATGTTATCACTGGATTTTCTGAAATAAATAAATAAATGCATTATTTGATTATTATGACACAGAAGTTGCAAGTGTATGAATGTTTATATTTTTTTCCATGCACGTGTTTTAAAGCTTAGATTTTCAAACGCCAAATCCAATTTTAACTTCTTTTCATCATTGTAAATATAGTTCCAGGTATTTGTTTAGTCATATTTACGCCATTTGCATGCTAAGAAAACGACGGAAGCGACCGAAGTACGTATGTGGGCCAAGAGTTGTTGCTAGAGGACAGCAACCAGTAAATTAAATCTCCAAACGATCGCATATTGAAGTAGCGAAATCTTCTGGTGTCGTTCACCTCGTTCCTTTATTTCAGATGTAGCGGTTCCTTTACTTCAGATGTAGCGAGTCTGGTGTCTTCAGAAAGATAGTTCCCCATACTTATAAACTTTAAAATGAAAAAAATAGAAACTTTATGTTATTAATAAGAAAATGTATCTTACTTGAATGTAGTCACCCGCAATACGTGTTTACACATAATTCAATCTCAATTACGATAAAAGCACGTGCTGTCGATAAATAAACAACTGAAATTTCAAATTCCAATCAAGTCAGGGTCATGATACACGAAAGTGCCCGAGAAACGCATCGTTTTCAGGAAATAACCAATTAAATAATTGTTCGTTTGCGAAATGTCTCATTTAAAGATTTGGTGTCCTAGTTTCCCGTAAATGGCATGTAGTTCCCATGCATGTTTTTTTGCATGGACAAATCCTGTTATTGTGGTCAGTAAAGTATTTCAATTTCGAGATCGTCTAAAACATCTATACTATGTGTGGTACCAAGATTAAATAAAGACGTTAATTAATTTGGTTCAACAAATTGAGAAAACATAGGTAATTATGAACAAAGACATGGGTTTACTGTGCAAATTGACTTCTTTGTGGTCAGAAACTGAACAATTGATTTTGTGTTCGTAAATTGTTGACTGTATTATATATTTCAAACTTCAAATACAGTACAACATGTTTCATAGACGGCCGTCATAATGACTTGTCCAGTTTATGACAAATGGTATTTCTGTTAGAAGTACAATTATTTATGAAGTGAATGGAACTTGTGTAAGTTACCACTGTGTTTTTATGGATAGACTGATATTTGTCTTTACAAGAAAACCCCCAACTATTTATTGGTACCGAACCTAGAGTTGGTACTTGGCAGGTGCAACACGTGACTTACAGTATACCGTTACGTTTCATTTAGGTGTACATTATATTACTCCGGAATGCATTCCTTGCCGTAAATTGTTTGGTGCCAAGAGCAATTAATGTCTGATTAAGAAATACTAATTAACGTTAACTGTCCAGAACGAATGTCAGAGAATGCTATCTGATGATGTCCTTCGTGTACGTCGATTACAGATATTTTATATATGCGCGGCAACCAAATACTTATTCGCTTAAGCATGTCATATTATCGATATCGAGTCCCCGAAAGTGATCAGGGGGTGGGGGCAAGGGAAGTAACATAGTTTTTGAAAAACCTGTACCAAAAAGTGAATCTATTTACATCGCTTATTAAAGTGTTTTATTTTTTATGAAATGGCAAACTTTTTGACTGTTTCGTTAAGATAACATCACACTATAACAGCTTAATGGGACTTTAACCTAATTCCGACCCCCACTAATTTTTTTCGCCGACCCTAAAAGTGTTTTGGCCTATCGATCATTATACTTTTTCTGACTTTCGGTAAAAGAGTTTTCTCTAAAATGCGGCCTATCGGTAATTAGCTGTTAGCAAGCTAGCTCAGTTGGTAGAGCGCTACACTACAAATCCGAGGATCGCGGGTTCGATTCCCAGCCCGGCCACATAACTTGTGTCGGGATTGGTCATGAAATTATTTCTACGGCCATTCTCCCCCTACCTCTGATTCAAGTAGGGCAGTTGTCAGTTACTGGCATAAGTATGTGCACTTAATACTGGTAAACCAGCTTACCCAGGAAAAGTGTGAGTAGGTTAACTGACCGCCGTTATATGACTGAAATACTGTTGAACACGGCGAAAATTCCAAACAAACAAACAAAACAACCGGCAAACATTTCGAATTAGTCTGCATGAGACAGACGCTCTTGGTAATGACATACCGTAAGGTACAGTTTATTTGATTGGAGGCGTTTACAACATTTTACATTCAGTCCAATATTCCAAAACTGTGTGGCGAATACGCCGCGAAGAAAAAAAGTGTGAGAGTTTTTACCCGCTCCCCCTAGAATATTTTGGAGACGTAAGCGGATACCAACAATTTTTTTGCCTAAGCGTGTTATTTGCAATTCCTGCATCAGAAACACACAATACACGTACTTTTGAACTTAAAATATCATGTAAGCACCGGTGCTGTGTTATTATAAACATGTGTTACATTTGTCATTGTTATACTAAACCACTTTTCAAACCCAGTACGTGAAAACTCTGAATGTGTATACATTATACTCTCGTTGCCTAAATAGCATTGCAGTGGGTTTTAATACATTTACCGGTGCTCCGAATTCAGCATATCACGTGATCCATTGATGTGGAGGCAGGCAATTTAATGAGTTTAATTATTCATTTAATTCTCGGAATAGTACAAATTCTTCGGGGATATTGAGAAAAACGGCGAATTGAATACCGCGCGACGCGCGAAATGTGCACCCCGCGAATTTTAAGGGGTTTTACAGAATTTGTACATGATGATGATCGCGGCAAATCGGTTAACTTTCTTTTCCGGATTTCACTGTGAAGTATCCAGCTACGCCCCCGAAGGTTGTTACACTATACGTCTATTACGTAACATTACAGGTGATCAGCAATGGAGGATTCGCTCTGTATTTACTAAACAAACAGCAGTAATCTGTGCCAAATCTGATAAGATTATAATTCTGTAGCCAAGAGTCTTGTCCTCTAGCAATTCGCGCATCTCCGGTAGCAACAATACTGAAATTAATTCTCTGCGATTGCATGTTGAAATATTGTAGGGCTTGGAAGACTGAGCAAACTCCGTTATACTAAAGTACGCTTTAATATGTTAATAAAGTCATAAATAGATCTGTCAATCAGTCAATACGTCCGTCGGTATGAGTTGATGTTGGTTTTTACATACTGTGTACCGCTTACTGCTGCATGCATGTTCAAGTTCGATGGTCATATATGTTCGAGTGCTTGCTTTTCGATCAGTCCGTCCGTCCGTCAGTCAGTCAGTCGGTCAGTCGTCGGTCAGTCAGTCAGTCAGTCAGTCAATCAATCACTCATAAATATTATATTTGTTTTCCGTAAATTCTCAAACTATTTTGATCTTTATGTTAATTATATGCCTACAAACATGCATATTATACAACACATTGATAGTTTCGGTAAAAAAGCAACCAACAAAAACGCTTGGGAAAAAATGAAAACCACGAGCGGGTATCGAATTCGCAACGCAGGAGCATACATAATAAAATAATTATAATGCTAATTGAAAACGCAGTAACCATCGACGCGATTCTTCATTGTAAGAATATAAGTGAAAAATATGGTCACAAAAGTACTCAAAACTGACGTCAAATTGTAAACAAACATGACAAAGATATTTAATAAATATTCTTTTTCTCACAATGCGTAAATCCTGTAGCCATTATATGCATACATATTTTTACCATTATACTATGCCAATTTTAATAATACTGATTATATATTTTTTTTATTGTTATTTCCCCTTAAGGTCCGTCAAATAGAATGGGAAAGATCTATGATAAAAAAGGTACAGAAAGCTTCCAAAAAAGATAAAGGGGAATACCAGTTCAAATCTTTGACATTTTTCTAATAATTTGGTAGATTCATGTTTTTAGCTGACCTGATCACAAAGTGCTCGGTGAGCTATTGGTATAGGGTGACTGTCCTGCGTCGTCCGGCGTCCGTAATGCGTCAACAATTGAGCGCGCGGTCGTTATAGAGACTTCAATTTTCATTCAATCTTAACCAAACTTGCACAGTTTGTGTATAACCATAAATCTCGTCGAAGTTCGATAATGGGCTAGATCGCCAATGATCACCACAGTTATTACCACTTTTTTCATAAGAAAACTGCAAAATGGACTTTGTGTGCAACATACAGACTTCATTTTTCATCTGATCTTCAGCAAACTTCCACAGCTTGTGTATGAGATAACCAACACCAGAGTTATTGCACCTTGTTTGTGAGAAAAAATGCAGAAAATAGACAATGTGGAGGATAGAGACTTCATTTTTTGTCTCATCCTGACCAAACTTGCACTTTTTGTGTATGACTATCTGGCCTCAGTTGAAGTCTAATATGGGCTAGATCGGACTACAAAGAACCGAGTTATTGCCCCATGTTTGTGAAAAATCCCTTATTCGTCAACAATTGACTTTCAGGCTCCATAAAGACTTCACTTTTCATTCAGTCTTGACCGAACAGTTTGTGTATGGCCATAAGATCTCATATGGGTGCAAAGATGAGCCAGACAGAACCAGGAACACTACAGTTATTTCTCCTTTTTGTGAGAAAATTGACTTTGTGCAACATAGAAACTTCAATTGCATCTAATATTGATCGGACTTTCAAAGGTTGTGTATCTAATAAACCAAATAATTGCCCATATTGGGGTACAAACAAGAGAGTTATTGACCTTTATTGTGAAAAAAAAATACAAAAAATTGACTTCAATTTTCATTAGAGACACGGCAACCAATGGTATTTCCGAAACCTGTTAATTGGTTTTGGTATTTGAGCTTTTAACCGGTAAGCTAAATATCATTTATAAGACCTCAATACGCAATTAAAATGCAAACACATAGAGTAAGATGGTCTGTTTGATTTACTAGTCCCAATCGATGATATACGAAATGCTTACAGGTGTCTTTATTGCTGTCACTTACGCCTGTTTTAATAAATGTTCTGTAAAATTTAAGAACAAAACACCGTACATTAAATTCAGCTGGATGTTTGAATCTCGTGTGATTGCAGAGATTGGATGAACCTCGGTGTAATGTAAGTGTGATTGGGCATGGTAAACATATCACCGATTGCTTGTTGTTGGTCTTGGTACAAAAGTTTCGACCGTAAATGCATCTGCATTGCACATGTCGATCGCCATGTGACTAACAGAAGTAGGTTGGAGGGGCTTCTGTATAGCGCCTGTCGATTGCCAGGTTAACTACAGAAGTAGGCCGCACAGGCATCTTTATTGCACCTGTCGATTGTCAGGTCAACAACAATAAGATATTACTCTGATGTGGGCGATGTTGGCGATGACATTCATCTGATATCAGAGCAGGTCTCTGCCATTGCCAGTACTCAGGTGAGTGCTTTAGGCCATAATGACCCTCTTGTTTATAAGTTCCCAGGTGAGTGCTTTGGGCCATCATGACCCTCTTGTTTCTAAGTTAAATTCTTCTACTAAATGGAGGGTTTTAAACATTGTATTATCATTGGTAACGGAATATTTTGCAAAACTGCATGTATATTAAATTCTAGACTCTCAACATTCTTCGGTTGACCACCCCAGAAGGGGCAGCAAGCAAACCAAAAAGAGCAGGGTCACTGTCCTGTTGTTTGGCTATGGATCTACTCCCTACGTGGACAAAGTTTCTTTAGAGTTCAGTTTGTTAAATGTTTCACATAAGCCCGGTTGCCTGGTTAGTGCACGTGCGTATATGCCCTTATGTCCAAATAATGTGAAACCAATATATGTAAAGCACTTTAGGATTATATTTTTCACAAATCATATTTTTCACACACCTGTGAAGAATAGATTCTCATTTGTCACATTTTTAAGTTCGAAGAATATTATTGTCCAAAAACGGGGTATGTGTGAGGATCATAGAAGAATATAATATCAAAAACTCGATGCGATCACAAACTTTACAGAAATTGTAAAGACTAAATATGTGATGTGTGAAGAATAAGATCTCTATGTTCACACCTGTGAAGAATGAGATCATATTGTTCACAGATGTGAAAAATATAATTTGTGAAAAATATGGTCGTACAAAGCACGAAACATTACTGACAAAGCACGAACAATTACTGTGAAATGTTACCTTTAGGTGATTTCGATAGTGTGTATAAAGTGTTCCATGCGTAAAAAGGCATTTGAGTAATCGACCGATAGGATAATAGAATGATCGAATATCCATTGCCATCCGTAGACTACTGACAGACATCCTCTTGTAACACACACGCCAAAAGAACGTTTTCTGTAAACTGTGAAACAAGTGTAACAGAACGTATGCGAACATGTACACATAAACTGGTGTTAATATAAAGGGAATATTATACGGTGAGAAAAATACATATACTGTTTACTAATTAAGTGGCAAATAAATTTATAAAATCTATATTTTGAAATTAAAATCATGTGATTTTCCCCAGTATTTGTAAAGAAAATGGGTTCAAAATTGTGTATGCAAGCATGAATTAGTTGTATATTTAACAGGAGTTATTTTTATGTGACGTTTTAGCTCACATGAGCACAACGTATAGATCACCTCACCTGCGTCGTCCGTCTGTCGTTTACAGTTTTGACCCTTTAGAAGAAACTTGTATGAACATAGTACTAACGACAGTATGTCTGTACACAGTGGACAAAACTATGGCTTCAGTACAAATGTCAATCTTGTCTGTACACAATGAACTAAATTTGGGATAAGCACAAATGACAATCTTGTCTGTACACAAAGAACTAAAGGTAGCAGAAGTATAAATGAGAAACTTGTGTATAGAAAGTAAACTAAATGTATCATAAGTACAAATGAAAATATCGTATGTACACAAACTCAATTCATCATTACTACAAATGACAAACTTGTCTGTACACAATGAGCTAAATGTTGCATAAGTACGAAATACAAACCTTTATGTAGACAATGAACCAAATGCATTATAAATAAATTGACAATCGTGTATGTACACATATATGTAGCATATGTACAAATGACAATCATCTTTGTACACAATGAACTGAATGTAGCATTTGGAACAAATGACAATCATCTTTGTACACAATGAACTGAATGTAGCATTTGGAACAAATGACAATCGTGTATCTAGACAATGGCCTAAATGTAACATCAATACAAATAACTAACTTGTAAGTAGACAATGAACTAAGTGCAGCATTAATACAAATGGCAATTTTGTCTGTACACAATGAACTAAGTGCAGCATTAATACAAATGGCAATTTTGTCTGTACACAATGAACTAAGTGCAGCATTAATACAAATGGCAATTTTGTCTGTACACAATGAACTAAGTGCAGCATTAATACAAAAGGAAATCTTTTTTGTACAAAGTGAACAAAATGTAGAATAAGTACAAACGACAGTCTTCTTGTACAAAACGAATTAAATGAAGAATAAGTACAAATGTTGCTTGTACACATTAAACTAAATATAACATAATTACAGTTGTATGCATACTGTAAATTAAATGTAGCATACCGAGCTTTAATGAAATGTATACTGTAAACTTAATTTAGCATACAAACAAAGTAACGAAATAGTGTTTCAACAGGGAACTAAATACAGCATAGGTATACTGAAGCAAATGTACAAATGCCAGGATGTGATCTATATTTTGCATAATTACAAATCAGCAGTTTTATGGCTCGCGTATGCTATATGATGCACGCAAATGACATGTTTTCTGTAGACTGTGGGTCAAATGTAGCATACACAATCACTATACACTGTCTTATCGTGTGACGGAGACCAAATAAATGGAGACTGCAACTCAAATGCTGTAAAGGTATTGCATAATTATTTTGGATTTGAGTTAAATATGAACATATATCGTCTCAATAACTATGACGACATACGTAATAACAAGCATTTGACTTAATCCACGCATAACTAACTACAGGTACAGATACTCAATAAAAATAACAACAAATGATGTTTTCCAAAGAGTTTCATTGTCCCCGACAACATATGTAAGTGGAAGCTCTTCGTACACGTGCAAAAAAAGCCAGGAAGCACATCGCGAGTCGATGACAGTCGGTAGGCAATGGCCGGCCAGTCGACAGCGGTATAGGCAATGGTTCTTGGACAGATCGATACCCCGTTATATGGGATATTCCTCTCACAGACCTGTAGCTAGCTGTCGGTAGACGCGCGTGGCATCAGGAACAGCGCATTGCCGTCGCAGATCGATCATCGGTGTAATCTATAGATATTCTCCACTGAGCTCCGTCGTTCGATGTCCTCTCCTCTTTGCCTGTTTTGTCACACGCGTTTGCTCCAAAACACGAGGTTCATTATTGTCGTGTTTCGTTTTCTTTGTGAAATCGCATTTCTGACTTACATAGGTGCTAATTTAGGCTTACATTGGCAGATCCTCTATTTGGACCATAGGCGCGTTCCTTTCTCTCCGCTGAGCGCACTCGTTTGATGCCTGTTATGTCACTCACGCTTGCACCAAAATCAAGATGTTCTTATGACACTGATTTTAGCATTCAAAAATGATTGGCAGATCATGTGATAACTCGGCGTGTCCTATCTTCTCACTGAGCTCCGTCGTTCGTTCGATGTACTCGCTTCTTTGCCTGTTTTATCACACGCGTTTGCTCCAATTCACGAGGCACATCTAGTCGTGTTTCTTAAAGGGCTTGTTCCGTTTTTGTTTGAAATCACAAAGGTGCTAATATTATTGGCAGATCGTTTTTTTTGACAATCGGCATGTTCGCTGAGTGTTGTCGTTCGATGTCCTCTCTGTTCCGATTTTGTCACACGCACTCGCACCACCAAAAACTCGATATTTATATAAATCGCGCACATACAGTGCTTGTTTCTTTTCACTTTGTAATATCACATTTGTTATAGCAGATCTTGGGCAATGGGTGCGTTCTGTATTTTCTTTCGTTCGACGTCCTCTTTTGGCCTATTTTGTCGCGGATTTTTTCGGTTTTGTTTGATTGTTTTTGTTTTTGACTTCGCACGAGGTAGCAATACTTTCAGTTTTTTTTGACTATCGGTGTACTTTGTTTTCTCCAACGATCACCCATCGATGTGTCCTCCGTTCAGTTTGTTTTGTCGCACACGCATGCACCATAGGCACGATGTTGTTATTTCACAGAATATTTTACGGTTTTGTTATGAGAAATCGTGTTTCTGGGCTGGTATTCACAAAGCTGCTACGGGAAGTCTTAACTTAAGTTGTAGTTAGGTGAAAATTTCATATCAAATTTTCTATGTGAAATCCAATGATTTTATTTACAAAAGGGTAAAATATTAAAAATCTAAGCAATATTTACGAGTCTGAAACATTTTAGTGTAAAATGACCTATACATGAAACAGCCACAGACTTAAGGAATTTTATGGATTTAAGAAATTTACTTAAGTTTTACCTAAGGAGCTTTGTGAATACGGGCCCAGACTTACCCTGCTGGTAACACGATTGTTTTAACAATCGGTGCATTTTGTATTCTGCAAAGTCACTTGTGTTTTTTTGGTAAATCGTATTTTTGACTTCCATAGAGGCAAACATATTTTTACAAGAAATAATGGTGCAGAATCTCTTGGGATGTGACTATTTTACATTTTTAGACAGTCGTATTTCTGACCAAAAAGTAAAACAAAACGTTTCTAATCATGTAAGGCTGCTATATGAAGTTTTCGGAAATTGGCGGAAGTTAAAGAATTGAAAGCAAACAAGTTGCTGCACATATATGTCACTTTGGAGCAAACAAAGTCACGTAACTGACGTTGTTAGGAAATTCAGTCTTTGATTTTTTTGGTAAATATGGTTCCAGTATAGATCTACCATTTTAACCCATTTGAATATTAGGATTGTAGGCCTATTTAACATGCAAATCTTTTTTTTTGTAAACAAATATGCATTGCTTAATTGAGCTGCAACGATTCAGCCATGGCTTTCGAATTCAAGTTTCATTTAGTTGAATATTTCGAATCGATTATATATTATTATTATATATATAATATATATTATATTTTCATTTTATATTGTATTCATGAGTCATGACTTGCAGTATAAGAAAGATTTATGTTATTTTATTATTATTAATGTCATTATGTTGCCGGTTAATGCATTACGTATGTACCTTAAATATATCAATATAAATAAGAACAGTGGAAAATGGCAATCAATTTACATGACAAATCTACACAAAATCGTAATTGTAATTACTAGTTTTATGACAAATCATCTATAAATATATTAAAAGAGAATCAAATAAAAAAGGCTGGTTTAGTATCGACAATGGAATCGGGCCATTCACAATCGATTGATCGATGTATCGAAAGAATCGTTGCAGCTCAATCGCCAAATTGTTGGCACAAAGAATGGTAGGTGCTCGTTACCAGGTATTTTCAATAAGAACTGTGCTCACATACATCATGTATAACTAATGAATTTTAAATAATTAAGAAGTAAATGAAATGTATTAGTGCAATAGAGTAATAACGAAGCTGCATATAGTACGTGTGTCTTGTTAAATTAAAACACCTGGGCCCAGTTGCTCAAAATGTTAACGGCCAATTAAGCTGACAGCCTGTTAACTTAAGATTTAAATAAAGAAAATACTATAAGCTACTTGTTTATCAAACATTTGGTACATTAGTATGCATAACATTTTGTCTTGAATACACTCGCAGTTTAAAATTGTAATGTTTCATTTACATAAATAAATAAATCCAAAATTTCATGGATGTTAGCTTAACTCGCCGTTAAAGTTTTGAGCAACTCGCCCCTGGTCTGTGCATTTACAAGACTTTATGGGCATAAAACTATTCAGAGCAAAAGTCACAATAATGTACAAATATTTGTGTACACTTTCTGAGGTTTATTTCAAGCCGTCAGTATTTATTGGCATTTAAAAGCCCCTTGCACATCATATACAATACCAATAATAATAAGCAGTGTACGTAATATGATACTTGTTTTTTCTCCCTGTCGACTACCAGTATTACATGGAACATGCTTTTCCACATGATAATTTGACACATGATTCTAAATAAAAATACATCCGTTTTTTACGCATATACAGCTCATCGTTATATACCTAGTAAATTAATAACTATCACATGCGTTATAAAATAAATTGGTTTAAATAAATATATAAACACGATCGTGCAAAAACCTACGTATTTTTATAACAATATCATAGTAAAAGTTTCGTGTGCGAATGCAAGAATTGTTTAAAAAGGATAATTTTAAGATATCATGGAACAAAACCAAAATCTTTTATGTTTTAATATTGTATACTTACATTATCAGCTCTTAATTAAAAAGCTTTCATACAAGGCGTTTTAGGTTAGATACCAGTAAGTCATTGTGAATCCCTCCATGGACCATTCCAAAGTAGTGCCTATTACTGAAGAGTTCCTTTTCTATTCTGGTATAAAAGTCATTTAGCAATCTCAGACATGCCTTTTGTGGTTATTTCTTATATTCCACGTCTGTCCGAATCATTTTGGTGTATTTCATTGGAGGCTAGCTTGAAAGGTGAACTTTTTTTTTGGGGGGGGGGGGGGGGGGTGTTTACTGTGGTATGGGGCTTTTGTCGAAATATGACTGCTGAAACCATGTTTTCTACCGGTGTCTACATTCAGGCGAGATGCCTTTTTTTAGAAGTAACAAGACATATTTTTTTTGCGTTTTGTGGAAGCAGAAAGATTCATTTTTAAATTGATACCACGCTTGCACAATCTGAAATAAAGGAAAGGCTAGAAAATTGCTTGCAGTAGTTCGCTGTTTTATAATGGGACCCTATGGGAATTGGAATTACTGGTATCTAACCTTTTAATACAATAGGCGTTTCCACAAATGTCAATCACATGCTAATCAATATTGTATTTTATACAATCATTGCTCTCGAATATCACGTGTTTAACGAGTAACTAATTTTACACCAAAAAGCACGTGATAAAGCTTGTGAGGTGTATGTGATTATCGATGAATGGAAATTAAGACCGCTTTTCCATATGTCCGCATTGCGCAAAGCCGCAAAAAATGAACACAGTTGAACCATTTCCATATTTCCGCAATCCGTATCCGCAAAAGCCGTCCGCAAAAAAAATCGCTTCATGAGCGATTTTATGCGGATGCGGCGACATTTTACCTCCCAGCAGGTTGAACAAAAGGCTTTGTTTATACATGAAACGTTATGTTCACATAATTCTTACTCAGACTTGTTAACTATTTTGATATAACAAAAAAACACTAAAATATTCAATGGTAAATGCGAATGCATAGAAAAGCGCGTCCGTATTGTAAATCATGCGGGTACGGTGGATACTGATGCAGATACGGATGCGGAGATAATGGAAACACGGCCTTAATCGTTTAACAGTATCTGGGGATGAGTTTAAACTAGGGATGGGACCGAATACTCGAATATTGGATAGTATTCGAATATTGAATAATATTCGAATATAAAAAAACGAATACGAATATTCGATTTTCTCATTTATTTAAAGAACAAAATTTCTTTAAAACAGCTGGGTTTTTTTTTCCAGTTTGATTGCAAAGTTAACATGAATTCCAGTCGTATTTCCTGCCTAGCAGGTGGGCGGGGGCAGTGTAACGTTTTTACAACACATGCTAAACATGTCCAATTAACGACAATTGGCAGGGGGGCCACGTCTGTACAAGGGCCGCGAGTTAACGGTTTGTAGGAGGCGCGAATATGACGCATTGTATCCGCAAACAACAAAACTGGGCCATGTTGTGATAACCGTTTCACAGTTTGCACAAGGCGTACATTGTTGTTTATTATCCTTAAGTGACATCTATACGGTTAACTTTTTTACAGTAAATTACAATTACTCTCTAAGTAAACCAATGAAAATGAATCCATTATCAGCCAATTAATTTCTTTAACAAAATTAGCATGATCTGGTCAATCTTAGTATACGTCGCTTGTAAATTATTCTCCATTATATCAACACCGTATATTATACCAGAGTCTATATTATTAAACAATGCCACACTCACGTGCTTGGAAGTACTTTATGCGGTCATTACACAAAACCCAAGCAACGTGTAATCTGCACAGCAGATACAAGCTTCATAGTTCTGAAAAATAAACGGAACGATTAAAAAATTAATTAACAATACATTTAACAATATCTTGCATTTCTTTATATTTGCCTAACACTCACAAAGTTATATCGCTCATTTACCACTGAAACAATGTAAAAACAACTACGTACACATAGTATACATATTTGGGATAGGTAAATATTCTGACAGGGTGCCGTATATAGTAGTATTTACAAAACGAATATTCGAATATATTCGAATACTTAAAACGAATATTCGAATATTGATTTCAGTATTCGGTCCCATCCCCAGTTTAAACTGTGAGTGGCAAAAAACTGAGCAAGTCTATAATTCGACCTTCTGTTTTCGGGGAGTCTTCCATAATGAGCTACGTTGTTGGAGTCTGCCGTCTCTTGAGTATTCTGTGGTTTCTTATTACATGTACGTTAATAACGTTACGTTCTGTTTCAGGGGAGTGGTCCTTCTCGACATTGACCTCAATAAGACGTCCATCAACCAGTGTGACGAGTCAGACACCATCTTCGCCGGCTCCCACAAATGCCGACCGGAAACCACCAGAGTAGGTCATTGCCCTTTGCGATATAGTTGTTGTCCCGTAGTGTTACGTTTGTTGTGTTATATTGGGTGTGGTCTTTAAGTTAGATACCAGTAAATTGTCGGGAATCCATCCGTGGTCACACAAATGCCTACCGGAGAACACCAGGGTAGGTCATTGCCCTTTGCGATATACATAGTTGTTGCGTTATGTTGATATGTTGGCATTACGAAGTTTATGAAGTTCGTTCGCGCCAAAACTGCAGCATGTGAGGACCCGGACTGGTCCAGCACCCCTACCTAATTTACACATTAGAGACACATTGAAAGTTGGGACGAATTTTGAATCATAGCCACTGTTTCCAGCCAGTTTTTTTTGGCTGAAATATTTTACCTTTTGTGTGGTCTTGTGCTGTGGAGGAACCTGAGTACGGTACCCGGAAGGAACCACACCTGTTCCTTATGGTGATCTTTTACCATGCTCACAGGCTTCCGGTCCTGGAATTGACCCGATCGCCGCGGTGTGAAGCGTATGCGCTAACCTCTGCGCAAGCCGGACAGCCTCGCGTTATGTTTTGTGTGGTCTTCCGGTTAGATACCAGTAAACTGAGTAAACTGGAGTATTAAATCACACGTTGTACGCATATATACTCATTTGTGTAGTGTAAACTTTGTATATATGAATATCACATCATATATTTTGTTATTTAATTTCAGTGCAAGTATGTACCAACCGGAATGTTCGCGTCTGGAAATTACGAGTGCCACTGCAGATCTGGATTTTATTTCCCAAATTTGAACGCCACACAAAGGTATTTCACCGGAACTCGACTCGAGCATCACTTCCTGTCGAGCATGCGAGGTGATCTTAACGTTTCCAGTGAATTCCAATGTCTTCCGTGCCGACAGGGTTGTGTCGACTGTGATGACGCCGGGCCTTGTTTTGTGGAATATAACATCTTATTACGAGGAGTGCCCCTTGGTTTCCAAAGTTTTTGTATGACTATAACTGTGGTGCTGGGAATAGTCGTGCTGCGTGTCAGGAAATGTAAGGTGAGACGTATTGCTAGATTTTACTTCTTGGCACTGATTAAAGGGACTATGTCAACGAAAACATTGCCTTCCTATTGCACTATAAACGATATTATATGATAGAAATAAGCTATTCTAAGACATTTGCATTTACTAAATATAAATAATATAATACAAAATGAGACATTTGATACAAACAATTAAGCAATAAAGTTTAAAAAAACAAACAAACCCAAAGTAGGTATCGAACTCTCGACTAAGGAGCTATACGAAGAAATGAAAGTAGACAGCGCTTTAACCAACAGCGCAATTCGACTTTGTACGGTTACATCTGTAACTATGGTCATAAAAAAATACTCACAATTCTGACGTCAAAATGAAAACATGAAAAGGGCCAAACAAACACGACCCTTGTTATAAATAGATTTTTATCTCAGAATGCATTAACTCTTTTCACATTATATATACCCTGTTTTAACGTTATTATATGCCAGTATTAATATCTTAATTTTAGATTTAAAAAAAAGAAAAGAAATTGCCCACTTAAGGCCCTTTTCGATGGCATAGTCCCTTTAAATATTGAGGCTACTTTTAGAACGGAGAATAGTATATATTACTTGTTAGCGCTGGTCTAATATTGAGATACTTTTATTACTGAAAATATTGTCGTTGCTCTTTATTGTAATGTACCAAATATTGCCAGTTTTAACTTTCTGTAACTTGTTGGCGCTAGTCGAGTATCGAGTTACTTTGTATTGTGGGAAATATTAGATATTTAAATTTAATGTACGACATATAACCACATTTCATGACATAGCAAAAGTAGCTAGTTGGTAGTCAAATATATATTATTGTGTTTATGTAACATAAGATTTTTCATATTGCAAATATTCGAGTAGCCACAAATTTATCCTACATGTATATTCTATGTGCCAATAGCTCTAAATTTGTTGATCACATATATGAGAGTCAAACTTACACAACGTTAATACATAGTAGCAGTCCTGCTGTAGGTCCGCGAATACAAGGCACTTGTTTAGTATTTCTTTTTATTTTATGCCACGTGGTGAAATAAAGAAAAATATCAGTGAGATAAATCCTTATATGACTCACTGTGCTTAACTACTTTTTTAATTTAAAAAAATACTCCATAGCATAAAATAAAAATAAAATTTGTTTGTTTGCGGTGTGATAAACGTTAAATCATAACTGGAAAGGGAGACAATTTACATATTTTCACTCGCGCAAGCGCTCGTGAAAATATGAATTTTTTCCCTTTCCAGTAATGATATGACGCGTTATATCCTCTATTTATCTCATCATTTATTGACGAAATAACACCCAGTGAGATAAATGCAGCATAACGAATTCATTTTGTTGATTTTCGTGGCGTAATTTTATGTTTATCGTCTTATTTAGTGATATTCGTTCGTTTATTTTTAAAGTAAAGACAGAAAATGATGGGATAAATAGAATACCAGGTAAGTGTTGATTAAAGATAAGTTTATTTGCTCGGCAATGCTAGTGGTTCAGGGTTTTTAAGCTTCACAATATAAATTTATCTTTATTCAACACTAACAGAGTATTCTGTATGGCGGAGGCAGGTCAATGCATCGTGTTTTTCCGTGCAATTTCCAAAGAATACTTCTTTTCTAAAGTGCACTTTTCAAAGCGAATGGGGAAATGTCTTTGTTTTAATGTGGCGATACAATCCAGCTATTGGACAGATTTTATATTTGTGGCGCAAAAAGATGCTTAACTTGAACAGGTGTTAATAAGTAAACTAAACGCATTGACACGCACACTAGTTGTTTTTTCTTTTAACAATTGCCAAACTTTCGAGGAAACATGAAGCAAAAATATTACGATACTAAATATGTATGTATGCAGTTTAATGCATGAACGTAAACTTTTCCATTTAATACGGTCACTGTAAGTGAAGCGGACAAGACGTTGTCATGAAATTTGTGTATTTTGTCATTAAAAATTGACAACTTTTCAGAAAGTTAGTCCAATTTCACGAGAAGTATATGAACGTTTATTTAAGGAATTATTAACGAGGGCCCGTGTTGTTTATTGGTCGATAAACAACGATAATGCGAAATTATTTCGATTCTAACATGAATTAACAAATATTTTGGCAGTTGTAACGAAAGCAACATTTTACTATGATGCGCTCAGAATCGTGAATACTTTTTGCGTTGTTTATTGGGTTATTTAACAATGATAATTATGCTCTTTGTCTATAGAAAAATCAGCGATTATCATATTAGAATTAATGCAGAAGAATGCTACTATGAAATTATCAAGGTATATTTTTCCATACTTGTGAATAGCATATGTTATAACTGCGTGTGTGTGGTCTGTTGCAGGTAATGGTCATAGGGATGTGGTGCTTGCTGGAGATCATACTTCTGGGTGCTGTATTGCTGTATGCTACTGTAAGTTACATAGAAATGATTTCAAATTATGTATGACATATGATAATATACCGCATGACATTACAGTATATGACATGTGAAATGCGCCATATACTTCTGGGTGCTGTATTGCTGTATGCCACTGTAAGTTACATAGAAATGGCTACATATTATGTATGAAATATTATAAAATACCTTGTGACTTACATTATATGACATTTAAAATGTATTACATTCTTCTGGGTGCTCTATTGCTGTATGCTACTGTAAGTTACATAGAAATGGCTTCCAGTTATGTATGACATATGACCGTGTGACTTACATTATATGACATGTGAAATGTATCATATTCTTCTGGGTGTTATATTGCTGTTTGGTACTGTAAGTTACATATAAATGGCTACATATTATGTATGACATATTATAATATACCGTGTGACTTACATTATATGACATGTGAAATGTGTCATATTCTTCTGGGTATTATATTGCTGTATGCTACTGAAAGTTACATAGAAATGGCTTCAAATTATGTATGACATATGGTAATATACCGCATGACATTACATTATATGACATGTGAAATGTATTTATGATAATATATCATATGACATAACATTGTATGACATGTGGCATGTATCATATTCTTTTGTGTGCTGTATTGCTGTATGATACTGTAAGTTGCATAGAAATGGCATCAACTTATATATAACAAATGATGATATATTATATGACATTATATTGCATGTTCTTTACATTACATGTCATATTGCTCTACAAATGGGAACAACTTATATGACATGTGACATTGTGGAAAATGGTACCTTATACGTTGCATATGATTAATAAATAATTTTTATTTAGAATTGTTTATCGGCTAATAAACAACGAATTGGAGTTCTGATGCGTATGCATTAAACCACGAGGGCGTTAGCCCAGTTAGTTTAATATACCGCATCAGAACGACAAATTGGTGTTTATTAGCCAACAAACGATAATGCGAAAATTATTTCGATTCTAACATGACCTGACCACTTTTTCTGCAATTACAATGCGAACTATATTTTACAGTTTCAGGACTCTTTGCTTGGGTTGTTTATTAGTAGTTTACAACAGTAAACTTTGTTCTTTGTCTATAGAAAATTCTGCGCGCGTCATGTTAGAAGAGATACTATATCATATGACTTTACATTACATGTGATATTTCATTGCGTGTGGCCATAAATATGATACGCGAAATATCTCGTATATTTTTAAATGCTCTGTTGTTTTATGCTACTGTAAGTTGCCTAAAATTGGCTTCAACTTATGTATGAGATATGATACTATATCATATGACTTAACATTACATGTGCTATTGCATTGCTTGTGGCAATTTATATGGCATGTGAAATATGTCATATTCATTTGAGTGCTGTATTGCTGTTTACTACTGTAAGTTACATAAAATTGCTTCAAATTATATACGAGATATGATAATATATCATATTCATGACCATTACATGTGATATTGCACTAAAAATTGGTATAACGTATATGACATGGGGCGTTATGGAAAATGGAAATTTATTCCTGATATGTAATCATGAATGAAATTACTTACACGTGATATTGCTCTACAGTGGGTAAACATGAACTCAAACTCAAAATCTTTATTCTCCCCAGTCTGGAGTTTTTAGCATGTTACACATAAACTATATGAACAACATTATACATATATATGACAAGTTATACATACTATATATGCTATGGTACGATATGCATATCCTATATAAGGCCATAGTTTTTTTTAGCTCACCTGAGCACAACGTGTTAATGGTGAGCTTTTGTGATCGCCTTTTGTCCGTCGTGCGTCGTGTGTCGTGCGTCGTGCGTCAACATTTCGTATAATCGACATCTCCCCCTAAACCGCTTGGCAGATTTTCGCGAAACTTCACAGGAATGATCCTTGGATGACCCTCTTTCAAAGTTGTTCAAATCGTTTCGGTCCGCTGCATATGTAGGTCACCGGAGCTAAAAATAGATTTAAAAACTGAAAACTTAAGAATTTTTTTTCTCTGAAACCACAAGGCTTGGAGCTTTAATATTTGATATCTGACATCCTCTAGTGGTCCTCTACAAAGACTGTTCAAATTATGCCCCTGGGTTCAAAACTGGCCACGCCCCGGGGTCAGATGGTTTATATGGACTTGTAGAGCAAAATGACTTTAAAAATCTTCTTCTCTGAAACCGCAAGGCCCAGCAGTTTCATATTTGGTATGTTACATTTTATAGTGGTTCTCTACAAAGATTGTTCAAATGATGCCCCTGGGGTAAAAACTGGCCACACCCCGGGGGTCACATGGTTTATATAGACTTGAATAGCAAAATGACTTAACAAATCTTCTCCTCTGAAACCGCAAGCCCAGAGGTTTCATATTTGGTATGTAACACTGCAAAGTGGTCCTCTACAAAGATTGTTCAAATGATGCCCCTGGGATCAAAACTGGCCACACCCCGGGGGTCACATGGTTTATATAGACTTGAATAGCAAAATAACTTTAAAAATCTTCTCCTCTGAAACCGCAAGGTCCAGAGGTTTCATATTTGGTATGTAACATTGTATAGTGGTTCTCTACAAAGATTGTTCAAATGATGCTCCTGGGGTCAAAACTGGCCACACCCTGGGGAACACATGGTTTATATAGACTTAAATAGCAAAATGACTTTAAAAATCATCTCCTCTGAAACCGCAAGGCCCAGAGGTTTTATATTTGGTATGTAACATAGTTTAGTGGTGCTATATAAAGATTGTTCAAATGATGCCCCTGGGGTCGAAACTGGCCACACCCCGTGGCTCACATGGTTTATATAGACTTAAATAGAAAAATAACTTTAAAAATATTTTTCTCTGAAACTGCAAGGCCTAGAGGTTTCATATTTGGTATGTGACATTGTATAGTGGTCCTCTACAAAGATTGTTCAAATGATGCCCCTGGGGTCAAAACTGGGCACACACCGGGGGTCACATGGTTTATATAGACTTGAATGGCAAAATGACTTAAAAAATTGTCTCCTCTGAAACCGCAAGGCCCAGAGGTTTCATATTTGGTATGTAAAATTGTATAGTGGACCTCTACAAAGATTGTTCAAATGATGCCCCTGGGGAGAAAACTGGCCACACCCCGGGGGTCACATGGTTTATATAGACTTAAATAGCAAAATGACTTTAAAAATCTTCTCTGAAACTGCAAGGCCCAGAGGTCTCATATTTGGTATGTAACATTGTATAGTGGTCCTCTACAAAGATTGTTCAAATGATACCCCTAGGGTCAAGACTGGCCACACCCCGTGGCTCACATGGTTTATAAAGACTTAAATAGCAAAATGACTTTAATAATTTTCTTCTCTGCAATTGCAAGGCCTAGAGGTTTCATATTTGGTATGTGACATTGTATAGTGGTCCTCTACAAAGATTGTTCAAGTGATGCCTCTGGGTCAAAACTGGCCACATCCCGGGGGCCACATGGTTGTTATAGACTTGAATAGCAAAATGACTTTTAAAATCTTCTCCTCTGAAACCGCAAGGCCCAGAGGTTTCATATTTGGTATGTAACATTGTATAGTGGCCCTCGACAAAGATTGTTCAAGTGATGCCACTGGGGTCAAAGCTGGCCACACCCCGGGGGTCACATGGTTTATATAGACTTAAATAGCAAAATGACTTTAAAAAAATTCTCCTCTGAAAGTTTAAGGCCTAAAGGTTTTATATTTGGTATGTAACATTGATATATTTTAATGAAACTTAAAACATAGATACCTTATATTGACACCTCGCATGGGATTGCATATGGGGTGGGAGGGGTCAAGGTCAAGGTCACTGTTGCTACAAATAGAAAAACGGTTTCCGCTCAATATCTTGAGAATGCATTGAGATATTTTAATGAAACTTAATACATAAATACATTATTTTGAGACCTCGATTGGGATTGCATATTGGGTGGGTGGGGTCAAGGTCAAGTCACAGTTATGAAATATAGAAAAATGGTTTTCGCTAAATATTTTGAGAACGCATTGAGCTATTTTAATGAAACTTAATACCTAAGTACCTTATATCAACACATTGCTTGGGATTGCATATGGGGTGGGTGGGGTCAAGGTCACTTTACTGAAAATAGAAAAACAGTTTCCGCTCAATAACTTGAGAAAGCATTGCGATATTTTAATGAAACTTAATACACATATGTTATATCGAGACCTCACTTGGGTTTTCTTATGGGGTGGGTGGGGTCAAGGTCACTGTTATTAAATGTAGAAAAACAGTTTAAGCTCAATAACTTAAGAACGCATTGAGATATTTTAATGAAACTTCATACGTAGATACCTTATATCGAGACCTTGCTTTACGTATGTGGTGGGTGTGGTCAATGTCAAGGTCACTGTTACTAAAAATAGAAAAACTGTTTTCGCTCAATAACTTGAAAACCTATTGAGATATTTTAATGAAACTTCATGCATAGATATCAGGTGAGCGACATAGGGCCATAGTGGCCCTCTTGTTTATTCCTTGGTTCTCGGACAAGTGTCCGATTGGAGGAGGAGGGAAAAAATAAAAATAAAAAAACAACAACACAGAATTGAGTAAATTAATGACTATAATTTCAAAAATGGAAATGGACAGTGATATTAAAATCTTGATGCTTTATTACTGACAACAATCATATTACACAACATTAACTTAATCACTACATGATAACCATGACATTAATATTGTTTTGCATTCCGTGTAATGGGTTGAAACCTTTCACAAGGTCATTTTTACGATATCGGTTACATTATAAACAATTTTTTTTTTTTGCTTTTTGGAAAAAAATCGGGTCGGCGGATCCGAGAACAAAGAAATAAAAAAAACTCTCGCCTTATTGTCAATGGAAACTATTTACACAGTCAGTCCTGTTTCTCACAACTGTAATTGATGAACTTTAACTTCCTACACGTAATGATATTTTATGATATTAATGTACGAGGGGTGTCCAAAAAGTTCGTTAACTGGTTCTTACAAAAAAATCAACGGTCAGTTAACGAACTTGTTGGACACCCCTCGTACATTAATATCATAAAATATAATACGAGATTGTTTTAAAAGTTATATTGTCTCTAAATAACAGTTGTATAGGAGCACCGAGTTGGGTGCGGTATTGTTGAAATCCACTGTTAATTACCCGCAAAGGCTACAAAATAATGGGTTCAAATTATATCACACAGGAAATTATGACAAAGGGTACATTATGCACCTATCAATATTTTCCCCCAGTGGGGGATGGGGGGGGGGGAGCGGCGGGTATATAGGGGACTTTAGACTGCAAGCGATTCCCGACAGGCAGGAAGTTGACAAGCCGAATGATTTTGGGTCCCGGGGAAATAGACTTTGGTCGGAAGTTAGATCCCGGTAATATACGCCCCGGGCCATTTGATAGATATATAGCATCTCCCACTGAGGGGATTTAGGCAAATATGCTTGGCTCTAGAGTGGGGAATTAGACCCCCAAAATTAACATTTGTTAAATTCCCCTAGGTATGCCCGCCGCTCCCCCCCCCCCCCCCCCGGGGGAAAATATTGATAGGTGCATTACATGTGGCATTATATTACATGTGGCGTTGCATCACATATGACAATCTATATGATATTTGACATTAAAACTGGTAAAATTTGACATTTGATTTGAATTCCTGATATATATATGTCAAAGGGAAACAACTTCTTTTTCTGTACAAGTCTATCAACATGGATCGTCTCCCTTGTATTCGTAGAAAAATCATTTAATGTGTCTGTGTGTGAATATTTAAATGTTTTGGATCCTGCTGAATATAATAAAATGGGAAGGGAATGTCCTAAAAATATGCACCTTTAGCATACAGTTATTTTATGAGGACTATGTGTTTGATGTTGCTAACTAAATGCATTTAATTACCGATCATTACTTTTTTGCAGGTTGTCGTCCAATATTTTGAACCGTCTTCTACTACCTGCCTCATTGTGCCCTGGGTACGTGAACTGGGATTTGCCATTCTCTACGGAGCCCTAGTTCTAAAAATATACAGGTAGGCGAGTCATTCTCTGCGGAGCTCTAGTTCGAAAAATATACAGTTAGGTGAGACATTCTCGTCGGAGTCCTAGTTCTAAAAATATACAGTTAGGTGAGACATTCTCGTCGGAGTCCTAGTTCTAAAAATATACAGTTAGGTGGGACATTCTCTACGGAGCCCTGGTTATGAAAGTATACAGTTAGGTGGGACATTCTCGTCGGATACCTAGTTATAAAAATATACAGTTAGGTGAGACATTCTCTACGGAGCCCTAGTTTTAAAAATATACAGTAAGGTGAGACATTCTGTACGGAGTCCTAGTTCTAAAAATATACAGTTAGGTGAGACATTCTCTACGGAGCCGTAGTTTTAAAAATATACAGTAAGGTGAGACATTCTGTACGGAGACCTAGTTTTAAAAATATACAGTTAGGTGAGACATTCTCTACGGAGCCCTAGTTTTAAAACTATACAGTTAGGTGAGACATTCTCTACGGAGCCCTGGTTCATGTAAACAGTAGATCTGCAACGATTTTGCCATGGCTCGATTCGATTAAATTTCGATTTCAAACATCTTTTTACTTGAATATTTCGAGTCGATTCATGTTTCCTTCTTAACATCCTGTATTCGCTCCTGATACAGTTGATGTTGAATGAAATAATCTTATCTATCCACTCCCGTATTATTCCACACACAGACTGCTGGCCGACTTCCAGTCGAGAAAGGCTCACCGCGTGCACGTCAGGGATAAAGACCTTCTAAAATACCTCCTCAGCATCGTCGTCGTCGTCACCGGCTATATGGCGGCGTGGACCTCCGTTAATATAGACCAGGTAAGAGAATCCGCCTGGACTAAGCATCTATTAATATGATACCTTTATACTGCACAATATGTGAACTCTGTGGCGCTAAGTAGTGTACCGCACGGCGTGCAGTGTGACACCTGTGTTGTGTACTATACGTGGTGCCGTTCTTCTGTACTTTATGGTGTAAAAGTGTGTCTCTACTGTTGTACGGCGCTACTGATCTGTACGGTACAAAACATGGCGCTTCTAGTTTACACGGTGTGCAGTGTGACACCTGTGTTGTGTACTATACGTGGTGCCGTTCTTCTGTACTTTATGGTGTAAAAGTGTGTCTACTGATCTGTACGGTACAAAACATGGTGCTTCTAGTTTACACGGTGTGCAGTGTGACACCTGTGTTGTGTACTATACGTGGTGCCGTTCTTCTGTACTTTATGGTGTAAAAGTGTGTCTACTGATCTGTACGGTACAAAACATGGCGCTTCTAGTTTACACGGTATGCAGTGTGACACCTGTGTTGTGTACTATACGTGGTGCCGTTCTTCTGTACTTTATGGTGTAAAAGTGTGTCTACTGATCTGTACGGTACAAAACATGGCGCTTCTAGTTTACGCGGTGTGCAGTGTGACACCTGTGTTGTGTACTATACGTGGTGCCGTTCTTCTGTACTTTATGGTGTAAAAGTGTGTCTACTGATCTGTACGGTACAAAACATGGCGCTTCTAGTTTACACGGTGTGAAGTGTGGCGTATTTGTTCTACGTGGTACAAAATGTGTAAAGCGCACATTGTTTAACTTTATATAAATGTGTCCTTACTGTGGACATTGTCTGAATGTATAATACCTGTTGCCCTACGGTGGACATTGTCTGACTGTATAACACGTGTTGTCCTACAGTGGATATTGTCTGACGGTATAATACGTGTTGCCTAGCAGTGGACATTATCTGAGTGTATAATACGTGTTGCCCTACTGTGGACATTGTCTGATTGTATTATACGTGTTGTCCTACAGTGGACATTGTATGACTGTATAATACGTGTTGACCTACGGTGGACATTGTCTGAATGTATAATACGTGTTGCCCTTCGGTGGACATTATCTGATTGTATAATACGTGTTGCCCTACGGTGGACATTGCCTAAATGTAGTTTAACACGTGTTGACTTACAATGGAAATTGTCTGACTGTATAATACGTGTTGACTTACAGTGGGCATTGTCTGACTGTATAATACGTGTTTCCTAACGACGAACATATTTTGAATGTTTAAATACGTGTTGCCCTTCGGTGGACAGTCCTACATTGAACATTTTCTGACTGTATGTAGATATTTCCCTACATTAGACATTGACTGTATAATATGCGTTGTAATAAAGTGGCCATTGATTGACTGTATAATGTGTGTTGCCCTACGGCGAACATTGTCTCTATATACGTCTTGCCCTACGGCGGAAATTGAATGTATATACAAGTTGTCCTATAGCGGACTTGTACTTTAGTAGGCGTTGTCTGACTGTATATACTAGAAGATGTTGTCCTACAGTGGACATTGTCTGACTGTATATAGATGTTGTTCTACAGTGGACATTGTCTGACTGTATATAGATGTTGTCCTACAGTAGATCTGGCTGTATATAGATGTTGTCCTACAGTGGACATTGTCTGACTGTATATAGATGTTGTCCTACAGTGGACATTGTCTGACTGTATATAGATGTTGTCCTACAGTCGACATTGTCTGACTGTATATAGATGTTGTCCTACAGTGGACATTGTCTGACTCTATATAGATGTTATCCTACAGTGGACATTGTCTGGCTGTATATAGATGTTGTCCTACAGTGGACATTGTCTGACTGTATATAGATGTTGTCCTACAGTGGACATTGTCTGACTGTATATAAATGTCCTACAGTGGACATTGTCTGGCTGTATATAGATGTTGTCCTACAGTGGACATTGTCTGGCTGTATATAGATGTTGTTCTACAGTGGACATTGTCTGACTGTATATAGATGTTGTCCTACAGTGGACATTGTCTGACTGTATATAAATGTCCTACAGTGGACATTGTCTGGCTGTATATAGATGTTGTCCTACAGTGGACATTGTCTGACTATATATAGATGTTGTCCTACAGTGGACATTGTCTGGCTGAATATAGATGTTGTCCTACAGTGGACATTGTCTGACTGTATATAGATGTTGTCCTACAGTGGACATTGTCTGACTGTATATAGATGATGTCCTACAGTGGACATTGTCTGGCTGTGTGTAGATGTTGTCCTACAGTGGAAATTGTCTGACTATATATAGATGTTGTCCTACAGTGGACATGTCTGGCTGTATATAGATGTTGTCCTACAGTGGACATTGTCTGACTGTATATTGATGTTGTCCTACAGTGGACATTGTCTGACTGTATATAGATGTTGTCCTACAGTGGACATTGTCTGGCTGTATATAGATGTTGTCCTACAGTAGACATTTGTACTTTAGTAGGCGTTGTCTGACTGTGTATACTAGAAGATGTTGTCCTACAGTGGACATTGTCTGACTGTATATAGATGTTGTTCTACAGTGGACATTGTCTGACTGTATATAGATGTTGTCCTACAGTAGATCTGGCTGTATATAGATGTTGTCCTACAGTGGACATTGTCTGACTGTATATAGATGTTGTCCTACAGTGGACATTGTCTGACTGTATATAGATGTTGTCCTACAGTCGACATTGTCTGACTGTATATAGATGTTGTCCTACAGTGGACATTGTCTGACTCTATATAGATGTTATCCTACAGTGGACATGTCTGGATGTATATAGATGTTGTACTACAGTGGACATTGTCTGACTGTATATAGATGTTGTCCTACAGTGGACATTGTCTGACTGTATATAGATGTTGTCCTACAGTGGACATTGTCTGGCTGTATATAGATGTTGTCCTACAGTGGACATTGTCTGACTGTATATAGATGTTGTCCTACAGTGGACATTGTCTGACTGTATATAAATGTCCTACAGTGGACATTGTCTGGCTGTATATAGATGTTGTCCTACAGTGGACATTGTCTGGCTGTATATAGATGTTGTCCTACAGTGGACATTGTCTGACTGTATATAGATGTTGTCCTACAGTGGACATTGTCTGACTGTATATAAATGTCCTACAGTGGACATTGTCTGGCTGTATATAGATGTTGTCCTACAGTGGACATTGTCTGACTATATATAGATGTTGTCCTACAGTGGACATTGTCTGGCTGAATATAGATGTTGTCCTACAGTGGACATTGTCTGACTATATATAGATGTTGTCCTACAGTGGACATTGTCTGACTGTATATAGATGATGTCCTACAGTGGACATTGTCTGGCTGTGTGTAGATGTTGTCCTACAGTGGAAATTGTCTGACTATATATAGATGTTGTCCTACAGTGGACATGTCTGGCTGTATATAGATGTTGTCCTACAGTGGACATTGTCTGACTGTATATTGATGTTGTCCTACAGTGGACATTGTCTGACTGTATATAGATGTTGTCCTACAGTGGACATTGTCTGGCTGTATATAGATGCTGTCCTACAGTCGACATTGTCTGACTATATATAGATGTTGATACAAAGGGGATATCGTCTACTGTTGCAGGTGCAGGAAGGAGCCTCGCTGATAGATACGGGCCTCACGGAGGACAAGCTCAGATATCGGATATGTAGGTCCGGATGGTGGGACTACTCCACGGAATTCGGTGAGTGCATTGCGGACACTTCAGCCAAAACAGACCCGTGTATACGTTCGCGAAACGGATTCCGGGTACATAAACTATTTTCTTTATGGTTCACTTTCAGATCGGTTCATTGCCTTCCTGCGGAATAACGGACAATATTATAAAAACAAACGCGCCTTAAAAAATAAACACGCTGCGTTGCACTTATACATTTAAACCAAGTCAGGGCGCTTTTCCATATGTCCGTATCCGCATCCGCATTGCGCAAATCCGCATCCGCAAAAAATCGAACGAGATGAAAACAGTTGGACCGTTTTCATATGTCCGCAGTCCGTATCCACAAAGCGCATCCGCAAAAGACGTCCGCAAGAAATCGCGCGGTGAGCGATTTTATGCGGACGCGGATGACATGGTATCTAACTTAGCATGTTAAACTAAGGGCTGTTATACATAAAACATAAGAAAAAACAAGAAAAAAGAAAAAGTCTAGATACACCTGGATAACTCAACCTTAAGACTTACCGAGTACAATAACTCGGTAATAAGGGTTCTAGGATCATATTTTTCCCAAATCATATTTTTCACACGCCTGTGAAGAATAGGATCTCATTTGTCACATTTATAAGTGTGAAGAATGAGATTGGCCAAAAGGGGATATGTGCACGGATCGCATTTTTCTCATATTTTATGAAGAAATTGTATCGCGACAATCGATGAATCATTATTTGGAGCACAATTATACAGTAATCATTGTCAACATCATCATCATCATCATCATCATCACTATCATCATCATCATCATCACCATCGTCACCGCCGTCGTCATCATCATCATCATCGTCACCATCGTCATCATCGTCGTCACCATCGTCATCATCATCGTCATATTAATTATTATCGTCATCACCCTTATTATCATTATAGTTAACGCCATCAGTATTAACATCACTATAAGAAAACTAAGCCCTATTTAGGAGCTGCTGTATGCATGCGCTTAATCGTTAGTCAATACGTTTGTACGGTCGAATCAGGAGATAGAAATGCATACTCGCGTTCGTCTATACGAACAAACACCTTTTTATTGGGATATTAACCAATGCACGCATCCGAACGTACCCTACAAACAAACGTCCTATTTTGGATCATTAAAACCAAAATAACCATGCATATGTCCGCCCTAACTAGAATATACGTTTACACGCACGGTAATATAATGAACTTATTATAACCTCCGCACATGTTGGTACGTTCGTTTGGACAACCTCCGCGCAGAGATTTGACTGGTTCCGAGCACAGCTCTAATAAAATACCGTTAACCGGTAGGGGAGGTAACCGCTGCGAAGAGTTTGACGTTTGGACAGTACAGTAGCGTACCGTACCGTACCTTCCGTATCGTGCCGTACCTAATGAGATTGCGATGTGTGAAAAATGAGATCCTATTTATTACACCTGTGAAAAATAATTAAAAATGTTTAAAAGTTTCTTACTCAGACAGTGTAACTATTTTAAAATAAGAAGAAATCTAAAATATTCGACGTTTATTTGCGGATTCATGGAAAAGCGCGTATCATATTTTTGCGGATACGGATGCGGATACGGACATATGGAAAAGCGGCCTCACGTTCACTTGATGAATTTGGATTTTAAAAATACTTTTATTTACTATTTTCGAACTATATATTGCCCCTTTACCGTCGTCCTTGTGCAAAAAGAGAGGTTTGTGTCTTTGACCTGAACGATTTATATAGAATTTGGTGAGTTAAATATGCGAGTATAACACGTTGGCATTCTCATTAGGTCCTTGTTCTGTCACGTTTATGATTGCTACTATGTCACTTTTGTCATGGCGTACATGTAAATGGCTTTCAAGGGGGGGGGGGGGGGGAGCTATTTTTATTGATTGTTTAAAACTGTTTAAGTCGGCATTTTAGTTGAATGTACTTATTCGTAGAAAATACTTTGTTTTGTCTTAATGCTTTATTTGACGTAACGTCAAAAGTTGGGTGTCACGACTGTAACAATTATGACGTCCTTATAACGTCGTGAAAATAAATATTCATACATTTTGACGGCTACTCATTGCATTACACATATATTGTAAGAATGTTAATATTAGTGTTTTATAAATTGTAATTTTAGCCAGCACTTGTTAAGTCGAGGGGTTCATTAACAAAATTTTTTTTTTTTGCTTTATAGTGCGTTCTCGTCTCGTCTCTCTTGTGTATGTATATACACAAGTAAGAATCATACATACAATCTAACATACTAACAACGATAATAATGTTACACTGAAAATACATGTGCATATGGTAATAAATACAGTTTTGTGTGATCCTATACAATTCTTACCTTATACAATAACAGTTAATTAACAATAAACAACACAATGATTGAACAACAAAGAAGAATATACAATCTCAAAATATGAAAAGAACGATTACAGTTATATGTGAAACACACGATACATCTATCAACATATAACACTACAGAAAGTAGTATTTTCTATAACATAAAGACTAGTTGGAGCATTCTTCGACCAAACTAACAAGGCTTTCGTGAATTTTTTCGGGCATGACAAATATACATTTTGCTTCAATATTAGACAGAACACAAAGCACCGAGTTTGCGCTAATAATTGTACGTTTCTTAATAATGCTTTATGACAACGGCCCAGTGTTGTTGTAGTAGTGACCGCGAATGACTGGCGTATATTTTGAGAAGTTATTCCAATCGTCATTTTCATAGTTTTTTAATTTACAGAAATCATGCGTTGCCTTTATAATGTAATAGTCTTCTTCGATGTCGTCTGCATATACAGCGACTAGATCGCCCTTTTCGACACACTTTGCAATGCAGTTAGAATTGTCGATCACAGGCTCGTTCCTGGGCACGGACTTCGTCACGTCTAAACGCACATTCCTTGGTGCTGTCATTTTTGAATTGGTACATCCGTCATATACCGGTAACCCATCTGCACATTGGCCACACGTGTAGCATGACACATTTCGCAATGTAAGAGTTCCATCCTGTTTTGTAATAATTTGATGAATGTCCCTATTGTTCAACACGGGTTTAAAATAACGATCTCGATTTCGTTCCACATGGGATGTATCTACTAGGTAACGAAAGATGCGTCGTGCAGATCCAGATGTGTCGTTCGTGGCCTCAAGATTGTCACGTGCGTATTGGTACGCGTCTCTGCCGTATTAATTACTGCATTACCTCGCAGTATGGATAAGTCGAGCTGCCTCTTTACGTATCCGCCTGCGGCATCCTGTGGGCCTTAATATAAAAATATCCGGTATAAATTTATATAAATTAATGTAAAATTATTAAATGCTTAATTAAATGAATTATGGGAATACAGTCGAAAAGGGGCCATAACTCTGTCAACTTTTAGTGGTTTGTAATCAAAGTCGAACTTGACCTGTATTTTAGTATGTTACACATGTGTACCAAAATTATTTGAAAAAGGCAAGTCTTTCTTTAGTTATCGTCTTTGATATTCGTAGTGTTCATATGAATTAAAGTGTTCACTTGTATCCGTTAAACAATAAAGGAAGACTGTCGTTTGTAGCGCACTAACGCCAATCAATACACGGTATCATCTATTGCTTTTAAAAGCGAAATTCGCGTCCATTTACCGAGTTCAAGGTCGTTGTTGCAACTCACTGAAGAATTCACTTCGGTTCAAGGAAGTAGTCAAGGAGGCGATCAAATAGCTGGCGTTTTCTCTGAACCTGGTTTGCTTCTCCGCCACTCATCCTTCCGCCTTCACCGCTTCCGCCTTGACCACTTTCGCCACTTCCGCTTTCGCCGGAACCACTTCCGCCGCAGCCACTGCCTCCAGGTCCGCTGCCGCCCGTACTTAATCTACGCGCACTTTTCCCACTTCCACCTGGGACACTTCCGCCTGGACCACTTCCACCACAGCCATTTCCACCAGGACCACTTCCGCCGCTCGCACTTCCGCCAGATCCACTTCCACCGGTTCCAAGTCCACGTCTGCCGTTTTCACTGCCACCTATTCTACAATCCTCCCCCTCGAAAAGTGGAGTACAATCTTCCCCCTCACATGTTGGTGGTCGCCGCCCATTTTCACCGCCTTCTCCCATACCCTGACCGCCTTGTCCCTGTCTGCCGTTGCCAGATCCGCTGCTGCTGCCCTGTCCACCGAATCGTCTGAGATGAGGTTCCGGACAGTCCTCTCCTTTACAATGTGGTGGACAATCTCCCCCCTCACAAGGTGGTGGACACTTTTCGCCCTCACATGGTGGTGGTCGCCGCCCATTTTCACCGCCTTCTCCCATACCCTGGCTACCTTGTCCCTGTTTGTCGTTTCCAGATCCGCTACTGCTTCCCTGTGCACCGAATCGTCTGAGCTGAGGTTCTGGACAGTCCGCCCATTCACAAGGTGATGGACAATCTTTACCCTCACAAGGTGGTGTACAATCTTCCCCTTCGCATGGAGGTGGTCGCCGACCATTTTCACCGCCTTCTCCCATACCCTGGCCGCCTTGTCCCTGTCTGCCGTTTCCAGATCCGCTACTGCTTCCCTGTCCACCGAATCGTCTGAGCTGAGGTTCCGGACAGTACTCCCCTTTACAAGGTGGTGGACAATCTTCACCCTCACAAGGTGGTGGACAATCTTACCATTCGCATGGAGGTGGTCGCCGACCATTTTCACCGCCATCTCCAATTCCGTTTTCTTGTTCTCCACTCATGCTTCCACCATTCATCCCAAATCGTCCACCAGAGCCGCTGAATTGTCCGCCTTGACCGCCTTATCCGCCCGACTGTCCGCCTTGACCGCCAACACGCCCGCCAGCTCCGCCCAGACGTCCGCTCTGTCCGCCAGTCTATCCGCCAGTCTGTCCGCCTTGTTGGGCGTTTTCTCGTTCTTCGAGAAGTGCCAACAGGGCCTTGGCGATCACGAACACCTCGTCAGATTCGGGGCGATTCTTTAAAGGAACGACACTCGCATTTTGAATAATAGATGTTAACATTATAAGAAATTCGGTAGACTGAAACTTATCGTTTAACTCGTGTTTTTTTGCTAATACTTAAATGCACACATAACCGGAAAGTGCTCATGGAAATAAAAATAATTGTTTACAAAAAAGCGGATGGTTTATTTACCGCGACCACTTCCGATTTCATTGCCGCCGTTGCCCGGGCGACCACTTCCGGTTCCATCGCCGCCTTTGCCAGGGTAACCATGACGCAGTGTGAATGCGTGCGCAGCTGCGCACGGCCACAGCAACAGAAGTGCCCTTTTCATTTCGAGCACGCTGGTCTAAGTAAAAAATATTGAACGCTGAACAGAAGAAGAGAAAATTCGCAAGTTATGATTGATTTAGCATCAAATACGCCATTTCGCAAGCAAATAATACCATTAATATATTTACAATCTGCATAAAATCTTAAATAATTATTAAAAAAGGAAATCGTGGTATACAATATAGATTTCGTTAACTCTCCATATGTTTTTACTATTAGGTTTAACACTAGTATACGCTTGCAATATACTAATATTATTGTGTGTTTTTTTTTATATCGCACTTACATTTAACTAAACACTTCCAAACATCTTAAAGTAGAAAAAATCAAGCAGTAAGCATGTATTAAAAAAGAAGCTTACATGATATGTAGACGTTTGGATCTCTCTTCCAACTTGTCTGGTAGGTTGGAAACGGTGCCCATTATATATCTACCCGGCTAGCCTGCATCTTGCCCAATTGGGGAGGGGGGGGGATCAATTTTTAAAACACGACGAATTGTCACGTTTTCTTTTCAGTCGAAAAAATAAATAAGATAAGCGCACAATAACTAGATGGAGTTTTAATTGCTATTCGATGTACTATGTCTGTTCTGAACGTGCCGACACTTTCACAGTTGAAAAGGAAAGCGATATTCGAAAGTGTAACCAGCTATTCAAATATAGAAATCATAATTCGCTGACTACAATGGTTAGATGGATTATATTTGAACTCCTCACGAATTGGATAATTGCGATTTTGAGACCGTGTGTTAACAATAGTATGTCGTGATGTTTTTACAAAAAATATAACTTGCAAATATTGGTTTTTACTTATATGTCCATTTATAACCACGTCAGAATAAAACTCTCGAAAATGAACGCGTGACGTAGAAGTTCGAAATACTTAAGAAGAGAAATAAAAATATTATTTCGTGTTGCACTTTTACTATTTTGTTTTTGCTGATGTTAATGTCACAAGTGAAGAAGTAAATATTGATATTTGTCCGTGGAGACGAGATGTGCAAAATGTAGTTACAAGCATTTTTGAATATGAACCGTATGAGGCGTGTCGTTGGAAACCCGGGCTTAATGCATGTGCGTAAAGTATCGTCCCGGATTAGCCAGTGCAGTCCGTACAGGCTGATCTGGGACGGCACTTTCCGCCTACAGTGGATTTATGTTTAGAAGAGACATCCTTGAAACAGAAAATACCATAAAAGCGGAAAGTGCCGTCCCGGATTAGCCTGTGCGGACTGCACAGGCTAATCCGGGACGATACTTTACGCAGATGCATGAAGCCCGGATTTCCCACTCCTCGTATGTATATCTTTGATATCATTATTGTAACTACATAATTGCTAAAACACGCACAAGCCGATTAAAAAAATCGGGGATATATCATAACAACGCTTTGAGGAGGCATACATCTAACCCAAACTAATTATTTCTGATTGCAATACAAGACTTATGTTATCACCACCAGAAGCAAAAATAGCCATTGGCTACAAATAGTTCTAACTGGCTGCTAATATTTCTGAACATATTTTTTAAACGAAGCACATATCACACCTTTTAAGATAACTATTTCTAAACATTTGTTTTAAATTTGGCTACTAAATAAGATTTCGTAGCGCCAACATAGAAGACATACAAGAGATACTATTGTTATATTTAACCGTTAGCATGAAAATCAGATGTATTAAACATGGAATTACAAATATACTGTACTGTGCTATCGGGGTCAATGAGAATCTTTTGCTTTTTGCAATTACATTACAAATGTAAATATTGTTTAAAATATATGTATACAAACCGAATAACGAAGTTAAAAGCGTGTTGTACACAATTCTACGGATGCACATATCTCTGTTGTTCACGCGGTATCTGATACAACTGGACAGTTCCAGTTATATTAAAAATGGTCTTTTGAAATAATTAGCCTACATGCAAAGAGTACGTTTTAAGCCCACTTTGCACACCTTTCTTCAGATACCTAGGTCGTTTCAACCGAGATCGTATTCACTTTATAAACTGTATAATGTCCTATCGGGAGCGTACTTAGTACATTGCATATAGATAAAAAATACTACATGAATAACGTGAGTGTCAAATATTACAAATCTTTTTTTAATATCGACTATTCACCGAATAGTTCGAGCTATACTACTCACCCATTCGTAGGCGTCGGCGTTGCCGTAATGCTCTGGTTAAGGTTTGCGTGCAACAAAAACATATACAAGTGACTACTACTGATATTCAATTGAAACTACACATCATGTCTTCGGGGTCATGATTCTTATATGTATGGTCACTGACCAATACCCATACCCCTGACCTGCAATTTAGCAGAGTTATTACCCTTGTTGTACTTAAAAAGATCAGTTTAAAGTTTGCGTGCAGCAAGTTTATATCTCTATATCATATTTAATTAAACCTTCACCCATGTCTTCAGGGTTATTATGTAAGGTCACTGACCAAGGCCCATAACTCTGACAAAGCGGTATGTATAGTCGAGCGCGCTGTCCCGAGACAGCTCTTGTCTATATACTACTCGTATAAAAGACATGGACGGTCAATGATGCAACATGCATATGAACTGTAGAAACAATCTGCACAAGAGTGGGATGCCCTTAATCTGAGTATTAATCTTAAATACTAACCAATGAAAGCCCATATCTAACGGGAGGGGTTGTCAAAACATTTTCATTGGTCAATATTTTAAGTTGATACAGATTTTAGATTGGGAAATTTAGTAGTCGTAAGGGCATGTATTGCCCGGTGCGAGCAGTAATAACGGTTACAGTCAACTTTATTCTACGGGTACACATATCGTTTCAGCGGAGATCTTGTTACCATTGCTCGGCTTGTACTTTAGTATCTGCATTGCCGTTATAGAGTATTTCTTAAAGTTGCACACAATTGTGTAGTTTTAGCTGAGATCTTGTTCCCATTGTTCGGCCTGTACTACGCCATGTATTACCGTTATGGACTATTTGATAATGTTGCGCACCATTTCATTATGGACTCTTTGATAATGTTGGACACCATACCGCTATGAACTCTTTGGGTAATGTTGCAGACCATACAGTTATGGACTCTTTGGTAATTTTTCACACGATACCGTTATGGACTCTTTGATAATGTTACACACCATACATTTATGAACTCTTTGATAATGTTGCACACCATTTCGTTATGGACTCTTTGGTTATGTTGCACATCATACCGTTATGGACTCTTTGATAATGTTGCGCACCATTTAATTATGGACTCTTTGATAATGTTGCACACCAGGTCGTTATGGACTCTTTGGATAATGTTGCAGACCATACCGTTATGGACTCTTTTATAATGATGCACATCATACCGTTATGGACTCTTTGATAATGTTGCACATCATACCGTTATGGACTCTTTGAAAATGTTGCACACCATTTCGTTATGGACTCTTTGATAATATTGCTCACCATTTCGTTATGGACTCTTTCGATAATGTTGCAGACCATACAGTTATGGACTCTTTGATTATGTTGCACACCATTTCGTTATTGACTCTTTGATAATGTTGCACACTGTACCGTTATGGACTCTTTGATAACGCTGTACACTGTACCGTTTATATGGACTCTTATAATAATTTTGCACTCAATTCTGTCGTTTCAGCTGAGATTTTGTTCCTGTTGTTCGGCCTCTACCTGTGCTACCGGGTGCGCGCGGCGCCTGCTGAGTTCCGGGAGGGCTTCTACATCTCGCTCACCATCCTGCTCGAGTTCGCAGCATCTTTGGCGTTTTATGTTGTACGGTAAGTTGCCTAGCAACGCTTGATATGCGTTTTATCTTGTACGGTGATTTACCTGGCAACGCTTGATAAACCTTTTATGTTGTACGGTAAGTTGCATAGCAACGCTTGATAATCCTTAGATGTCGTACGGTAAGTTGCCTAGCAACGCTTGATATGCGTTTATGTTGTACGGTAAGTTGCCTAGCAACGCTTGATTAGCCTTTTATGTTGAATGGAAAGTTGCCTAGCAACGCTTGATAAGCATTTTATGTTGTACGGTTAGTTGCATAGCAAAGCTTGATAATTCTTTTATGTCGTACGGTTAGTTGCCTAGCATCGCTTGATAAGCCTTTTATGTTGTACGGTAAGTTGTATAGCAACGCTTGATATGCGTTTTATGTTGTACGGTGAGTTGCCTAGCAAAGTTTGATATGTGTTTTTCTCGTACGATGAGTTGCCTAGCAACGCTTGACATGAGTGTTTTGCTGTATAACGAATGGCCTGGTAACTTATGACAACCATCGCATCGCCCGTATGCCAAACGGTTCTGAAGAAATATGAAATAGTGTAGTTTAAGGAGTGGGCCCCGGAAAAATTGCGGTCACAAGTTTAAGGCTGTACTCCGTATCAATGATATAATTTTAAATATAACTTTGTTTCATGACGTCATCACAGATTATTCACAAAATGTACGATTATTGCTAAGTATAGCCACATTTACCGTCGAATTCTTAGCATTTTGTGTATTTTTTAGCGTTTGATGAAATTGTAGCCAAATATCATTTTATAAGCCGAATGTTCGTATGAATCTTTTTTGATTTGGCGAATGATAGAAATAACTATATTATGACCATGTTAGGTTCACAAGCCTTTGTCAGAATTGTGAAATACACATGTACTAAATGGTTGAAATATATTTAATATTGTAGTTTGAACGATGTTAGACGTGGCATTTTAGACTGGTTGATATATATGTCTATTGTCTTTGCCCTTTAAAAATCCATACGATACATGTTACGGCAGTCGTTTGAACGTTAGAACACACACAACTGATTGCAAAAATACCAACTTTCAATATATCTGTACGCTTGTTTTCTTGCAGGCATATATACTGGTTGACGTTACATCCGGACTACCTGTTTCTGATGTACTTTTTACGGTGCCAGGTGACGGTCAGTACTACACTGGTGCTGGTGTTCGGACCAAAGGTACGCTGGTTGAGCCGCTGTGGCATAAAATCGAATGGGGAGGGAGGTGTCACAAAACCGAGAGGAGGGGGTGGCACACAACTGAGTGGAACGGGAGGGGTTGTCATAAAACCTAACAGGAGTGGAGTGTCACAAAATCGAGAGGAGGGGGTGGCACACAACTGAGTGGAACGGGAGGGGCTGTCATAAAACCTAACGGGAGTGGGGTGTCACAAAACCGAGCGAAAGGAGGTGTCAAACAACCGAGTGGAACGAGTGGGGGTGTCACAAAACCTAACAGTAGTAGGGTGTCACAAATCCGAGCGGTGGAGGGGTGTCCCAACCGACTGGAACGGGAGGGGTGTCACAAAACCGAGCGAGACGAGGAGTCACAAAACCGAGCGGGAGTGCAGTGTCATAAAATCGAAAGAGAGAGTGGGTGTCACTAAACGAACGGGAGAGCGGATGTCACAAAAATTTAAGGGAGGGGATACACTAAACCGAACGGGAGATGAGGTGTTTTTATTTAACTCATTTTCATGCAGTTTTATTTGGGCTCACTGTACATTCTGTATACGGTTATAACGTGAATGATGTGTTACCTGTTATACTAATTAAGAGGTAACTGGATGACCACCGCCGTTCAGTAGGTCTACAATTAACATGAGTGATAGATCTACAATACACGTGAGTTATTGATCTTCAATTAACATGAGTGACATATCTAAAATTAACATGAGTGATAGATCTACGATTTACATGAGTGATAGATCTACAATTAACGTGAGTGATAGATCTACAATTAACATGAGTGATAGATCTACAATTAACCTGAGTGATAAATTTACAGTTAACCTGGGGGATAGAACATGAGTGATAATTGTTGGATTTGTTTTGTTCCGCAGTTATGGTACGCCCATAGGCCCCCGGACGACAGGAACGTACGGAACAGAGCTTACTCAACGTCAGACGTCCCCGATAATATGGCACCTGAAGCTATGAAATTAAACGTCGGCATCTCTTCAAACGGTGACGTGGACGTCGGTGACGTCAGTTTAGCTGATATGGATCCGGAGGATATAAGGGTACTCTTTTTGATAACAGTTGGATCTAACCAGATCAACGAAGCTTCTAACAAAACTCTTCACTTAAGTTGTTATTCAAGGGAAATTTTCAAATAAAAATTTCCTTGGGTAAATCAATACTAAATATTTGAAATATGGTAAAATAAGACGCATATTTGGATAATAATAAATCGAATTAAGATAAAATAAACTTTTATTGAACCAGTCGAAGACTTGATGATTTTTTTTTATTTTAAGAAATGTGTCCAGCTGTTTAGTTTTCACACGTCACAGTTCTTCATAAATTTACGACACATGCGTGATTTATTTGATTCTTGATCATATTGTATGTCTACGTTACACATTATTCCATTAGATGACTCTTTGCATTAATGATTTAACAAGTAGATTTCGATTTTTATCAGATTATCCCTTTTTTTCATATGTGTATGTTTTATTTCTAGGCCGAGTTAAAGCGACTGTATACTCAGTTACAAGTCTACAAAACGCGAAATATGAGGCGGGACAATCCCCATATTTCCAAGCGCCGCGGAGGCCGGAAACAAACACACAGACGCTTTTCTTTGCAAGCAGCTTTTCATCATAAACACAAGCATCACCATGACCATGATCACGAACATGAAATGTCAAAAACACCCGAGGAGAGTACGAACTCTGCCGAAGGCCTTCCGATGCCCGTCGAAATGAGTATCACGAAGTGTGACGATATAAACGAAGTTAAACCAACGGTGTCATTTAAAATGGCGCATACTCATAAATGATATTGATAGAAGTGTTTGTATGTGGACGACTAATTAATGAGTAAGATGCTAAATGGTTTACTTATGATTCTTATCAATGCGTTTGTCGTACTATGTGTTACGTAAATATCGTGTTTCGCGAATTTATAAATCATTATTCGAGGGAAGTTACATCGTGGCAGCAAGTTTTAAAAACATTCTGAGTTGTCGTTCATAGAACGATGATCTCTATTGAAGATTATCTATGATGAACACACCACCTGTCAACTTTCCACAGAGAGGTCTTATAAATTACGGACGTTTTTATCTGGAAAACATGTGAGGTTTTCCCGCGTTTTTGGGCGTAAAGTGACGCATGGTGTTGGACACGTGGACTGGATAATTGTGCTGATGAGTATCTAAGTTGCAGGTGTCTTACACGTGTCATAAAATGACAATGTCATTTGCAATTGTGTAGGTTATTTCACTTATTTGTGAGACTTAGATAAATTGATAAATATGTACGTTGTTTTACGTCCATATTCACCTAAAGGAAAACAGTCGCTATTTCATTTTGTTTTCTAAAGATTCAAAACTGCAGTAAATAAAAAAAAAACATAAAAACAAGTATTTATTATACCTCGATTACTGTTTTATCTACATAACGGTTTATTTTGGATTATTTCACGCAAACACACACAGACACGCACGTACACCCACCCACGCACGCGCACGCACACAGAAGCACGCACGCACACACACACACACACACACACACACACGCACACGCACACGCACACGCACACGCACACGCGCGTATTACTGGGTCTCATGATTGTCATTCACCGATCATGGCGTCGATGTCATTACAAACGTAAAGTTACACGTCACTAGAGCCGTTACGTTACACGGCATTAGAACCGTTACGTGACACGTCAGTAGAACCGTTACGTGACACGTCAGTAGAACCGTAAGTTGAAACGTCATTAGAACCGTTACGTGACACGTCATTAGAACCGTAAGGTGACGCGTCATTAGAACCGTTACGTGGCACGTCATTAGAACCGTTACGTGACACATCAGTAGAACCGTTACTTAACATGTCATTAGAACCGTTACGTTACAAGTCAGTAGAACCGTTACGTGACACGTAATTAGAACCGTTACTTAACACGGCATTAGAACCGTTACGTGACACGTCAGTAGAACCGTTACGTGACACGTCAGTAGAACCGTTACTTGACACGTCATTAGAACCGTTACTTGACACGTCATTAGAACCGTTACTTGACGCGTCATTAGAACCGTTACGTGACACGTCATTAGAACCGTTACGTGACACGTCATTAGAACCGTAAGTTGACACGTCATTAGAACCGTTACGTTACACGTCATTAGAACCGTTACTTGACACGTCATGAGGACCGTTACGTGACACGTCATTAGAACCGTTACGTGACACGTCATTAGAACCGTTACGTGACACGTCATTAAAAACGTTACTTGACACGTAATTAGAACCGTTACTTGACACGTCAGTAGAACCGTTACGTGACACGTCAGTAGAACCGTTACGTTTCACGTCATTAGACTCGTTACCATTAAAAACATGACTGGCACGGGATGAGGAAGTTTACCCTTATAAGGCTATAAAGCAACTTTGATGACAATCTTCTTGTGAGAAATAAATTGGTGGATTTCAAAATAATTTCACAGAAATGTTTCAAATGATCCTCTATCAATTTCTTTGAAATAATTTTGATTCGTTAACAAATATGGTCGCAAGAAGGTGGGAAAGTTTGCCTTTTTTTCGCTTTATAATCAACTTTGACAATCTTGTGGTCAGAAATCCCTTTGCTGGATTGGGAAATAATTTTACAGAAATGTTCCGTGGGTGATTGTTTACCAAATTTCTTAAAATAATTGTGATTCGTTAAAAAGCATGGCCACCAGTGGCTGGAGAAGTTTGCCCTGATATGGCTATATAGGCAACTTTGACAATCTTCTTGTCAGAAACCACTCGCTGGATTTGGAAATAATTTCACAGAAATATTTCTTTGAAATCCCTTGAAATATTTTTTATTCATTAAAAGACCTGGCAGCCATTGGGTGGGGAACTTTAGGCAAATTCGACAATCTTCTACTCAGAAACACACTTGCTGGATTTGGAAATACTTTCATATAAATGTTCATGGGTTACCCGCTACAATTTCCTTGAAATAATCTTTAATCGTTAAAAACATGACCGCCAGGCAGTGGGGAAATTTGCCCTTCTATGGCTTTGTAGGCAACTTTGACAGCCTTTTTGTCAGAAGCCACTTGCTGAATTTTGAAACAATTTCATAGAAATGCTCTTTGAGTGACCCTCTACTACCAAATTCCTTCAAATAATTTTGATTTGTTAAAAACATGGCCGCCATGGGGGCTATTTAGGCAAATTCGACAATCTTCTTCTCAGAAACACACTTACTGGATATGGAAATAACTTCACATAAATGTTCCTTGAGTAACCCTCTACCATTTCCTCGAAATAATCTTGATTCGTTAAAAAACATGGCCACCATGGGGGGGGGGGGGGATTTGCCCTGATATTGCTATGAAAGGCATGTTGACAATATTATTGTCAGAAACATTAGCTGGCTTTCGAACTAATTTTATAAATTGTTCTTTGGGTGACCCTCTACCATTCTGAAACATGAGAATCTGTCTGTAGAATAAAAACGAATATAATGATTGATTCCTACCTATTTGTAGGCAAGTAGGCCCCTACATTCAGTTTACACTGTGTTGTTTAATTGTCAAATCGTCGATGTCCATGTAGACCATGTAACGGCTGCAAAACTTATGTAGATATGTATTGAAGACATTTCTAAAATAAACATGCGGATCAAACCCAATTGCGATAACATGACACTAGCGTAACAACATGGGTTGCTTGCTGATTGAATACGGGAGCTAAATGCTCCGGCTGCTCGGAACCATGTGCAGTTTTCAATAAGGCCATACAAATTTGAGAACTGTGTTTAGCGTCTCCATGATTTTTCGAAACCTACCAACCAGGCAGGAAAAAACAAACGAGTTGATACAAACATTTTTTCGTACACATCCTATTCATGGCAGTGGTCCAAGCTAAAGTAAATGTTTACTTGCAAAACACTTAATATATGTAATCTTCATATTGGGAACCTAGTTGTACGCAGTATTTTAACAGTGTAAATGGACTAGTTGCACACTTTGTTTTTACAAATATTGGTAAAAACTCCTAAGTCATTTTTTCCCAAATTTTTATACGCATTCCGATTTTTCATATTGTCAAAATTGTTTTCTTTTCGTTCAGGCATTCAAAAGCCTACCAGACCGAGGACGCTTAACATAGATTCAAATTGGTATGGCCTAAACAAAGTGATACGCGTTTGTCATGTCCCATGTGTCCTAACGCAGCTACAAGAGATCTTACCAGTTTTCAACAGTCAACGTTGGCGTCATAGTTGGGTAAAGACAATATTTATTTCACGAATAAAGCAAATACACACACATATCTAACATAAACCGAACAAAACGTTATATATGCATGTCATGGTAGGAACAATTTCTGTTGATAGAGCACACAGGTTTGAACATTGGTATTTGTTTCATATTTTATAAAAAAAAACAACACAATTATGATCAGCAGTAAAGCTATTACAATCTCATTAACAAACATTATCATAAATTTAGCAGTGCTCTATTATAAATATTTGTAATGGGCGTAAATGTACGCTAACTTCTGAACATCTGGGAGTAAATGTACACTCACTTCAGAATTTGTGGGGATAAATGTACATTCTGTGTATGATAAATGGGGTAAATTTAGATCCAACAAATCATTACAATATTAGCAGAATACCAGAATATTATAAAAGTAATCATTTATAATGTAGCGACACCATTTGAAGACTATTATGTTAAAGTACAAACATATGATTAGTGGGGGTAAATTGATATCCAACAATACTTTTTGATATGAGCAGAAGACCAGCGTATGATAGTAGTTATAGTAATATACATGTACCTTTAAAATGCAGTCATTTGAATACAAAAGTGTTCGAGTAAGAATTATGAACATTTTAAAACCATTTTTGCTTACTGCAGAACATATCAACTGCTAATTCAGATAGGCATGCTTGTCAAAACTTACAACTGTTTCTGTCTTCCAGTCATTAATGTACGCAAACATCCTAAGAAATGTGCGTAAATGCACACACAAATTTTTATTTTTTCTGCGTATCTTTCAATATTTTGTATTTGTGCGTAATTTACGCGTGTGCGCCCCTTATCCGGACCTCTGAATTCTTAAATGTATTTTAATTTAACCACTACCGTTATTATTATGAATATACTATCAGGCCACTATGTAGTTTACATGATCAAGATACAGAATTATATTAGAAAAAAATAATACACACAATAATATTTATCAAATTCACGTAGTACATGTTCTATATTTGATATTGATATTTAGTATTTAGCTCTACTATTGTAAATATGTTTATGAGTACGACTATCATGTGTTAATACGCGTGTTTAAATTATAAACTATTTAAAATAGCGTGATAATAAATATTGTAAGCACAATTATGATCGATTGGGATTCAGAATATTTGTACTAAGGGCTCTTTTATTTGCATGTATACTTAAGTATCATAAATGTATAAACTTGAAAATTTTAATATACCATTTAAAACTAATTTTACGAGACAACATATATATCAAAAACCAAACGCGAATATAATGTATGTCGTATCATTGATTTGTCATGTGTACATTTCATGATATTGTTAAAATGTTGAAACATTTTTTTAATGGCGCGACAATTAAAAATGAAGCTATAATTAAACAAGCTCCTTTTTTTGGATGACATTCGTATTCAGAATATTTCTCAACATTGCTCATATTTTACGTGTACGTCAACATGCTGAATTATCAAAAAGTGTACAACTTTGTTACTAAAATTCTACATCAAATATACTGTATTATCACAAAGCGTACTTGAAATAAAATATTAATAAACCATTTAGACATATATATTTTCGAGACAACATATATATTAAATACCAAAGGAGTATATTATGTAGAGTTTATCGTAGCATTCTTTTTTCATGCATAAATAATGCGTGCAAATTTTATGATGTTGCTTTAATGTTGAAATTGTTAAAACTTGCGCGAAAATTAATAGTGTAACTATTATTATCTAGCTGAGATTATTTAGTATTCAGAACATTTTTATTAAGGGCTGTTTTGTTGACATCTACATAATATACTGTATTATCAACAATATACAACAGTGAGAAAAAAATCACAAACCATTTCGACATATATTTACAATACAACATATATATTAATTAAATACGGAACGAGAGAATAATGTATATCGTATCATTGCTTTTCCGTGTGTAAATAAATGTGGGATCGATTAATTAAAGTATTCAGAATATTTTTTATTAATTTCGCTTTTATCTACATCAATATCCTGCATTATCAAACAATGTGAAACATTTAAAAAATCACAAACCATTTTATGATTTAGTCAAAATGTTAAAACTATCAAAAACAGCGCGTCAATAGACCGATCCGGGTTTTGTCACAGATAGTTTACGGATTTCCATTCATCGAAAATCACAAACATTATCACGTGTTCTTTTGAATATCACAAACACTGTGCACGTGCTCTTTTGTATGAAATAGTTTAACCGCTAAACGCTTGATATCCAAGTGCGATGATTGGATAATATTGCAGATTAATTTGAATATGATTGACATTTGTGGAAGTGTCTATTAATAGCGTAATCATTATAACCTAAGTGGGATAGATTGTATTCTTATTATTTTATTGAGGGCTTTTTTAGTTTCGTCTACATGTGTACTGTATTATAAAAAATGTGCAACACTAAACAAATCACAAACCATTCTGACATATATTTACGCGACAAAATACATGTATACATTAAATACGAAACTGGAGTATAATGTATATCGTATCATTTATTTTTGATGTTTATACAAGACGCGGGTATTTCATGATGTTGCTTAAATGTTTAAACTTTAAAAAACAACAAATTATAATGTCACTATTATTTCCTAGGTAGGATAGATTCGTAAGCAGAATATGTTTATTAAAGACATTCGCAACATTTGTTTTTCAACGACATGTTTTCTTATAAATATTTGCAAAAACATGCGTCAATGTATCCTAAAACTAAAACAGTCTTAAAAAATAGGGGTCACCGGCCTTGTTCCGGATATATTGGGTTTTGAATACGCTACCTGTCGAAGCCGTCTTTTCAAGTTGTGTGATTAGCAATGTTGAATTATATAAAGCGTTCATTTTCAAAAAAAGGATGGATATTTTTTTATGAATCTTTTTTTGAGGCTTCGTTTGGCAATATACAATTGCAGTTTAATGATAAAACGCGCTTTATCTACAGTTACCATTTGATAATACTGCTAAAATAATGAATTTGACTGGACATTTAAGTGTGTCAAATGAGAACTAATAATGCTTTCTGAAACGTCATTTTATATCAAATGCTTGTTTTGTTCCAAACGACATATTTTCTTAAAACTTCGCACATGCATGCATCAATGTTTACTTACACCAAAACATTAATAAAAAGAATGGCTCACGGAACTTGTTTGGGAAATGTTGGATTTCAAATTGGGTACCTGTGTTGCCTTTTTCCGGTTTCGTTTTAACATTGTTTACATAAACAACGTATCAATTGCCAAAATAGAATGGAAGCATTTAATAGATCATTTCTGAACTGATTTGTTTGGAAATACATTACATAAGTGTGTTTTTTCTTATCATATATGCTTTATGAACTTTTTCTAGTAAAACAATTTATCCTGCTACTAACTCAAACAGCGACCTAATAAAGCGGTGACCGTATAAACTTGTTGATATCCGGCAGTAGATCACGTGACTGTGATACACCGTCAATAGGTATTCCTACGCGCCGGATAACAACATTGTCGAGAATGACACAGCATAAAGTCTACTTACCAGAGTTTTTCATCGATACAAACTTTGTGTTGTCTAGGTTAACAGAGTTCAACAACAAATGAGTTGTTTGTCCTCACATTCCATTTAACTGGTTAACAACAACTTCCTTCCAGTTCCATTCCATTTCAACACACTTAAATCTGATGCAAGCGGGTTATTCTTTGTGGATAGACTTTTTTTGGTCAACAGAGCATATTCATCAAAGAAATAACCTTTTATATTAATTTCCGATGAAAGTAAATGACAAAAATTTATCAACATTTTAACGTAGAACTAAACATGTTATAATTTATTTCACTTTCAGTTTCACTGTCCGTCACCCACAACTATCCGAGTAAATCGTAGAAAATTGAAAAGGGATCAATCTCACCGTTTCCATTCGAGGCAAATATTCCATACACTTTTTATCTGAATGCTATTGCATAATATAATCCACCCAAAACACAGAAACACTAAATATTTATTCCGATTTCATGTATTTAAACTGCAAAACACTCGCGTTCCGGTTTGACTACATTGTGTAAACTTATAACTCAAAATGAATGACGTAGTTGGTGTGACGTAATTTAACTCATTAAAAACCAATATAATCTGGTTTAAAACAAAAGCAGATTTACTACGTCATGTTCGTGTCGTACTGACATCAGCAAATAAGATTTATTAATATTTTACTTTTGCTTTTTGAAAAAGGTGATTAAGAAATAGAGAACTATTTTTTTCCGGGTAGTACGCATTCGTGCAAGCGAGTTATTAGGTCGAGGCCCGTTTATACTTTTTTTAAATTTAAAACTTTAGTGTTTTTAAATTTAATTGAATAGAAATCAGGATAAATAGAATACACGGTAGGTGCCGGGAAGGAGAAAGTTTATCCGGTTCGGCCCGAAAACAAAAATAGAAATCAGGATAAATAGAATACACGGTAGGTGCCGGGAAGGAGAAAGTTTATCCGGTTCGGCCCGAAAACAAAAATAGGGCTCGCTAAAGCTCGCCCTATTTTCATTTTCTAAGCCTAACCGGATAAACTTCCTCCATCCCGGCACCAACCATGTATTCTCTATTTATTTTGAATGGACATTAGGGACGAAATTAGAATATTGTAACATATATACAATAAAGAAAAAATGAAGCAAACGGGTCAATTAACCCAATTATTTTTTATTTGTTGCAAACGTCTATAAGGGCTGTTTTTACATCTATATCAATTTATTGTTTGATTAAAAATTGCACAACAAGAAATAAGTAGTAAGCCAATTAGACATATATTTTCGAGACAACATATATAATCGAATACCAAGCGAGTATATTATGTAGAGTTTATCATAGTATTCTTTTTTCATGCATACATAAATACGCAGAATTTATGATGGTACTTAAATGTTGAAACTATTAACGAAAAACAGCGCGACAATTAATAGCGTAACTGTTATAACCTAATTGGGATAGCTTGTATTTTTACTATTTTATTGAGTTTTTCATGTGTACTTTATTTTCAAAAACGTACAACTTGAAAAAAAAATTAACAATATATTTACGAGACATTATTTACAATAAAAACAAACGGGAGTATATAGAGAATTCTAGGTTAGTGTTGAATACAGGTAAGTTTATTTAGCGAGGCTTAAAAAACCTAATCCACGAGCCTTGGCGAGTGGCTTAGGTTTTCGTGCCGAGAAAATAAACGTATCTGTATTCAACACTTACCTGGTATTCTATTTATCCCATCATTTTATGTTTTTATTTTGAAAATAAACGATAGAAAATCACTGAATGACACGAAAAACACCAATTGAAGTCAGGAAAATAAACAGTATGACGTCATTATAATGCGCGTGTTTTGCTGTATTCAACAAGGTGGAATACAGCTAAGTTTATCCCAATGGGGAGGAGGGGGGGGGGTTATTTCGTCAATGCAGGCGTAATGATGGGATACAATAAAAATCATGAGTTAATAAGACACGCACATTTTATGATGTTGCTAATATGTTACAATTATTTAAAAACAGCGCAGAAATTAACAGTGTGACAATAATCACCTAGGCGAATACCATTCGTGTTCAGATTATTTGATTAATGGCTCTTTTATTTACATCAAATTATATTCCGTATTATCAAAAATGTATGTAACATGAAAAAAAATAACCATACCGACATATATTAACGAGACAAACTTTATATCAAATACAAAAAGAGAGTATATTGTAGAATATGTGCACATTAACGAAACATGCGTCAACAAACAATGTGTTCACGAAGAAAAAAATAACAACTGGAAAGGACACGAAGGACCAAAACCCCCAGCAAGGCAGCTCAGTCCCCCATTTGTTGTGAAATTAATCACTCTCATTAAAATCAAATCCTAACGTTGTTGGGATAGGAAGACATCGTATAACAGGTCACGTTCAAATGACCTTCCGAACAATAAAATATCAGTCCTGCAACGCCCAATGAAATTGCTTTTTGCACAGCAAAGTTTGGCCACGGTTTTTGAAAAGTCATGCATTTCCAGCTGATCCTCGGGAATAAATCCTTTACAGTAAATTTTCAGTTGGATAACAATGGATATAGTGCTATAACAAAAACATAGTGCGGAATTATTAACCAGACACTCATAAATCTTCGTGACAAACCGTAAGTCTGTTCGGTCGTTTGCGTAGTTTTGGACGAGTTTCTGTTATGGGAATTTATGTTGATATAGATTTAAATACGGGGTAGCGAAAGTGGCATTTCATGGTCGTGTGGTATACTTGCTAGCGCCGCACGCCATCGAACCGAGATCAATTCCGTCTGACAGCGACATTTTGTAACAAGTTAAAAAAAATTCTTAAAATATGCAGATAATGAGATACGTATTAAAACTGTGGAATATTTTATTGTGTTACTATTATTTTTTAATTATATTTTATTTTACATTGACCAATGTTTCAATTACAATAGCACACTCAATAGATAAACGTGAAAAACGTGGGTACTTTTCCGCAACATAATTCCCCCCCCCCCCCAAAAAAAAAATAAAAAAATTTCGACGCCAAGGCTTGTACTCCAAACTTCGCAACGCCAGCGCTGCATCTGTTTCTCTACACCATTCATGACACTGGCGTTAAACCAATAAATATCAATTTACATTGTATTATTGCCTATGCTACGCTCGATACTTGTCGTGGTATCTATAAATAAATATCAATTACATACGGAATATTAATGAGTGTCAGGTTAATAATTTCGCACTATACCAGAGCTAATAAACATCAAGTTCACGTTTTTGTGGTTTATATATAAAGTTATACCACAACATTTTTAAGGCAGCCATTTGATTGGCTCATGAAAAGGTCATATAAACGTGACCCCTAATGCGAAGTCATCAGATCCAGACAGCGGATAATACAGAAGCGTTAGACTGGAGATGATTTTAATGAGATTAGAAACTAATGGCTTATACAGCATAACGTGGCAATGTGCCCTATGGGACCATATTTTTCACAAAACATATCTTTCACATCTGTGAAAAATAGGATCTCATTCTTATCAGGAGTGGCATTTTAGATCTTATTATTCACACATCGTATTCTTATTCTTCACATTTTCTGTGAAGTTTGTGATCGCATCCACATTTTTGATATGAGATTTAATCATATTCTTCTGTGGTCCTCACCCATTCCCAGTTTTTGGCCAATCACAGTCTTCACACTTAAAAATGTGACAATTTAGATCCTATTCTTCACAGGTGTGTGAAAAATGATTTGTGAAACAGTATTTTTTGTTAAAAAATATGATACCCTAGAGTCAAGTATTTTTGTCTAAATCCCCTCAGTGGGAGATGCTATAGGTGTATTAAATGACCCGGGGGCCAATACTACCGGGATCTAAAATCCGACCAGTCTATTTCCCCTGTACCCGGAATTATTCAGCGTGTCTGATTCCCGCCTGTTGGGAATCTCTTTCAGTCTAAAGTCCCGTATATGCCCGCCGCTCCCCATCCCCCTCCCCTGGGGAAAAATTGGTAGATGCATTACTATCACATATATCCTGTCCAAAGGGTATCAAAATTCCCAAAGAAAATCACATTGCAGGATCTCCTGATAAACGTAAGATTAACATCAATGACACATTGTAATTTTCAGTTCTGGAAAAAATAGTAATTGAGGTGCGTCGTAGGAAAACCGGACTTAATGCATGTGTGTAAAGCGTCGTCCCGGATCAGCCTGTGCAGTCCGCACAGGCTAATCCGGGACGGCACTTTCCGCTTTTATGGTATTTTATGTTTCAATGAAGACTCTTCTAAACATAAATTCACTGTAGGCGGAAAGTGCCGTCCTAGATTAGCCTGTGCGGACTGCACAGGCTAATCCGGGACGACACTTTACGCACATGCATTAAGTCCGGTTTTCCCACGACGCGCCACTTATGTTCCTTAATGTACGTTCTTTGTATTAAGACACTATTGGAAATCATCGAAGAAAAAGAAAAGCTGACACACGCACTGTTCTTTATATTTTTAATATTATTTCTGTCAAAACTATTTAAGGATATTTGTTTACTAGGATATTCCCTCTTTGATCACTGTAGAAGCAACGCACATTTCAATGTTAGCAATATATAGCGCGCACTCTTTACTAACGACTAATACGTTCTACATTTTGTTTTTTATATTATTTTTGTGGTGCGAATCATTTCAGTTTTTCTTTGGAGTTATATCGAATTTGTAACTCAAAGTTAGGTTAACAAATCTAGGCCTGAATTGGTAACTATATCATGTCGTGGGAAAACCGGGCCTAATGCATGTTTGTAAAATGTCGCATGTTTGTAGGCGCTTTCCTCCTACAGTGGATTTATGTTTAGAAGAGACTTGTTTAAAACAGAAAATACTATAAAAGCTGATCCGGGACGAAATTTTACGCACATGCATTGAGCTCGGTTTTCCCACGACACGCCTCAAATATCGTATTTTAAACGAACAATTTAGCGGCATATGTAAACACAACCGTGGAGTTTTTATTACTGCTGTCCTTCTTGTGTTCAAACCCGTCGAACAGAGCGCAGCTGTGCACCCCATGGTCGTACTGGGCTATCACGCACGCCGGTTCCGTCTAACGCAGGCAGGTGGTCGCGCACATGCTCTTACTCGTTACCATGGTAACGGTACGGATCCGAGGACTCGACAATTCCTGTGAAAATCCCGAAGTCTATAACAGACAATACACATTTAAAACTATAAAAAAAAAAGTTTATACTGTTAGTTTTAACTGTTTGTTTGTAAGTAAATTCTATTTGCATCTTTCATAGAATTTTAATGCTGAAAACAATGCTAAGTCCAAACTGTTTCATATTAATTGTTCTGTCTGTAAACTAGAAATCTTACGATGAGAACCGATCTATCCCAGAGCAGGTCATTCCTCTGAGTGTTGGGCCTCGCATGAGTTATACCTCATAATAAGGCAGTCTGTCCCATCTCTCATATAAAAAAGATTTTCCGGATCGCTACCAAAATCTAAATATTTGGTTCTAGAGTTCATTGTCAACTTTCCCATAAAAGTTCATGCAAATCCATTCATAATATTTTGCGTAAAGTTTTTGATTTGAAAACACAGCCTGCTTGTCGGAGGTAATGAATGGCCGTGTGGCAATTCAGAAATAATTTTCGATTTATCGTTGTTTATCAGCCAATAAACAAAGATTTGAAGTTCTGATACGTAGGAATTAAACCTCGAGGGCGTTAGCCCGAGTTTTTTTAAAAAGCTACGCATCAGAACGACAAAGAGTTGTTTATTGGCCGATAAACAACGATAATGCGAACATTATTTCGATTCTAACATGATTTGATATATAATTTTGCTATTGTATTTGGTTGTCTGGTGAAGTTCCTGATATTTGGAAAAAGGCACTAATTATTCCTTGCCCAAAACCTGCAAAAGATAATACTGATCCTTATAATTATTGACCAATTTCTCTTACCAGCTGCATTTATAAAAATTTTGTTGAACGGATGGTGAATAAACGACTTGTTTGGTTTGTAGAATCAAAAAAGGTATTATAACAAATTTCCAGGTCCGTGAAGTTGGCTATGAGATCTGACATCTACATTCAGCTCTGAATTCGATTATTGCATAGCTAGCTCTGAGATCTACATTCAGCTATACATATATATTACAAGGCAAGTGGGGACTAGTGTAAAGCTGGCTCTGTATTCAGCTCTGAATTCAGCTCCGCATTGCACGCCCATGAGTGGTTACTTATTTGCGCCAGATGACTACATAGTATTAATGAAACAACAAGACTATACCGTATCGAATACAACCCTGGCTCTGTATTCAGCTCTGAATTCAGCTCCGCATTGAAAGCCTCTGATAGAAAACACCTTCTCCTAAAATATACCCTCTGTTATAAAACAACAACAACCAAAACTAACACCGAATCGAATACAGACCTGGCTCAGTATTCAGCTCTGAATTCAGCTCCGCATTGTAAGCCTATGATAGAGAACACATTTGCACAAAACTTATTTGCGACAGATCACAACTAGATGTTTATAAATCAACAAATAAAATCACCGTATCGAATATAGACCTGGCTCTGTATTCAGCTCTGAATTCAGCTGCGCATTGAAAGCGTAAGATAGAGAACGCATTTGCACAATGCCACCGCTTGCTATTATAAAAACTATGTTATGGACACAAGAACGAATACAGAGCTGGCTCTGTATTCAGCTCTGAATTCAGCTCCGCATTGCACGCCCATGAGTGGTAACTTATTTGCGCCAGATGACTACATAGTATTAATGAAACAAAAAGACAACACCGTATCGAATACAGACCTGGCTCTGTATTCAGCTCTAAATTCAGCTCCGCATTGAAAGCCTCTGATAGAAAACACTCCTAAATCTACCCTCTGTTATAAAACAACAACAACCAAAACTAACACCGATTCGAATACAGACCTGGCTCTGTATTCAGCTCTGAATTAAGCTCCGCATTGAAAGCCGATGATAGAAAACTCATTTGCGTCATACCACTTCTCGCTGGTAACAAAATAACTAAACTATGTACTTAGTACAAAAACGAATACGGAGCTGGCTCTGTATTCAGCTCTGAATTCAGCTCCGCATTGAAAACCTCTGACAGAAAACACTTTCTCTCAAAATCTACCCTCAGTTATAAAACAACAACAACCAGAACTAACATCGAATCGAATACAGACCTGGCTCTGTATTCAGCTCTGAATTCAGCTCCGCATTGAAAGATAATGATAAAGAACACATTTGCAAAATAGTACTAAAAACTGTTATAACAACTATAAAACTAACACAGAATCGAATACAGACCTGGCTCTGTATTCAACTCTGAATTCAGCCCCGCATTGCAAGCCTATGAGTGGTAACTTATTTGCGCCAGATGAATACATAGTATTTATAAATCAGCAAGAAAACACCGAATCGAATACAGACCTGGCTCTTTATTGAGCTCTGAATTGAGCTCTGCATTGAAAGCCTCTTTCTCCAAAAATCTACCCTCCGTTATAAAACAACAAGAACCAAAACTAACACCGGATCGAATACAGAACTGGCTCTGTATTCAGCTCTGAATTCAGCTCCGCATTGAAAGCCTATGATAAAGAACACAGTTGCACAATAGTAGTACAAACTGTTATAACAACTATAAAATTAACACCGTATCGAATACAGCCTGGCTCTGAATTCAGCTCTGAAATCAGCTCCGCTGATCAGCAATGGGATCACAATCCGGATCATCATTCGAATCACTATTCGGATCACCACTAGGATCACCGCCCGGATCATCACCCAGATCATTATCCGGAATACCACCGGCCTCAATGGGATCACCAGCGGGATCATCATGTGAATCACTGAAATCACAACCGAGATCACCACTGGGATCATCACTGTGATCATCACTGGGATCACTGCTGGGATCATCAGTGAGATAACCACTAGGATCTTCACTGGGATCACCACTGGGATCAACGCTTGGATCATCACTGGGTTCATCACAGGGATAACTAATAGAATCACCACCGGACTTGCCACTGGGATCATCAAAGTGATCACCAATGAGATCACTACCGGGATCACCAGTGGGATAGACACAGGGAAAATCGCTGGGATTACAACTGGGATAAAAACTGGGATCAACACCGGGATCACTACTAGGATCAGCGATGGATAATCACAGGGATAACCAAAGTGATCTCCTAAAGGATCACTACCGGAATCACCACTGGGATCACCACTGGGATCAGCACTGAGATCACCATTTGGATTACGACTGAGATCACAATTGCGATCACCACTGGGTTCACCGCTGGGATCACCACCGGGATCAACACTTGGATCACCAATGGGATCAGCGCATGGAACACCAAAGGATCTCCAAAAGGATCACCACCGTGATCATCACTGGGATAACCATTTGGATCCCCACTGGGATCACAAATGGGATCACCACTGGAAACTGCTCTGATCACCACTTGAATCATCACAGGGATAACCACTAAAATCACCACTGGGAACACCACTGGGATCACCACTGGGATCATCACAGAATCACTAAAATGATCTCCAAAACGATCACCACCGGAATCACCACTGGGATCAACACAGGGATCACCATTGGGATATCACTGGGATCACCACTGGGATCTCAACAGGCATCTCCAAAAGGATCACAACTGGGATCACCACAGGTAACACCGATGGGATCAATAGCGGGATCATCACTAGAATCACTGAAATCACAACCTAGATCACCACTGGTATCATCACTGTGATCACTGGGATAAACACTGCGATCACCACTGGGATCACTGCTCGGATCATCAGTGAGATAACCACTGGGATCTTACCCGGATCACCACTGGGATCAACGCTTGGTTCACGAATGGGATCATCACTGGTATCAACACCGGGATCACCACTGGGATCACACTGTGATCATCACAGGGATCACTTATAGAATCTCTACCGGAATCACCAATGGTATCATTCGGGGGGATCACCAATGGGATCCCTGCCGGGATCACCACTGGTATCACTGAAATCACAACTGGGATAACCACTGGGATTGTTACTGGGATCACCACTGGAATAAAAACTGGCATTACTACTTGTATCATCACTGGAATCATCGCTGGTTTCACCACTGGGATCACCAACGCAATCACCACTGGGATCATCAAAATGATGACCAATGAGATTACCGCCGGGATCACCACTGGAATCACAGAAATCACAACCACGATCACCACTTGGATCATCACTGCGATCACCTCTGGGATCTTCACTTCGATCATCACTGGGATCACCACTGGAATTACCTCTGGGATTTTGAAACAGCGACTAGTGATATGACGCATATTTGTTTCTATAACAGCTTTCAATTCAGAGCTGAATACAGAGATGAATTCAGAGCCTGTTCTGTATTCGATCCAGTTTTATTTTGGGGTCCTTAAGAAACAGAAACTAGTGCTATGACAAATGTGTGTTTCTGTAATAGGCTAAGAATGCAGAGCTGAATACAGAGCTGAATTCAGAGCCGGATCTGTATTCGTTGCGGAGTTGGGTCCATTTTGTATTAGCGACTAGTGGTATGACGCATATGTGTTTGAATAATAAACTTTCAATTCAGAGCTGAATGCAGATCTGAATCCAGAGCCAGGTCTGTATTCGATTCGGTGTTATTTTGGGTTCCCTTTGAAACATCGACTTGTTGACGCATATGTGCTTCTTTAATTGGTTTTCAATTCAGAGATGAATACAGGGCTGAACTCAGAGCCAGGTCTGTATTCGATTCGATGTTATTGTTTGGTACCTTTTAAAACAGAGACTTGTGGTATAACGCAAGTTTGTGTCTATAACAGGCTTTCAATTCAGAGCTGAATACAGATGCAGCTCTATATTCGTTCTTGTGTTAATAACATAGTTTTTATAATAGCAAGCTGTGGTATTGTGCAAATGCGTTCTCCATCCTACGCTTTCAATGCGCAGCTGAATTCAGAGCTTAATACAGAGCCAGGTCTGTATTCGATACGGTGATGTTTTTTTGTAGATTTATAAACATTTTGTTGTGATCTGTCGCAAATAACTTGCCAATAAAAGGCTTGAAATGTGGAGCTGAATTCAGAGCTAAGTACAGAGCCAGCTCTGTATTCGTTCTGGTGGTATTTTGATAGTGTTTATAAGCTGAATACAGAGCCAGGTCTGTATTCGATACGATGATTTCTTGTTGATTAATTAATACTATGTAGTCAGCTCTGTATTCGTTCTTGTGTTAAGTACATACTTTGGTTCTTTTGGGCTTTCAATGCGGAGCTGAATTCAGAGCTGAATACAGAGCCAGGTCTGTATTCGATACGGTGTTGTGTTATTTCTTTTTTAATACTATGTAATCATCTGGCGCAAATAAGTTACAACTCATAGACGTGCAATGCGGAGCTGAATTCAGAGCTGAATATTGTTTTAAGTACATAATTTAATTATTTTGTTACCAGCGAGAAGTGGTATGACGCAAATGAGTTTTCTATGATCGGCTTTTCAGAGCCAGGTCTGTATTCGATACGGTGATTTTTGTTGATTTATTAAGGTCATGTAGTGATCTGGCGCAAATAAGTTACCACTCATATGCTTGCAATGCGCAGCTGAATTCAGAGCTGAATACAGAGCCAGGTCTGTATTCGATTCTTTTTGAATTTTACAGTGTAACAGTTTGTAGTGCTATTGTGCAACTGTGTTTTTTATCATTGGCTTTAAATGCGGAGCTGAATTCAGAGCTGAATACAGAGCCAGGTCTGTATTCGATTCGCTGTTAGTTTTGGTTGTTGTTGTTTTATAACGGAGGGTTGATTTTTGGAGAGTGTTTTCTACCAGAGGCTTTCAATGCGGAGCTGAGTTCAGAGCTGAATAAAGTGCCAGGTCTGTATTCGATTCGGTGTTTTCTTGCTGATTTATAAATACTATGTAGTAATCTGGCGCAAATAAGTTACCACTCATAGGCTTGCAATGCGGAGCTGAATTCAGAGCTGAATACAGAGCCAGGTCTTAATTTGATACGGTGTTTTCTTGTTGAATTATAAATACTATGTAGTCATCTAGCGAAAATAAGTTTCTACTCATAGGCTTGAAATGCGGAGCTGAATTCAGAGCTGAATACAGAGCCAGCTCTACACCAGTCCCCACTAGCCTTTTAATATATATGTATAGCTGCATGTAGATCTCAGAGCTAGCTATGCAATAATCGAATTCAGAGCTGAATGTGGATGTCAGATCTCGTAGCCAACTTCACGGACCTCAAATTTCCAATCAGGTTTACGCAACAATGATGTCCAAACGATCACCTAGTTCGTCTTGAGACCTTTATAAGGGAAGCTTTTAGTTAGTATTTTGTTCGATCTTGAAAAAGCCTACGACACTACCTGGAAATTATGTTACAATGAAATATTTAAAAGACACTGGATTAAATGCAAGATTTCCCTTATTTATTTCTAGTTTCCCATCTGATAGAAACTTTCAAGTTAGAGTTGGGTCAACTCTTTCTGAGAGCAATCCAACAAGACCAAGGTGTTTCACAGTAAAGTATCCCTTCGGTTTCACTTTTCGGTCTTAAGTTTAATAAAATTGTCAAAGTTCTTAATCCACGTGTTACCTTTTTGTATGTTGACGATTTGTTAAATTTGCTATCGTTCTAAAAGTATGCGAACTATTGAACGCCAACTACAGCAAACCTGGATACAATTTTTAAGTGGGCTACAGAAAATGGCTTTACATGTTCAAAGTCAAAACCTCAATGTGGTCAATTCTGCCGATTAAGAAAATTTCACGAAGACCCTAAACTTTATATTTCTGGCTCCAAAATACCTGTAGTTAATGAAGCAACATTTTTAGGGGTAATATTTGATAAGAAACTAACTTTTGTTCCACACATTAAACAACTGAAAACCAAATGTCTTAAAGCTTTAAATGTTTTGAAAGTTCTTTTTCATACTAATTAGGGATCTGATACTATTACTTTACTTAAATTGTATAGGAGTCTTGTTCGCTCCAAGTTGGATTTTGGCTCAGGGATCTGCATGTAAATCCTACTTGCAAATGCTTGATACTATTCACAATTCACAATTATGATACATACGTCAATAATAAGTTCATTATATTCTCCGATTCGCTTTCTGTGATAGTATCTATCAAAATCGCAAATTAGATAATATTCTGATTAAAAAACTATTCTTTAAATTACACAATATTCCAAAAACCAAAACAGACACCTTTTTTGGAGACCAAGCCATATTGGGATACGCGGACATGAGAAAGCTGAAACCTTAGCAAAATAATCTCTTAGTATACAGATTGTCAATGATTAATTACCAAATTGTGATTTTCAACCAAATAGTGATTTTAAATCAGCAATGTATAAACTTATAAAATCAGAATGGCAAGCAATTTGGAACGAGGCAACCCTCTACAGATAAAGCCTAGTCTTGATTCAGCAACGCGTTTTACTCATTCAGACCGACATGATCAAATTGTTTTAACTTGCTGCAGAATAGGACACACAAGATTAACACATTCGTACCTTCTAAAAAGAGAAGAAGCACCTCATTGTATACCTTGCGACGAACATTTTACTGTCAAACACATGCTTATTTATTGCACAGACCTCGGTGATATTCGCGATAGATATTTCAAAGTAAATTCATAAAAAGAACTTTTCCAAACAGTGCCATCTTATACAGTAACCCAATACTTCAAAGAAATAAACACATATAATAAAATTTAGTTCACATTTCCTAATCTATATAGAAATCAACATACGTAAACGGCACGTATGACCACAATGTGTTGAGTTGCAGTAAAACCCAAATAAACAAACAAACAAATGGAGCTACTTTTTACCACGCTCCGCTGAGAATCGGGACTTCTTTTTGCGTTGTTTATTGGGTATTTGTTTTTTGTCTATAGAAAAATTTGCGAGTATCATGTTAGAATAAAATATTTACAACTGTGGAATATTGTTTCTGATACGCTTAATCGCAGCAAATACATTAACTAGAAAAAATACATGTGCTTTACGTGTTTATACGTACGTGGTCGTCTTGGTACTAGGTGGCCCATGACCTTGACCTCGCAGAGTCCCCGGGGCTAATCTTGTGGGTTCCTCTGTATCCTGACATATCTGTAGGGGTCTTTTCAGAAATGCTGTTGATTACCGATCCATGTAAAACTTTTTCGAACTGGTACACGCCTTCTGTCAGCCCCATTTGTACTTTGAATGATGTATCTGTGAAATTCAAATGCATGATTTCTTTCATCTCTTAATGAGGTAATTCAATAATAGGGTACATATAAACATAATCTTACAACGTTTGCAACAGTACACAGAAGACAAGCCCATAAAGTTGGCACGGCTATGTTGGTATTTTAAAACTGGACTTCCAAAATGCTAAATAACCTGCTACGTTTAGGATATGAACATTCGGTGACAGTGGATATAAACGGCATAAAAAGCGGACACCTATTTACTATAATCAAGTAAGAAAGAAGGCGGCATACCATCGGATTAGTACTCATTGTTCGGTATACACATTTCATTTTGAAATCCATCTTGTTTATGTGTCTTTTGATTTTTTTTAAATGGACTTTGTCTACAAAAAAGTATGTAGCAAGTTTAATGTTATTATATTATGCTGTAGAAATGAGCATTACTATAAACTATAAATGAAGTAAAAATTATTTACTGCATTATGAGAGTTTTGTTTAAACAAATAAACGACACTACTGTAAACAAAGAAAACGCAGATAGGGTATCAAACTCACGACGTCGGATTCGTTAGAAGAAATGACAATTGACAGCGCCCTTATCTGCATAACATTTCCAACAAATCTGACGTCAACGAGTTAACAAGAAAAGGGCCAAACGACTTAAGTAATGTAATTGTTTTTTTTTTCGCAGAATGAATAAACTCTTTCCATTATAAGTACATTATTTTACCCTGTATTATAGGCTAATTATCGAAATTTCAGATTTCATTTTACAGCAGTTGCTTCCCTTGGGTTCCTTTTCGTAGACATTTTCAATTTAAAGGCACTAGCAAGGTACTACACATTAATCTAAACATTAAAGGCCTAGCTTAAGGAATTTCTGGCGTCTCCGTGGGTTATGCAACTCTGTGTATTGTTCCACCATAAAATCTCTTATCATTATCTGCAATCTTTTCTCTCAGCTCACTGTATTAATATCAGCTGATAAGGGCCGCCACAGTGTGTTCACACTGTGACACACAGAGGTACAATACCCGGGATTATTTTTTTTTTTTTTTGGGGGGGGGGTATCAAATAAGGAAGATTTAAACTAGGCCTTTAAAAGTTGAATGTTTAGATAACAAACATATAAAATAATGCATCATGAGCTAAAATCTTATACACATTTTCATAAAATTCATTGTATTTGAACAGTTTCAAGTTCAGTTTGGTGTTTACATTTCAACACTACGAAACAAGCGGAAGTTCCTTGTGTTTTATGTAAAATATCGTGCAGCTCGCCGAATGTTAACGGTAAATAGATTCAGTCTTACATACAAGCTGCAGATTTTGTTCAAAACTGAGCAGGCCTGTACCGTTACTCCAGAATCACCGCGAAGTCATTAAGGGTCAGTGTGGAAACATTCACAGCATGGGAGGGCAATTATTGTATACAGATCTTCTGATAAGCACAGCCTCTTGAGTTATCCAGATGTTGTGTTTGTAATACTGTACTCTTGGAGATTGGTCATTTATGTGTGTTTATTAGATGGAGAAGTAATGAATATATTATATTTTAATGTTTTTGTTCATTTCTTTATATTATTACATCTAGAGTGAAGTTGTAACAAGGTAAGTCATATTTAATGTTGTAATGAACATATTTCAAACAAAGGCATTTGTTTTAAAATAAAATCTCAATTGTTAAAAATGAAAATGTATGCACATGTTTGAATTATTCTTGTAAATCTACTTGTTAGAAACACAATCTATCACTATAACCATTTTATCTTTACAATTATGCAATATTTTTATATGCTTAATATAATAATATAACGTATGTCGAATGTACACGTATATGAAATAGTATTATTTAAATTCTAGAGTAATGCAAAGTTTTGATATGACTAGTGTTACTAAAATACTTACAACAGCACAATGTGAGCCATTGATCCTGCCTTATATTTAAGCATACTATGTTTTTGCTTTATTTTCAGATTTATCACTAATAGCGTGATAATGAAATTTTCACAGATCTTTCAAAGACATCAAGATTCAGAGAGAAAGGAAAATTATTGCAGTAGACGATTTTTATACTTTTCTTACGGCAAATGGAGATAGTGTTAAAAAGAATAATTTAAAGCATGCCCTACAGAGTTTTAAAGGTGGTTCAAGGTCATATCAAGACAAGGATTCCGCAATATTCCAGGCAATTATGATATATATTTGTAAACACGATTCTTTAACTTCATGTAGGAAACTCTTGGCGCAATTGAAAATGAACTTATTAGAGAGAAAAAGAAAGAACATTGACATCTTTAAAATTATATAAGCTTATAGCCAAAACTCAGATTCAAAGAACTCCTACTCTATTTGACAATTTAAAGGTGAATGAAAATGACATTGCAACATTGATGATAGACCATAAACAACATTTCAGTCAACTAGAATGGAAGCGAATATGTTGGTTTGAAAACGATTTTGCAAAATCAGTGGTATTAGAGGATCTGAATTATGAAAAAGTGCTGGATTTCAAATATTCAAGACATCGGTCTCTTCTGTCATTAAGAGGGTGTTTAAAAAGTGTGTGTAGATCTTCTCATTTACAAATACGAAGAAATGCTCTGAGGATCAAGGCATCAAAGAAAGGCTGTGAAATAAGGATTTCAACGAGAAAAACGCACATTGCTTCTCTTCTTGACAATGACATAAAATTATTGCTGGATATTTATTATCCAGAAATCATCGAAGCTGTAGTATGTTTCGATGTCACAAACTCTGAAGAAAATAACTGTTTTGGGGCAGTTTTTTTTATTCAAAGTGATAATATTGATTTAGACTTGGATTTTAGTGACATATGTGAGAGAGTGTTCTTTAGTGTAAAAAAGAAGCACAGTACTTATCTAGAAAAGGTTTTATTGATTCATGAACATCATTTAAAGGAATATACACCCACTGAAAACACTATTTTTCAAGATTTGCATTACGGGATGCTATTGAAACACACAGATTTGAAAATATTTTAAAATCATGGTGTGCTCAGTCTCTCATAGATGGTTCTATTGATGTTGATGGCCATGACAATGTATGTGAAAGGTGCTTTTCTGGTGGCTATTACAAACCACTGGCTGTAGAAGAGTTTGATATTGTCCAGGAATGGTTTTTTGAAGTGCCCATTGAATCCCAGCATTTCCTGAACCTAACAACCATTAGAAACAGTACGGATAAAGAAGAGTTAGTTAGAAAAACTATAGGCAGTGTACGATACTTTGCTGAATATATATAATATATATATTTACATTGCATAGGCATTTTAATATGGAAGGGGTATGCATTCATAATCGTATGAACGCAATGCCTTATCACCGGCGTCGTAATATCTGTGTGTTCCATTTTTATGCAAATTATATTTCGACAAGAATATTTACATGAACTAAGATGTCTTATACTGTTCGATGTTACTCGTTCTTGCATTTATTGTTGACGTTTGATTAAATGTTTTTATAATTAATATACATGAACATTTCGTTCCAGTTCTTCTTGTACAAAAATCAATTTGACATTTTTTTCATATTTGCTTGATAGTATTCTATCATGCAAGGTCTACAAGTGTTATTATTAAACAAAGCCATTTCGCTAGCATTGATGTGTCTATTTGCTAAATGCATTTAGATCGTCTCATTTATTGTGCATTTATATCACAGTTAATAATGATGAATTGTTTAACATGTACAGTAATAAAAAAATGCATTTGGAGATTTATATTAAAATGTTATCCTTTCTAATACAAGTTATGCCCAGGCAAAGACAAGAGCTTAGATACGCCCGTGTGGATGCTATTGATCGATGACCGAGCTAGCGCGCATCATGGATTTGCCAGTTTGACCATCGCGTTCATAATCGCATGAACGCAACCAAAATTCAATTCAATCCTTAACAAAAACTATATTGGAATTTTCCAGAAGTGTAATGCAAACAAACCACTGCTTGAATATAAAAGTATAGGCTCTGTGTTCAGTGTACCAACTTCAAGTGGAGCTACAGCAAGTTTGTGCCATCCTGAAACTCAACTTAAAAAGGATGCGAACTGTGATTTGTGCTACTACAACACATACATAAAGCAACATGAGTTAGAAGACGAAACAACAACTGGGAATTCAAAATGGTTGGTGAATATTCGACAGTGTCACCTGATTTTAATGTTAGACAACCTTGTGCGTCTCCAGTATATCGCCGATTCAAATCCAGGAGAACATAGAAGTAAACAATTATGTACACTACCTATAACTCTTTAGCCTTAGGGTCTTCCATTGGACAGTAAAATTACAGATGAGTGGTATCTGCAGGACTTCGATGGAAGTTTGGATTGTATATGTAAACGTCCAGACGTAATACCTTAAGAAAGTGTATGCAACACCCTAGTAGAACTCAGTGACAGTGAGAAAACATGGAAGAATTTCTTCAACTGGATGACTTTTGGAAACCGTGTACTTTGGAAGAAGTTGCCTGGTGAGTAAACTATAAAAAAATAAGTTAAAAGAAGTTGTTTTGTTTCACCTGCACAGTCATTTTAATGGTAAATATAATTTTATTTGCTTACTTATATCATGACATATGTTATACTTGTACCTAAATAATCCGTGTTGTAATTTATGATGACAAAAAATGACACTAATACGTACATAATCTAATAAACTAATGACACTGAAGTTTAACGCATCTTTGAATAACCTGATATACCTGTTTTAAAAATGCTTCTTAAGGTGCTCATGATAAGTTAAGAATTTCAGAAGTCAAACCGCTAAGGTCCATCTTGATGCATGGAAAGGGCCTATACAAATTTGTTTGCAAATGAACTTTTCAGATGACATGCTCGAGCAAATTGAAGACGTGCATACAGATGAAACTTCAAATGGGAGAAACGACCACAACAACAACTACTACTACAACTACTACCACTACTAATTATACTACTACTAATACTGCTTTTGCTGCTGCTGCTTCTACTTCTACTACTGCTGCTGCTGCTGCTGCTGCTATTACTACTACTACTACTACTACTACTACTACTACTTCTACTATTACTACTACTGCTACTGCTACTACTACTACTACTACTAATTTTACTATATAGTTATAGTTATAATTGTGCTGCTTCTGCTGCTGCTGCTGCTTCTACTACTACTAATACTACTACTACTACTACTGCTGCTACTACTACTACTACTACTACTACTACTACTGCTTCTAACTATACTACTACTAATACTGTTTTTGCTGCTGCTGATTCTACTACTTCTACTTCTACTACTAATAGTACTACTACTACTACTGCTACTACTACTACTACTACTACTACTACCACTTCTACTACTACTACTACTACTGCTACTACTACTACTGCTACTGCTACTACTACTACTACTACTACTACTACTACTGCTACTACTACTACTACCACTTCTACTACTACTACTACTACTGCTACTACTACTACTGCTACTACTACTACTGCTACTACTACTACTACTACTACTACTACTACTACTACTACTGCTACTACTACTACTGCTACTACTACTACTACTACTACTACTACTGCTACTACTACTACTGCTACTACTACTACTACTACTACTACTACCACTTCTACTACTACTACTACTACTACTGCTACTACTACTACTACCACTTCTACTACTACTACTACTACTGCTACTACTACTACTGCTACTACTACTACTGCTACTACTACTACTACTACTACTACTACTACTACTACTACTACTGCTACTACTACTACTGCTACTACTACTACTACTACTACTACTACTGCTACTACTACTACTGCTACTACTACTACTGCTACTACTACTACTACTACTGCTACTACTACTACTGCTACTACTACTACTGCTACTACTACTACTACTACTACTACTGCTACTACTACTACTGCTACTACTACTACTGCTACTACTACTACTGCTACTACTGCTACTACTGCTACTACTACTACTACTACTACTACTGCTACTACTACTACTGCTACTACTACTACTGCTACTACTACTACTACTACTTCTTCTAATTGTACTATAAAGCTATAGTAATAATTAAATTACACCACTACACTACCGTCACCCCTACTACTACTCCTCCCAATATTACTAAACTTAGCTCCACTACCACTACTACCATCATTATAATTACTCCTCCGATTACTACTAACACAATCACTGCCAATACAACAACAACAACAACTGCTACTACTACTACTACTACTACTACTACTACTACTACTACTACTACTACTACTACTACTACTACTACTACTACTACTACTACTACTACTACTACTGCTACTACTACTACTACTACTACTACCACTTACACCACCACTACTTCTACTCCTTCCACTGCTGCTACCACTAGCACCACCTCTACAACTATTCACCCGACCTTAACTAAAACTCTCAACACCACTAATACTGCTGCTCCGACTACTACTAAAACAACACTTCCACCACAACGTCTACTTTACAGTAGTACACTTATAATAATAATAATATTAATAATAATAATTAACCACCACCAGAACCATCACCACCACTATTACTCCTTGTGGTGGTGGTGGTAGTGTTAGTAATTGTCGGAGATGTGCCAGTAGTGATTGTGTTCATATTAGTCGGAGTAGTAGTAGTGATAAGTGGTTGTGGTATAAGTAGGAGTCGGATGAGTAGCAGATGTTGTGGTGGTGATGGAAGTGTTAGAAGTAGTCGGATGCGAAGTAGTGGTGGTGGTGTTAGTTGTAGCCGTAGGAGTAGAAGGAGTGATGGTGTAAAAAGTAATCGGAGGAGTAGTAGTGGAGGCGGTGGTATTGTTCGTACTAGTAGGAGTAGTAGTAGTAGTGGAGGTGGTGGTGGTGTTAGTAGTATTCGGAGTATAGATGGCAGTTGTGTTAGTGTCGGAGGAGGAATGGTAGTGGTGGTGGTGATGTTAGTAGTAGTCGTAGGAGTAGTAGTGGCAGTGGTGATGGTGTTAGAAGTAGTCATAGGAGTTGTAGTGGTGGTGACGGCGGTATAAGTAGTAATAGTTGGCGTAGTATTGGTGGTGGTGAATGTGTTAGTAGTAGCAGTAGGAGTAATAGTGGTAGTGGTGGTGGTGTTAGTAGTAGTCGGAGTATAAGTGGTGGCGGTGGTGTTAGTTGTAGTCGTAGAAGTCCTAGTTGTAGTAGTTGTGTTATCAGTAGTAGTCGTACGAGTATTAGTGTTGGTTCTGGTGGTGTTAGTAGTATGAATAATAGTGGTGGTGGTGGTTGTGGGGGTGGTATTAGTAATAGCAGTAGAAGTAGTAGTGGTAGTGGTGTTAGTAGTAGTCAGAGTATTACTAGTGCTGGTTCTGATTGTGTTTAAGCGATATTATATGGATTTTATATAGAAATGTTGCTAATAATTGTAATGAATTAATGTTGTATAAGATGTTGATATGTATAATGTTGTATTATTTTTATCACAAAACAAAACTAATTTCAATGAATTCTTAAATATGAACTGCTAACAAACCAGTACCAACTGAAGTTAAACACATTCTTTTAATTAACTGGCTGTCCTGACACCCATATATCAACTTTGGCATTACTGGCGCCCGTAAGACATCGTGTTAATATATTTTTACGGGAGATTCTTTCAACAGATTTGAATCATAATTGTACTGTATCATGTTACAAAGAGTTCTTTATAGAAATAATTTTGTAGAAGAGAGTATTTAAGTTCTATTTTGTGGGTCCTTTGAAACATGTTGTTGATAATATTTGTTTAGCCCATAGTTTCAAACCCGGTTATGATACAAATACTTAAAACATTTAAAAACATAAGAAGTACATGTGATGAAAGAATTTTATGAAGAAGAAGTAGTTGAAATAATTATGACAATACGTCAGATAGTAGAAGTGGTACTAGTAATTGTAGTAGTAGTAGTAGTAGATGTAGTAGTAGTAGTAGTAGTAGTAGTAGTAGTAGTAGTAGTAGTAGTAGTAGTAGTAGTAGTAGTAGTAGTAGTAGTAGTAATAGTAGTAGTAGTAGTAGTAGTGGTGGTAGTGGTGGTGGTAGCAGTAGTGGTAGTAGTAGTAGTAATAGTCGTGGTAAAAGTAGAAGAAGTCATAGAACTACTACTACTACTACTACTACTACTACTACTACTACTACAACTACTACTACTGGTAGTAGAAGTAGTTGTAGCTGTTGTTGTAGTCGGGAATGTGTGACTGAGGCTTAAAGGACACAATATGTTGTTCACTTAAATATATTGCATATTATGTTGGTATGTCTTACTCTTCCTTGCCGTGTCTTAAAGTTCCTTTAAAAATATAATATACACTTAAACAATTTCCGTAACGTAATACTTTTCTGTTCATTTCTTTGCAATACATATGGTTGTTTTTAATATGTGCATCACTTAGCGTTAAAATACACAATATAGCAGTCGAGTGGTAAGCTTTTATAAATTACAAACTTTTGATCCACAGATCGTAAGTTCAAGACCTAGAAGGGGCGCAACTTTTTTCTCTCGTGTTTGCTTTTCATAATAGAATGTATTATTTTGTTTTTCCAAATGCTTCAGTTTGTGGAGCAAGATTTTTAAAATATGTTTCAAAACTAACATGTTCCAAAACTACATTTAGACTACACTAGTCCGTAAACAAGCTCTCGTAATCGTCCAAAGTATAAAAGAACAACATCTTGGCGATCAGTCATTTATGCATTACGAATAAAAAAGATATTGAACAAAGCGACGTTGCGTTAATATTTAAGGACTGAATTTAATTTTGGTTGCGTTCATGCGATTATGAACGAAATGGTCAAACTGGCAAATCCATGATGCCCGCTAATCGTCACGAATACATTTTCAAATCAGTGGACTGTCGGTCCACCAAGCCAGCTATATCAACTGGACCGGACTACAATTTCGTGAACCACGGTTTGTAGATTCTTGTTTAATTTCTTACATATTCAATTTATTAAAGAAATAATTAAAACAATCATGATTTTTGACTATTATTTTTTCATTAAATGATAAACAATTTGTTCTAAAGATACAGTCAAACCAAAATGCTGGATCAATAGCTAAAACACATTTTTAAGGTATAACCATTCTCATATTCACCGAGGATTACTTAAATTGATGGACTGCCAATCCATTTTACTTACAGATATTGCTGGACCTAGCAAAAATTTGGTGGACTGGGTCCACGGTCCACTGCTTAATTGTGGAGACTAGTACCAATAGTAGGAGTTGGCTTAAACGAATATGCATCAATACAAATATTTCGATCTTTCAACCGACGGTTTGCTTTTGAGTAGTAATGTCTAATTTAACACAGAACAATGCCACTTTAAACAAAACAACAATTTCCGGTATCCGTCGGTTTAAAGATCGAAATATTTGTATTGATGCATATTCGTCATACCGGGACACACGACGCCGACGTCCTCGTTGTGCGTGCAGTCGTGGATGTTCCAGCCTTGGTGATGGCAGTCGGCAAGGCGCTGTTCATTGGCGTTACACTCCACGTTGTCCATCCAGATGGGACCGGTTCCGGCACCGAACCGAGTGACATTTACCCACACGCCGCTGTCGGGCCTTTAAAGGAAATAATTTTTTTTTTTTTATTATAAAACGGCGCTTAATGCACGTGGGTAACGTGTCGTCCCGGATCAGCCTGTGCAGTCCGCTGATTCTGTTTCAATGAAGCCTCTTCTAAACACAAATCCAATGTAGGCGGAAAGTGCCGTCCTGGAGTACACTGTGCAAGGGGTGGAATCCCAAGTTCTTTTTTTCTTTTTAAGGTAAACATTCAATTTATACACAAAGGTGTAATTATAAGAATCGACACGCTTTTTTCGGAGGCTTTATGTAAAAATTAGATGCCCCAAAACTGACCTTCACACATCGATGAAGCGCCGAAAATAGCGAGTCAATTCTGAAAAAAACCGTTTAATTCACCAATATTTCTTATATAAATGAACGCATGCTACTCAGTACTCACGACGGCGAATTCATCTGACGGCAGATGACAATGGCGTTCTTCTGGTTGGTCCAGTTGTCGTCGCACACGGTCCCCCACGTGCCGTCGTAGAAGACCTCCACGCGGCCCTGGGACGTGGACGATTGCCCGTTGTTAATCAACCGGATGTCCCCGTTTGACTGCCCGGCTGTTTGTGAAAGACAAACGTATTGGGTGTTATAGTGCGCATACATGTATTAACTTGTTGTTGTTGTTGTTGTTGTTGTAATTGACCGATCGCTGGGTTTTGATTGACAGCTGCATCTGACCAATCAGAGCGCTACAATTTATTCACCGCGGTTAATGTCATAGTTGACAGACACGATCTCCGACATCTTGTTTTTTTGACGGAGAACTAGAATTTCAGAAAAAAATGGTGAAGCGATGTTGCTGGGGAAAATGTAACACCGATTCAAGATATCCAGACAGGTTAACGGATGGCATAGTGTTCATCCCGTTCCCTAAACCGGCCACTACGCTCGATGAATGTCGAGAGTGGATACTCCGCTGTGGTCGACCGAGGGAGCAGATTAACGAAGAAGTGCTTCGTGATCCTTAAAAAAATAAACACTTTTATGTTTGTTGGAAGGTAAAGTATTTTGCATTTGATTTTCGTATCAAGTAGTATTTGAATACAATTGTTGTATCTATTGATAATTATATTGAGTCAATGTCAGGATTATTATTATTTCGGATAGTACTTCTCGGACGCTGATCGTACTAACACATAATGTCGCTATAAAGAACTATTTATCGACACTTTCACATATTTTCTATACTCCACCCCTAGTATCAGATGGAGTTTATCACACCTTATATGTTAGTATCTGTGTTTTATTATTTTTTTATGAAATGAAAATATTCATAAATTAATAAATCAAATATTATCTTCCAGCATTTCAGGGACGGTAAACCTACAGCGCAGTTTCATACCCAGAACCTGCACTTAATCACAACAAAAATACCCCTGTTCGCCCACCGCCTAAACGTGGAGGCAATTCTGAACCACCAAAAAAGCGTATAAATTTTGACACTGGAATGCAAATGTAAGTTAATATTTAAAATATCAGTATACATTGTTAATTAACTTGTTTGTATTGTTATACAGAGTTCTCGGTAATATATATATATGAAGGGATAGCAAAATCAATTATCTGTACTGTCCAGCTGGCCCCAATCTACACATAAGTAAAATGTAGGCACAAAAGCCCCACATTTACATTGTAATTGATTAAGGGGTTTATCGATTACTTCGGATTAGCAGCAAACAGCAATTTAATAAAAAATACCTGACCACTAATTGGAATTAGGCAAAACTAGGCAAGATTTTGCAACCCCTGATATATTTATATGTATTAATATCATTACAATATATAAGAAAAATACAATCATTGGTTGAAACATTTATTATTATTGTTTGTTTTTATGTTGTTCAGTTGAGATAGTTCCTGTTGTGTTTTTTGTGGTTGTTGTGTTTACATTTACATTTTTGTTATTTTCACAGTTGCTAGTTTCTTTGGATGCTATCTAGCTAAACAACAATCAGGTAAACAATTAGATTTACGATGCATTATGCATGGTGTAATTTTAAAGAAAAACATTAAAATATAGCATATATATACACTAAACATAAATAGATATGTTCTGTGCGGTGTATACTTCACAACTGCACCAATTTCCATGTAATTCATATGTAGAATGTCGGATTTATTTGTTATTATTATTATTATTATTGTTGTTGTTGATGTATAACATTAACAAATTTGCTTATAAAAAGTAGTAGAAAATCAGTGTGTTGTTGTTGCTGCAGTAGCAAATTTTTCCATAATTTTTGCTATATTATTATTTACAAGATTCTTTTATTAAATTAAATAATTATTATAGCAATCATAATACATTTATTTCAAGAATAAACTTCATAAAATAACGATATCACAACATATATTAATAATAATAATAAATATAAGATCGCATGTTTGCATGGTACAATAACAAGGAGATAATACATTTAGATATTTCAATTACATTTGTGTTTACACAGTCTATATAAATTAGTTGAAAGTAATACCCATTTGAATCCACTACACCAGAAGCCCATTGCCAAAAAATCTGTCGCACAGGCCAATCCGGGACCACAATTTACGCACATGCATTAGGCCCGGGTTTCCCAGGACACGCCTCAATTATTTATCACATACTTAGTATACGCTTTATAAAATGACAACGTTATGCATTTGACGATTTATCAATTTGACAAATAAACAACAACAACGACATACCAAGCGATATCGATATCGAATCTGTGTTGAAGTAATTCTTTAAGTCCGTTTCCCATCCGTTATAGAGGTATGTTAACGAACAAAAAGCGGACGATTATCGTCATAAAAGGTGTATTAGTCAGTATTATAGCATAAAAAGACCGTTTTCAGTCCGTTATAAGGATGTGTTAACGAACAAATAGCAGTCAGTTTTCGTAAAAAATGGTGTATTATTCAGTAAAGTCACGCGCCAATAACGACCGGCTTAGTGTTAAATACTTATGCTTGACACCGGGCGTCCTTGTTACTATTGTCTTTATTAAACTCTTCCAAGCTTAAAGAACATTATTACGATATCACGATATTATACTATTTACTAAATACGTGATGAACGCTAAAATTCCGTGTTAAATCTTATATTAAAAATCGAATCAAGGAAGTGACACTGTATAAAATGGCGAATAGGACACACCAAATTCAAGCCATGGTCATCGGGATTACCGCACTGATTTTTGTTTGCAAATTCAAAAAAAGATTTTTGCAAAATGCTCTGTGCTCTATGGAAGCGTCCTGGTGCCAGGTGTAAAACGAATTATCTCGTAATTACGACTTAGTATGTCGTAATTACGACTTAGTATGTCGTAATTACGACTTTTTAAACTCGTAATTACGACTTAGTATATCGTAATAACGGCTTAGTATTTCGTAATTACGACTTTTATTCTCCTGATTACGATTTAGTATGTCGTAATTACTAATTCAAATTCGATTTTTGTTCGAATTGGGTTTAAATTATTCGGAAATGTTAAAGGATGTCTTGCGGTGAATGGGTTAAAAATTAGCATGCGAACATTAAAAAGGACGCTTAAACGACTGAAATTATTTCGTCGTGTAAATTTCAGGGACATTTTAGGGATTGCATTGTTTATTTTAAAAGAAGTTCAAACATCTGGAAAATTACATGGTTATACAATTATGCATCTTAAGTAGAGTATATACAAATCTGAGACCTAACTACTTATGGCACATCGACGGTTATGATAAGCTGAAGCCTACGGAATTTGTATTCGTGGCGCCATTGATGGTTTTTCAAGATATATCATTTGGCTTGAAGCTCACACAACCAATAATGACCCCAGAATCATCGGAGGATATTTCATGAAAGCAGTGAAAAAAACTAAAAGGTTGTCCATCGCGACTTAGAGCAGACATGGGTACTGAAAACTGTTATGTTAGAGATATGATGCAATTTCTCAGACGTACAAAAAATGGTATGCCTGCAGAAAATTGTTACTTAGTTGGGTAAAGCAACCATAATCAAAGATTTGAAAGATGGTGGGGTTTCTACAGAAAACAAAATGCGCAGTATTGGATGGACTTTTTTTGGGTTGCTGACAAAACTGGGCTGCTTCACTGGTAGTTACCTCGATAAAGCCATCTTACAGTTTTGTTTTATGGATCTGATACAGGAAAACTGCAATACTCATAAATGTTTTGATTTCCTAAATAACATGACATGAGAAAAGATACGACATGAGATGGGGTCGATTTGGCTTCATATTTATTGTATTCTCTTTGCATTGTTTTAACCAAAGCAACACTAATAATTTATATAAAAAAATTTATTAAAAAAACATACCAAAAATCACCAAAATATTCTCACAACTATCAAGAAACTACTTCCATACATCCAAGTTCTGCGCAAGATGGATGTTACAAGTGTCGGGTTATTGCACTTTCTTTACATAATTTCTTAATTAATAGACAAGCAATAACAACAAACAATTGTTTATCTATTTATAAATGTCTTTATTCTCCAAGCATTATTGTGTGACACTCATGGCTTAATAACGATATATATGTCCACGTTACATGTTGACCTCATTACAATTCTACGTGATTGCTTTGTACAGTGTGAACAAAATAATTGCAGCTGAGTTTATTTATACTTTCTATTGTTATGTACATAAACTGGCTCACAATTCTTTGCTAAAATGTTGCCGCGCCTGAATTGTGTTCTTGACTTTCGTCCGAATTCATATCTCTAGTGCCAAAATCATATTGATTTGAAGTGGGAAATTATTGTACGGGCGTTATTTTATGGTACAAATTTTTTTCCGGAGAAATACTCCTTACAGAACCAAATGACTAATATCTAATTTACAGTAACTCTTGCTATCCAAAAAATTGTGATACGACCTAGTGAATTATCATACCTCAACAATCAACGTTATTTACATTTTACCTCTAAACGTAAATTGCATTTGTCCTAAACATTAGAGAATTACATTTACATGTATCAGACAAATAATGTCTAACGTGTATTTTGCAGCGGGAGCTAGACGGGATTTCTAATTTATGGAATAGCCATCGAATAAGACGCTCTAAAAATCAACACGCTCCTAACGGACGGCCAGCGATAATGTACAAATGTTCCGAAACCTATGGAACTCATAACTAATTTATGGGTGTCTCAGACAATCAAATATTTGTTTGTGTTGAAGAATGCCTGCGCAAAGGACCATATACGTGTGATGAAACAATATATGAACTTTGCACATTACTAATGGGTGAGGATGGTCTGGAAAACCCGAAATGTGGAGAAACAGCAGGCTTGTTGTACCAAAACCTGCGCAATAAAATCGTCCAAGGGCTTGCTGAAATCTAGATTTTGATAAAAAAAGACTTTCCAAGTCTGTCAAGTTTGATACTTATTGGACTCGTACGATATTTACTTTTAAGCATTCTGTGACAAGTGACCATCATTTTTCATTCTCCTTGAAACGAGTCCAACACGTAGTTAAATGGGCTATAGTCTTCTCTAATTATGTATGTAATGCAATACAATATAGCTTTTTGCGTTTATAAAACCGTGCAAAGAAACAAAAAAATTCGTTAAAACACTGGCCTTCAGTTATTCGTCGTTATTCAAGAACCACACATGTGTTCCGTTTGATAGAAATATGCGCAATGCTCATTATTGACAAACCATAAAGACGTAACTTGACTTCAAAGTTGTTATAATGCTAACATTTTATTCAATTTTATATGTATCATCACTTCTATAAAATGAGATTAAATTCATGTGTCCATTGTTTTAAAAATCATACTTGTATATAAACTCTGTTGATGTGATCACCGAATCTTTAATACAAAGATTTTACGATGGATGTGGCAAACCATGGGTCGGGTGGGTTCGAGGACATATTCAGAAAAAAAGTCCTTGAGTTTCTGCTTAGACTTACCGGTAAGTCTAAAATAAAGCTTTATTTGATACCTAACGTAGTATCCAACCATGAATATCAAATTTGGCAGAATGTAAACAAAATAACTTAAGAATTTGAGTGTGTGATAATATACCGAGCTTTCTAGTAATACATTGTATGGTAAAGTTGTCACTGCGACTTGACTTGGGAGTTTCGTCCCAGACCACTGCCGTCGATTTTTAGTAAAACAAATTAACTTTCTGAACTTATCTGTCATCATAACGAACTAAGACTAATATGTTTGGTTTCGTATGCTAATTTTAAATGACATGCAGCGGTCTGTATAGAAAGTCCTGCAGGCAGGTCACTATTGATCACAGAATTTGATAAACAAGGTTGTCCATGTTAATTGGAGTAAATATCCCGCTTATGTACATTGTATGGAACTGACATGTGACGAAGCACGTTACTGAACACATTGACTAAAACACATGTACATGTAACTGCATCTTGGAAATCGTAATATGAAATATAAAAGATAAGTATAATTACCAGCAACCTTTCCTAGCACCAAGTCTGCAAATTGTACACCTTTAGTTAATTACATAATTGTATGCAATATAAGTAATAAGGACATATGCAATATAAGACATATGCCTATTGCATGAATAGCCCACAGGTGCAGATCCTGTTTTGCAGTGAATGAGGTTATAGTCAACCAAAACACGTGTATGACATAATTGTCAGTTGTTCTGACACATTTTATAATGACTACTGCACCAGTAGTCATTATATCCAAAAAGCTCCTTGGGAAAATCTTAACTGACGCCATTTTTTAAAGGAAAATTTTTTTTTTTGGTGAAAGCCAATGTTTTATATTTGAAATATGGTTAAATAACAAGGATATGTTGATTCCTTAACAGATTAAAACAATACAAGTTAAATGAACCATCTACAGATTAATGGAATTTTATGATCTTTAAGAAATTGAACAAGGGGCTTTGTGGATATATACCCAGGTTTGGTTTTGAATAAAAAATCTTCTTGCAGCTGCCATGTGCAAGAAATATTACATAAAACGGTGCGCTTTAATTTGAGATAATAGTCTTATGGTGGGTCTGGAAAATATTGTACATTTATCATTGAGCGAGACATCTCATAACTTTCCTTTGCAGTATTCAATGAACAACAATTTGGTATAATTGGAAAGAACTTAACATCATATTTCAAATATGTTTGCGTTATTAGTTGTTTTACTGTCTGATCCTAGTTGTTTCGGAAATCATAGTTTAATTGGATGTCAAGATTAAACGAAGCAAATACAAGTTCTTGCATTAATGCTATAGTAGATATATCCATATTTGTTTTGCAGACCATTTCAACAGTAAAGAGGCTGTGCCTCACTAATATTTTCATATTAACTAATCTCAACCACACACATCTCCGAATGCTATTATGGACTCGTGCCTGGTTCGCTGTCGGTATAGACATAGGTCAGATTTAGATAAACACTATTGAACAAAATAACAACAACACAAGTCGATTTAACTTAAATCAATTCAATTTGATCATCACGGAACTGTAACTGTTTAACCAAATAATGATTACTATTGAACAAGATTATGACGGTTAACTTAATACTAGTCATCGCCTATTCAAGCAAACATATTCTAGCACATTTTTTCATATTTACTACAACCAAACATCTGCCACTAATTGAATGTGTGTGCAAAACAGATACAGGTTTTCTTCTGTATGCAAAAAACGGAGCTTCCAACTGACCTATGTCAAAATAAACCTAAATGGATAGTTTTTTTTTATAAAAATGTCTTAATTTTACTGAATATAATATAAGTAATCCCAACACCGTTAATGAATTCCAAATTTAAATATAGTAAATGCAACTTTGGAAAGAGGGAATTGTTATTTTTGATTATAAATACAACACACAATACATACTTAGTTGCATACATATAATCATAAGCAAAGGCAAGTCAACATTCTTTTATAAGTTTATCTTACTAAAAAGTAAAAACAATAGCTAAAATAAGTAAAAAGCAGTCCTTTACATTTAAAATGAATGTTTAAAACAGGTGGCTAAAGAATGATACATGAATGTGTTGAACTTTTGGAAACTTTGTGGCCACATGGGATGTATAAAAGTGTTTCATACTTTTAATACACAAATGAAGAAAACCGAGATATAATGTAGCATACTTAACCGATACGCATGTAAAATTAATACTAAACACTTACCAAATATGATGAATGTTAAATTAAAAAATATGCAGTAATTGTCAAGCTGACATATCTACAGTATTTGAATTTCATTTTGCCATACTTCAAAATAATGATATTTTCTGCAATAAAAATATTTACTGTTTTGACAAAAGGATAACACTTGGAAGAGACAACAAATATACAGTAACATAAATGTATTAAAAACAGTAAGTAGCACCTAAAAGTAACACATAAAAAACAAAGGTCATTAAACCCATACAGTGAAACATAATGACATTAAACACATATTATTTTCAAAACAAAATAGAAGTAAAACTGTATGGTATAATGTAAAGTTATTCTTAGTAACTAAGTATTGATTAAGAAATGAAGTCTCTATCGTGTTCACAAATGTAAACAAAGCAAAACTCCAGTTGCGACAGCAGGAGAGAACTCTTATTAGCAGCCCGAGGTCTTTTATTTATGGCAAGTGACCAATTGCCAAAAACAATACACAGGACATCACAAAACAAAACAAACACAAAACACACATGAATAAAACTAGGGTCACCGCCTTGGAACGGTCAATACAAAGCATTGGGGGTTTAAACCGGTTTATGTGCGCACGAAAAAACCTCACACTTGGCCCAGAATTATTCACAAAACATGTAAGTGTAAATAAAAATTAACCTCATAGCATCGCAATTCAAATTAAACAGCAATAAAAGAGAATATTATTCAATTGAATTACCATTTAGTCTCTCAATGGCTAGATGCAAACCAGAGCAGCAGAAGTGCAACTTTCTGAGGCACGATGAAATGAAACAAAAAAAGTATCAACTACGTCTTTTTATAAAAAGCTTTAAAGACATAGCATCATATAGTTCAATTTTCAGATCATCGTCATGCAATTTCAGGAAGCCAGATTACATTCTTTTACAAACCAAATTTTGACAGATGGACAAACAGTGGACAGAAGATGGACCAGAGGCAATAGCAATAGCTCAACCCTGAGCACTTCATATTCAGGTCAGCTTAAACATGCATCCAAACAACAGTCTGCTGTTTAACTAAATGTGATTTCCCCCCCCCCCCCCTGTAAGATTCTCAGATTCAGGCTTCCTATACATATTTCAGTACAAGCACCCCAAAAGTAAATCAACAAATTATTTTAATATATATGCTAAAAACAGAAATAATGACCTTAATTTTCTCCCAAAAGATCTCAATCCAAAAGTAGGCCTCCATATAAGCAATCTGTCAACTACAATAAGTGTCCTTGTTGAAAGGAAGACATTCTTTTTTATTAGAAATATTAAGTCAATACCCTGGCAAATGTGTGCCAAGTTGCATTACAATTAAGTAAAGATCTTGTACTAACCTGGATATGCATTTCCTTAATACATATAGCAAAACAAGTCCCATCAAAACAGACAAAACAAGAAACATGGAAAGTCCACACAAAAAAACAAATTGTTCGCCCCTATGCCTAAAGGTTAGTACTATAATAAAGCTAGAAACATGGCCATACTATGGAACCAGGTCTTCAATCTGATCTGATCTAAATCTGATATGCAATCCCATGCGAGGTCTTCCACTAAGGTATTTATGTATGAAGTTTCATTACAACACCGTAATTTGTTTTCTAGTTATTGAGCAGAAACCATTATTCTTATTTTAGTAACGGTGACTTGACCCCCACCCAACCCATATGCAATCCCAAGCAAGGTCTCAATATGACGTACATATATTTAAAATTTCATTGAAATATCTCAGATTATTCTCGAGTTATTGAGCGGAAACATTATATATATTTTTAGAACAGTGACCTTGACCCCACCCAACCCATTCGCAATCGCAAGCGAGCTTTAGATACAGGGTATCTACATATGAATTTTCATTGAGCTATCTTTATTCATTCTCCAGTTATTGAATGGAAACCGGTTTTCTTCTTTTAGTAACAGTGCCCATGACCCCCCCCCCCCCAATCCCCATACAATATGCGATCCCAAGCAAGGTCCCGCTATAAAGTATCTATGCATGAAGTTTCATTAGAATATCTCAATTTGTTATTGAGTAATTGAGCAGAAACTGTATTTCTATCTTTCGTAATGGTGACCTTGACCGTGAACCCGTCAACCACAGAAGCAATCCCAAGCAAGGTATTGCAAAGTTTCATTGCAATATCTCAATTCGTACTCGAGTTATTAAAAGAAACCATATTTCTATTTTGAGTAACGGTGACCTTGACCTTGACCCCACCCACCCCATATGCAATCCCAAGCGAGGTTTGGATATCAGGTATCAATATATGAAGTTTCATTACAATATTTCAATTAGTTCTCGAGTTATTGAGCGGAAACCGTTTCTCTATTTTTAGTTATAGTGATCTTCACCCCACCAACCCCATATGCAATCCCAAACAAGGTCTGGATATAAGGCATCTATGTACTAAGTTTTATTACAATAGCTCAGTTCGTTCTTGAGTTATTGAGCGGAAATGTTTTCTATGTTTAGTAACAGTGACCTTGACCCCACCTACACCATTAGCAATCTCAAGCGAGGTCTCGCTATAAGGTATCTATGTATGAAATTTCATTACAAAAGCGGTTTCAGAGGAGAAGAATTTTTTAATTTTGCCATTTACGTCTATAACCATGTGAGCCTCGGGGCGCGGCCAACTTTGACCCCATGGGCATCATTTGAACAATCTTTGTAAAGGACCACTATACAACATAACTAACCAAATATGAAACCTCTGGGCATGCGGTTTCAGAAAGAAGATCTTTAAAGTCCTTTTGCTATTTAAGTCTATATAAACCACGTGAGCCCGAGGGTGTGGCCAGTTTTGACCCCAGGGGCATGATTTAAACAATCTTTGTCGAGGACCACTATACAATGTTACATACTAAATATGAAACCCCTGGGCCTTGCGGTTTCAGAGGAGAGGATTTTTAAAGTCATTTTGCTATTCAAGTCTATATAAACCATGTGACCACCGGGGTGTGGCCAGTTTTGACCCCAGGGGCATCATTTGAACAATCTTTGTAGCGGACCACTATATAATGTTACACACCATATATGAAACCTCTGGGCCTTGCGGTTTCAGAAAAGAGTTTTAAAGTCATTTTGCTATTAAAGCCTATATAAACCATGTGAGCCCCAGGGTGTAGCCAGTTTTGACCCTAGGGGCATCATTTGAACAATCTTTGTAGAGGACCACTATACAATGTTACATACTAAATATGAAACCTCTGGGCCTTGCGGTTTCAGAGGAGAAGATTTTTAAAGTCATTTTGCTATTCAAGTCTATATAAACATGTGACCCCCGGTGTGCGGCCAGTTTTGACCCCAGGGTCATCATTTGAACACTCTTTGTAGAGGACCACAATACAATGTTACATACCAAATATGAAACCTCTAGGCCTTGCGGTTTCAGAGAAGAAGATTTTTAAAGTCATTTTGCTATACAAGTCTATATAAACCATGTGACCCTGGGGTGTGGCCAGTTTTTACCACAGGGGCATCATTTTAACAATCTTTGTAGAGAACCACTATACAATGTTACATACCAAATATGAAACCTCTAAGTCTTGCGGTTTCAGAGAAGATTTTTAAAGTCATTTTGCTATTTAAGTCTATATAAACCATGTGAGCCACAGGGTGTTGCCAGTTTTGACCCCAGGGGCATCATTTGAACAATCTTTGTAGAGAACCACTATACAATGTTACATACCAAATATGAAACCTCTGGGCCTTGCAGTTTCAGAGGAAAAGATTTTTAAAGTCATTTTGCTATTCAAGTCTATATAAACCATGTGACCCCATGGGCGTGGCCAGTTTTGACCCCAGGGGCATCATTTGAACAATGTTACATACCAAATATGAAACCTCTAGGCCTTGCGGTTTCAGAGAAGAAGATTTTCAAAGTTTTTTTGCTATACAAGCTATATAAACCATTTGACCCTCGGGGCATGGCCAGTTTTGAGCCCAGGGGCATTATTCAAACAATCTTTGTGGAGGAGCACTAGAGCATGTCACATATCAGATATGAAAGCTCTAAGCCTTGTGGTTCCAGAGAAGATTTTTAAAATTTTCACTTTTTAAATCTATTTTTAGTTCTTGTGACTTTGCAGCGGTCCGGAACGATTTAAACAACTTTGAACGCGGGTCACCCAAGGATCATTCCTGTGAAGTTTAGTGAAAATCTGCCCAGCGGTTTAGGAGGAGATGTTCTTTAAATGAAAATGTTGACACAAAACGGACGACGCACGACGGAAACGGACGACGGACAAAAGGCGATCCTAAAAGCTCACCATGTCCACGTTGTGCTCAGGTGAGCTAAAACAACAACACATAAACAGGATTTACATGTTCTTGTATAGTGTCTTCGTTGTCTACAATTACAGGTGACAGCACCTTTTTCGTCATCTGTAAATACTTTTCCTCAAGTAGAATTTTCATTTAAGGATTGTAAATAGTCATAGTTTTAAGTTACCTTGTTGTCTAAGAATTTGGAAATTCTTAACTTAGTATAAAGGTACCGTCCAATATATCTTCACGTCTATTAGATTGTATTTGAACAATTTATATTAAAGTGTTTTAATATTTCTGAAGTCGATTTATAAATGCTTATTAACTGGTTAGACATTTTTTGTAAGAAAATATATAATATATATAAAGAAGATACAACATGTATATAATATATATTATATATAATACAGTGTATGTATATATTAAGAAAATATATAATATATGCACAGAAAAATTATAATATTCAATATAAATATTGACCCTGGATACTCGACAAATCTTCTGTGAAGGTGTCAATGTCCGTAAAAATCGCGCACTGCGCGATTCGTCGCGGATGCAGACACGGCCACGGATACGGACAAATGGCAACGATATAGCGTATTTGAACTGGAGCAGTATTTGATTTTACGGACACGGACACGGACGCGGATCACGGATCACGCGCACATGAAAAAGCGGCCTTACTGTTGTTGACCTGGCATTCGACAGGTACAATGCAGATGCCTGACCTGCCTTCTTCTGTTGTTAACCTGGCAATCAACAGGCGCTACATGCCTGTCTGGCCTTTTTAATCACCTGGCAGTTGAAAATACAGATGCATTTACGGTCGAACCTGAAGGGAACAAGGTTCAACCAATCGGTGATATGTTTACCATGCCCAATCACACTTATATTACATAGAGGTTCATCCAATCTCTACGACCACATGAAGATAACACATCCAGCAGATTTCCATGTATGGTGCTTTGCTCCTTATTTTTACAGATTTATAATTTAAACAGTCCCAAGTGAAAGTCAATCAAATAGATCATCATACTGGATGTATTTTCTTTTTATTTGTGCGTTTAGGTCTTACGAATGATATTGCGCTTACCAGTTAGAAGCTCAAATACCAAATTATCGTAACAAATTTGGTAAAGGCAAAACAACTTCCAGTTTTAACGTCAATTTTGGGGGAAAAGTGCACGATGTTAAAGAAATTTTGCCTGGGGATGTCCATTTTGTGGCACATTTTGTCAAAAAAAGGGGAAATCAATCTAGTGTTCCTAGTTCATGTTCCTGGTTCTATCTGGCCCATCATTGCACTCAGTCAAGATCTTATGATCATACATAAACTGTACAAGTTTAGTAAACAAGGATGGAAAAGTTAAGTATATATGGAGACTGAAAGCCAATTGTTGACAAGTTAAGAATTTTTTTCACAAACAAGGGGCAATAACTCTGGTCTTTCTGGTACGATCTGGCCCTAATTGAACATTGACTAAGACCTTATGGTCATACACAAACAGTGAAAATTTGGTCAAGATATTTTTTATCACAAACATATGGCAAGTCACATGAAAATGAAGTCTGTGTGTTTCACAAAGTCCATTTTGCAGTTTTTCTCATCAAAAAAGGACAATAACTCTGGTGTTCCGGGTCTGATCTGGCCCAATATCGAATCTCTTGGAGATTTTATGGTCATACACAAACTGTGCAAGTTTGGTAAAGACATAATGAAAAGTTAAGTCTGTATCGCTTTCACGCACCAAATTGTTGACGCATTACGGACGACGCAGGACAGTCCTCATACACCAATAGCTCACCGAGTACAAAGTGTTTAGGTGAGCTAAAAACATGTACAACTTACTCTTTTAATAGTCTTTAAACTTTCCAAAAACATTTCTTAGTATTGTCAACGGACCCCTTTAACAAACTTTAAATGTATTATGCTAGGGGCACAATTCAATATATATATACATAACAAAAGCCCAAAGCAATCAAATAACATAATAGTCATGAATTGATCCACCAAAGAAATTTCAAATAATAATATGGCTTCCTAAACCTATAAACCCTGAGTCACATCTACTAGAACATGATGTAATATGCTCAAGTTCTTTATCAGACGGTATCGAGGTTCTGTCTCTTCTCTTGTTCCATAACAGGCAATGCTCCAGTAAAAACTAATCACCGTACAGGCATTCAAGAAATTCAATGAAGAACTTAAATACAAATTTATTTTTATGTTCATTTTCAGTGATGGTGCAGTTTATCGCACTCAAGTGACTGTAATAAAAAAAAGAGTAAAAAACCTTACATCTTATGCCACTACAGTGTACACCTATCTTTTTGTGCCATTTAACCTTTCAAATCCGCACATACACAATTATAAATAGTGAATCTTAAAAATATTCATATATACACCCCATTTATGCTTTTTATCCATGAAAATAAAGCGTATTTCAACAGCTCAAACTGACATCAAAATAAACAATTCCGGCAACAGTTACCTTGAAGATTCAGTACTTTAAGTTTGTGCCCCCTAACTGATGTCATCATTCTGAGGCCTATCGGGGGGTTTCCAGTTATGTTTATGCTTGTACATTTTGTCTAACCGCCCGAGCATATTAATTTTTTTACAGTTCACTAATTTATTGACTAAAGCTTGAATGACTAGGTATTTATAAATGAAATGAACAAGTATCCAACAAGTTTGTGTCATCTCATTTAGTAACTTTAAACAATATTTAGAGTTTACACTTTTACAAAAAAGGAATTACAGATTATTTTTTAAAAATCTACTTAACCTTGTCACGGACGGACGGATGGACGGACAGGACAATCACTATATGCCTCCCGAATCAAGATGCCGGGAGCATAAAAACTTCAAATGGTAATCATAATAATTATCTTTGGATTTCTTTGGAACTAACATGAATGAACATATTTACATGTATATGAGTATGAATCCTTTCACCATGGATTATATACTGTACACTGCCATATTTTACACTCTTAAAAAATGTTAAAATTTGAGCGTTTATTTCAATATGCACAAATTGATACTAAACTCACTAAAGCATACAAATAACAACAAGAGTGTGGCAGAGTATTATTACTTACTGATTTAATTTTCTTAAAGCCGCAGTCCATATAATATAATTCAATACACCTTAAATTAACATTAGTTCTAATGAAGTTAATGACGTTTATTTGACCTAAAACTGTTTTGTTACATTAGCCTTAGGGAAGGCATTTTATAATGTCTATGTTCGGATACGCTTGGTACGAACGGAATATAAACTAATGTACACGCTGATTTACTCCAGAGGCATCACCACCTATTGCATACAGAAACTGTACGAAAACAAATAACCAAAACGTTATTATGTTACCAATTTCAATGCATTTTTTTTTTGTATTTTCATCGATATAATGTCCATTAGAAATTATTTCTGCAAAGTTTAATTTTTATTAATATATTTCTGGACAGCTGCTTTAACCAGAAGTTGGCAGAACACTTCCAGCTTAATCTTGAGCATCGCCACTGAACCAAAGACAATACATGGCAATCCTAATTCAGTACAAATTTATTAAATCAAGGACACCCCAATACATTTTCATGAACAATATAGAAAACAAAAGATCTACCTGGTCTTCATTCGGTCTGTTTAAGAGAGTAACAGGATGTCATGTGTTTACACGAAAGAAAACTGCGCCCGTTGACATGTTTTAAAAATGGCTAACTCAGTAAGAAGGCGGGTAATCGGGAAGTTTTGCATTGTCAATTCAATACACGAATCTATAGATGATCCAATATTTGGAAGCGGGGCGGAGGGGTGGGGCATTCACTTTCTACACAATCTGTCGAGACCATGTTATCTCAACAGCACCCGATGCAAACAGTTACGTAACAGTAGACTAATTTATCTGAAACTTAGATCTTATTTAATTGGATAGATCTATTTTGAAAATCCAATCTGAAATCCTTTCAGTATGTGTGTTATTCATCGAACATCCATGGATTCACTAAATAAATTGTTCGTGTAAACAAACACAAATAAAAACGACAACAATATAGTTACCTTGTACTCCTTTAATCTGTTAATGACAGATTCCGGAAAGTCCCGTGATTTTAAAAATGAAAACATGTCATTTTCCGCCATACTTGGTTAAACGCGACCAGGTAACTTCAGAAAGAGGGGAGGTAATACTCAATGTTAAACATTAAGTCGTAATACAAGATAAAAAGTCACGACTTTTTATCTCGTAATTACGAGATACGTAGTCGTAATTACGAGATAAAAAGTCGTGATTACGAGATACTTAGTGGTAATTACGACATACTAAGTCGTAATTACAAGAGAAAAAGTCGTTATTACGAGATAGTATGTCGTGATAAAAAGTCGTAATTATGAGATAGTATGTCGTAATTACGAGATAGTATGTCGTTACGAGATAAAACGTCGTAATTACGAGATAAATAGTCGTAATTACGACATACCAAGTTGTAATTACGAGATAAGTTTGTTAATATTGAATACTTTTTATTTATTTTTATTTTTACACCTGTCACCAGGACGCTTCCATACATACCACAGTGCTCGCTCCATGAAAAAGAATTTTTTTGTGGAGCGAGTCATTTAAACAACGGAATAACAGTCAACATTTGAGTTTATTGTTTGATATACATGTATTTATCTAACTGTTGACTTAGATGAGTACATTACACACGCATACATCAAAATTTGTATCCTCCAGCCTTTACGTACAATTGTACCATGCATACAAAATCGAAGCAAACATTGAATAAACGTGTTGCATTATTTGTATATGAACACAACATCGATTTTATCATCTTAATGCGTTTGAATGTGATTAAATGCTATAAAATGATAAGTATTAATGACTTATTCAAGTTGAAAGATAGATGCTTTATACTTAAAAAAATGTTGGCTATTTACATAATACATGTTGTTTTTGAAAATGTTGAACACTGAAATTCAATTTGTAAATTTGTGTTTAATAACCATGCCGTTTATTTGTTTTTTAATACAAATCATCAAAGGATATATGTAATAAATTAAGTGTATTAAATTAAACATGCTTATTATATGATGTTATTTAATTACATGTATCAATAAATATGGACTTTGCACAATGATCGAATTTAGGGCGAATATGTTAAATTACTTTCTCATCATGATCTGCATGAAAACTAACACGTTTTCCAACTTTAAGGAATATAAACCAACAACAACGCAAATTTTCACAATTATTTTATCATAAGGGTAAAACAAACGATACCAGACAAGACTTCCAACAATAAAATGCCATTTTATTTTTGTTTTATATTTATCTTCAATATACATGTATTTTTAATTTCAAAACGGTTTAATATCTCTGATCCAAAACATGACATTTTGACATAATATAAGTGATTTCATTTTGTATTTAAATCCGGAACAAGTATATAAATGAATACTTCAATGAACAGTTTATTGATATTTGTTAAATTTAAGCACTTTCGGTATTAAGTTATATCTTATGTTAAGTCTGTTTATCTTATGCTTCATTATTGTATACACTTATAACTTTAAATTATCATGTTCAAATCAAAACTACTAATTTTTTTATCTATAAATTCGCGAAAATTATGCGCTCGCACCAAAATAACCAAAATTGAAAAAGTAATATTTTTGTTTTTTTCGTTCGCTCGCTCCAAAACTTTTCGAAAACTACACATGTGTCCGTAGTACACGGATGCCCCACATTCCCCTAGTTGTCACAAAACTCCGCTGATGTCGGAACAAAAACTGCACCAAAAATACCCATGTGCACAAGTTCACATGCTGATGAATGTGTTAATAAAGTTACATCATTATAGCAGTTATAGTTGTCGAGTTACACACTACCCAAGTCCAAAAATGCCATCTTTTTTGCTAAAAAGGGCCATAACTCTGATATGGTCCGAAAAAACTGCGCCAAAATATCCAGGTGCACAAGTTCATATGGTGATGAATATGTTTATAAAGTTTCATCACTCTAGCAGTTATACTTTTTGAGTTACACGCGACACAATTCCAAAAATGTCATTTTTGTTAAAAACGGCCATAACTCCGCTGTCGTCGGACAAAACGGCACCAAAATACCCAGGTGCACAAGTTCACATGCTGATGAATATGTCTATAAAGTTTCATCGCTCTGGCAGTTATACTTGTTGAATTACGCGCGACACAAAAATCAGACGGTCGGGACGAACGGACGGGACGGACAAGGGAAAATCTATATGCTCCCCCCCACCTCCCCTTTGAAAGTGGGGGCATAAAAAATTAGAGGAACAAGTATTCAATTTGGTGTTGCCCTAGTGCATTTCCAGCTAGCATGACCCTGACGTCATACAGGTGATCGATTTGGGGTTACTGTATACCATACAAATACGATTTTATAGTAAAATTACCAAACTCCTCGCAGCGGTTACCTCACCTATTGGTTAACGGTAACCACTGCCATTACAAGTAAAATCCTTCCAGATCTGGAAGGATTACGTGTTTGTAACTTTTTTTTTCTGTTTAACAGTTTTATTCATTTCATAATATACACAATACAAAATAAAACAAAACATAATTATGCAAGTTCTACTAGTTGCTGTCAGTAAACGACTGCTTTGCAATAATCCAATATACTATACTCTATATTGATTTCAGAATTATTACATAATATACATCATATTATGCAAGCAAATTTTAATATATATGCACGATGGTACATTTAAACTGGGTATACAATGTATACACAACACAATACACCATGTGTACAAAACATTACTATACTAGTACTGAACTATGGAATAAATATTTTAAACATACTAATTACAGAGAAGTCTTATAACTGTCCAATAGAAATCTTTATTGGGTGCATATTGTGTGCTTGAATAAATCTTTTACGCTAATTTTATACTAATTTTCAGACCTGAAAAGTTTGGGATAATTTCTTTCCGTTTACATGCAAATATGTACTTTTTAATTTCCAAGAAAAGAATAAAACAATTGTCGTTTTCTTTTGTGTCGCCAAGCAATAACAATTTGCAATTAATTTCAATGTTTATATTTGCATTTTTTAAACTATGCCAAACATCCTTAATCAAGGTTTGCACTGAATAAGTGGGTAATTGATTCTTCCGACAATTTGCAAAAGTGCATGCGCCACTACCCGACATGCCCATTTAAAAAAGAAGTGAATTTGTCCCCAATATTCTGTGGACTATCCTTGTTTGTAACCATTGAATATAGGTATCACTTGTTTTTTCAAACAATTGCCCATGGACAATGTTCCATTGTATGGTATCATTTACAAAATACTCATTCCATTTAGTATGACTTGTTGGGATTTCTGAGTTAAATTTAAGCATATTATATAGTATCTTGTTGCATGAATTAACAATTATCGGTTTAAGATAGGTTGACAGAACTGGGTACATTTGTACTTTGTAATGTACTAATTGTATATTTTGCAATGAGGCAATGTACGCTGAAAGAACTTTGTTTAAGCCTTCATAGTGTAAAAAATTAACGGATCTATTAATTTTGTTTTGAAGCTCTTGCAATGACAAGATTTGTCCATTGTCATTAGTGACATCTTTAACATACTGAATGCCACTGTCGTGTTTGTAACTTTTACTTATTTAATGCAACTCATTGCAATTTTCTACATAATTGGACTTTTTACATGTTGTTTGCAGTCAATAATGTAAACAGAAAAGAAAATAAGAAATTAAAACCATAAATAATATCTAGAAGATTTAAATCGATCATCATCACGTGGTTTGTTATGACGGCAGGGATTTGATTAGAGCTATGCTCGGAACAAATCAAATCTCTGCGCGGAGGTTGTAAAATGACATACTTTTTTCGTTTTTTATTACTCTAGATGCATGTTTTTATGCTATAATAGTGACAATACACCTTTTTTTCAGTCGTTAACGTCCGCAGAGACCCATAAATGCGTTAAAGCCCTCGTGCTACGCACTCGGGTTTTAACCCATTTTTCAGACGTTAACGACATCAAACAGGTATATTATCCGTGTAAAGTCACGCGCTAATAACGACCGGATTTACTTTCAAATTTTAGATTACGAATATATTGAAAATACCATAATACGGTCTTGCAATATCGTAAAATGCGGTCTTGCAGTATCGTAGACAATTTGTTTCAAATAGTCGACTAGTAAATATTTTATTTCAAGAATTAGAAACAAAGTACTAAACACCCACAAAACAATTAATAAAAATATCACTTAGATTTAATATATATATAAAGTTCGTACCTGTCGTTGCAAATACATGTTCTGTGCTTCCGCATCAGTAAAAAGCCAATACACCTCCAGATCATCTCAAGCCAATGCACGTTCATATTTACAGTTTGGTAAATGAAAAGGTTGCTCAAACATTCGCCTGCCCGTTGAACTGACAGTCTTACTAACGTGCATACACACATATATATAAGTGTGCCAGTACGCAAATCATAATGGGACAACTTTTTAAATCAGAACTCCACGAATGGCAAGTATGATGAATGTGAGCATTAATTATTCAGTGACCCAATGTAATTTAAAGGACCTGTTCACAGATTGAAGAATTGACAAATTTCAAACTTTTTATCACAGATTCCAAAAATAAAATAATAGTGTATATAAAGGAGCGAAATAATACTACTGACATAGAAATATACTGAAAATACCGTTTCGTTAATGAAAAATCATCAGTTGAAATTGGTAAAATGATAAGGCGTTTGTAACGATAACCGATGGAATAATTTGGTGCGCTTCTGTTGTTTACCTTGAAATTGTTGAAAACAAGTGAATCACTTACATATAGTAAAAAATACAAGGTCAAGTGTATAAGTTGGAATGACTGAGAGGTTAGCGAGCTAGACTTTTGATCCGGAGTTCTGAGGTTCGAAACCCGGTGGGAGCAACCTTTTTTAATTTTTGTGTGATTTTATTGTTATAGTACTTGAGCTCTTTAGTTCAGATGCTTTAATTTGTCAAGTTAAGAAGTTTAATGGCATACTTCAAAAATATAAATATCTGTATATCTGTGAACAAGTCCATTTAAACGTTGATCTTGTTTATGCTATATCATCGGTTTTTCAAAGGAACAACGGGTGAATATAATCAGGAGGGGGGGGGGGGAGTGTAGGCGAATGTTTAGTGGAGTCTGCAGTGTGTAATATGACAAAGAGGTTTTCGCCACTGGCAATGCATATTGTTCAGCTCGTAAAAACACTTACGAAACATCCTGCGTAATCATAATGTTTAAATTTTCGTTCTATTGTGCATGCCCTATGTAATGCGAATAACATTAGTTTAGCCGCGTAAAACAGTTACATTCAATACCTGAAGTGACAACATTTGGCATCATCTGTAGTTGCCATTAAACCCATACATGTGCCAACTAACAAACATACTTATTTAGATGCAACCATAACGTCTCAGCGATATTTAAAACATAAAAAATGTCCAGATTTCATTTTCAATAGTATTGCCTAAAGTGTATCTTTGGAAGAAGATTTCAAAAGGTGTGAATAAACATGCGTGGATAACGTCCATTTTCGAGAGTAAAAACATTATTTTTTTCATCCGATATATTTGTTTCATGTTGAGAAAACCTTTTCATCAGTTTTATCAGTGGTTATCAGTCCTTATCAGTTTTATCAGTCCTTATCAGTTTTATCAGTCCTTATCAGTTTTATCAGTCCTGAACATATCACCATTCAAAAAAGTTAGAGAAAAAACTCTTACAGAGCATGTAAGTTGTGAAACGGTGTTTAGGCCTAGGTTCACCATTTGAAACGTACTCCCAAAGAAATGCATGAGATAGTGTAGAAAATGAAATTAAACGGTTGTGTTATATTGTTTCGAGTATCGTTGACCTATTGTAGTTGCATATAATGTGCATGTGAGTTACATAATAAGCGGTAAATAATTGGTTACAACTGCAGTTGTCAAATATTGCTTAAATTCACTGCAGATACCGAATTTTAGCTGATCGTGTTTCTCAAGACTAGCATCCGTTTACAGAACACAGGAATAAAGGTGTATTATATGTTGACAATAAAGTTATTTGATCAACTCAAACTGTAATATAGCTGAAAATAACGTAAATTGCCAGAAATATGTATTATGCAATTTTAAACCCCAAACCGTGCACACAGTTCCTGCAGATCTTGTTTTTTTTTGTCATTTTTCTATCTCGATCTGCCCTTCTTATCGCGTTTTACTGATATCTTTGTTTAATTCGGTTTCTACCTCCCACAGTGTTATTCATTGTCCACAATGATACAGCATCTACAAACTGAAAACAAAACAACAAAAACACGCGTAGTAATTTATTTTATTTAAACCGTAACACAAATGACTCTCCCCCTCCATCTCTCCCCCTCCGTCTCTCCCCCCTCCAACTCTCCCCCCTCCTTCTCTCCCACCTCCATCTCTCCCACCTCCATCTCTCCCCCTCCATCTCTCCCACCTCCTTCTCTCCCCCTCCATCTCTCCCCCCTCCATCTCTCCCCCCTCCATCTCTCCCCCTCCATCTCTCCCCCCTCCATCTCTCCCCAAGTACATGTCAATATACCACTTAGTCTTTGCTTGATAATATTATTGTGACACGTTACTTTGTTATTGTTTGTACTACAATCTGTCTCATTATTTGCAAATTTATACTTCAAAATTATTACAGCAATTTCAATTAGATACTGTTCTTATCCATTTGACAATCACGTTGTAGTTTCACAGACGATATAATTTACACCGTATCAGCAGCTCATTTACAACGCCAGAAGAGAGACATAGTATAAGCTCAGGCTTCCTTGTCAATTCTGTCGAATTTATCCATAGATTCAGTCTTAAGCATCTTTTCAACATGTTATGATTTTTGAAATTTTGTCAAATGTACTATGTATGTTTGTGTTGCGATGCTTGCATGTATATTTGATTGATTAAATAAATATTGTTTAAACCAAATGACGGTGGCATTTAGTGTGATTCCTGTCCGTGTGTACGTACGGACCTATCTTCTGAGTATTTTCCCGATAAGTTTGGGCTATTGTAATTAAACTTAGCATATATAAAGAACACATATAGGATTGGTCACGCACAATATTTATAATTATGCGTTGATATGTTTCGACTAATTCCCCCGTTTTTTTTCGACTAGAACTTAAAAGTTTTAAACATGTCAGTACATAGAGTATCAAAGACATTTTTTCAATGACTTCAACTTATAAACATCCAACAACCTTTATTTTTATACATTATTTAACGAAATAACGAACGAGCGTTCTTTTATCATTCCTACTGGTAATGCCATTGGCGATTTCTTCAAAGACAACTTTATCATAAGAAAATAATACAAAATTGGAAAGTCATACATACTGTTTACAATATATTTGCTCCACCGGACCACCTCGGAAGCCACCACCGGACATTTTCTTAACACCTCGAAATGAGGTGGTCCGGTGAGTCTCCTAACCGTGTTAAAATATATATTGACGTTTAGCGGTGTTCCTCTCTTTTCAAAGTGTCAACGTTTCTGCTCGTGACGTCATCAAATGCGGGTTAAGATGGGGCGTAAGCGGGGTACCCCCTCCATTAACACGTTATCTAGTTGAAAAAGCAAAATAATAATGATTACATTTTTATGCATAACAGTATCACCTCTGGACACAGCAGTATGCATTTAAGATTGCAAATATTTATTGTGAAATATACATTTGTACTTTTTGTCAGCACCTCTTTAGCTATTAGAAAATAACATATAGCACTCCTTGAATTGGCAAGTGATTCTTAGTTAGTATATAGACTTTAAACTCTACTTTAAAGAGTGCAAAGGGCTGAGAGTAAGTACAGTTAGGCAAGTCCAATGACAAGTTTAATGACAAGTTCCATGACAATGTTAATGACAAAATGGATCTGAAAACAATTAACATCTGTGGAAATTTCCCTTCAGCTACAAAAGCACATAATTGGGGGGGGGGGGGGGGGGGGGGGAAAGCGATGACTGTCTTCCATGAAATCTGTATTCATTAGACTTTATATAATTTTTAATATTTTCGACCGAAATCTGTGGAAATTTCCCTTCAGCTACAAAAGCACATAATTAGGCAAAAAAAAAGCGACGACTGTTTTCCATGAAATCTGTATTCATTAGACTTTATATAATTTTTAATATTTTCGACCGAAATGTGTCTTTAAAAAAAGTTTAAAAAAAATCAATCCCGACCCTACCTAACATTTTTGAGACAGTTGTCAGAAACACAAAATTTATTTTTGGCCTTACTATCAATATTTATAATATCTTGCGCAACAACGACATTATGAAGTTAAAACGACGCAAAATAACACGCGTGCGTTTGGCATGATTTTCGATCAAGGCTGACCGATTTTATGCAGAGATGTGCGTGGCGTCATACATATTACATGTACTTGCTAGGGACACAATGCGCTTTCCTGTCAGATATTTTAATTTTTTTTTCTAATTTAGTGCTGTAAATGTTTCCATGGTGCTAAGCCACGCTGACGTCTGATTTGCTCGCACGTTCGTTTTTTAAAGAATACCTAATTACGTACTGAATTGAATCAACATTTTAAAGTCGTCGACAAAAGAAATCGTTTATATGCCTTTGTCGAGGATTTATGACAGGAACAATCGGTACAAACGTTCGAGAAGGTCTATGTTGTTAATTATTAATGCTTCCAGGGGTTGATCACGTTGTGGCAAGATGGTGCTGCGTAAGCATTTCTGAACATGTCTGTAGGTCATGGAAAACGATGTATTCATGGGGATTTCCCATGTTCAGTGCATGTAGAAAAAAAAACAGCCACAGAAAACGGTTGACATATATGAGCATGTCGAGTGCTTTAAAGCATGTACTGCCCAGTATATCCGTTAGTTGTTTAACACTCAGAGTAGCAATGCAAAGGTATATGGGTGATGTATATTGTCTTAATAATGAACACATCTATAAAGCCTGGGCGTCTAACATTATTTCGTTTAAAGTTATTGCAAATAAATCCCAATTATTATTTAAAATTGGTTAAAAATATAAGTAATTGCAAATGTTTGGCTTGAATTGAATTCGGAAAACAACATAATCGAGAATACATCCCAAATGTTTAGTTAAGATTGGTAAAAAAAAAACGTTATTGCAAACGTTTTGGCTTGACTACAGAAACAAATCGAGAATAAATCGCAAACCGTTAATGCTTCCAGTCATGAGTTCGATTCTGTCAATGATGTGCGATTACGTTGGAATAAAATGTGTTGGAGACTACATGTGTAATAGTATCTCGTGTAAAGTAACGCAGGTTTATCGCGACAGGCTTACATTGTTATCATTTAACAAACTCCTCGCAGCGGTTACTTTCCCCTTGGTACTCTTCAGTAACAACCCTTACCACGAGTTAAAAACTTCCAGACTTTGGAAGTTTTTAGGGGAGACCACGGTGAGGAGGTCGAAGATATATTCTTTAGAACAGCTTGATTTTATCATTATTATTTTATAACATTCCCACATAAATGTTGCATTATTGGTCCATGTATATAAATTACGAGTTAAAAAGAAAAAAAAACGAGATAAATAAAAAAGTAATCATATTAACGCAAGGATTTTACGGTGTCCATGTTTTTTGAGAGGTTAATTTTCAAAACAGGTATCGCGGAAAAATACTTTTCTTTACAGGCTATTAGTCAGTAAATCAATACCAGAAAGGGTCCTTCTTCAAAACAGCAAAATTTCACACCCGTTTTCTTACATGTTAATTATTTAAGATAATGCACGTAATATGTATTATAATTTGTATATCATGTGATTTATTACAATTACAGTGTGCAAAAGGTCAATCTATATAAAAAAACAAACTTTAAACTAATGACACCTCTACGTTTGCTAGTTACTTGGATTTATCCGAAATTGATGCGTTATTTTTTACTCGTTGTTTTTTCTTGTTACCAATTCTCATTCTAATTATTTTGACAACAAATTACAGCAATTTATAATTTTTGAACTGTATTATGGACAATCGAGAACTTGCATCGTATGATTTCTTTTGACTCAGTAGGCTACGAACAAAGATGTTTATTTGTAGATCTTTGGCTAAGAAGCACTAACATTCGGTGCGCCTAACTACTACTCTTCATTGGTTAGTCTGGCCCTTGCAGATTGACTTGTTAACTGGCATGTATATAATTCCGTTTGCATAAGATATTAGCTCGAAAACATATTTTTTCGTTACTTACAAATTAGTTTTCAATATGATGTCGTTACTATTGAATAAGAAGCCAAATTATAAAATTTAAAGGTAGAGACAGTGTAGATCAAGCACAAGTAATCTTTCTCCATAAATACAGACATTTGCACTTTGTTGTTACTAGTCCAGCATTTTTCCTTAATAAGGCGCGGCCGGGAGCATATTGCATTGCAAATGTCTGTCCGTCGGTGTATCGGACTAGACAAAACTTTGCCCTTGTAATAACTACGGAGCCCTTAGCTATAGGTTCGTAAATTTGGTATCTACGTTGGTCATTATTGGATCGTTGGGTCCAATGGCAAGGTCAGCCTGTTAATAAGAGTTTCTCTCCTGGTGAGGAGGTATCTGGAGTTTCATTATTCTTATACTGGTCATAATTAGTTGAGGAACCCGTTTTATCCCATCATCGTGAGTGCATTGACGAAATAAACCCCCATGGAATAAACTTTGCTTTATATCAACACTGTGGTGATAAAGCAAACACGCGCAGTATAATGACGTCATCTTGTTGATTTTCGTGACTTCATTTTGCTTTCTTTCAACACTATGGTGATAAAGCAAACACGCGAAGTATAATGACGTCCTCTTGATGATTTCGGGACGTCATTTTATGTTTTTCGTATTATGAGTGCGTTTTTCTTTCGTTTATTTTCAAAATAAAGACAGACAATGATGGGATAAACAGAAAACTAGGTAAGTATTGAATAAAGATAAGTTTATTTGCTCGGAGGTTTTCTACTCCTAGCTAAATAAACTTATCTTTATTCAACACTAACCCAGTATTCTCTTTTTATTGTATCATAAGGTCAGAGATACAGGCTACGCTGACCAATACATGTCGTTGTAAACCCTTCTCTGGGCAATAAATATGAAAACCCTACGTCTAGGTTGATAATAACTGCTTGAACCCTTTTCATTTTTTGGATCATAAGGTGAAAGGTGAAGGTCAAGCTGACCAACAGTTGCAAAACTTTGTCTAGTCAATAACTATTGAGCCCTTAGGCGTAGGTTTGACTAAAAGCGGAGCTCAATTGGCTTTTGTGTCAAAGTTCAAAGTTCAAGGTCAAAATGACAAATAATTGGAAAATATTGTCCGGAAAATAACTATGGAACCTTTCTTTCTACTTGGTAGATAGATTGGCCATAACTAATAGAGGATTCGTATTCGTGTTGGGTCTCTTTGGTCAAAGGCCAAGGTTAAACTTTCCAGAAGATGTAAAATGTTGTCCGGGCGAAACAATGTAAATGTAATCCGTAGTAAAAGGTTCAAAAAATTAGTCGGTGTGTGTGGGGGTTATGGATAGTACACGAGCCTTATTGACTAATGGGTCAAATGCGACTAAAAAGGTCAATGTAAATGTCAAACTGTCCAACAATGTAAAATATTGTCCGGGCAATTACGATGGAATCCGTAGGCAAAGGTTCATAAAACTTGGTAGGTGGTACGGTCATGGTTAGTACAAGAACCTTATAGACTAATGGGTCAAAGGTCAAGGTCAATCTGACCATCAGTTATTAAACGAGGTCGGGTGGATAATTAAGGAACCCTTATGCCTATTTTATTTTAACTTAGTAATGTGGTTTGAAATTACTAAAAAAGGATTCCTATTGAGTGTCTTTGGTCAAAAGGTCAAGGTCAAACTGCCCAATTATTGTGAAACCTTGTCTGGGCAATAGTTATCGAATCTGTCGCTATCGAAGGCACATGTTCGTAAACCTAAGGAACCCTAAGGCATAAGTTTATCAAACTTGGTACTTAGATTTTTAATTACTGGTAGATTATCTAGATTGATTGTTGAATTATTGCATCAAAGTTTAATGTCAGCCTGTCCTATAGCTGTTAAATATTGTCTGGGCAATGACTTTATGCTACCCTTAGGCCTATGTTCGTAAACTTTAGGTTTGTCGTGATTAATTGTAGAGGGTTTCTATCGATTAATGGGTCAAAGGTAAACATCAAACTGTTCAATAGTTATAAAATGCTGTCTGGGCAATAATTGGACAAAGGTTGAAATAAGAAGGTTTTTCAAACTTGGTTCGTAAGTTAGTTATGATATTGCATGATTTACCTCAAAGTTTACGAAACAATTGCCCAGTCAGTATCAATGTGCCATGGGAGGCATTCATCACTGACAGCAGTAGTTATTGTTTATCACTATAAATTATGGTTTATTTAAAATACACGTTTAACGTCGCGTTTTGTTTCTACTTGAAAGAATCTCATGAATACATTATGATGTTGCGCGTCACAACGTTAATGGAACCAATCACATGACGACGATGAATGTATGTATTTGTCCTCTTTGTCTGGTTTCAGCCGGTATTCCATGACCGCGTCTGCGCATTGTGTTTGCGGTCTGTGCGTCAGTCTATGATTCCGTTTCCGTAGACATTATTCGATGCATTCATCACCCGTGACACGTATTTAAATAATATTGTGTAACGATTACTAATTTATTAGATATATCATTTCGTACTTATGCAAAATGTAAATCGACAAAATAAAATCAAAACGCTGATAGCCTAGAAAAACTGTTGGCGAGGAAAAAAAACTTGAACTTGAACTTGCTACTGCACTTATAATTCACTTTATCCAAGTTTCTTTTCTCGCCAACAGCCGTTCTACGCTATCAGCCTTTTTGGTTTAGACGGTTGACGGAAGCCAACGGTTTTTAGAAAAGCGAATTCGAGAGATACATAACCTTTCCATTTCATATAAAATACGAATAGAATGCATAGTAATAACCAAATATAGTTAGAATTATTATTGAAATGCAAAAGGCGCACATACATCAGTTTGGTAAAGTGAAAATAACTTTTATTTCGCAATTATAAGCAAAATGTTAACACGCTGTCAAGAAAGTAGTGTTGCTTTTAAACGTTTCTTTCGATATACTTTACAATATATGTGATTGTTTTTAATATGTCGAAGTTTATGTTTATGTTTGTGTATTATTTGATTTATTCTCAAAAGTAACAGTTTAAATTCCTTTGATAAGTACCATTATAGATGTATTTTGTAATTTGATTTTGATATTTTTTTCTCTTTACTATCATAGTAAAAACTAATATCCCGTTAACTCTGTATTGTGTTTGCGATAACACGGTAATTCCACTGTACCTTAATGATCTTTAACATTTTGAAACCGAAAATAAACTATGCATAGGTAAAACATTAGAATTTACTTTTTTCTTAAAGACACTTTGTCATTTCATTATTCATTGTTTGAGCTATGTCCTTGTAATTATAACTATTCCATTTAGGGAATCTATGTACATTTAATGTTACTGACAGAGATTCATACCTGATGAAGACTATTTAAGTCTAAACGCGTAGTGAATTGGAGTTTGCCCATTTTTCTTCATTTAAATATTACTGACATTAGCATTTTTCAGTACCATATCTATACTTGTTCTAGATACAAGATCATTTCAGACAGTGTAACATCCTTTCTTTAGCTATTCTATTCTTTCTGTAATAGTATATAAACATATAAAACATAAACAACTTCAAATTTAAATTAAGAAAAGTCTAACTACTAATTTGCATTTAAAATGGCAACACGTTACATGTTTTTTACTCCCTTAAAATATTAACGTTAGTTATATAACTAATATTACCCGATATTTTTCTAGTCCTCGTAATGTCTACATTGCTCTATAGGCAATTCTTCTTTTGGCCTTTACATATTGCAAAAATGTCTTTTCGTATTGTATGATGGTTTCGTTTCGTAGTGATTCGGTAACAAAAATAATTCCTGTCCTAAACTGACCCAGTTGTTCTATCCTATACATTGTTACCCTATATATTGTTCTATCCTATACATTGTTACCCTATATATTGTTCTACATTGTTACCCTATATATTGTTCTATCCTATACATTGTTACCCTATATATTGTTCTATACTATACATTGTTATCCTATATATTGTTCTATCCTATACATTGTTATCCTATATATTGTTCTATCCTATATATTGTTACCCTATATATTGTTCTATCCTATACATTGTTATCCTATATATTGTTCTATCCTATATATTGTTCTATCCTATACATTGTTACCCTATATATTGTTCTATCCTATACATTGTTACCCTATATATTGTTCTATCCTATACATTGTTACCCTCTATATTGTCCTATTCTATACATTGTTACCCTATATATTGTTCTATCCTATACATTGTTACCCTATATATTGTTCTATCCTATACATTGTTACCCTATATATTGTTCTATCCTATACATTGTTACCCTATATAGTGTTCTGTCCTATACATTGTTACCCTATATATTGTTCTATCCTATACATTGTTACCCTATATATTGTTCTATCCTATACATTGTTACCCTATTTGCGAATCATACTAATTATGTCCGAAATTCACGTGTTTTGTTAGCTTTTTTTCAGACCAGTAATTATTGCATTTTTTGTTATAATAACAGGTCGAATGAATTAGTTTTACTATAGCATTTACAACCGCCGCGCAGAGATTTAACTGTGTCTCAGCATAGCTGGTTTAAATACCTGCCGGCACGAAGTTCCACGTGACCATAGGCAAACACTTGGCGCGGAATAAAATGGTGGACAAGCACATGATAAAAACGTGGACAACGTAAAATCCTTGCGTTGTTATGCTTACTTTGTTATTTATTTATTTTGAGTTTATCATTTTAACTCTTAATGTGTATACCTGCACCAATAATGCAACATGTCTGTGTCATTGTTATAAAAAATAATGATTAAATTAAATTTTGTACAAAATAAATCTTCGATCTCCTCATAATCGTCTCCCCTGAAAACTTCCACATCATTAAGTTTTTAACTCGTGGTTGCAGTGGTAACTGAGAAGAGGACCAACGGGGAAGTAACCACTGCGAGGAGTTTGTAGCATTTAGTCTGAGAAAACACGCATTTTCATACCTGTGGTCTAAGTCGGATAGATCTCTCGTGGCTGTCTTCTATGAACTTCAGAAACTCGCTACGCTCGAGTCTAAAGTTAATAGAACACGGCTACTCTTGATCTATCCTATACTAGTAAACGGCTATTCTTGCCTGTGATTGGCTGGCTGACAGCAACTGTGGTCTAAAAATGTATCATTTATACTTCCAATACACAAATGCAGGCATGTTTCAAAAATTATCAATGTATGTACCGTAACCGGTATGCTTAATTGTCGGACTTTATACTGAGCCAGAGTATATATGTCCTCGACTTTCGCATTCGTACTTGGTCTAGTGGTTACGCACTGGCTTCACAACCCAGGGGTCGCAGGTTCAAGCCCTCGCGACACCCTAACCTGCTAACTTGTGTTTCGCATGAGACGTAAAACCGATGTGCAGAGTTTTGTGTTATGTATTAGGTATAATGTCGTATGTGTTAAATTACATCATTTAAGATATTATTTGACAAAAAAGAACGTAATTGACAATATATTATAATTTAAAATCAGACAGATAAACATAAACATGAGGAAGGAAACACTCGCATATCGAATAAATCAACAACTGCAAGCGTCAACTTTTGCGTCGTTTATTAGTGTCGTGTAACCTAAAACAACTGCCGAGTTAACATGTATACAATGTTTTGGAGTTTTCGGCTGTCCAGCCAAGACACTAGTTTGTAATTAAAAGATTAACCAAGTATGCGTTTTTCAACAATGGTGCTCGTGAACTTTTTGCTCATTTTAAATCAAAGTATATAATAAATAACTTTATCGAGTTGTTTTAATTCCTAAGGATCAGAACTCCAAATCGTTGTTTATTGGCCGTTAAACAACGATAAATCGAAAATTATGTCTTAAACAGAGAAAAATCGAATAACCATAACATATTTTACATATATTCAATAAAAAAAAATGTCAAGAACAAATATCCACGCTACCCAGGTTTGTATTGGGGTCCTTTATGTCGACAGTCTAACGCGGAATCCTCTACACCACAGAGGGCGATGTCAACAATAGCTGTATTTTCACACTTAAACGTGTTATGTATATTACAGGAAGCGTTTAAAAACGTTTAATGGATTCAAACCTGCACCAAGATATACTGAAAGTGTATATAAATGGCCAAATATTTTCTGAATTCAGCTCATTGTAGCTCGGTCTGCATTGATCAATGCGGATAGTTCCTACTTTGTCCGTTGGACAGGATTGCCCGGGCTCACAGAGCCCACCATCATCGGGTACTGGTCGTGGTAGCCCGATGGTTCTATTAACTTCTACTTTCTTCTCTATGCATTCATTCTAACACTGTCCTACATCTTTAACTATGTCCTAACATAATTAGTTTCATCTTAATCTGATCTAATTAAAATTATCATACTCCTGTTTATTTCTCTTAATTCCTTGTCGTTTCTGTTTTGTTTTTCTCCTTTGTTTTTTTTTCGTAGCTTTTACAAACTATATATTTTGCTTTCTCTAACAAACACATCTACCTCATGTTGTTATTATGTTTCACTAGTAATGCTTTCTCATCACCTCTTCCTTTTCCGTCTTGCACACCATTTTCCGTCACTTACTTTCCCTTGTTTACCTCTCTCTATGTGTCGCTTCTCTCTCGCTCACTCGTTTTCATATTCGTTTCACGAATCCTTCTATCCCATCTTTCCTTCTTTCTCTCGTCTTTCTCTCTCTCTTCTTACTTACTCTCTCTTCGTTCTCCTTCTCTATCACTCTTCATTTCACTTGGCGTATCTTCTTCCACTTTACTCTCTCTAAATCATCGCTCACGCTTCCTTCACACTCTTCCTTCCTATCTCTAATTCTTCTTTCTCTTCCTATTATCTCGTCTTTTTTACTCTCGTTCCTTACTTACTTGAACAAGTGTGCTAATGTTCGTAAACATGACGACATGACTCAAATAAACACGAAATGTATTAGTATTACGTTACTACCGAATTTTCGAAAGACACGATACTACGAAAAACGCGATACTACATGTACAAATTAATCGGTGTCAGCCCTGACCATTCGTAGTTTTGCGTTTCGACAGTTATTAAATAACATAATAGACATACAATTACTCTTAATTTGGAAAGTATTATGTGGCAATAATTTTAAGAAAATTGTAGAATTGTGTATTGTTTTTATATTGTTTTTATATTATTTACAACACATCTTTGTTTTGACTTTTGTTTAGATATTAAAATATTTATATAATACGGTTTATGCCATTGTTATCATTCAAATGGCCGACAATATAGTTAAATATGAATATTACATCAAAGACACTAACAACTAGTCATTTATTCTCGAATATATGTGAACAATAGTGACCTATTGATAATTCTACAATGAACACAAGCTTATCAGTAACATTTGCTTTGAAATCATAATTGTACTTTGTTATAATTCTTAACAATAAATTATATATGCATAGAAATCGGAAACAAATGATCAAATAAGAAACGATTACACATGAAGCGAGGAATACCCAATGCAAGGAATAGAACTACCGGTTCTAGGGCAAGGATTAATTTTAAAAAATAGCACAAACTGTGAGAACTTTACAAATTAACAAAATAAATAGGAACACCAAACAAAAAAAAGCAAAAAATAAAATGCAACATTTGTACGAAGCAAAATTATATTTTTAATGAAACAAACTATTATATATCAATTTATCAAAAGCAAAACGATACAATGATAAAACCTCTCTGATATCTCATACATTTGATTCACCAGAATTTTGTCCATGCACTTTCAAAGTACGCACAGACCTGCATTTCATCATCACACATACTCTTACTAAGTTGTGTGTTTGTTCGAAGATCTTACATACACATGAAACTGCGATGAATATGCCCCAATAGCCTTTAAATGGTGATCTTGAAAAGAACAATCATTTCCATATACATTGTGTCTATTACTTGTCAATACTATTAAAGAGTAATATTCATTTCTGTTATATTCCAAATAAAGTTTTGTTTTTATTCGGAAAGAATACTGTGTTTGCGCACTCCAACACCTTTTCAACGGATAGCGACAAATCTTTTTAAAATTCACATGTCCTTGTACCTCCTCAATTCACATGTCCTTGTACCTCCTCAATTCACATGTCCTTGTACCTCCTCAATTCACATGTCCTTGTACCTCCTCAATTCACATGTCCTTGTACCTCCTCAATTCACATGTCCTTGTACCTCCTCAATTCACATGTCCTTGTACCTCCTCAATTCACATGTCCTTGTACCTCCTCAATTCACATCAATTCACATGTCCTTGTACCTCCTCAATTCACACGTCCTTGTACCTCCTCAATTCACATGTCCTTGTACCTCCTCAATTCACACGTCCTTGTACCTCCTCAATTTACATGTCCTTGTACCTCCTCAAATCTTTGCTCTAGCCTGTATCTTTTTTTGTGTACGGTTTAGCCATCCGATCGTCACCTTAAACTTAGGAGGTGTAGTCTCTGGAACAAAAAGATAACATTAAGAGCTTAACTACTTTTGAAAATGTTGAACCAATTATTTAGGAAAGCGCAAGTTAAACAAAACAGAAACTGCGAAGCCTTCTATTATGTGGTCAGTCAAATACGTACATCCACAGTTGTGTCACACTTCGGAAAATTTTATCTCCGAGCGGAATCAAAATCATCTGTGCTTCCTTACTGAATCGTTTCATTTCGACACATTGCCTTTTCAATATAAATGCATTAATCGTTACATCTTTGAATTAATATGCTCTTTATACCATGTCGTTTTGTTTACTTTCACCCCGATATTTCAATACTTACGTCATTTTCGCTTTCCAACTATTCACTGCCTATCACCGCTATGTTGCAAAAATCTTCACATACCGCTGTGATATACCGCGTTTCAAAGAACTAACACATTCATAAGACATAACACATAATACGTAATGCATTACACATAAGACATAACTCACAATACGTAAGGCATTACACAGACTTAACACATAATACGTAATGCTTTACACATAAAACATAACTCACAATACGTAAGGCATTACACATAAGACATAACTCACAATACGTTAGGCATTGCATATAAGACATAACTCACAATACGTAAGCCATTACACATAAGACATAACTCACAATACGTAAGACCACGGGCACTAATATGCTTCCGTAAATTGCTGTTGCTCGTTGTTACGTGTTCAAAATGTAGAGTATTTGAAAGGTATAGTGCAAAATTATTAACCTGACACTCATGAATATTCCGTATGCAATCGGGATTTATTTATAGATACTACGACAAATATCAAACGTATTATAGCCCATTCAACAATGTAAATTGATATCGTATAGGCTTATATATCCTAAAGGAAGAATAGTGCAGTGGAACAGATGCCTCGCTTGCAATGCAGTTTTGAGTTCGAGTCCCGGCGTCGAGGTTTTATAAACATTAGCATTTTACACATTATTATTAAGATAATCAAACGAAATTGATACTTAACATCTATCATTAATTTCTGAATGAATATTACAAAAATAAAATTAACAATATTAATTAGATAAAAAATAAACATTAAAAATGATGATACATTTTTTAAATTAATATCGTATGATTTTAAGAATAACGCATATAATTTTACAAAGGTCGCTGTCAGAAGGAATTGAACTCGTTCCGATGGTGTGGGGCGCTAGCACTTATACCACACGACCATTAAATACCACTCTTTCTACACCGTATTTAAATCTAAATCAACATAAATCCCAATAACAGAAACTCGTCCAAAACAACGCTAACAACCGAACACACGGATTGTCTCGAAGATTAATGAGTGTCGGGTTAATAATTTCGCACTACAACAGAAAGGTAAAGGGTAAAGTATCGGTTTATAACCTGCTATCGATATACATCTTAATTCAGCCCTCACTGGGTCATATATATTCGTCCGTTAACACTCGCCACGGCACATTAACCTCTGTGCTGAGATTTAACTGATTCCGAGCATAGCTCGATTTTAAATCCCTGCCGGCATGAAGTTCCACGTAACCATAGTCAGATAAAATGGCGCGAATTTAAATCGTGGACAAACAGAAGAAAAGCACGTGAACACCGTAGAATCCTTGCGTTGTTATGATTACTTTTTATTGATCTCTTGTTGTTTTTTATGTTAACTCGTCATAATATATACCTGAACCAATAATGCAACATTTCGATGCAAGTATTATAAAATAAATTACATAATGATTTTAAAATCCTAATGTTCAAAAAAACAAATCTTCAATCTCCTAACAGTGGTCTCCCCTAAAAACTTCCAAATCTTGAACTGTTTAACTCTTAGTGGCAGTAGCTACTGAAGAGTACCAAGGGGAGAGTAACTGCTGCCAGCAGTTTGACGGCACATTGGCTTAATTACACCTATTTATACACCTGGGTGGAGATGAGCAAGCGTTCGATATTTGTTTTTTGCTGGACGGGATTCGAACTAGGGACCTCGAACCCAGCCAGCATAAAAATATGGGACCCATATGGGTCCAATATGAGATACCATATGGGGCCTGTATGGGCTAACGAGATGGGGCCAAATGGGATTTTGCAAACTGTATTTGTATGGGTGCCAGATGGGTTGCAATATGGGACCTATGTGGGTTCCATGTGGACCCGAGATGGGTCCTATATGGGATACCCATATAGGTCCAATATGGGCTTCGATATGGGTCCTGTATGGGCAATCCATATGGGGCCAAATGGGATTTTGCAAACTGTATTTGTATGGGTCCCAGATGGGTTGCGATATGGGACCTACGTAGGTTCCATGTGGACCCAAGGTGGGTCCTATATTGGGTACCCATGTAGGTCCAATATGGGCTTCGATATGGGTCCTGTATAGGCAACCAATATGGGGCCAAGTGGGATTTTGCAAACTGTTTTTGCATGGGTCCCAGATGGGTTGCGATATGGGACCTGTGTGGGTCCCATTTGGACCCAAGGTGGGTCCTATATCGGCTACCAATATGGGTCCAATATGGGCTTCGATATGGGTCCTTTAAAGGCATCCCATATGGGGCCATGTGGGATGTTGCAAACTGTTTCTGCATGGGTCCCAAATGGGTTGCATTATGGGATACATGTGGGTTCTATATGGATCCAAGATGGGACCCATTATAGGCTACCCATATGGGACCCATGCAAAAGGTGTTTGCAAAATCCCACTTGGCCCCATATGAGCTGCCCAATTAGGACCCATCCAGGTTTCGATATGGGTCCTCTATGGGCATCCTATATGGGACCCAGTTGGGTTTTGCTAACACTGTTTGCATGGGTCCCATGTAGGTTTCGTTTATGTAAAGGTCCTGTTTGTTACACATACATGATGCATTGCAAAATTCAATAAACAATAACTATTCTATAAATGGTACTCACAAGCTGCGGAGCATATATATATATATTTCATTATTAAAATTCATTCTTTAATACAACAACACATTTAATCCTTTCTTGCTTTAATTGGATTGCCATTTGCAGAATATAACACTTACTAGTAATTAACATATGTCTGTTGACGTTAAAGGGTATTCAATAGATGTGTTAGTTCCTTTATGCATAATGTTAACCCGACAATGCATTTATGTACTACATATGTACAATCAATCACTTGTTTTCTACATGTAAACAGGAAAAATAAACAATCACACACTATTCATGATGACATTTTGGCCTGTGTTACAAAAATGGACCATACCATTTAGATCATATTAACTAGTCTAGAAAGATACAATTCTGTAAATAAAGCATGACTGTGAACTGCACACATGTGGCACAATAAAACAGCAATAAAAGAATAACGCATTATGAGTAAATTCAGACACATTTAAAAGCCAAACACAGAGTGGACAAATCTAACACTTGATGTATGATAATGGAATCAAATGCGAGACAACTCCACCAGTAGATATACCAATCTTACAGTATTGCATAGTATGGACCAATTAACCTAATAAAGACGTTTTAGTATGACTATATTTATCAGAATTTACAACAAAAAAATGTAAACATGTAAATATAGGCCTCCGGCCCAGAATACAGCATAAATAACAGTTATACATACTGAAATATACCACCTTGCGTTCATAATATTCGCAATATTAAAATGTATCGTTCCGAATTAGAGTACCGCATAATTATAACAGTGCAATACAAAACAATTCAAATAGGCCAATGTGTTAACTTATAAATATCTATTAAGCATAGATTGAGATATATAGTTATTATTTTCAGTAGGTAAGCCTGTTATTTTGATACATGTCATTGCATACACCATTGTTATAAAACATTTGAGAATGGTCACAAGACAAAGGCTCACAAACTAATTCAAGTATGAAAATAGTTAGGGTTGTGTTAATTTGTAAGAGCCACATCTCAATGATACTAACTTGATCATGCATTAATATTCAATATGTAAAAACGGTTCAAACTTTCTCACATTTAATACCGAGCCTTCATTAAACAACAATTGATTCAAAACATAAAGCATGATCAAGATAATGTAAAATAAAAGGAGGACTGATGTGGTGAAATCAAACTGTAAGCTAGCAATTCTAAACTATCAAGTATTTCTAAAAAATTCTTTAAATAGTTAAAAAGTTCTGTTTCTTGAATTAAACCTTTTTTTTAAAGAATATTAGCATATAATCTTTTTTTAAACATGTTAAATTACAAGCCTGAAAATATTATAGGGAATATGTGAATTAACAAGAGCTGCTCGACTATTCACTACACTTCAAGTCTTTGAAAGTTAATATATTCTGTCAGTGACTTTACATAATGACCATAAAAACGTATGTGAAATTTCAATTGAATACATGTAGTAGTTACAGAGATATGCAGGGCTTCCATTAATGGACGTTTGGGAGATATTTACTCCTACTTTTTGTCACAAAACTTCCAAAATTGCAGCCATGGAAGTTGCTGATGTTCCAAAATTGCAGCCAAGGAAGTTCCATCATGTAAGGATGAACAAGTTAGAAGAAAAATTAAGAAATTTTTCTAAATGAATACCTCTTTCACTGAATAAATTGGCATATAAGCACTTGATGAAAAAGAACTGGCCTTAAAAAATCTTGAATTTTATACTTAATATACCCATTTCTGAAATGCTCAGGACTTCTGTAGCGCAATACTGTCAAAACTTCCAAATATTATGAGCAAAACTTCCGAAATTAGAGGCCAGGAAGTTCAAACTTCCAGTTTTCAAAAGTTAATGAAAGCCCTGGATATGTACTTGCACACAAACTTTAACCTGACTATTTCTAAGTACAAAAAGGGTCATAATTCTGCTAAAATGCTAGTCACAGTAATGGGCATTGGCTAGTGACCTTATAATATGACCATGAAGACATGTGAGAAGTTTCAGCTGAATATCTGTATTCAGCTAAATTGCAGATAAGAGTTATAGGCCTTGGTCAGTGACCTCACATAATGACCCCAAAGACATGCGTGAAGTTTCAATTAAATATCTGAAGTAGTTACATATATTATATATGTATATATATATATATATATATATATATATATATATATATATATATATATATATATATATATATATATACTTGTTGCACGCAAACCTTAACCTGAATGTTCTAAGTACAAAAAGCAAATAGGGGCCTAATTCTGCTAAATTGCAGGACAGAGTTATGGGCCTTGGTCTGTGACCTTACATAATGACCAAGAAGGCATGTGTGAAGTTTCAATAGAATATATGTAGTAGTACTGTAGTTATTGATATATGTACTTGTTGCACGCAAACTTTATTCTGAATTTTCTAAGTACAAAAAGGGGCATAATTCTGTTAAATTGCAGGTCTTGGCCAGTGACCTTATATGATGACCCCGAAGGCATGGGTTAAGTTTCAATTGAATATCTGTAGTAGTTACAGAGATATGGACTTGTTGCCCACAAACATTAACTAGAACATTATGCTGACGCCGACGAACCGGTGAGTAGTATAGCTCAAACTATTCGGTGAATAGTCGAGCTAAAACACATATAATTATTTAAAATTTAAGTCGATGTAATACAACATTTTAGACTATGATTGCAATCATTTCACTCACAGCAATTACAATTGCATGTTTTCTAATTAAAAACTACTGGATATAAATATCAAGTGTCAATAAAACTGGTAATTATGATGTGCACTGTTTCTCTTATTTAGTGTGGTAAGGGCTAATGAACTTCATTGCTAACTGACTGTCTCTTGTAATCAGCACGAAAATACTGGACTCCATACAAGTTCGGCAATTACTGCCTTGTTAATAGTTAATTGAACTGATCACTGTTTGCAGGGCTCGAAATTAACACTCGCACACTCGCAAAATGCGAGTGAAAAATACAGATTGCGAGTGACGTTATAAGCCACTAGCATTTTTTTGCGAGTAAAGAAACAGCGAAAAAAAACGATTTATATCTTGCTGAATGCGCTCGATGTCATGAATGCTGATCCGTAGGTCAATATATAGAACGTCTAAATACCCGTATGAGGAAGCGCGCACCTTGTAATGTAGACTGGTTTGCGTTTAATACAGATATATGTTAGGCCGGTATTGCTATAAACAATGTGACACAGTCGATTCACACGTGTTCATTGACCTTGAACGTTAAAAACAAACATGACATCGAAGCGAAAAATTACGGGGTTTTTTTTGCCGGTAGACGGAAACAACAATAAGATTGCTGAATCAGAGTCTACCACTGAGAAAGCAAAAAAACTGAAATCAAATCCTTCAATCAAAACAGTCAAAAAATGGGAAAAAGAACTGAATATTAAACTTAAAATTGTTGCCGATGAAGACGACCATGTCAATCAAATATTCTGCGAGGACTGTTTGCAGTTTATGCCGGATCAGACGTCATCGGTATGTAATATATCGAAAAGGACTCATTGGTTAATATATTATCATTTCATAGGTGTAATTGAGCTGCTAATAATAAATTATAGGGACTGCATTGAAAAAACGTCGTCATGGGTGGCATGTACGATATGTAATTTGGTGACGTCACACTCAATACATGTGGTGACTGCTAGCTGATTTTTGAAAGTTTAATTAAAAAGTCTTAATGGCAAAAATATCCCCAACCGACACAATTACTATGTTTTATAAATCCACACGACACAATTATATTTGAAAACAATACCCCAAGCCAACACAAATTTATCCCCTCTGTGACCCCCACCCACCGAATTTTAATACATCCGCCCCTTCGTCATGTTTTTCCTGGAATAGCCCTACATAAATCGGAAAACAAAATATATTCCTAGATAATTCATCCATACAGAATTTCGTTGGAAAATGATTTAGTATGCTACATATACTTTATTTCAAACATTTTAATTTCAGTTTGTGACTGGATGCACATCAATCAAGAAGGAGTCTGTCAAGTTTCACAGGGATTCGGTCATTCATCAAAGGTCCACTGATGCAAAGGCTGCCCAGGAAAAAGAAAAAAGTGGCGCACCAAGTGCCTTGATTAAAGGCTTGATGAAACTAGACGAATTTCAAATGGAGAAAATGGAGAAACTTTTTAGAACTGCTTTTTATATTGCTTATAATGCTAAGCCTTTTACTGATTTTGAAGGATTGTGTAAGCTTCAAATTGACAATGGCATAAGTTTAGGTGACACATATCTTAATGACAAGGCATGCGTTGAATTTATTGGCCACATTGCAGGATGTTTGTTTGATGACCTGAAAACAATACTCCTCAAGTCTCCATTCTTAAGCATATATTGTGATGGAACTACTGACAATTCCAATTCTGAGAAGGAGGTCATATTAGTGAAAGTAATTTATGACTTTTATCCTAGAATTTTTTACCTGAAACTGAAAGAACCCCCTAGTACCAAAGCTGATGGCATTGTCACTGCTATCAATGAGGCCTTTGATGAATTTGAAATGCAGGATTATAAGCAAAGAACTGTTGGTTTTTGCTCTGATGGAGCATCAGTGATGATGGGGCAAAAGCAAGGTGTAATTCAGCAAATAAAAGAGCAGGGTCCTGCTCCATGGATCTTGGCTGTCTGGTGCTTAGCCCACAGGTTAGAACTGTCATTAAAAGACAGTTTCAAGGGGGAATATTTAGACACTGTTATTGATGTTCTCACCAGTGTTTACTATTTCTACAGGGGTTCAGCTAAAAGGAACAGGGAAGCTGAGGAAATCGCTGATGTAATGGATACACACTTCACAAAGCCAGAGCGATGTAATGGTACACGGTGGGTGGACCACAAGCTAAGGGCAATTTCAAAACTGATTACAAACTGGAAAGTCCTTGTCATGCACATCATGAATTATAGCCAAGATGATAGCAATGCTGGCCAATATCGTGCAAAAGCTCAGGGCATCCTTAAAAAAATGTTGCAATTTAAATTTGTTTGGTTCATTCATTTCATGAAAGACTTGTTGAATGAAATTGCCAAGGTTTCTCTTCAGTTTCAGAGGGAAGATGTAACCCTTTCAAGTGCAGTTACTAAACTGCAAACATCAAATGAAACTTTGCGGCATCTTGCTGACCATGATGGTGAAAGCCTGCAGGACTTTAGAACAAAACTTGAAAATGGGGACCAGTATCAAGGTGAAACTTTGCGAAATGTGGTTAATTATGACACTCTTGACAATGAAAAGAGACGACTTGTGCAGTCAGTCATTGATTGTATACACAGTAGGCTTAACAATATTGACAGTGATCCACTTTATCTTAGCTGCCACGTTTTAGATCCAAAGAATTGGCCTAGTGTAGATGACCAAAAAGCATTACTTTTATATGGTAATGAAGACATTAAGGTATTGTGTGATCATTTCCAAGTTCCGTTGTTGAATGCAGGTTGCGATATAGATGCAGCAAAATCTGAATGGAAAGATCTGAAACTGTACATTGGCAGAACAAACCATTTTAAGGGAAGAAATCCCCTGAGCATCTACCAACGAGTCAGCCAAGAAGATATTGGGAGGGGGGAGTACAAGAACATAATGCTTGTCATTCACTTGACAAGTATTTACCCGCTTAGTAATGCATCTTGTGAACGTGCATTCTCAGTGATGAAACACATAAAGAATGATTGGAGGTGTTCCCTGAGTAGTGAGCGAATGGATCAGCTCATGAGGATCAACATTGCTGGCAGGGATGAACAGTTTCATCCAAGGAGGGCTGTCCAGAGGTGGTGGCTAAGTGGAGAGAAAGCAAAGAGACCTGATGTGGGCCCTTATGGTCCAAGGAACTAACGTCACACTCGATTGTATGATTGCAGAAATAAAATATGAATGTTCAGTACTCCTTAAATTGTTTTATACTACTAAACTAATGTCCAAACTTGCTTTTTCTATTTCCAGCAAAATTTGCGAGAAAGTTTTTGATTTTGCGAGTTGGAATTACAGCTGCTCGCATTTTTTTGCAAGTAGAAAAAAAAATTAAATTCGAGCCCTGGTTTGGTTATCAGAAGTATGGGGTGTTTCACGTTCATTTATTTACATCTGCGGCATTTTTGGATCACACACACCAACAAGTAGCTTTTTTCAGTCTCCTTATTGTACGCTTGCCTTGCATTCTTGGTTCCTCGACCTTAACACATTTTCTGAAAGTACAAATTAAAAAATATGTGTTGAAATGAAATAAACATTAAGAAATACATAGAATTCCAGACAGTGCGAAACCTGTCAGACAATCAGATGTGTCAGACAAAAAATGAGGATGTCTGACAAAATTTATCACAAACCTTATACATATTATTATTTAATGTAATTAAACCTTTGTTTGATATATAAAGGAATTATTACTGCAACAATCAGTGTATGCATTACGTTATGCCAAATAAATAAATAATAATTAGTCAACAGTGTATATGTTTTCAACATGTGGTGTATGCTTTACATATCATTGTCTGACAGATGACTTTGAGGTCCACGGAGTCTGGGATTCAAAAAAAAAATCTGATTAAAGTTGATATACATTTTATGTGCTCTTATAAACAAACAATTTTATTTTCATGACATAAACAGCAATTTCATATTCTCAAAATATCAAACTTACTTTATCAAGCTTGGACAAGTTGAAGTTTGACAAAATGTTGTTTTCCATCATTTCTGCTGCAGTTGTACTGTAGAATCAAATGCTCTTTCATAATCTCCATACCTGTGTAAAGAAGGGGATACATGTATGTATTATATATCTGTAAAATCTGTTATCAGCTATTTATAAATGAGCATTTAAAGGGACTATGTCAACGAAAAAATGGCTTCCTATTGCACTATAAATTATATTATTTGATAGAAATACGCTCTTCTAAGGCATGTGTATTAAATAAATAAATATAATATAAAACACAATAAGATATTTGATAAAAACAAATTAGCAAAAAAGCCTGAAAAAAGAAAACCCCAAGTGGGTATCAAACTCAAGACTTAGGAGCCATACAAAGAAATGACAGTAGCCAGCGCACTAACCAACTGCACTATCACGCTTGGTAAGGAGTCATTTGTAAACTATGGTTATACATAATGCTCACAATTCTGATGTCAAAACATAAACAGGAAAAGGGCCAAACAGACAAAACCCATAATATTAATAGATTTTTATCTCAGAATGCCTACACTCTTTTCCCATTATATATACCCTATTTTAACCATTATTATATGCCAGTATTAATATCTAAATTTGAGATTTTTTAAAGAAATTGCCCCCTCGAGGCCCTTTTTGATGACATAGTCTGTTAAAGGGACCTGTTCACAGGTTGGGAAATTGGCAATTTTCAAAATATTTTTCATAGATCCCAAAAATAAAAATACATTATATATAAACAAACAAAATGACACTACAGTCAAGGAAATATATTGGAAATACTGTGTCGTTTATGAAAAATCATCAATTGAAATGGCTAAAATTATAGTTTTATGAAAAATCAACTGAAATGGCTAAAATTATAAAGCGTTTGTAACGCTTTTTGTCGGTATTATTGGAAAACATGTGTACCACTTATATAGCGATTAGCGTTAAACATTCACCTCAATGATCGGCAGTCCGAATAGCTGAGTGGTTACAGTGAGAGGTTCTTAATCCTGGCGGACGTGGTTTGGTCCCGTCTAGGGCAATTTTAATTTATATATTTTCTTGATATAATATTTGTTTTTGGTCAATCCAACATCTTTAGTTTAAATTGCAGTTAAGATGTTAAGTGACATTTTTCAAAAATACGAAAATATGTTAACAAGTCCCTTTAAAAGAAATATATTTTCATGCTATTGCAACTACTGGTATTTGGCCAGTCTACTGCAGGTAAGATTAACATCATATGTAAGCGCTACCAGTAGCCAAAATAGCCATTGGCTACAAAACTTTATAATTGGCTACTAAAATTTCTATAATTTGGCTACTAAATATTTTGGAAAACATTTAAACATGAAGCATATTCTCTAAATATATTTCTAAATAATGGATTTTCTTCACAAATTTTTTTTGCTACTAGTTCAGATTTTTTATCGCCAACCTAGTCAGATCATAGATCTACACGTAAATATTTTGAATTTTATAATTAATAATGTATAGCAGGTTTACCAATTATGTATAATGTCATTAATTAAGATATAATTGAATTTTACAGAAGATCATGTTAGAATCGAAATAATTGACATGTTAGCGTTGGCTATTGCGGTAATAACCAAAAGTTTGGAGTTCTGATGTGAAGCAATTAAACCACGAGGGCAGTAGCCCGAGTGGTTTGATAACAAGCATTGGAACGACAAACTGTTAGTTATTACCGTATTAACCAATGCTAACCTGTCAATTATTTTGATTCCAACACGATCTTCTGTAAAATTCTTCTGTAATTTTAAAGGTTATGAATGAAAACTATAGGAATCTATACTCCGCCCATTTTCCACAAAAGTACAATCCACATGCGTTTCAGTGATGTCAATAAACCATAATAATTCAAATTGACGTCAGCTTCATTGATAAACATTGAGCGAATGGCGTTATACTTAAGAAACAATTGACGGGTAACTGTTGGTTATTGCGGTAATGACCAACGGTTTGGAGCTCCGATGCGTAGGAATTAAACCACGAGGGCGGTAGCCCAAGTGGTTAGATAACAAGCATAGCGACAAACCGTTGGTTATTAACGCAATAACAAACTGTTACCCGTCAGTTATTTCGATTCTAACACATTCTTAAATAAAATTCGTATTTTTAAAGGTTATAAATGAGAACTATATTTATCTGTACTCCGCCCATTTTCCGAGAAGTGCATTCAGATGTGCGTTTCTGTGACGTCAATAAATCATAACAAATCAAAATCAGGGATCTCACTAGGATTTTAAAATAGGAGTCCTGGGACTCCTTCCTCCTAAAAAGTAGGAGTCCCAAATAGAAAAGAAATAAAGGTTAAGTATGTGACACGTGAGAGGGAATGGAATTTTTACAATTTATACATTTATACAATATATGACAGTTATAAATAAAATAATCATCATGATAATAATAATAATAATTATTATTATTATTGGGTTATGAAATTATAATGATAATACATAATATTTAATCATTTCTTATAAAACAATATTTGGGTACCAATAATTAATTTTAAAACAGGTAAATTCTGAGCGATTAGCAATTGATGCCAGATGGTCTAAACTTGTTAACTGATTTGAAGGCCTAGTAAAGTCATGATGCGTCGATTACAGTACAGCAGACAGGTACCAAAGCGTAAGTCACTGTCAAGTAGTGTAATTGTCACGTGAAACAGGTTTTTGGGGTCGCGAAAATATGTGACAATGCAAAATTGTGTACTTACAATGTACATTACTGCCAGTATTGTTAATTTATGTCTTGTCATAGGTGTTATATACCAGAAAGTTCCTTAATATCTGATTACTAAACGATGCTTTTATATTCCTGTCAAAATTCAGCCCTAGATTTTCCACGATAATTTAATTTTATCATGGTCACCATGCGGGGCCTCAAAATTGCTCATGCGCAGTATGAAATAGATTCCTCGCATGCAGTTTGTTTGCATTTAGGGGTTATCTACAAAATAATTGGATTAAATATTCATAATTGCACAAATCTAGATGAAAACTTGTCAGTGTTGTTAAGTGAAAGTATCTGATTGATCGAGATCGACAAAATAGATTTAGGCAAGTGACGGATTTAGGCACTGCGCCAGTAGAGTTGTTATTCATGAAATTTGATTGGCAATATAAATTAATGAAATCAGCTGAAGCTGTTTTTCATGCATTTTAACAATGTTTGTTTTAAGTTGTCAAATACGTTGTAATTGTTCTTAATTGGGGACGCCTTTTGTCACATTTAAACGATTCCGCACATTTTAATTTACTTACGGATTAAGCACAGCAATGACTGACAATGTAATTTACCAATGAAAATTACCAGTAATTGTCTGGAATGGTGTGGGTGGAGCTAAGGGACTGCTGTGGGCGGAGCTAAAGGACTAGACTTTGACAGCTGCATTGTGTACGGGGGCCGATATTGATTTTATCACGACTACTGCCGATTTTACTGCAGGCACTCATGTATGTTTTAAGTAACATGGTATACGCAGTAAGCGAAAAAGCATGCGTCCCAAGGACTCTTGGCTTTGGTTTGACATGCGTCCTTTTGAAAAAATATGCGTCCAAATACGCTTGATTTTGCGTTTCCGAGATCCCCGAAAATGACGTCATCTTTATTGATAAACATTGAGCGAATGACGTCATACTTATCGATATAATACAGTGAAAATATCATGTCAAAAAGCGCAAATTAAAAACATAAGTTCACAAAAATTAACAAAACGTTAATGTTTTTGTGAACTTAAGTATAAAATATGTAGTACAAATGTGGTTTAATTGCGCTACATAATGCAAAAATGATTTGTTTGTCACAATTAGCTATTGTGCGTTTAAGCATGTGTATTTTACGGAACAATTTCTTCGAATTTCCGGAGCTATTTTCAAAACATTAAGCTCCGCCCATAGTTTGTTGCAGAATAACCCACAGTCATTTTCCTTCTTTATTTACGGACCACTAGCCGCGTGCCGTGGTAGAATTGTTGATAAATACTGTGAAAATATTAAGCACCTGCATTTTACGGAACACTTTTTAATTACTGGAACTATTTTCAAAACATAAGGCTCCGCCCATAATTTGTTGCAGAATAACCCATGGTAGATTTTATTCTTTATCTATGGAAAATTAGCAGCGTGGAAAATTTGCTGTTTATTTCTTTTGTAATTAAATATTTTAATATCGATTATAGCGATAAATAAGAACATGATAATTAATGCAAGGCATATACAAATGAAATGTAGGATGTATATTTTGTGTGTGAGATTGCTTAAGCTAATTCATACAATTAAACTTCTGAACTCAAATGCATGAAACTTATTGTTCCAATTAGTGAAATTATTCCAACATTCAATTAATTGCCATATAGTGTACGTTTTAATAAATAATGCAACTTCAACAAAAGCAACTATATTGTTTTCCTACTGATAACCCATGCTTTATTTGCACAACGATTACACGTACAAAACAACCCACACATTTTGAAACAGTTGTGATAGTGAAGTAACATTTTTTTAAAGTCGCGAAAATACATGACAATAGAGATATATTTACTTTAATTCTGATTTAAAGTGTAATTCTGATTATTAAGTTATGAAAAACCTTTTTACAAGTGCAAACCACATATTTACTTACTTGATATTTAAGAAATGCAAGCTGCATTGTGCTCCTCGAAAGAAAATCTGCAGTTGACAAAACAACTTAACAAGACGGCGGCCGTGAATAACTGTCTTGAACTGGTCATAGAAGCACACATCAGACTGACCGATATGGGCGTGTTTGCTGGATCCCATATGGACTTGCTAGTTAGGAACCCATATGGTCTCTCTTGCTGGGACCCATATGGGCTTGCTATTGGTGACCCATCTAGGCCTGCTTTTGGGGGGCCCATATGGGCTTTCTTGCTGGGACCCATATGGGTTTGCTTTTGGGTGACGCATATCTAGGCTTTCATGCCAGGACCCATATTGGCTTGTTTGCGTGCTTCCTACTTGGGACTGATAAGGGCATAACAATGTATGTGGGACCCTCACGGAACCCATGTGGTTAATAAGCCCAGTTATAGCCCATATTGGGTCCCCATAGGCTGGCTTGCCGGGACCCATACGAGCTTACTTGCTGGGGACCCATATGGGCTCTATTAATGGGACCCGTATTGGGTTGAATGTTGGTGTCCCATATGTGCTTGCTTGTTGGGAACCCATATGGGGATGCTCTTTGTGACCCTTATGGGCTAGTTTGTTGGATACCCATACAGGCCTTTTTACTGGGACCCATATGGGCTTGCTTGTTTGGTACCCATGTGGGCTCTCAAGCTGGGATCCATATGGTCTTGCTGTTGTTGACCCATATGGGCTTGCTTGTTGGGAACCAATATGGGCTGTCTTGCTGGGACCCATATGGACTTACTTGTTGGGGACCTATATGGGCTTTTTTTGTTGGGACCCATATGGAGCTTACTTGGTTGGCGCCCATTTGGGCTTTCTTGCAGGGACCCATATGGGCTTGCTTGCCTGGGACCCAACTCGGTCTGATATGGGAAATACAACGCATATGGGTCCAACATGGGGCACATGTGGTGTATCAGCCCAGGTATAGCCCATATCGGTCCACATGGGATGGCTTACTGGGACCCATATGGGCATACTTTCTGGGAACCCATGTGGGTTTAATTGCTTGGTCCAATATGGGCCCGGTATGGGCAGAAAAATAGTTCATGGGGCCCAGATGGTATATTTGCCCATGTAAAGCCCGTATTGTGCCCATATGGGCTTGCTTGCTGGGTTCTTGATAGGACCAATATGGGCTTACTAGCTGGGAACCCATATGGGCTTTCTTGCTGGGACCTATATGGACTTGCTTGCCTGCGACCCAAATGGGTTTAATATGGGCAATACGATGTATATTGGTCTCACATGTGGAAGATCAGCCCGGATATAGCCCTTATCAGGTCCACATCTGATAGCTTTACGGGACCCATATGGGCATTCATGGAACCCATTTGGGCTTGGTTGCTTGGTCCAATATGGGCCCGATATAGGCAGAAAAGCATATATGGGTCCCACATGGGGCCATATGGTATATTTGCTCAGGTATTTCCCTTTTTGGGCCCATACAGGCCTACTTGCTGGGGACCCAAATGGGGCTGCTTGTTGAAAACACACATGGGCTTTCTCGATGGGGACCCATATGGGCTTACCCTTTGTGACCAATATGGGTCTGTTTATTTGTGTCCCATAGAGGCCTTCTCGCTGGGAGCCATATGGGCTTTCTTGTTGAGAACCTTTATGGGCTCTCTTTCTGGGATCCATGTGGGCTTGGTATCGGAGGCCCATATGGACTTGCTTGTTTGGGACCCATATGGGCTTTCTTGCCGGGACCCATTTGGGCTTGGTTGTTGCGGACCTATATAAGCTTTCTTGCTGGGACCCATATGGGCTTACTAGTTGGGAACCCATATGGTTTTTTTTTGGCACCTTTATGGGCTTGCTTGTCTGGGACCCAAGTGGGTCTAACATGGGCAAGGTGATATATATTGGTCCCATATGGGGCCCATGTGGAAGATCAGTCCAGGTATAGCCCTTATCAAACCCACATGTTATGACTTACCGGGACCCATATGGGCATACTTGCAAGAAACCCATGTGGGCTTGCCTGCTTGGTCCGATATGGGCCCGATATAGGCTGAACAAATAATATATGGGTCCCACATGGGGCCCATATGTTATATTTGTCCCCCTGTAGCCCATATTGGGCCTATATGGTCTTGCTTGCTGATCACGATCCCAAAACCAGCGTCCTACCACTAGACCACTGCTCCCACAATGAAGAATGTGTGCAATGACTCCGCAATCAATATATTGGATATTCAACAAATAATTAACATCACTTGGGCCTCTTGTGATGACCGTAACTTTAATCTTCACACGCCAACCAAGGCATACACAATTTAACAATATGAGGCGTGTCGTGGGACGGCACTTTCCGCCCACATTGGATTTATGTTTAGAAAAGACTTCCTTGAAACAGAAAATACCATAAATTTACTGTAAATGATTTATTCCCGAGAATCAGTTGGAAATGCATCACTTAAAAAAACCGTGGCCAAACATTGCTGTGCGAAAGGCTATTCCACTGGGCGCTGCAGAGCTGATGTTTAATTGTTCGGAAGGTCATTTGAACGTGACCTGTTATACGATGTCTTCAGATCCTAACAATGTTAGGATTTGATTTTAATGAGATTGCGTGATCAGCTATATGTAGCCTTTAAGGCGTACAAAATATGTTTGTTTCAGGTTACCCGACCTACCCGAAACAAATGAACATTTTATTGAGTTTTATCAGATATTTGTTTTTGTTTTATTTATCTTTTTTAAATAAAGCTTAAACATATGTTTGTTTCAGGTTACAGCCCAAAAATAGGGTAGGTAAGTAGGGATTTAGCTTGTTTAGTTATTTTTTATTTGGTAAATGGTCAACTTTAACATTCTAAAACTAAATGAATATTCAAAACATATCGGTTAATTTCCTTAAACATTGTTTTGAAGTGGATGCTTTTAAAACAAAACACGTATTTAAAAAGAAAATTAATTATTGCAAAAAAATTTAATAAAACAAAAAAAAAATCTGACAAACTCAATAAAATGTTCTATGGTTTAGGCATTTTTAGGGTAGGTCGGGTAAACTGAAACAAACATATTTTTTTTACGCCCAATTAAATGTTTTTAGGATAAAAAGTGTTTTGTTTTGATAGCATCCACTTCATTTTTTATTTTACAAGGATATTACTGGTATGGTTTGAATATTGATTCAGTTTTAGCATCTTAAAGTTCACCATTTGCCAAATAAAAAAATAAATAAATAATTACCTACCTACCCTAATTTTTTGGGCATGTAATCTGAAACGAACATATTTTGTACGCCTAATGCACACGGTATTTACATATGAAATATATTTTTGGCACGTATATATGAATCTGTGTCTGCTTTGCAACGTTTGAAGTTAATTAAAGATGATGAAATCTAAGCAACATATTAAGAACAACTAAAAGCGTACACTACCTACTAATTCTTAAAAAAATATACACATTTCATGTGTCTCACTCCCTTGCAATTAAGATACACGATACAAGAAACTTTATTTAACTTTTAGTATTGTCGACTCCTTCAAGTTCATTTCATTCCAAATTACTATGAATATAGGAAAACAAAATATTTTCACTTGTTTGAAAAAAAAGTTGCACCGATTCATTTGATGCTTAGATAAATCGATGGCAGTTGACCCGGCTCGATTGTCAATACAAAATCAACATGTTTCAATACGATGGTGATGATTCTTTTTTATATGTTTGTAGATGGTTTGTCATAAAATTTCTAATTAAAATTATGGGGTTTGTGTATAACCCCAAGTTGACCACTCCAACCAAGATGGCAGTATACAAGGCCTGCATAGTCAGCACCCTCCTGTACGGGAGTGAACCATGGACAACTTATGCTAAGCAAGAGCAGACGCTGAACAGTTTCCACATACACTGTCTTCGCCGCATCCTTGGCATCAGCTGGAACGACAAAGTGCCCAACACCCAGTTTTCTTGCCCGCGCTGGCCTCCCCACCATATACCGGTACACGCTGCTCAGACAACGCAGACTGGGTTGGATTGGCCACGTGCGTCGTATGGAAGACTGTCGAATTCCCAAGGACATCTTCGATGGTGAACTTGCATCAGGCAGAAGACCGAAAGTCCGCCCCCAGCTGAGATATAAAGATGTCTGCAAGCGCGACATTAAGACTCTGGACATCAACACAGAGATCTTGGAGGACACCGCAGCAAACCGCAGCAGCTGGTGCTTCTTGCCCAAGAACCAGCTAAAGGCAGGTGAGGAGAAGATCTTGAACATGGCAGAAAAGAGAAGAGCCAGGCGGAACACAAGAGCACAAAGACAGCCACCCACTACAAACTACATATGCATTTTGCGCAGCAGAGACTCCCGCTGTTTCAATATCGCTTAGGGCGCAATATCCGTGGTCTATAAACGACTGTGTAGATTTATCATGTAAACTGCTAATGGCATCGTGGTTACTGTTATATTGGAATGGTTATGAAACATCACCGAATTAATTTCTCTATTGTTCTTATTTATATTGACATTAACCAATACAATGACATTAATAATTACTACTTTACTTTATTGCAAATTATAACACTTGAATACGCAAAAACAAGAATGTAAAAAGGAACATGAATCGAATGTCTCGATAGAAATATTCAACTAAATGATGTTTGAAAACGAAATCTAATCGAGCCACGGGTAAATAGTTGCAGTTCTACTGTTTGATATAATTTGGCTACATTGTTGAATAGCGGTACACCTTGCCGACTTTAAATAAATCTGATCTTACCTATTGCCTTATTTAGTGGATTTTATCCTACTAACATTGTATCGATACATTTATTTGTTTGTAACCGACAGATAGTATATCGAAATGGCGGAGAGAAGGCGAAGAAGAAGCGATGAATATGTAAGAATATGGTTTTTTCCGCATTCACCTAATGATATAACACTGTTTGAAATAATCTTGCTTTTTGTTGTCATTATTTACGCCTTCCAGTATGTATTGCATTGCAAAACGTGTATGTGTTTATTGTAATATATTTTCGCGACTACTGTGTTTGCTTTCTAAGTTTCTTGTATAATGTGAGAGCGACGAGCATGGACATTTATTGTAATACTTATTTTTATTCTAAATTGCTACTAAACCTTAAGTTCCAGAAATTAATATTTAAAGTTGTTTTAAAAATGTGGCCACAAAGTTATTAAGGTGTGTGGTCACACAGGGATGTTGGTATACTCTATTCGGGTGGAGTCGCGGTACGGACTGTGTCGCGGTAAACAATGAACGCCTACTAGCTGACATTTCTTGTAAACAACGCCCCTCATTTTTTGTAGTCTCGACTTATAATCTTGAAAACTTTCGGAAAATGCACAGATTATTGGTACGTACAGCTTGATTTGTCAAAACTTGCCTGTATAATGCATTTCTGGTAAGAGTCTCATCTGTTTTCATTGAAAAAATTAATAATATTTTGTTGCAACTCTGTCGTCTGTTTTCCAAAGCAGTAGGAGTAGGTTCCCTGATAGAAACAAAAGAAAAAATGTAACTTATCTACGGTATGACAAAGACAATCTTAGAAGAGCATTTGAAGCAACAAAATCTGGCGCATCTGTTTATAAAGCTGCAATTCAATATGGTGTTCCCGAATCTACACTACAGAACCCGTCAAAATGTATCACTTGATTGTTTCTATGGAGGCCAACCTATCTTCAAGAAGCTTGAAGAGGATAAACTTGTGATTCATATATAATTGGGCAAGCAAAGATTGGGTACGGATACACACAGACTGAATTACACATATTGGGTTATGACTATGCACATGCCCTTGGGAAACCACCAAAAAACAAGAATGAGGAACTGAGTTCTGACTGGGTTCAGGACTGCAAAATAGATGGACTGAACTGAAACTTGTCAAACCCCAGAAGCTTGGTCTGCCAATAGCCCGATCAGCATCAAATGAAGCCATCAGTTCATATTTCAAAGAACTGTGTACCATCATTGAAGTTCATCAGGTTAAGCCCGACCGCATTTACAACATAGATGAATCTGGGTTTTGCATCGAGCACACTCCTCAAAAGATTTTGTGCCTAAAAATACTAAACCCCATGCGGTAACCTCCCCTCGCGGATCATCTGTGACTGTATTGGGTGGATGTAATGCGGTTGGAACTGCAGTGCCGCCATACTATATTTTTCTGGGAAAGCGTCAACAGAAAGACTTGATGGAGCATGCATTACCAGGTTCAGATTGTGCAATGACTGACTCAGGCTCGATAAAGCGAGGGGTGTTTGAGAGTTACATAATGCATCACCTGGCAAAGCATGCCCATATCACCAAGGGAGAGGAACAACCCTACACTCTCATACTCTATGATGGACATTAGACACACGTGTCCCTGACCTTAGCAGAATGGGCAAAACAGCACAGGACCATCCTGCTTGTGTTACCTCCTCACACTAGCCATCTCACCCAACCCCTCGATGTTGGCGATTTTTAGACCCATGAAAACCTACTATTACCAAGAGTGTGCCAACTACATGAAACAAAATCCAGGAATCACAATTACTCACCATGATATGGCCAGACTGATTGCTAAACCGTATGCAAAAGCCTTCTGTCCACTGAACATAATATCATCCTTTGAGAAATCTGGCATTAACCCAATCAATCCCAGCAGAATTACCCCTGATGATACCATGCCTGCGTCCATCTATGCCTATGACCATGATCAGCAGTTATGCATGAACATCAATGTCGATGATGAACCAATTGACTGTGGCCCTCAAACAAGAAATACAAGTGATATTGAGCGATTTTTTCAAGAAAGAACAATTACGAAGGTAATAGAGAAACCAAAGAAAAGGAAATTTACCCCACCATTCAAAATTGTTAGCATTTTGAACTCGGAACGCAACTTGTCACATCTCAAGGAATCTGAAAATAAAGGCAAAGATACAGGAAAGGAAACAACCAAAAGAAAACAATGCACAAAACCTACTATTTCGCAAGCTAGTTTGCAATCTACCTCAACGGCTGAACAGCGGAAACCAGGCAGCCGTATATCTGTGGAAGGTGTATGTGATATCGACATGTCCCGCATTGATGTTGATAGTGATGAATTTATCGATGATGGGGACATTTGCTGTGTTTGTGAACAAAATATTGCCACCAAACATGCAAGGCATATATTATATTGACATTTTGAATTGGGCCCAATGTGACTTTTGTTCACACTGGGTTCATCTTAAATTCTGTACAGATGTGTCTGTTGTCAGAAGAGGAGCACTGTTGAGGTGTCTGCATTGTATTGAAGAATAAAATTGAAAGGGTCAGTTTGCTGATTGGCCACGCTGAAATGCTCTATTTAACATTCTAAGATGCATATTTGTTTGTTTTTGATATAAAAACGATAATATTATCACCTGAAGTGGAGACAACTAGTATTAGCTTGTGCTCATGAAAATTTGTAACTTTGTAAATTATCTCCCTTTGTGATCAAAGCGTAAAACTATTCTTAGTTTATGGTAAATACATGTTACATTGCATAGTTTTGCGCTGCACAATCGAAATGTTCTTTTTATTTCATGCTGTACATAAAATATCCTTTTAATCAAATAATATTTAAAAAAATTAGTCCAGCACAGTGAGTGACAGGATTTATATCACTAATATTTTTGCTATATTTCACTTTTTATTATAAAATAAAACTGTTTTACATTAATTTAGAACATAAAATTTACTCATTTCGTTGATGTGACTTAGGGCAGATAAGTGATGCTTACCTGATGAATTTCTTGCTGTTAAATAGATTTTCTTTCCTCCAATTACCGCGACTCCATCGTGCAAGATGTCAAATTTAACTCATAGACAGGATTGTGTTATTTGTTTTTTTGCTGGATTCTTAATGAAATAATTGTTTATTTGTTGATTGCCATTTGTGTGTAAGATATTTTTACACATTATAATCGTTTATTAAAAGTTGCAAGCGTTGTCTATCCATGTTGGTTAATCAATGAATCGTTAGTACCGCGACTCCATCGGAACACAGTATGTGTTTATAGAATTTCTTTTATGTTGATTTTCATTAATTGAAATCGAGCAAGGCATCCAATTTTTTATTGTTTTAATTTAATTAGCTCCTTTGAAATAATGCATGTCAGGTACGGTATTAAAGTGTTCGCTTTAATTGCATAATTGTTAAAAATATATTATGATGTTCAATAAAATGTATATTTTATTTAATACTCATACATATACATACACATATGCATAATATTATTTCATGTGTAGTATTTGCACTATATACAGCGGTGGTACACTTCATCCTGCCACGTGGTACGCTTTGTCCTTGTACGCTTCAGCACTGGTACGCTTCATCAGATATTCAGTGTCTATGCGACATGTAATGTCGCACTATGTGTCCCACTGTGTATACCAAAACATCATTTCTTGCATGATATTATTTTAATGCAGATAAAATAAATGATGTCAAAGTTTCATTCATGATGCACACTTGTATCTTCAACCTTTCAACATTAAAATCTTTAAATACCCGAGTTTTAGGCCAGTAAAATCAATACCTAAATGGCTTGGACTGCAGTGTTCAGCTGAATACACATTTCCATAAATGTAGATTAATCTAGGCTTTTATCTAATCATTTTACTTGGATATTCAGTGTTTTTTATGGCCAGTTTGGGGCCAAATTTTGGCCCCATTCCCCTGCTTAAAATTTAATTATTTTTCCCCTGTATTTACCTTAATATTCCCCTCAAAATGTTAGGTTTTTTTTGAAAACTTTGACCAAATTCGGACAAAAATTGACTAAGATAGAGGAATTTTCGTAAACAACCTTAGCAACTTTTCATCAAACCAAATTTGTGCATAATTTAAGTTATCATTTGTAGCAAAACAATTCATTAATGTTTTATAACTAAGAAGAAGGCTTTTCCAATAAAATGTTTCCCAATTTGCCATAAAAATCCCTATCTGAAGGGCCATGCCACCTTTCCCCCAAAGGTGAAAAAACACTGATATTGGGTGTTTGAAAGTTAACTTATTTTACTAAAAGAGCATGTGGTAAAACTAAAGTTTGTTTCGGTTGTTTGTTTGTTTGGATTTTTTCGTCGTTTTTAACAGTATTTCAGTCATATCACGGCGGTCAGTTAACCTACTCAAACTTTTCCTGAGCAAGCTTAGACGATCTAAGCGGTTTCCCAGTGCCAAGTGCTCATACTTATGCCAGTAACTGACAACTGCCCAACTTGATTCAGATGTGGGGGAGAATGGCCGTAGAAATAATTTCATGACCAATTCCCACACATGTTATGTGGCCGGGCTGAGGTTCAAACTCGCGCTCCCCGTATTGACAGTCCAGCGCTCTACCAACTGTGCTAGTTGGGCATGACGTGTTTGACAAGCTTGATGATTGAAAATTTATCCATTAACAATGTCTGGGTCATGTTTCGTGGTAGGAGTTTTAAATCAAAGGTGGTAATTGATGAGTGTGCATTCCAAGTTGACATACTGTGATATGCATACTGTGATGTATCAATTAATTATGATTTTCTGGGGAATATCAGAAAAATTACACCGGTATAATAGTATGTAATAGTCTTTTAGCACATATTACAAACAAATACTGCCTCTGTTCTATTATCGTAGTAATAAGTGCGTTATTATTGCTGCTTTTTCTTGAAAATGTGGCAATTTCATCGTCAATAAATTGAAAAGTTTGCAGTATAAATCAATTTACAACGTTTTCAAGCGAAACCAATGTTTAATGCTTCTTAAGCAGATCCAATCATACAACAGTTTCACGCTCAACCCTGGAAATGTCTGTTGTTTGTTGTACCACAGGAGAGTGAGGGTGAGCACGCAGAACCTGCACTGTCAGAGTACAAGAGCACGGCAAATGACAGCCGACACACTGAAACTGAGGTAACTGTGATTAGGGCCCAGTTGCTCAAAACTTTTAACGGCCAATTAAGCTAACAGCGTTTACTTTTGGATGAAGTTAATTATACCCCCACAAACGAAGTTTGGGGGGGGGGGTATATATTAGTGAGCTTGTCGGTCTGTTGGCTTTTCGTTTCTGGAGGATAACTCAAGAAAGGCTTGACATATTCAAATAATTTTTGGTACACATGTGTAACATCATAGAATACAAGTCAATTTCTATGTTGGTTACAAACCACTAAATTTTGACACAGTTATGGCCCCTTTTCGACTTAAAATTCCCTAAAAACATGGTTTCCGGATGATAACTCCAGAAAGGTTAGACATATTCAAATAATTGTTGGTACACATGTGTAACATCATAGAATACAGGTCAAGCTTTATGTTGGTTACAAACCACTAAATTTTGACAGAGTTATGGCCCCTTTTCGACTTAAAATTCCCTTAAAACATGATTTCCGGACTATAACTCGAGAATGGCTTGATTTATTCAAACAATTCTTCGTATACATGTGTAGCATCATAAAATACGGGTCAAGTTCGACTTTGGTTACAAACCACTAAATTTTGACAGAGTTATGGCCCTTTATTTGACTTAAATTCCCTAAAAACATAGTTTCCTGATAATAACTCAAAAATGGCTTGACATATTTAAATAATTATTGGTACACATGTATAACATCATAAAATACAGGTCAAGTTTGACTTTGGTCACAAACCACTAAATTTTGACACAGTTATGGCCCCTTTTTGACTTAAATTCCCGAAAACATGGACAATAACTCATGAAAGGCTTTACATATTTAAATTATTTTGGGTACGTAGGTGTAACATCATAAAATACAGATCAAGTTCAACTTTGGTTACAAACCACAAAATGTTGACAGCGTTATGACTTCTATTGAAATTAATTTTTCCAAATACACTGTTGACCATTCACAAATTAAAGCATTCACAAATTAAAGCATTCTTTCTCTGTCCATTTCTTTCGAATGGATGTCATAGTTTTGTGACAAGGCCATATTGTGGGGGTGTATCCGTCACTCATGTGACAATTCTAGTTAGTTATGTATGGAAATTAAATATTATAATTTTAACTGTTTGTTTATTCTAAATATATTTGTATGCTCCAATAATTTTCAAATGTTTGATAAGCAGTTTCTTGTTTTATTAATTTTATTTACATCTAAAGTTAACCAGCTGTTAATTGGTTGTTAAAGTTTTGAGCAACTAAGCCCAGCCCTTTTCTGCTATACTCACCAGTCAGACTATATGTCCCTGGCATTTCCAATGTGATTTTAAAATGGTATATATGTATCCCTATTGCAATGGAAAAAATAATTACACATCACAAGTGACAAATTCTTAATACTGTATATAGAAAATGTGAATCTTAGATGTAAATAATAAATTATTTGTATGGTTATTAAAATTAAAATACCAAATTTAATCAATATAACACTAGTTTAAGTAATTCATTGATTAAATAACTTCCAACTAGCAAAATTTCATGATGTGGTGTTCTCAATTTGCTGGGTACCAGACCCATGATGTGGAATTCTCAATTTGCTGGGTACCAGACCCATGATGTGGAATTCTCAATTTGCTGGGTACCAGACCCATGATGTGGAATTCTCAATTTGCTGGGTACCAGACCCATGATGTGGTGTTCTCAATTTGCTGGGTACCAGACCTATGATGTGGAATTCTCAATTTGCTGGGTACCAGACCCGTTCCCCAAGCAGTGTTGCATATCAAAGTTATTTAACTCGATACGATTAAACCCCCGTTTAAAGCCATCCATCTGAAGGATTACCAGATAGATAACGTTCACCATTATGTTGACTAGGGTGCAGAAGAAGACAGTGATGAGTATGTGACTGAAGAAGAAGAGACGGCGGAGGAGGAGTCAGAAGAAGAGACGACAAAGGCTGGGACAGTCGTTGACGGAGAACGACAGAGTGGCGATGGTGAGGTAAGCATAGAGGAGAGTGATTTTTCTGCCCCCCCCCCCCCAGCCGAAGATGGTGGGGTATGTTCGTTTGCTAATGTTGGTGGATGGTTGGTCGGTCTGTCAGTCAGTAGACTGTGTTCTCCTCTCTGCAAGTCCAACAGCTTTCATCTGATCTCCACCAAACTTCCTGAAAATGTTTGGGGGCATAATATGACAACTGAGTTCAATAATCAACAAAATCGCTTTAAATCGCTTTAGAAACTGAAGAGTTATGGCCCTTGGTCTTTTCTGATATTGGCCTTTTTAGCTGTTTCACCTCTCTGTGTCCAACAGTTCACACCTTCTTGATATTTTAAAGATTGCTTTCCATATAGCGAGACATACATGCTTAACAAACAGCTATTGTTTAAGGAGAATTTGGGGCCAATTAATTTGGTACTTTTCCAGTACTACTAGTCTACTTCTCACTTAAAAAGTCCAGTTCTCAGGGTGGCCACATACTCAGTAAGAAAGAAAAAGTGTTTCCCTTCTTTGAACATACACGGAATGTAGACAATTAAAAAAAATTCATGGAACAATCAGGGAATTGACCAAGAATGACAGATAAAAAAAACAAAGTGGGAAATTTGAAGATAGAATCTTAGAAATAAATATACACTTGTGACAATGAAACAGTAAGAATGTTATGCATGTATTTGTGTACAATACAAATTATCTCTAATAAACACAGTTTTAAAAGGACGTTGGTGTCCAAGTATTAATATACTATGTAACCATTACGAATTATATATGCTGGTAATCTTAAAATAAATGTCATTGTAAATCCCATTCCAATCAGCTTAAATACCGGAAATATCAGGGAATTTTACTATGTGATTTCTATGTAATTTCAGTGGCTACCGTCATGCTAAAATCTTGTAGAACATGTTAGAGCTCTCTGTTCACAAATGATACAGGTTACAACTGCATAGATACAAATAGGTGTTGGGGATTTCAGAAAAATCTTTGACATTACATGTAGCTAATTATTTGATAATTTGAGGGTTTTATAATTGCTACTTCATTTGTTGGTAGAATTTTGCAAAAGTACATGTCAAGTGTCAAGATATCCAACATGTTGACCAATCCAGACAATGAACCCAAGGTCTTTATGCTCCAGTATAATGAAGTTTAACTCTGGGTCTTGTGCAAATTCAATAATTTTAAGAAAAATATATGCAAAAAATCCCAATCTCTGTCAGGTAAGCTGTTTTTTTTTGCCCCAGAAGGAGGGCATATTAAAATCAAACCATATGTCCGAACATCCGTTAGTCTGTCCAGCCAAGGTTAAAGTTTTTTATCATGTCAAATATCTTGAATGCTATCAAAGGTATTTGCTTGAAACTTGAAATACTTCTTTACTATCTATGTCTCAACCAGGGAAAGCAACCCCCATAACTCTGTTTTGTATTTTGACAGATTGATGCCCCTTTTTTAACTTGGTTAAAGTTTTTCATAAAGTCCAATATCTTCAATACTATCAAAGGTATTTACATGTACTTAAAACTTGAAATACTTATTTGATTTTGTTAGTGTATTACATATATCTTCAAACTATAGGCTTCCCTTGTTCTAGGAGCAGCCCAAGCTAGATGATGATGAGGACAAACAGAACCCCGCATACATTCCACGTCGGGGGGCGTTCTACGAGCACGACATGCGTCTGGATCCTGACGACCCTGCGGCACCGCCTCCTGAGTCGGATGAAAAAAGGTACTTGAAAACCTAAAATAAGATGAGGCATGTCGTGGGAAATCAGGGCTTAATGCATGTGCGTAAAGTGTCGTCTCGGATCAGCCTGTGCAGTCCTCAGAGGCTAATCTGGGAGGACACTTCGCTACTGTGGTATTTCTGTTTCAAGGAAGTCTCTTCTGAACATATATCCACTGCAAGCGGAAGGTGTCGCCAGGGTTAGCCTGTGCAGACTGCACAGGCTAATCTGGGACAACACTTTACGCACATGCATTATGTCCGGTTTTTCCACGTCACGCCTGAAGATATTTTATCCCATCTTGATGGCTGCAGTGAGGAAGTATCACCCTACAAATATTAACTTAGCTGAATACAACGTTACACTATCAACTTGAGCTAAACACACCGAAACACCCCATTTATGTAATATTCCCTATTTAAGTATTTATCCCATCATCATACCGAATTTGACAAAATAACACACCCGAGAGATAAATTTAGCTGTATTTCTGCACTGGAAAAAAGCATAACACGCGCAGTACAATGACGTCTTTTTGTTGATATTTGTGACTGGCGTCATTTTTTGTTTTTCGTGTTATTTAGTATGTTTTCTTTCGTTTATTTTGCAAAATAAAGGCAGAACATGATGGGCTAAATTGAATACTAGGTATTTGTTGGTTAAGTTGATCTGCTCGACAGGAAAGGCTAGTGGTTCAAGATGTCTAAACCTCACTAAATGGACTTACCACAATTCAGCACTCACCTAGTATTCCCTATTTATCACATGCTATACCTTGTTTTCCATGTAATACAACCATCAACAGGGCTTTCCTTAGACGTTGAATTTCAAGAGTCAATGACTCTGGGGGTCAAATTTTCAAGAGTCAAAATAAAATTCTCCAAGAGTCAGATATAAATCTTTAAGAGTCGGTGCTATGTGGGTAGTTTCCATTCGTTTTCCTTCTTTTTATTATTATTTGTATTAATTTAATATTTTTATTTTATAATTTAATGGTAGGGAATTTGTTTTTTATGATGGGGTATGGTGTGTGTTCCATTTAGGTGTCTGTTCAGATGGTACATACAATACAGATGGGTAATCTGTTGACAGATTGCAAACCTTTATGCCAAACTGATCGACCAACATGCCAACATAACTGCCTATTAAAAGTTTAAAAAACTACCGGTAAACAACCATGTATTAATTCAAAGGCAATGTCCAACTTTTCTGAAAACAATACCCCTGAAATAAATTTAAAACAAAATAAAGATTAAAGTAGTTAGTTCGACTGAAGAACATTCGATGCCAACAAATTCCTATAAAATCTTGTTGAGCAAAAAGAAAATGTAACAATGAAAAGAAAATTAAAGAAAATGAACTTTTTTTGTTGACCAAAAATATGCCGGATAGGCGGCAAAAGTAAAGAGTAGGTAGGGAGACCAGAAACGGGACTTTTTTCTTTTTGCCTAAGTCCAGGGCACATATTCATCAACCTATTCAATGAATTAAGATTAAAAAATAGACTTAGACTCAAGAAAAAATAATTGTTCGTTTGCAAGTATGTCGGATACCAATGGGTCCTATGGCGTTAATAAATCATTCTGAATAAAAAATGCTAAACCTTGCATTGGTGAATACTGCAAAACCATTTATATTCGTTTGCATGAAATTATGGTTTGTTAAAAAATGACAATTTTGTGGGCACTTAATTTCGTGGATTTGTCAATTTTTTTGTTAAAAAAAACATCTAGAAATCTGCAATCGTATCACAGTTTTCTGTTTGTAACACCTTACGGTCATAAAGGGAGCGTCCCCACGGTAAGTGGGCCCTATTATCAACCTGTCAATTAAGCAATAGACCATTGTTATGAAATAAACATGGCACGTCACTGTGGGAGGTAGGGTCCGACTACAAATGTATGAATTAAACAATGAGCCAGTTGTCTGCCAAAAACCAAAATCATAAAACGTGGTCCACGCTTTGTGCATGGGGAGTGTTTACTGTGGACATAGATTTTTACTAGTCTTATCTGAAAGAAGATAGCAGTGCATATACAGCTTTACTGCATAGGCAGATAAATCGGATATGTCAAGTGTCAAAAAGATACAAAGTATATAACACCAGAGCCTTGTTAGGAGTGTATGCAGATACGATAGAGGCTACTTGTCACACAAAAAATAAACTGGATATTAAATTGATTTATTTATGATATAAGCGCACATCATGTTTCAGGTAATGTATTTATCATAAAAAAACTCGTATACTTCGTTTAACTACTATAAACATTATATTTACATTGTCTTTATGTAGGTATACATACTAGAAAACTATATCTTAGAGCGCAAATTCGGCAGAATAAAATTGCTAGCCAAATAATTATTCGTTGGAAACTTAAATTTGTTGATCGCTCCATCCTCGAAAATGCACGAAAATTAGTGCCCCACGATTATTAATGGTTTTGCAGTACGAAGTAAGAATCCAATTAACAGCGTTTTTACAGTTTAATAGACAGTTTCAAGAAGATTCTTTATTCGGGCCAGGTGCTTTTCAATGCAACGTCACTTCTGATATGATAGAAAGTGGCGAGTGAGCTACCTTGTGTATATTTATAACTACGGATATATATTTGAGGCGCGTCGTGGGAAAACTGGTATTAAAGCATGTGCATAAAGTGTCGTCCCGGATTAGCCTGTCCAGGACGGCACTTTTCGCTTTTATGGTATTTTCTGTTTCAATGAAGTGTCTTCTAACCATAAATCCACAGATTAGCCTGTGCAGACTGCACAGGCTGATCCGGGACGACACTTTACGCACATACATTAAGCCCGGTTTTCCCACGACGCGCCACATTTGTTATTTGTTAAAGCGCCTATGGGTGAAAATGAGCCCTGCATTTTTCTCTCCTAATTTCAGGGGCAAAGGTAAGCTTTGGAAGGACGACTCTAAGTGGGGCCATGACAAGTTTGATGCCTATGCACAGGCCCCTAAGTCGAGGCAGGAGCTGATTGCTCTGTATGGGTATGACATCACACAGGATGAAAAGCCGCCCGAAAACCCGCCCAAGTCGTTTGGCCGTTCATGGTGAGATAGAGGATATTTGTTGATTTCCGTATAAGATATAATGGATGGTCATATAGAACATATTTCTGAAGTGGTACCACCACGAGTTAAAAAAAAAGTCAATTTTCTATGACCCAAAGTGTTGGTATTGGGACATAGTAAATGAAGTCCTTAATGATTCTAAAATTTCCATTAATAGTTACGGTGATAAAGTAGCGCCTTCCTTTGTGCGTTGTTGTCGCTAAATGATGTTTTGTTTATTAAAGTTTGCATTTTGTTGGCAGCAGTTGAAATGGGGGGGTAGCAGCTGAAAAATTTGCTCATCAGACGGCGCCCGTCGAAGTTTAAGGAATGCTTAAAAGTTAATGGCGACCAGGCGATTGTTTTCAGAATCAGGGAGGTCAAAATCACGTCGGCTGGGCACCGTCCGATGCCTGACGGCATTTGCTTGGATCGGGCGGTGGCCGTACTATTTTTATACTTTAAAAACATTGTCCGATTTAAACGGCGACCGTGGGGGCACCTTCCTGTACAGTTATCGCCAGGGTAACTGGCGGTGTCTTTACAGGTACCGGGCGGCCCACGTTTTGTTTTGGGGCGGCAAGCCAACTTGCGTAGACTCAATACCTTTTTAATTGCATTCCAGTTGCAATCATCTACAATCCTGTGCCGCGACCGTCCGTTTACTAGAAAAATATATTCTTGAAAATTGGAATATGTCTTGTTTAAATACGAGTCTGTATCATGGGAAATACCGTCGATATGCCCCTTTAATGCGTAAGGTTCCTGCATTTGAAAGAATTTAGATATTGCAGACCTTCTTGTCAAGATGAAGTCCTTAATGATTCTAAAATTTCCATCAATAGTTATGGTGAGAAAGTAAAACTAAAATCTATGTGTACAAAGATAGAGAATTTTAATTAAGTAAATAAAGGAATGCTATGGAAAACAGCCTGACAGGAATTTTTTCCAAATGTGTTGAATGCAGGACATGACAGAGTTGAATTATTCTATTTTTCTTATTTAACTCACTTTTTATACTGAATTTTCATCCAGTCGAGGTGGACGGAATCGGAAGCCTCAGTTTCAAGACTACCTACCGGAGGATGATCGCAACAGAAGGTCTGGTAACGGGGGCCCAGACAGGGGCAGCTCCCGAGGGGACGGGTACAAGGACGAGTTCCCTGCGCCTTCAAGGTCGGACACATACTATACACGGGGCCGAAGGGGACAGGGGAGAGGTTAGTGGTTTGACTTCTTAGTCTATTTAAAAGGTTATTGATAACAATTAAATTACTTTAGGAAACATTATTGAAGGGGCTAAGGCAGAGCAATGTTTTTTTGGCTGATTTTGGAGCTGATATTGGGAAAACAGAATTTCCAGGTTCAAAGATTTTTTTACCTTTTACCGATTCATGCTAAAAACTGCTTCTTGGCCATTTTTTTTTATCAAAAATACAGATGATACAGAACATTTTTTTTACGAAAAACGTATTCCCAATTTATGCTATTACGTTGCATTCCTCCCAGTCAGAAAAAAACTCTGACCCTGTTCATAATCCAGGAACACTGGTGAGATAATTGTTGTATATTTACTGTAAGGAACTCTTTCAAGGTTAACTATAACTGTTAAGTTACTACATTATTGAAGGGGCTCTACCAAACCTACTCAGATGATTCCAGTCCGCTGCACAAGATGGCAGCCAGAGCTATAAATAGAAAAATCTTTTAAAAACGACGTCTGCTCCTAAATCCCTTGGTAGATTTTAAAATAATTTCACAGAAATGATCCTTGGGTGGTCTTCAACCAAAGTTGCTCAAATGGTCGCACTCTGTTGAGAAACATGTCCGTCAGGATATCAATCCAATCATTAATAAGGATTTTATAGCTTATCAAAGTTTATACTAATAGTGTTCGAGCACATCTCGAAACTGAATACAAATTCAGCTATAAGGCTTTTGATTTAATACATTTGAGGCGCGTCGTTAGAAAACCGGTCTTGATGCATGTGCCTAAAATGCCGTCCTGGATTAGCCCGTGCGGACTGCACAGGCTAATCTGGGACGACACTTTACATACATGCATTAAGACCGGGTTTCCCACGACGCGCCTCATTTATATTTTGTAAACGAAAATCTGTTTATTTTTTATACATTTATAGTTTGTTAAACAAGAATAATGGGTCTTTAAACATACTGATAACCATATCGCAGGTTCTCAAGGCAGTCGTGGCTACGGGGGCTCCCAGAGAAACCGGACGTTGTCTGGTGAAAATGACTTCAATAACCCACAGCCTGGCAATGAACAGTATGCTGGCAGTGGGAACAGGGAAGGCCCGGACTGTTACGATACTGGAGATAATTTCAGAAACCGAGGAAGAGGCAGGGGAAGGCCGTATTTCAAGAAGGGCAGGGATAATTATCAGCCGAGAAATGATTTTGAGGATGCTCAAGAAAACTCTGACAAAGGGATGTCTAGTGGACCGAGCAGTAGAAATGCTGGACCTGAAAGCCTTGGTTATGAAAATGTTGGAAAGTCGGAGCCCAATAAATTGGGATCATCAAGATATGACAGACAGAACAGTGGTGGGCAAAATGCCAAAGATTTGCCAGCGCCGGATAACCGGACCAGTGGCAGAGATAGGGCTGATTTCAGAGGGAAAGCTAGACATGAAGTCTCTAGGGGGTTCAGAGGTGAAAAGACTGACAGTGTGCAAGAGGACCATAGGGCTGTGAATTCAAATACTGAACGCGTTAGTGAAAAGGCATACGAGAAGCCGTCACCTAAGTCCTACTACACATTATCTGCTACTGATGACGAAAAGCTATTGGAAGATGATGTAGTGCAGAATGTTGGTGGTGGGATTCAAGCAAGCGTCAAAGACCTGAATGTGACAGTGACTGGGGACAGGCGGACGTTTGGTAAGGATGTGGAGGGGTCGCATCCAGTTGTGGGAGCTCAGAAACGGGGTCAGGAGCGTCACCATGGCTCAGCTGTGCATGACAACAGACATGATCAGGCAACTCACGGTTTGTTGAACAAGTAGCTTTTTGTGAAGCCAGTCCATTCATTACCTTTTTTAGGGGGAGGAGTGGGGCCTGGGATTGCCTAGCATAGCTCTGTTCTCTGTCCCTAAATATTTGTCAGCCATGAGCAAAGCAGCTACAGATATTTTTTGACCTAAAAGCACAAACTCTAACAAGATCATTATTACACTTTTTTAAAATAAAATTTAAAAGCTTTATATAAAGCAATTATATTTTCCTCAAGAGCATTGAAGCTTGCTGAGCACGTACATGCAGTAAAGCCTTGTTGTTACCTGAAGATGTTCACCACTCAGGCCTTTTCCTGTAGGCCTCACTGATTTGAATATCTGACTCATTCCCAAAGCAAATTATGGCTATATAGGACAAGTGGACAAGTTTCGTAACTCTATTTCCAGGGCCAACAAGCAAACACCAGCCATCGCTGCCTCCCAGGCTTCAACAGCAGCAACAGCAACAACAGCAGGAGAGAAGCAAGCGACAGAAACCTCCACAACCAGCCCCACCGCCGGAACCACCGGTAGAAAAAACGGATTTCTCCCAGGGCCGTTCCAACAAGCGGTACTCTTCCCAGCGACAGAGGCAGGTGCAGGAGGGTAATCCAGGCTATGTCGAGCCCCATATTTCACAACCACAGCCCGCTCAGCCTGTCGTTATGAACCTGCCTATACAGCACAAGTATAAAGACAGTAAGTGATAGTTAATTCAGTTTGTTACTTATTTTGCAACCCCATATTTCACCACCATAGCCTGCCCAGCCTGTGGTTATGAACCTGCCTATACAGCACAAGTATAAAGACAGGCAGTGATAGTTTAGTTTTTTTTTTTTACATATTTTGCAACCCCATATTTCACCACCATAGCCTGCCCAGCCTGTGGTTATGAACCTGCCTATACAGCACAAGTATAAAGGCAGTGAGTGATAGTTGAGTTTTTTTATAACATATTTTGCAACCCCATATTTCACCACCATAGCCTGTGGTTATGAACCTGCCTATACAGCACAAGTATAACGACAGTGAGTGATAGTTGAGTTTGTTACTTATTTTGCAACCCCTTATTTCACAACCATAGCCTGCCCAACCTGTGTTTGTGAACCTGAATATGCAGCATGAGTATAAAGACAGTGAATGATAGTTACTTTATTATTCATAGCCAATTATTTTTCAAACACAGCCTTCCCAACCTGTGGTTATGAACCTGCCTATACAGCCCAAGTATAAAGACAGTGAGTGATACTTACTGTAGTTTGTTACTTATTTTGAAACCCCATATTGCACCACCATAGCCTGCCCAACCCGTGGTTAACTTATGAACTCTCCTCTACAGCACAAGTAACATGATAGTGCGTAACAGTTGTTCATGATAGCTACCAGAGTTCTTATGGGTTGATTTCTTTTTAAGATCTTTAACAATTCGGTTGTTAAGGACTACTTGTGTATTATGTTTGTAGTCTTTTGGGTATCCATAGAGATTGCAGTGGAAAAATATGTTGATTGTATGTTTGGGATATTGAGAGTTTAATCCTTACCTAGATAGTGTTCAGGTGATCTCCCAGGAGAAACCAGGTGCTGGGTTCTACCCAGGAAACAGACTTGAGTGTCCAGGATACCATGGAAATTAAGGTTTCCTGCTCTCAAAGTCTGTAACTACAAGAACCTAAATCATCAACACAAATATATGCCACCATGGTTTGCTTCTCTGGAAAAAAATAACATAATTAAAACTCATACTTTGTTTTCAGTGCAACAGCCACCAGTGCAGGCGCTGACTATGCCAATGTCTCGCCCTGCCATGCCACCCCAGCCCATGATGCCCCACCAGGGTCACGTGCCTCCCCCACCCAGGGTTCCCTACGGCCACGTGCCGGCCCCTAGGGGCCCTGTGGTACAGAACCCCCTCTCGATGTCCCAGCCCGTGTCTGCAATCGGGCCCCAGGGTGTACGAGCTCCACCAGGTACTCTTGTATTCTTTTGTTATCAATTGCTTAGTGCAAAACTATGCTTATTCATTTATACAATGGATCACAGTTATTTGAACATCATTGAACTGAATTTCTCGTTAGTGTTGTGTAACTGTTTTTTTATTTTTACAACTCGATTATCATTAGGTCTACAAAGTATCATTATTTTTTTGTTTAATTTCAATTATCATCATATTGAAGTATTTTAATTGGTCCCGTTGACTTCCAAAGTAATGAGGTTTGACTGTATGGACAAATGTGTTATCACAGGAATGCTCTTAGCCATTGATATCATAATTAAGCTATTGCATAAGTAAAAAAACAAACAATATTCTTTATGAGAAACAGTGAAAATATGCTGCATTTTGTGAATTTAGTTGCGAAATTTGTTCCCATCGGCTATTTTGGCTACTGCGTACGGGTAGATGTGTTATTGATTATCAGATCATTAATAAATCTACTGAAATTCTCATTAAGTATTAGCTCATCTTGAAATATAATTCTCATTAGCCACATGTCCTGCAGGCACCGTGTTTGCGGCCCCCGCTGGAAGTCTACATGTGCCGACCACGGCGGTGCTTGCCGGTCCCCAGCAGCTGATCACCCCGCCAGGAATGGCGCCGCCAGGAGCCATGCTCTACGCCCCCCCTCCCTTCCAGGTCCCCGTACCTCAGTTCTCGTCTCCAGTCCAGGTAAACATCTGAAAATGTTCATCACTCAGGCCTTTTTCTATAGGCCCCACGGATCTGAATATCTGACCCATTCCCAAAGTGAAATATTGCTGTTTTTACCATTCTCAAGTTAATTCTCCTCCGCTTCAAAATTTGGTTTGTCATTCAAAACAGTTTTGAAGAAAATTACATCAAGAAATATTTTAAGATAAAAAACATAAAAACACCCAATGACATTTGGACATAAAATGTAATAAATAAATAACAAGAGCTGTCAGAGGACAGTACTCTTGAATTTTCAAAGTATTTTAGTTGGTACATATTTTGGGTAGAGGAAGGGGCATAAATGTGTTAAAATACAAAACTTTTAAGTGAAGCCTTGTATAGTTTATACATTTTTGGAACAAATACTTGAACCACAAAATCTACGTAAAAAGTGTGCATAACTCTGTCATAATACGAAACAGAGTTATGGGTAATGTTGCTCTTGATACTAGAGTTGATGACAAAGGTTAGTTCCAAGTTTCAGGTGAATAACTTACATGGTTTTGAAGTTACAAAACTTTTGAATATAAACTTTAGCCAGAAAATCTATGTGAAAAAGGGGCATAACTCTGTCAAAATACAAAACAGAGTTATGGGGAATGTTGCCCCTGATACTGGAGTTGATGACAAAGATGTATTCCAAGTTTCAAGTGAATAACTTATGTAGTTTTGAAGTTACAAGACTTTTGAATAAAAACTTTAACCAATTCAGAAGCGGACGCCGAGGCCGGGGGTAGTAGGATAGCTCACCTATTCTTCAAATAGTTGAGATACTAATTGATACCGACATGAAAATTTATCTGTACATTTTTTTCAGTTTGGAAGATTTTTCATTGTAAAATTCCCAATTTTAAACATGGTAGTTTTTCCATAAAGGTCAGAAAAAGGCCTGTCACTATTGCAGTTCATTAAAAGCTAGCCAGTCTGAACCGTGTCACTGATATACACAGTCTGAACAGGGCTACCCCTGGCTAAAAATGTGGTGGAGCAAAATTTACCCTACTACATTGAAACATATATTTTTGGGGTACTTTATAAAGTTTTGGTGAAGCTAATTTGGCAACTTAATGTATTGTATCTTGTATCAGCATAAAATGATTTGACTTGTGATCAAGGCAAAGACCATATTATAGGTGACACTCCTGCGACCAGAAAAAGTTTGTCCAGAACGAGCAATGGACATTGTTGATTATTGTGAAATATGTTGTGCTTATTGTGTTCCTGTTACTTGCTTTACACATGACACATCCAGGTTTTGCTTTTTTCCACCACAGACCCAGCAGACAGCCTCAGAAACAGTGTGGGGTGGGACTACATATTATCTCCACTACAGACCCAGTAGACACCCTCAGAAACGGTGTGGGGTGGGACTACATACTATTATTCTTACTGTGTTTCTGTTATTTATATTCAACTTATATATACTCCACAAATGACACATGAATCGTTTTTCCCCACTACAGACACAGCAGACCCCTGCAGAAACGGTGCGGGGCGGGACTACGTACTACGTGAGCACCACGGCTAGCGGTCCCACCACCGGCACGACCTACTATTCTCCACAGATGCAGGTCACCAACTCGCACCGAGTCCCGACACGAAGGCCCAAAGCTCCGCTGCCTATCGTAAATCCCGAGGTTTGCATTTTTTTTTTCAGTTAGAATTAGCTATGTGTTTTAACGTTCGTATGTTCCGAAATTTTGTGGACTCAAGTCCTCTTTAACTGCCGGGCAGATTTCGCTCAAACTTTCACAGCTGAAGAACCTTTATGAGTAGGTGATTGTAAAAGAAGGAATTTTGGCTGCGAGCAAGTTTGGCAGAATTGTGGCCTTTGTCATTTTTTCCACTATAGAATATATATATTATTATAAGCAGGAGGCAAAAATTAGTGTTTGTGACAGGCTCTTTGTCTGTGTCCCAATATGTGTCATGGGGGCATCTATGTCTGTGACACATCTTGTTCTTTTTTCTGTGGAAAAATCAAATAAAATTGACAGGTCACTTTTGGATTTTTAACCACGCTTACTCAGGTCAATCTTGGACTAGCAACATGTACAGCATACCACTGCTTTAACAAGACCTCTCTGTCAAACGATGATATCCTGGGGTTGTACTCCAGAAACATCTTAAGTGAAATCTTATCCTTAGCCTTAAAATTGAAATTTTTCTTAAGCATTTTATTCCATGTATACATGAAATTCTGCTAAATGTTTCCTAGTTATCAACTTATTATTAACTACTATTTACTTAACTGTAATTTGATTTATTAATTAATATGCAGTTTTAAAAATATTTCCTTACAAAAATTGGAACTTAAGTTAAAATATTTTAAGATAAACTTAAGATGTTCTGGAATATGGCCCCAGGCTTTCTAATGGCTAAATGATTTGTCAATCAAATCCTGTTAATAGGTCAATTAAGCTTGAATTCTAGCATTACCAATTCTTGTGTTTTAAATACTACATGTTGTAAATGTTTTTCAGTTCTTGTGCTCAGGAATTATAAAAATTGTATGTCTCTTTTGAAGCCATTTTACTTAATGATGATCTTCGCACTGTGCTATTTTACCTCATTTGTATTACCCGTATAGTTTCAGCAATAGTATTATTATATTTTCCCATCTAGCTATTCACTAGTGTCACAGGTTTTAAATGAATCCATGGTAACCATTTTGTTTCAGTTTAAATCACTTGAAAGTGAGGTACATACTTAAATTTTCTCCATATATTCACTCTTGCAACAACTGAAAAAAACAGCAACAAAGGTGTGTCTATGTTTTTGTCAATACATACACCTTTCTTCTCATGAGTATCTATTATTCCCTTGTAACTTCCTTAAATTAAGCATATGCACAAATGTTTGCTGTACACATACATTGCAGTCCCATCTGGGCCCGTATTCACAAAAGCTCCTTAGGGAAAACTGAAGTAAATTCCTTAAATTCATCAAATTCCTTAAGTTTGTGGCTGGTTTGTGTATAGGTCTTATAACATTAAAATGTTGTTAACTTGTAAATATTGCTTATATGTTTAGTATTGCAGCCTTTTTTGTACAGAAATCATTAAATTTCACATAGAAAATTTGATCTGAAATTTCCACGTAAGTACAACTTAAGTTAAGATTTCCCTTAGAAGCTTTGTGAATACCGGCCCAGGCTAAACACGGTCATCAGGGTTTGTTCGGATCTGGATTAGTCATGGAAAATGGGCGTTGTCTGGGGAAATCATGGAATCTTGATAATTTGGATTTTATCATGGAAAAATCATGGAATTTTCAAAGATTGTCAAGAAAAGTTGAAAAGTATCATTGAATATGCCTGCAAGTGCATTTAAATGATCTAATTTATTGAAATATATTCAAACAAAAAATCTAAATCAAGAGCACACTAATGGACAGACATGTATTGCAGCCCTACCAGCAATTCTATTCTATTTGACAGAGCCCGAATCAGCCTAGAAAAGTCATTTTATTATGTAGATCAAATAAAATGGTGACATCAGTGTACTATTTTGACTTTAGTATGTTCGGATTGTATCATGGAAAACTGATGGATGTCTTGGAAAAATCATGGAATTTTGGTTTCAACAGTTTGTTTGAGCCTGATCATGACCAACTTAATTAAGGGTTAACTGTTTGGAAGATACCTCACAATGTACTACATGCAAAGTGTTCCCAGTTTAGTACTAGTAAATGTTGTTTATGATTTTGTGTTGGTGCAATCAAGTCTCCTCTTTTTCTTCTTTTTATCATTTAAATTTTGGATGAAATTTTAGTCAAATGTTTGGTGGACTTTGCACATCCTTTATACACCAGAGTACTGTCCCTTTTATTATACCCCCACAAACGAAGTTTGGGGGGGTATATAGGAGTGAACTTGTCTGTCCATCGGTCCCTCGGTCTGTCGGTCGGTTCGTTTTTGGTTTCCGGATGATAACTCAAGAATGGCTTGACATATTCAAATAATTTTTGGTAAACATGTGTAACATCATAGAATACAGGTCAAGTTGGATATTGGTTACAAACCACTAAATTTTGACAGAGTTATGGCCCCTTTTGGACTTAAAATTCCCTAAAAACATGGTATCCGGATGATAACTCGAGAAAGGCTTGACATATTTAAATAATTTTTGGTACACATGTGTAACATTGTAGAATACAGGTCAAGTTCGATGTTGGTTACAAACCGCTAAATTTTGACCAAGTTATGGCCCCTTTTCGGCTTAAAATTCCCTAAAAACATGATTTTCGGATGATAACTCAAGAATGGCTGGACATATTCAAATAATTCTTGGTATACATGTGTAGCATCATAAAATACGGCTCAAGTTCGACATTGGTTATAAACCACGTAATTTTGACAGAGATAAGGCCCTTTATTTGATTTCAATTCCCAAAAAACATTGTTTCCTGACGATAACTCAACAATGGCTTGACATATTTAAATAATTATTGGTACACATGTGTAGCATCATAAAATACAGGCCAAGTTTAACTTTAGTTACAAACCACTAAATTTTGACACAGTTATGTCCCCCTTTTTGACTTTAATTCCCGAAAAACATGGATAGTAACTCTTGAAAGGCTTCACATATTTAACTTATTTTTGGTACATAGGTGTAACGTCATAAAATACAGATCAGGTTCAACTTTGGTTACAAACCACTCAATGTTGACAGAGTTATGGCTCCTATTGAAATTAAATTTTTCCAAATACACTGTTGACCATTCACAAATTAAAGCATTCTCTCTGTCCATTTCTTTCGAATGGATGCCATAGTTTTGTGACAAGGCCATATTGTGGGGGTATATCCATCACTCATGTGACAATTCTAGTTTTCGAATATTCCAAGAGTACTTTACCTAAATTTACATTGATTTTCAGATTTTAAGTATAGCCTTTTTTGTAGTTCTGAGTAGATTGTAGATTGATTTTTAGATTTTAAGTATAGCCTTTTGTGTAGTTCGGAGTAGATTGTTATACCCCATAAAAAGAAAGTTTTTTGGGGGTATACAGGAGTGAGCTTGTCGGTCCGTCGGTCTGTTGGTTTTCGTTTCTGGATGATAACTCAAGAATGGCTTTACATAATCAAATAATCTTTGTTACACATGTGTAGCATCATTAAATTCAGGTCAAATTCTACTTTGGTTACAAACCACTAAAGTTTGACAGAGTTAAGGCCCCTTTTTGACTTAAATTCCCCCAAAACACGGTTTCTGGACAATAACTCACAATTGGCTCCACATATTTAAATCTGGAACATCATAAAATACAGATCAAGTTCGACTTTGATTACAAACCACTAAATGTTTACAGAGTTATGGCTCCTATTGAAATAAAAATTTTCCAAATACACTGTTAAACATTCACAAATTGAAGCATTCTGTTTGTGTCCATTTCTTTCGAATGGATGCCATAGTTTTGTAACAAGGCCAAATTGTGGGGGTATATCTGTCACTCATGTGACAAGTCTAGTTATAATTACCAGTATGTTATTATTTTTTGTACAGGCATCATATCATTTCTATATACTAACTTATCAATTCAAGTTACAGAATGTTGCTCAAAAGTTATTTTGAGGTTTTAAAAGTGTTTGTAATCAACTTGTGACCACCAGTTAATGATTCTGTGATTATTTCAGGATGTTAATAAAGAAAAAGGCAAATCGCACTCACAAGTAACAGAAACAGAAATAAACAAAAACAATCAAATTAACGATCAATTGGGCAAAAGTGTTGAGGTAGTGGGGGACAGATCAGTGCCAGAAAACCCACCATCTGTTGATGAAGCTGCTGAGGATGTCACTAATTCTGAAGCTGACATTGGTCAAAATGCTGAAACACCAACAAAAAATCATAATGAAATATCATTGGAAGAAAATACAGATAACATAGAAGTCAATGAAAGTTCAAATCAAGATGAAAGGGATGAAGATAATACTGAAAAGTCTGGTGCAATGCAAACGGTTGAAAATGACACTGTTGAAGAGGTAGATGTTGTAAATGAGTGGAGTGAATGTCTTGGTGAGGAAACGCATTTGGACAAAGAGCAGGATCTTGAAAGTATTATAGACATTAATAAGGAGGAAAATGAAATTACTGAGTCTGGTAATGAAGAAAGTGAAAACACTTCATGCTCAGCAAATGATCAACCGACAAATAGTGAAGCTGAAGAAGTGACTGAGTCTAATGAAAAAAGCTCGGTTGGAAATATTTTAAATGAAAGGAGAGGTCAGGTTTTTGAGGTTGAAACTGCCACCCCAACCCTGAGTGTTTCAACAAGTGTTGGAGAGCTGAAACAGGATTTGCAGGTAATTAGCAAACATGCAGTAAAAACAGAAGTCACTGAAGAAATGCATAATGAAGGCGAAAGTTTGCAGAGTGATGGTTGAAGTTGTATTAGAGAAGAAAACATGACTTGTAATGGAAACTAAATAAAATTAAAGTATCGTGTATAGGACAATTAAAATAAAATTAAATAATTGTAAGCCATAATTACTTGTATGGTAAAATGTTGAAGAAAAATGTTTTTTAACAGTTTACATGACTAGTATTTCTTATGTATTGAATTATAACTTGTTAAGCATTATGAGTGTAAAAATATTTAATTGTTAATTATTTAGTTTCTTATAGAAAGTATAAAAATGATCAAACTTTGTGTTAAGAGCTTAACTGTTTCGCGATTGTTGTGTTAGTGGAATTTGCATGTAATAAATTGTGATTGTTTGTAGCTGTTTATTTAAAATATTAAAAGCTTTTTTTAACTTGATCATGGTATGGCATCTTGTTTTATGTTTTTGTTAAGGTAATCCCTTGCTGTTGTGGAAGTTATTTTTTTATTTATTTGCATTTCACCATTTTAAAAGATTACTGATGACGAAATATTAAAGTGTTATTGTGGTCTCTTGCTTGTATGGTATGTTGATGTCTAAATGGAAATTTTCAGTTATTGTAACCATTGAGCACATTTTATGCCCCCGCAAAGTGTGAGGCATTAAGAATTGCACTTGTCCGTCCATCTGTCCTTCCGTACATCCCGAAATTTGGTGTGCTCAACTCCTCTTTAACTGCTGGGCTGATTTCGCTCAAACTTTCACAGCTTAAGAACTTAAATGTTGTACATGATCGTAAAGGAAGGAAGTTTGGCTGCGACCAATCTTGGCAGAGTTATGACGCTTTGTCCGTTTTTCCACTTTAGAATTTATATGAAAATAAATTTGTGAAGGCAAAAATTAGTGTTTGCAACACACCCTTGGTCTATGTCCAAACATGCATCGTGGGCGCATCCGTGTCTGTGTTATTCGAGTCTTTCAGTAAGCTATAAAGTGCGCAAAATTACCAGATTTATTGATACGAACCTATAGGTTTAGTTCTAATAAATTTCTATATCTAATAAATTAACTAAATCGAGTTCTATGAACCGAAATGAAATTTCAGTGACAATGATCATATGCATTTAACAGTTAAAAAACATAAGTATTAAATGCAGTTCTTCTCACACTTTCCGGGTATGCCCTCAACCATGGTCTTTGGCCCAATATTTGAGGCGTGTTGGGGGAAACCCAGTTTAATGCATCTGCGTAAAGTGTCATCCCGGATCAGCCTGTGCAGTCAGCACAGGCTGATTCGGGATGACACTTTATGCTTTAATGGTATTTTCTGTTTAGAGGAAGTCTCTTATAAACACAAATCTAATGTAGGCAGAAAGTGTCGTCATAGATTAGCCTGTGCAGACTTCACAGGTTGATCCAGGATGACACTTTACGCACGTGCATTAAGCCCGGTTTCCAGCTACACACCTCATTTATAGTTTTGCCCCAAGTCATTTATAGGGACTTATTCACAGATTTTAACTCGATAAGTGATACATGTGTTTTAAAAAATATCGACTTTCTTGATTCCATTTCAGTTGATAAATGACACATTATTTCGAGTATATTTTTAGTGTCAGCGCGTGATATTTAGCTCCTTTACAGTAAAAAATAAATCCATTCATGGAATTGGTTACAAAAAGTTTGGAAATGGTCAATTTGCCAGTCTGTAGATAGGTTCTTGAAAACTCCCTATAAAGGTATAGGATTTGTTTCACTCAATGCTTGTCTCACAAGTATTACTAAGTGCTCAATTGTAAAATAGACTTGCATTTAATGAAGTGATATATATTTTATATGAGTGGACAAATCGCTGATTGACTAAGAATATGAGTAACATCGTTGGAAACTTTCATGTAACTTGACTCAGTCAGATAAATTAAAATACTCAACTTCAGTCTTCTAACTTTTTATACATACATTTGAGGCATGTCGTGGCAAAACCGGTCTTAATGCATGTGCGTAAAATGTCGTCTTTCTAATCCTGGACGGCTCTTTCCACTTTTATGGTATTTTCTGATTCAAAGACGTCTCTTCTAAACATAAATCTACTGTAGGCACAAAGTGTCGTCCCAGATTAGCCTGTGCGGACTGCACAGGCTAATCCGGGACGACACTTTAATCTTTACACTTTGCTCTTTCACTCATCTAATGTTTTATGCAAACAATAGTATTTTGTGAACCACTTTCTTGGTTCTATAGCTGATTTATGTGTTATTTTAAAGAAAAACCTTTTTAATGCGACCTGCACTTATATGACCTTTAAAGGGGTGTATCAACGGCTAATATGGTTTAATATTTTCAAAAATAAAATAATATTTTATTAATTATTCATGAAACGATTACTTCACATATTGGCCTCGTTTTTATTTATAAACAGACCGTGAAATATTTTATAAATGAAAAAAGTTGTCAACTTGACACTTTGTGGGTGCGGGAAAATTAGAAGTAGTAGTAAAATCGTTGTGAATGTTATGTACAGGAAGTGCTGCTTCACGCGTGCACACTATTGATAAATTTAGTCTAGCGTAGGAAAATTTCAAATGGATTGCGCAATAGTGTAGGCTTAAGTTCGAATCCTGCTGGATGTATCGAAAAAAAATTGGTGTTGTATATATTTTTTCTTAACAATTCTATAAATTTATTATTGCTACTAGACATATATTCGTAAAAAATGTGAATATGTTGCTTTAATACTTGTCTACATGTACATACCGTTGATATGCCCCTTTAAACTTTGCAGAAACTATGTATTAGATTTTGAATGTGTTCCTCCTTGGTAATTGCATATACCATTGGTATTCACTCAATTACAATTTTAGAACAATATATGTTGATTTAAAAATAAAATTAAATTTGTCAAATTATTGTGAAACGCAGGCAAGATGACCTTTGACCCTTCTTGTTTATAAGGTTGTGTAATTGTTTTTATTAGTATGAAAAATACACCTTTCTTATTATCGATGTATATTGTATACAATAAAAATACAGAACATGTTGCTTGAACCAGGAATTTGATTGTTCTGTCTTTCTGCCATTGACCTCCTTTTTCATGCGAAGTTTTTTAGCTCACCTGATCGCAACATGCTCATGGTGAGCATTTGTGATCGCCTTTTGTCCGTCATACGTCTTTTGTCGTCAATTTTTACCTTGTAAACATTTTATAGACAACATTTATTGTCCAATCTTCATGAAATTTGCCCAGAACATTTGTTCCAATGATATCTTGGACTATTTCGAAACTGGTTCATGTGGTGTCAAAAACTAGGTTGATAGGGCAAATTGAAGAAAACGCATGTGAACACTATAGTGGCCAAATGTTTGGCCCAATCAACATGCAACTTGATTAGACCATTTGTTTTTATGATATCTCGATCGAGTTCATAACTGTCATGTGGGGTCAAAACTAGGTCACCAGGGCAAATTTAAGAACAAGTTTGTGAACACTCAAGAGGCCACATTTGTTGCCCAATCAACCTGAAATTTGCTTAGCCCCTCATGTGAGCGACCTAAGGCCTTACGGTCCTCTTGTCTACTGAAGGTATTCCATGATGAAGCTTAGAAGAAGGTTACACAAATTTGTTGATATAACTTCTCGATGTATTAATAACAATGACAATGACAATGGGTTTATTTGTACTGAAAGGCCTCCGGCCCATAATACAAGCATTCAAGAAACGAACATTTGTAGTGACAATTTTAAACAGATATAAGTAGTAAATGGCAATACGTGTGTCTTATAGACATACAATACAATTCGCATTATATATATATGTATAGAGAGGTACTACTTGCACGTACCGTAAAAACACAACAAAGTGGTATAAGTGTCATAGCTATGGTAATGGACAAAACTTTCTTTGAATATATGTTCGTACATTTATACGTATAAAAAATATAAAATATGCGAAATGGTCTATTCAATTACGTATTACAAAACAATTTATTATAAACTAGCTCTTAACGTGAATAAAGCGTCAAGATATCTTGCAAGTGCGAAAATACTCGGAATGTTTGTATTCGACATGATTTTTATAAACAATTGCTCAGTTATAGTGTATGCTAACCAGCTGTCTCTAAAATATCGCTGGCGTAAGTCAACATACGTAGGACATACAATTAAAAAGTGTAATTCGTTTTCTATGCTATTAACATTTCTATTCAAACAAAATGGACAAAACCTCAACTCGCGATAAATTCCAGTATGACGACCCTTCTCGATCATTAATTGGTGTCCAGAACAACGGAAATTTGACAATGTTTTAAGCGATATGTCAATGAAACTGATAAATATTTGTCTGGTTCAATCAAGTTTTTGAAAGTTTATAATGTAATCCTTTTGACAAAGAATTGATATCTCCTAAAAGCGATTGTCCCGCACAGTCAGTAAGTCTTTTATAGAAGATATATAGAAAAGCTACATTGTTTCCGGGTCCGCCGGATATCCACACGTGACCGAAGCCGTGCAGAAATAGAACCCGCTTAACACAAGTTGCCCATGTTGTTCTACCGCTTTCATCGAGGCGTCGCAACATCAAATAGCACTTATGTGGGTATCTAATTGATGGCATCTGTGTTAGTTTCACCAAGTATTTAATGCATTTACACATGTATGACACATTTAAAGGGAGCCGACCACACTAACTTAGCGCAAAATTATTTGTTACATTCTGGTTAAGGCAGGAAATCCTTTTACAGAATTGAACTTGAACACTTTCAATGTTGTCACAGAACTGGTACCCCCACAGTTCAGATGAGTAAAGAACTATGGGTTTTACTATTGAATCGAAGAGTTTAAAACCTTCGCGATGATTAAAGTAACCGAAATATTTCTGGTATCGAAATATTGATCCCATCGCTCTCTTCGCCTGTATGACTGATGTCTGTTTGGTTTTTGTCCAACATTACTTCGGGGTGAAAAACGATCCCAAATACTTATAACAAGAAACCACTTCCATTATTAAAATATCAACGTTCGTATTGTCTTAGTGGGCCACCATTTGGAAATACCATTATTTTAGATTTGTCGACATTCAGCCTCATTCCTGTAGCTTCACAAAAATTTGATTATGCTGTCAATTTGACTCTGGAGTTTACCAGCTGTTTCAGCTACGGTTGCAATGTCATCAGCAAACAGAAGGGTCTGAATTTCATCTACATGGATTGAAATAAAAATTCCACTACCACAGTGTTGTTTCAAGTATGAGACAAGATCATATATGAATAGCGCAAAAATAATCGTCGAGCTCACGCAGCCCTGTTTGGTTCCTATGCTGCATGAGAAGAAATCTGTTAGACCGTTCTTCAATTTGACACATGAGCGTAATTGGCAATACGTGGACTTGAACACAGACAGTAAACGACCGTTTTCATCGACACCTTTGCGTATCAAACTATTCCATAACTGGGGGTGTTTGCAGCCATCAAAGGCCTTAAAATAGTAATGAAAAACACACACAAACGCCCCCTCTTTTAGACAGGTATTTCTGCACTATTGTACTGAGATTAAAACTATTGTCTGTAGTATTATAGCCGGCTCGAAATCCCGCCCGAGATTCGTCAACTGCACCGTATTCGTCCGACCAACGAGTAAGTCTCGTACTAAGTATCTTATAAAAACTTTTCCCAGACTATTTGCGACAGAAACTGCTCTATAATTATCTGGGTCAGTAGTACCTCCTTTTTTGTGGATAGGGGTTATGATACTTTCGCACCATTCCTTAGGAAAAGTTCCAGACGACAATAAATGGTTAAACAACCTATTAATATAAGGTAAAGTATATGAATAGTGCATTTATACATTTCCATGCACGTTCCATCGGTACCAACTGCACATCCACTTCGCAACTCTTTTAGGCTGTTCAAAATTTCGTTGTCACTAATTTCTCCGTCTAAAATATCGTTATTTCTCGTTTCGTTCACGCGTTCAAAATGTTTTCATCGTCTAGATCTGGTGACGTGTCAGAAAACAACGTTTCGAAATATTCCCGCCAGACGTCTGCGGACATTTCGGTAGTGTCACGGTTCCGTACGTTCTGAGCTTGTTTAAGAGAATTACGCATTGACCTTTGAAGAGACATTTTGCACGGCAGAGAATTTTAAAACGTTTTGACTCTAGATAAATTCCTCCAAGTCATGTTTTGAATTGTTCAGTCGATAGCGTCTAAAATTATGATATTTCTGGTATTTAGCATTATTACAGTCATCATCCAACCAGTCTGGCTAGTCTCTCTGACAAGTATTCTGTAACACTTTTGGACGAGGGTACGTGCGTTTCATGCATATTCCGGCTTTCTGAAACAATGACACGAACTCGTTATAACTATGGCTTACATTGGTATTAATAGAACTCAGAAATTTGTTAAACAATTCTTCAAAAGTTTTTATGAATTCATCTTTGGAAGGTTCCTGCCACCTGTAGATGTCAAATGAGTTTAACTGTTTAACAATCTCTGTTGGTCGATCTTCGTCATCGGGCACAGACGAACTCAAGTTCAACTTGCAGACTATAGGGAAATGATCCGAGACAACGAAGTTATCGACGTAAAAGTCAGTTATTGACGAAACAAGGACCGTCGATGCTAACAAATAGTCTACGACACTACTGCCACTATTAGCAGTACATGTAATATTCCCACTAACATCGCTATACCTGCCATTTTACATGTGGACACATTTTGTGCAACATAATTCTATCAATGAAATACCGAACGTGTTATATTTCTCATCTCTGTTAGCACGAGACATGCGAAAATCGTCACCTGGGTAGGGAAAATAGTCACTATAAATATAGTACAGGTTATCTTCCTCAATAAAGTCGCTGAGGTCCTTCACTCTCGCATTTAGGTCACCAACAGTTTCAATCTGGGATAACTTTTCATGCAAGAGTTCGATTCCGTTACTATTTTCAGGATGATATATTGATGATTTTTCTGGTGCAACATAGGTCAAAAATAAAACCATGTCCCTGTTCAATCCAGTAGATACTCTATCAACGTATAACACAATAGTTTCTTCAAAGTGCTCATTAATACTCTTTACTATTAACTTAATGAAAACAGTGACACCACCAGAACCTCTATGATCTGTAATAACTTTTCTTGGGCTATCGAAATTTTTATATCCTGGAAATAGTGTGCTGAAATCGTCTTCTTCCGTTGGCCAAGTTTAACAAAGCCCGTCTACATCGAAATTTGCGCCATAATGTCTTAATGAATTATTATCATGGTATTTTCGTAACCCCTGGACGTTTAACGAACACAGTTTGATTTGTAAATGCTTTAAAGTACATGTATATGGTCTTTGGCCAGTTTCCTATTTATCATTGTCAGCAACTAAGACTGGTGTTTTGCTCACATCGTCATAAATATATCAAGCCCCATCAACTACTAGATGATCGTTTCGGAAGTAGGCGTCCTTGCCATTTTCAAGGCACTCTTAATACTAACATTACTAGTATATATTGGATCTGACATTCGTTGTCATTTCATACCATATTTTATTAATAGGGATCAGGAATTTTGTTAGAAGCGAGCTTTGGCGATCTTACTAACGAATTTCCTGGACGAGTTTAATAAAATATGGTATTAAATTGACGAGTATCAGAACTTTTTATGCCCCCGGAATCTTGATGCGGGAGACAAATAGTGATTGCCCTGTCCGTCCGTCCATGACAAGGTTAAGTAGATTTTACCGTTTCGTCTAGCACCAACACCACTTACTACAACACTTGGATACTTGCACAGTTGTTGCTTATGACCAGTCCCATATCACCCAACCTCACTTTGACCTTGACCTAATTTGGACTTAGAATAATTCAAATGTTCTGTCCAGCACTAACCGGGGGCATTTGTGTTTAACACATGCTTTTAAACGAAATAAAACACTCATAATTTTACCAAAATAAGTTAGTAAATCCTCCAAGTTTGCGTACTTACGTGACGTCATTTCATGTTGACGAAGTCAGTTCCCCAAAATAACGTCATGCGATTGGTCATTCAAAGAATATGTAGCCAACGAAAACGCTCGAACTGTTATCATACACATGTGTAAGATAAAAATATTCGTAACGGCTGTTTTACACGGAAAACAAGGTATAGCATGTGATAAAAAGTTATTATTAATACGTTATATTTTTACTAGTAATCCGGTGAGTGCTGTGGGTTCTTATAGCGATCATGTTCGTGAAATACTAGTTTCCCGATTATTACGTTTCTTCTAAACAGTAAATCTGACTGTGTGTGTGTGTGGGGGGGGGGGGGGGGCTATGTTATATGACGGTATATGTCTTTAAAATTTAGCAATTTGCCTAGTGAAACAATGTATAATAATAAACGTATTCGTTTACAATGTTATGCTTTATTTCCCATTAGCGATGTACTACAATGTGAGCTATTGTGGTCACCGTCATGTGTTCAACTCGTGGTTCTTTATCAAATTCCTTCAGTGAAATACATGGAAAACTTGGTTGTAAAAACAGCAAACAGCTAAAAAAAAGTTGAAAATCTTTTTGTCCGAATCCACAGGCCTCGTGTTCACGACACAAGTTAAGCCAAATGTTCAGGTTCAAGCTGAACTGAGCCTGATATTTCAGGATCAGGATAAAAGATGGTGTTCACTAAAAATTTGGACCAATTTCAATTGTAGGTAAAATATATATTACACATAATAATTAAGGTTTTGATTAAGAAATAATTTTCGATTTTTAGTTGTTATTTGTAAATAAACAACGGTTTTGAGTTTTGATGCGTAGGAATTAAACCAGGGCGTTAGCCTGAGTGGTTTAATATACATCAGAACAAAAAAATCGTTGTTTATTTACAGATTAGCAACGATAAAGCGAAAATTATTTCGATTATAACGTGACCTGACAATATATTCGGCAATTACAATGCGAACTATTTTTTTTACAGTTTCGGAACTACGTTTTCGAGTTGATTATTGGCACTTTAAAGGGGCATATCGCCGGTATTTTTTGTAAATGTATACACGGATTTTTTTCTTTGTCTATATAAAACACCGCGTGTCATGTTAGAATCAAAACTTCACAACAATTCCTATTATTTTATCTAAACTAAATATTATTTCAATACAAGCTATTTAACGGGATCTGCTTAGCTGAGCAAACTCAGCTACAGCTTATCGTGATCCTGCAGTTAATATTTTGTGAACACGGGGCCTGGCTGGAAATTACAATAATTTCACAAAAAATGGTCCATGCGTGATCCTTCGCCATATTTCTTCAAATTATTTTCATTCGACCAAAAACATGGCCTCCGCATGCTAGGCAGTTGCCCTTACATAAAACTTTCACAATCGTCTCGTACGAAACTAGTGGAATGATTTCAAGCAAACTTCAGGTACCTCTACCACATTCCATTTAAATAATTTTGATTTCTCAAAAAATAACATGGACATGGCAATCTGTCTAACGTGCACGATCTGCCTACAAGAAGAAGCGTATTTTAGGATTTGATTTAAATCAAATTGATGGACATGGCCGCCATGGGGCGGAGAAGTCTGTCTAATTTAGCTATCATAACAACTTTGAAAAAAACTACATATTGTCTGAGACTGATGAAAAAAACACATATTGTCAGAGACTGATGTATCAGTTTCAGAAATATTTCTCTACAAGTGTCGCTTGGAGGACCGTCATTTGATTAATCTTTGTTTCGGGTGGCGGAAGACCCGAAACTTATAAATACACATTGATGCTATTTGTGCTTTTCCGCATGTCTTGCACAAAGCTACCGTATCATATTATTTTCAGTTGCATTATTATTATTGAGACACGGTCTTTCTTGCAAACGCAATTGCTTGTATGTTTCCATATTTATCAATAATCACAAATACAAGACGTAAATAAAATACTTTATTTTATATCAATCCGTTGCACTTTAGGAAAGATAGTAAGACATATTACAAATATTTACTAAATGACGACGCTTTAAAGTGAATTCACAGTTGCTTCCACGTCGGCGAATGTGATTACTAATTGTGTTGTGTCCATTTTACCAACACTTATAATAATACAGCAAAGATTTGTTAAAAAAAACCTTAAATTGTTGAATGTGTAGTTCCATGGCGTTCATATTGTCACATACTCTTGTTCACATTTTCAAACAAGGCCTAAATAAGAAAACCTCTGGCGATTTGGTGGCGATACAAACTTCAAGCATAATTTGTTGATAGGAGTTGCTAAATTATTGTTTTAAGGAACAATGTCAAGGAAAAGGGCATCAAAGGGTCTGAAAGATCTGAAATTAAGATATTAATTATGGAATATGGTATATATAAAGGGGATTCGCATTCTGCGATAAAAATCAATTTATAATATTGGTCGTGTTTGTTTAGCCCTTTTCCTGTTGACATTGTGACGTTAGAAATGTGAGTATTTTGTATAACCATAGTTTACACACGTTCCGTTACAAAACAGAATAACGCGCTGACTACGGTCATTTCTTCGTATGGCTCCCAAGTCGTGAATTCGATACCCGCTTCGGGTTTTATTTTTTAGAAACATATATTGCTGATTTGTTTTATCAAATATCTCAGTATGTAATACTATTATTTATTCTTTATTTCATATACATGGCTTAGTATAGCTCATTTCTATCATCTAATATCATTTATAGTGCAATAGGAAACCAATTTTTCGTCAACATAGTCCCTGTAATGCAACACAGATAACGTTTCTTTGCTCAACAATGACCTTTTAACACTAAAGTGACTGTGTTCATGTGTTGGCCAACATTGTTTGGATTTAGTTATAATAGAAACGTTGGAAACCATTGCGTCCGTGATCGCACCAACACATTTTTAGTTGAAATCCTCCCCATCGTAACTACGCTTCATCGTCTCTCCGTCTGCAAAATAAAATCACACACATCGACAGCGTAAGATTGGGCCTCAATAGATATGATATTGTTTAAGTGCACACATTTATAAACCGCCTTTAGTGTCTTGATTATTATCGCCCAATGCCTGATTTTGCCGAAATTTGCCTGAACTGATTCAACTAAGTAAAGTACTTCAAAGTTCACTCGAAACTAATTGTCCTTTTTATTTTATTTTTTTTACTTGATTTCAATTTAATATGGTACTTAAGTGTGCATTAAAAACCACAACGTATTAGCGTACCGACTCACGACGTAATGTTTTTTTGCTGTTGTGGTTAGATACAAAAACAGTAAATCATTGTGTATCCCTCCGTGGTCCATTCGAAAGTAGTGCCTTTTACTTAAGAGTTCCTTTTCTCTTCTGGTTCTCTTCTAGTATAAAAGCCATTTAGCAATCTCAGACATGTCTTTTGTGGTTATTTCTTATACCACATTTGTGTCTGGGACATTTTGGTGTATTTCATTGGAGGCTAACTTGAAAGGTAAATTTTAGGGTGTGTTTACTGTGGTATGTGGCTTTTGTCGAAACACGACTGTCGAAACTCTGTTTTATACCGGTGTCTGCATTCAGGCGAGATGCATTTTCTTAGAAGTACAATTACATATCTTTTATTGCAATTTTTGGAAGAGGAATGATTCATCTTTACATTGATACCATGCTTGCACAATCTTTTATAAAGAAAAGGCTAGAAAAATGCTTGGGAAATTCGCCGTTTTATAATGGGACCCTATTGGAATTGGAATTACTTGTATATAACCTTGTTTGACATTAAAAGAGTAGTATCCCTTGAAATCGGTGGGCGTGGTTAACTCCGCTCTGTTGTAACATGAATTGATGCGCGTATGTCAAAATATCGCTTTTACAATTACCTTATGTAATATGTATTATTCATGTTGATTCTACAAATACGTGTAATACTAGTGCGTTAGTGGTTGCACGGGTAACGGACTTTGTAAGAGCTACATTAACATTGTGCTATCTAACGTGCGCGTATGGCCGGATGTGACTTAATACAGAGGTCGTATAGGAAAAGTCATGGAAAATGGGCTTTGTCCGGAAAATCATGGAATCTTGATCGTTTGGATTTTATCGTGGACAAATCATGGAATTTTCAACAACTGTTATGAAAAGTTGAAAAGTATTATTGAATATTTCTGTATGTGCATGAACATGATCAAATCCATTGAAGTATATTCAAACAAAAAATCTAAATCACGAGAGTAATGATGGACAGACATGTATTTCCGCGCTACACGCAATTCTAATTATTCTACAGAGCGCGAATCGGTCTAGAAAATAATTTTAGTATGTAGATCAAATAAAATGTTGATATTAGTGTACTATTTTGACTTTAGTATGTTCGGATGGAATCATTGAATAATGAGCGATGTCATGGAAAAAATCATGGAAAATTCATGGAATTTTGTTTGCAATAGTTTGTATGAACCATGTAATACCAGTTTACTATTCGGATACCTCTCATATTTGCCAAGAGCTTCTTCATCAACTCTGCGTCCGCATTTTCCGACATTGGATGCCTGAAATAGTATTAAAACAGCTTTATATTCAATAAAGTACATCACTATAAGTGACGAGAATCCTTTACTTGTTTAGTGGAGGAGTAAAGAGGACAATTTGTAATTATATTGCGTGTATGAATGCTACGACCCTTGATTACATTCACAAACATCGAGTTTGCACTAATCACTACGGTGTCCTGTTACGGCCATCTTAGTTCGCGACTTCGACCTGTGCTTATGAAAGGGCGTCGACACGATACGCCGAAGCGCAGAGACGATGCGCCGAAGCGCCGAGACGATGCGCCGAAGCGCCGAAACAATACGCCGACGCCCCGATACGATGCGCCGAAGCGATATAAACGTCGTACCTTCGTAAATTCGCCCAATTTTATAGCCACATATGAAAAAACCCACACAATATTGCGAAGTTTATATCGCGTCGGCGTATCGTGTCGGCGCGTCGGCGTATCGTGTTGGCTCGTCGGCGCCCTTTCATAAGCACAGGTCGAAGTCGCAAAAATACGATGGCCGTACCAGGCCACCGTAAATCACCGACTAACATCGGTGCGTTAAATGTTGTAGATGAACTGAAGTATACGCGTGTGTTTGGTATTGTAGACGTTTTCAAAGTTTGTGGGAAACGCATGATCAACCGAAAATTTACTGTCAATGCGTAAATGCATATTCTAATGATACTCGCTAATGTTTCTATAGTCAAAGAACAAACTTATCGTTGTTAAACTACACAATAAACAACGCAAAAATAAGTTCTTATTCTGAGCGGAGCATATTAAAAAAAAAAGTAGTTCAAATTACAGTTGCAAAAATGTATGTCAAATATATATTAATCCAGTTAGAATCAAAATAATATTCGCATTATGGCTGTTTATTGGCCAATAAACACCTCTTTGTCGTTCTGATGCGTGGCTATAAAACAACTCGAGCTAACACCCTCGTGGTTTAATTCCAACGCATCATAACTCCAAATCGTTATTTATTGGCCGATAAACTACGATAAATCGAAAATTAGTTCTTAAATGACTAAGCCAAATCATTTATCAATAAAAGTCATAATTATGTAAGACTGCATGCAGTGAAATTGTGTCGTTTACCGTTTTGTACCTGGCTGTTAATGCGAATAGTAGGCCTAGATATTAATTTAATATTCAGTATTCGTAGGACTTATAACAAAATTAATTGGATTGACAATTAAAACCAATTGAACAGGGTACCGAGAATCGAGAGGCTGGTTTATCGTCCGGTTCCCATACTTCCGGTATAGTCTAACTAGCGTGTTTATATCGTCATCGAACACTTCCTGCTCGAATCGGGAGAAGTCCAAAAGTGCTTTCACCTGAAAATATTAGTTTCAAATCACCTGAAAATATTAATTTCAAACAAAGTATGTCAGACACCGGATGAAATAAAAATAAATTTGTTGAATGTACTGATTATCATTTATTTTAGATAACATGGCATACATGAATAGTAAGTTATTTATGTTTTCAAGTATTTTTTTTTCTATTTAAATTAAGTGTGCAATCATGCATAAGAGTTGTATTGTTACCAATGACAGGACCGTTTCCCGTGATAAAAAACAACAACACATGACTGGCTTTAATCAAATGACAGCATTGTTCATTTTGAAGGTGCTTAAGTTCTAAGAGACAAACTAGACGCATTGCCACATAATACATATAGGTCCTATTTAGAAAAGGCAATGTTAGAATATTGTATTACTCTCCAATAACATTTACTACGAATCGTAATTACCACAAAACTGTCCTTAGGCAATTAAAACAGCACACAATGTTCCCTATTCAATTAAAAAATCAGCACACAAATTTTCCTAATCAATTAAAATAATCAACATAAAATTTTCCTATGCAATTAAAAAATCAGCACAAAAATGATCCTATGCAAATAAATACGGGGGATTCTGTGCACCCTAAGTGATATACTGTTAAAAAGAGTCATTGTCAAAACCGGACATTCGGTGCCATTGCACTACTAAACACTGTCGTAGATAATTATAGAAAAATAGTGCTAGAAATTAAAACTTTTGAAAAAAAGCGCAATTATCCTTAATCCACAAAAAATTATATAAATAGCGACTACGTCACAAGCTGACACCAGCGGAGCGACACCTGGTGGACACTATGCAACAGAACTACCTACCGCCTGCCACTGTTCGTCCTGAAGGTCAAGGGCATTCGCCCTCTTCCCGAACCCGTGGGCTATCCGGTCTGCAACAGCGGACCGAAACCCGCGCTTCGTTCTGACGTGAAGCGAGTCTTTCGTCTGCGTGAATTCTGGTCCGCCTTGCATTTTAACCTTTATCGATTGGTTCGAAGTCCAATCGAGAGCGTCGCTTCCCACTTTTGGAAGAATCCCGTTCGATTTTGTTTCGCTGTTATCATTTAATGAATACTGCTGAACGTTGCCAACGTAAGGATAGACGGGTTTTGAATGTTTTCTAGAGAATTTTAAAGCGGCATAACCAATTGACCCTGGTCCACTATTAATGCCAACAATGTCTGGATAGGACCCCACTGGGTCGGTCACCAAAGGTGTATCACTTATTTCTTCATTAATTTCTTGGTTTTCTATAGACGGAGGTATTTCTTGTCCTTCTTCTCTTTGTGACGTCATCACTCCTTGTGCGTGTGTTTTGAGTGACTGCACTGCTATTCCACACAGGAGCATGTATGGTACGTACACAGATACGAACATGGTGTCTTTGTTTGGGTTGTGGACGCGAAACTCCCTAAAAGAGATATAGACCACTCTCAATTCATTTGCGCAAAATTACATTTGAGGCGTGTCGTGAGATACCCGGGCTTAATGCATGTACGTAAAGAGCCGTCCCGGATTAGCCTGTGCAGTCCGCGGAAAGTGCATTAAGCCCGGTTTTTCCCACGACACGCCTCATTTAAAATTGCCTCAGTTATGAAGAGGCACATATAGAATTGTTCATTTTACCTATACCAGTATTAAGTTATGAAGTTTTACTGATACAACGTCTCATCAACTATTTAATTGAAATCTGTAGGTATTGCTAGTTATGAAAAATACATAAATCTTTATTTGCCGGGAAATACACGGGTAATGTACATTTAAAAATGTGGCATGTGTTTTCCCCCGGTAGACTGACAAACAATTATTGTGATCTTTTCACACACTCACACTGACATAAGCAACCGAAGCAAACACATCTGCTTTGATTCCATGAAACTGTGGTTCTAACGTCCCACATTAACTGGGCTAATGTCTGACTTAGCATTTTTCCATGAATGCGATATATTGTCTGTGGTATAATGTCCTACGTGGAAGGGGCCGATGTCCTACGTGGAAGGGACCGATGTCCTACGTGGAAGGGACCGATGTCCTACGTGGAATGGACCGATGTCCTACGTGGAAGGGGCCAATGTCCTACGTGGAAGGGGCCGATGTCCTACGTGGAAGGGACCGATGTCCTACGTGGAAGGGGCTAATCCTACGTGGAAGGGGCCGATATCCTACGTGGAAGGGACCGATGTCCTACGTGGAAGGGGCCAATGTCCTACTTGGAAGGGTTTAATGCCCCACATGGAAGGTTCACCTAGCATTGTTTTAACACAATTACGATATTTTCTGTGGGGGCAAATATCATACTTGGGAAGGGCTAATGTACTACTTGGGAGGGGCTAATGTCCAACTTAGGAGGGGCTCATGTCCTACTTGGAAGGGGCTAGTGTCCTACTTGGAAGGGGCTTGTGTCCTACTTGGAAGGGGCTAGTGTCCTACTTGGGAGGGGCTAATGTACTACTTGGAAAGGGCTAATGTCCTACTTGGAAAGGGCTAATGTCCTACTTGGGGGGAGCTAATGTCCTACTTGGGAGGGGCTAATGTACTATTTGGGAGGGGCTAATGTACTACTTGGGAGGGGCTAATGTCCTACTTGAAGGTAGCTAATGTCCTACTTGGAAAGGGCTACTGTCCTTGGAAAGGGCTACTGTCCTACTTGGGAGGGGCTAATGTCCTACTTGGGAGGGGCTAGTGTCATACTTGGGAGGGGCTAATGTCCTACTTGGGAGGAGCTAATGTTCTACTTGGGAGGGGCTAATGTCCTACTTGGGAGGGGCTAATGTCCTACTTGGGAGGGGCTAATGTCCTACTTGGGAGGGGCTAATGTCCTGCTTGGAAGGGACTACTGTCCTACTTGGAAAGGGCTACTGGCCTACTTGGGAGGGGCTAGTGTTCCACGTGGAAGGAGCTAATGTCCACCTTAGCATGTGTCCACAAAGAGGCTATTGTCAGAGGGGCAAATGTCCAACTAAGAAAAGGCTATTACCCGCCTTTGCGCATTTTTTTCTCCGCAAAGAGCCTATTATCTGATGGGCTAATGTCCTAGAACCGTAGAAACATATTGAACAAAAGCCACACATTGATACGATAATTTGTAAATTATGATTGTTCGTTACCGAGTCACACACTCGGGTTGAACGTACATTTGTCGTCATTCTATACAATATGTTAATTATGAATCCGTATTTCTAGACGAATATATTAATTTTAGATCTCATGCAGGAAAAATGTGTGAGGAATCTGAATGGTTTGTTTAATAGGTTCACAACTCCGTTTTCGTGTCCATATTTCGCACTGTACATATGCAATTACTTTTATGTCCAAAGTTGTTAATTATCCATTATCCAGTGGTTCTTTTGTACACATATATACATGTGTATACGGTTCAACAAACTGGTTATGCGTTGCAAATGAACTGTAGTATCGCTATATTCTTTATATCATAAATAATAAGCGATGCTGAAAAAAACAATAATTATTGTCTTATAAGCTGCTGACCGACCAAACATGAGCACAGACTCGTGATTGTATTTGTCATGCAAACCGTTCTTCTGAAAAGAAAGGTGGTGATGCGTTTGCATTTATTTAAACAGTTTAGAAGAAGATACAATCTAACACTACAATCTAACACTATTTTTTTATTATTGGAGACAATTACTAATATTAAGATAGTAATCATTATTCGAATGAGTTGTATTTGCAAACTAGTATAAGTTGAAACCCTTACTAATGTTAGGCATACATATAATTTTTTAGTGTACCGGTAATAAGTTTTTAACTTCAGGAGTGAAACTATCTGTCCAATTTTTTATATATGAAATCTTGAATATGTGATAAAACTACATAAGAAATATTGCATTGAGTACTGAACAGATATAACACAGACAATTATGATTTAACAAAAAGGCGTTCAGAAAAGTCCAAATAACAACGTAATGATTTTACGGTGTTTCCTTTGGCGTGTTCACTAGTTCAATTTACTTCACGTGATCTGACTATGGTCACGTGACAAGTGGTGGTGGCAGGGTTTTGATTTGAGCTCGGAACCAGTTAAATCTCTGCGCATGTCGTCAAAGAACATGATACATGACTATTAAATAAAAACGACAGATCTCAAATACAACAATTGTGAAATGTTCGTGCTGGCTCGACAATGGAAAACTCGTTTCTTAATTTAAAGTTCAAACACATGATCTCATATTTTTGTACAACATATCCTAAACGGTAAAATGTATGTTTGTCCGGGTGGGGAAACATTCACAAACACAATGTATATATTCATTGCTTCGGCTATTCAGAATTATTTGTTTTGAATAGTTCTTTGTGATTGTGTACATGACATTTGGAGACGAGCGTAACACAGTTACACACTTTCTTATTTCACGGCAAATAGATCACAGACATTTGATTGGTTTAAATACATAATCAATTAGTAAACTATTATACTAATCTTACGAGATGTGTATCGAAATTGCAACATTTCTTGTCATGGTCCACGTGCAAATCATGGTTTGCAGGTTTCATCGGCCACCAAGTACTTTGATATATATACATATCCGTATTTCACACAAAACAATCAACGATATTCTTAAACGCATAGCGAAGTTGATAACATGTCTTTAATCAGTGACTATGTTAGAAAAAGACAAACTTACCTATGTGTGTTACATAATTAAACAAGTTCTCACAGTGGTGAGTATTAAAGCTACAGTGTTCGTTGTGTTTATACTACTTAGAAGAACGATTCAAATGCTCGTACAATGGCACACTTCTGCTCAAATCGTCGACAGTATGTGCACAGACACTATGGTGATAATCTCCGGTAAGTAACATTTTCTTTTGATCCAAACCAATTGTTTACACCAGTTCTTTCTTATTTGTTTTGAATAATACTTTATGCAAACGTGTAGTAAGGTACATTTAAAGGGACCCTTCAAAACCGAACTAAAATAACAGAATACATATATAATAGCGTTTAAATTTTTAGCTCGACTTTTCGAAGAAAGGCAAGCTACTCGCCCCGGCGTCGGCGTTGGCGTCCGAGCTAGGTTGAAGGTTTTCGGTAAGCTAGTTTCTCAGGAATGGCTTGATGGATTTCATTCAAACTTAGAACATTTATTCCTTATATTAAAATGAAATCATTTGCCAATTTTGATAACTTTAGTTTGAAATTTGTCAAAATTATGGGCCTTTTTGCACTTAGAAATTTAACGTATACGCTATATGGACAGGTTAACGCTTTTCGGTAAGCTGATTTCTCAGGAATGGCTTAAGGGATTTCATTCAAACATAGAACACTTATTCCCTGTATTAAAATGAACTCATAGTTTGAAATTTGTCAAAATTATGGGCCCTTTTACACTTAGACATTTTACATATACCGGTAAGCTAAATCGGAACAGGTTAAAGTTTTTCGGTAAACTGGTTTCTCAGGAATGGCTTCATGGAGTTCATTCAAACTCAAAAAACTTATTCGCTACATTAAAATGAACTCATATGCAAATTTTGATAACTCTAGTTTGAAATTTGACAAAATTATGGGCCTTTTTGCACTTAGAAAATTTTAAGTGGGTGGAATGACGGCGTCAACTTTTGATTTCCACTCTCTAACTTGAGAATCAATCTTCATACATAAATACCCTAAAGCAACACTCTCCTCGGGATTGCATTTGTGGTGGGTTGGGTGGGGTAAGGTTAAGGTCACTGTTACTTAAAATAAAAAAGTATTCTGCTTTATGACTCGAGAACAAATTGGAAGATATTTATATTATTCAATTTATAGATACTGTATACCGAGACATGGCATGAGATTGCATATGGAGTTAGTTGGGTCAAGGTCACTGTTTTGAAATTTACAAAAATGCTTCCACTCAGTAACTCGAGAAAGAAATTAATTTTGTTTAATTGGCCCCTTCTATACAGTTTGTTTTAGTAAAAATGCCATAAAGTCCAGCGCGTTGTCCTCCGGCAGCTCGTGTTATTTTTGTATGCATGTATATAAAGTCAAAATAATATACAAATATAACTTCTTAAATATACTAAAACCAATTACTACATTTGTTAAATACAACCGCTAAAGCGCTTACATGCCCTCTTTACTTCTTGAAGTTTGTTGACATTTATATATATAGTTACTACACATTCTTTTCACTAGAATCTATATCTCATATACGATGTTTTTGTACATTTTAAGCAACGGCTCTTGGACATACATGTTAGTAATGCCGAGCAATGTGTCCATTTGTCCATTAAGTGCGATTTCTGTACTTTTTTTATTATAGATAATTGGTTTGTTTTTGAACCCTTGTAATAAATGTCTGAATATCGTTGTGATTGTTTAATTAATGCACACATGTCTATATTAGAAGGGTTGACAACAGCACAATTATTGTGAATTCCGTTGTATCCCTTTAACATGAAAATGGGTGTCTACAGACATGAAATTATTGGTTAGAAAATATTTTAGATCATGTGGATAAATCATATTATATATCAAATAAATATTTATCATCTTATGTACATTGTAAAGCAGAGTTGCATTTATTTTATATGAGAATATTTCATAAAATTGTGTTTCATTGTAGGAAGTGAAACGATTTAATATTTTACCCACAAGAAAGTTACGATTTTTAAATACATGTTCATTTACAAAGGGCCACTTTTATAGAATTATTATTTGCCAACAGTTAGTATGTAAAGAAACTATGTCATTGGTTTATATATATATGCATGTCTGCCGGCTTTACTTAGACAGGTTGGTTTCTCAAAACTTAAATGTTGGCAATTGTTGCATGTGAAAATGCTTGCTTATGTAAGCGCAGGTAACACTTATGTTCAAAGATGAATCAAACTTATAAGTGGTTATATTATTCGTGAAAACAAATGTACTATAAATGTTATAGGCACTGACTATCACTTTTTGTAAGTTTGCCCTTTTTATAGGCAAATGCGTATTAAATATTTACCGATATATAATATCAAATGGCATAGTGTAACAAAATGTAACCGCTTGAGGCCGTGTGTTAATGATAAACCTTTAAACAATATCGCTAATTTCTTAATTGTGGCTACAGACTTACGTAATGCTCTGTTACCATAATACAATATGCTTGTGTATTAGGGTTTGACCTTTACTTTAGGCAGGGTTCGACCTTAACGCGTGTCCGTCGGTCTGTGACCTGTGATTTTTCACTAGGACCGGTTGTCTTCGAATGAGGACACGTCCGGTGACCAGTTGGTTTTGGTCTGGTTCCAACTGTGTAATTCGTGAATTATCATTTGTGATTCAGAGTAAAGGGAACCGTCCGAGATGATATTGTTTATTAGCACTTCACCACAAGCTCTCGTTTATAAATCGCACCTTTTCCAATTCTTCTTCCGAACCCTGCTTGTGTATCTTACTTTCTGTCACGAAATATTTAATCCATGCTTTTCTCCAATCTTTAAAACGATTTTACTTTTATATGCAATGCGCATTTTGTCATTATAAGAATTCTCGCTCCTTTTGTATTTTGACACCATCGTATAGTATATTGCATGTATTGGCAATGTTCTTTTGAATATGCTCATGAAATTATTTCTACCTCTGATTCAAGTAGGGCAGTTGTCAGTTACTGGCATAAGTATATGCACTTAGGACTGGTTAACCGCTTAGATCGGCTAAGCTTGCCCAGGAAAAGTGTGAGTAGGTTAACTGACCGCCGTGATATGAGTGTATATGATATATACTGTTAAAAACGGCGAGAATTCCAAAACAGACAAAACAAAACAACGCTGTACCCAAGTCTTCGAGAACTAGTCCCAGCCTTATCTGACACTATCACCACCTTCATTAATTCATATAACTGTTTTGTCTTGTGTTTCTTTTTCAATTAAAAGTAGCAAATGTTGGTACTATTGAAGGAATTTCGTCGTAAATGCGTATTTATTCCTGATATATAACCTTCTTCAAATACAATACGTTCAGCACTGAACGTCTATCGATGTCATTAAAACATCAATCTGCATGCAGATTTCTAATTTTTTTTAACAACAAACTTATCGGTACCGTAAATTTAGATGTTATCTCATATTAATTTTATGTCTTTTTGATATAAAATATTAATTCGTCATTTAGTTAATTGTAAGTTATTGTATATGATTGTGCTGTAGGCGATAATCGCTTAAATATGATATAAAATAACATAATAGTTAAAAATATAACATTTAAGCTTAAGATACTCCGTGTGGCATCCAATATTCACAATTTATTTATAAACCCTGCTTCATTTTATTGTTCTATAGGAAGGTGTTTATTCTAAAATATTGTAATATAATAATAATAATAATAATTTAATACTACTACTACTACTACTACTACTACTACTACCACTAATAATAATAATACTAATACTAATAATCATAATAATCTTAATATAAAAATACACATTTAGATGCTTGAATTACCAATATTTTGATACTAAAATAACATTTTGATTTTTTTTTAAACTTAAAAATGTATTTAAATATGCTCTTACCTAATTAATTAATGTTTCCGAAACGTTGATGTATTTTCCTTGTAAGCGATATCGTACATCTATCCCAAACCACTCCGTGAGAAGTATACGCACTTAAGTAGACGAAGGTGCCATGAAGCTAAGACCGTCGCTCAGTTCTCTCAATATCGAAGGGAACACTGCCTGGAACACCATCGGACGCCGTTACTGCGCTCTCGCCTCCTTCGGAAATCCGCCCAGCCGCGATTCGGTTGGCACGTGGTTTGCACGTGGTGTCAGGCGCGCATGTCACTCCGCCTTTCGTTCGAACACGATCGCATACCTGGTGCTCTGGTGTTTGTTGTTTTTCGTTGCAGAAATGTTGTTGTTTCTAGTGTAATTTAATGATTAATGGAAGTTATCATGGTAGCTTTAGGTAATACTGTTTTCACCTTACATCATAAAAGGTAAAATGTAGGATTGTTTGAGACGTTTAGGGAAATCGACCCAAATGAGGGGCGTGATTAGGCATATATTTATACGCACAAACGTATAAATGGTTACCCTGAAATGAATATGGAAAATCCTAAAACCATGAAAAATACTTTAAAAATCTAGACAACGGTTGTTCGACAATAGTTTATTTTATAATTTTTGAAATTCTCTGAACGCATTGAATTAATAGTGTCCTTAGACATGATTTAATTTCCAAGAAAGCGTTTTGAAAACGTTACTAGTAGTAAGGATTTTGATTTTATCATATGTTTCACGTGAGTATACTGCGATTCGGTTAAGGTACGCCCCTGCAAATGTCAAACCCGGTGTTCAGCTATTTCGAATGAACATTGTCGTGTGTTGACGTGAATTAAATTTGGAGACGAGCGCAAATAAAGTACAATTCTTGTAGAGTATAGTGGTGTACTTAAATCATAAGTTTTCCCACAATAATGTCATATGTAATTGAAGAACATTATAAGCAAAGATACATATTTCAAAAAGGGTTAGTCATAGAATCGTTTAGCTTAAAAAAAAAGTTCCAAATAAAATCGACAAAATTGTAAACATTTCCTCATATTTAATTTTGCAAATGCCCTTAACAATAGTAATTGATAAAACATATTCAAACAAATATCAAACAACACGAATAAATAACAATGTCAACCAAAATGCCAACTGCAGAAATGCTGATGACGTCATACGGAAGACTACTTGCAATACATAACGCATGTAAATGAGTGATGCGACCAGCCAATGGAAATGCCCGATAGGTTATTTTAAACATAATTATGAAAGATAAAATTATTAATTAACCGGAAAACAAGGTAAAGCATGTGATATAATAAAGTTCGTGTTTGTATAGCCATTTTCTTGTTTGCTAGTACATTGTGACGCCAGACTTGTATTTTGTAAGTTTGGGCTTTTAAGCATTTTGTTGATTAGTTGTCTTGAATATCTCATGTTTTGTCTATTATTCAAACATTATTTAATTAAGATTAAGATTTTTGTATCGCATATTTTTTTAAAATACTATCATTTACATTCTTAGGACAGCAAGTTTTTAGCTCGAATATTCGAAAAATAGGTGGGCTTTCCTACTTATCCCGGCGTCGGCGTCTAAACTTGGTTAAAGTTTTTTTATTCAAAAGTCTTGTAACTTCAAAACTACAGAAGTTATTCAATTGAAACTTGGAATATGCCTTTGTCATCAACTCAAGCATCAGGTGCAACATTCCCCATAACTAAGGTTTGTATTTTGACAGACTTATGCCCATTTTTCACATGTATTTTCTGGTTACAGTTTATATTCAAATGTCTTGTGACTCCAAAACTTCACAGGATATTCACTTGAAACTTGGAATATACTTTTGCCATCAACTCCTGCATCAGGTGCAACATTCCCCATAACTCTGTTTTGTATTTTGGCATAGTTATGTCCATTTTAACATAGATTTTCAGATTTAAGTTTTTATTCAAACGTTTTATAACTTCAAAACTTGATAGCTTTTTCACTTGAAACTTGGAATATAACTTTGTCATCAATTACAGCATCAGATGCCACAAACTGCATGACACTGTTTTGTATTTTGACGGAGTTATCAACCCTTTTCACATTGATCTTCAGTGTAAAGTTTTTATGCAAAGGTCTTATAATTTTTTAACTACAAAAGGTACTTGTATTCATTTGAAACTTTGTAATTAACTCCATCATCAGGTGCAATGCCCATAACACTGTTTTGTATTTTAACAGAGGTATGCCCACTTTGAGTATAGATTTTGGGGTTAACGTTATTGTTCTTAAGTCGTATATTTTCTAATCTACATAAGGTATTCACTTGAAACTTGGTTTAAGTTTATGAAATAGCTCAACTTTGTATTTCTATAAATGTTTGCCCCTTCCAATTTCCAAAATATGTACCAACTGAAATACGCGACTTCGAATAGTCGAGCGTGCTGTTCTCTTACAGCTCTTGTTTGTAGATATGGTCATTGCACGTCAATGGTTGCTTAGCATATGTACATGTACACCATGCGGACATTATCGTATTGGTGCATGCCGCGATTTCTTATTTTGAAAAAAAACAACAACAAACAAAACAACACAAAACAGAACCAGTTAGTTAAAAGTTGCTAAACGAACGGCAAATGTTCTGCTTCTTTCTAAAAACGTCACTGATAGCTATGCATATGTACATGTACAATATGCCGACATTACCATATTGGTGTGGGCCGTGACTTCTTATTTTGATGCAAAAACAACAGCGAACGTCAAAAGCTCTAAACACGTAAATGGTTGCTATGCATCTGTACATGCGCAATGCGCGGACATTACCATGTTATCGTGGGTTGCGGTATTTCATATTTGATGCAAAAACACTCGAGCCAGTTAGTTAAAAGTTTAGCGAACATCAAAGTTCTAAACACGTCATCTGTGCACGTGACTAAACCGGACAATACCATATTGGTGAGGGTCGTAATTTTGTATTCTGACGCAGAAACTAGAACTAGTCAAGTAAAAGTTGCCTAGCGAACGACAAAGTACTAACACGTCAATGGTTTGACACGCAGATGTACTTGTGCGATGCGGGGACGTTATCATATGAGTGGGTCGTGATTTTGTTATTCTGATGTAAAATAAACCAAAACCAGTTAGATAAAAGTTGCTTAGCCCTAAACACCTCAATGGTTGCCAAGCATTTGCACATGTGCAATGTGGGGACATTACCATATTGTGTATATCGTGATCTCCTATTTTGATGCAACAACAACAACAACAACACAAGATCCAACGGAAGTCAAAACACCTAGACACGTCAATGGTTGCTATGCATCTGTACATGCGCAATGCGTGGTCATTACCACATTGGCGTGGATCGTGATATTTCTTATTGATGCAAAAACAATAGAGCCAGTTAGTTAAAAATTTAGCGAACATCAAAGTCCTAAACAGATCAATGGTTGCCATGCATCTGTACACGTGCAATGTGCGGACATTGGCAAATTGGTATAGCACGTGATTTCATATTTCGATGCAAAAAAACACTACAACCAGCGAACGTCAAAAGCCCTAAACATGTCTGCAATGTATCTGTACTTGTGCAATGTGTGGACATTACCATATTGGAGTGGGCCGAGTTTCACTGGCAGTATCGTCAGCCTGTCCCGCGGGGGTTATAAACCACTAAATAAGGCTCGCTTAATCCTTGGCTCAGATGGAATCTCTGATATACTCATTGTTTAATAATACGAAATGGATGTAATCGCGCGGCTAACGCGCTTCCAAACGATTGGATACGGTCAAAAGAAGACGTCGATGCGACGCCAATATCACGTGAATGGTAACCAGACAGATACAAGACCCACATCCGCTTTCACTTAATGGCGCGTTTAAAATAGCTTAACCGATTGCAGGCCGATTTTAGACACATTATCATTAACAAGGTAATGGATTATTGATATAAACGCTACCCATGCAGTGACATCTTGACATTTGTTAATTGTTAACCGGTGTCGAGGGGTGAAATCAATTATGATGGTGTTGATACGATCAACAAACAATATTGCCAATGAACGCTGTGACAGCTACATTTCTACTGGCTTCTTGGAACATTCTTGTTGTGAGAATACATTATGGCAACTGTAGCAGCCGTGTCAGGGTCAGAATTTAAACAACCATTCAATTGTCGTTTATTTCTTAGAAACAACAATAGTATGTTTCAGTCATAGTTTTTGGCCGTTTAGCTTTATTTATCAGCGAATAAACACCAGTTTTGATGCACAAGAATTAAAACACGAGAGAGCTAATTTAAAGAGTTCTATCCATTATAGACGGAACATTAATTTCCCATTATACCCTATTATGAATATGAATCGTCGAATTTCGCTTAAAAATTATCTGAAAATTGTCTTATATAGGCAAAGAAATTTAATATTGTCTCGGAAGCTTTATGACATCTGGCTGAAGTACCGAGTAATGACTATATGCTCAGGGATATATAACATACATGTTAGATAACTTTTCTATCTCCCGCGACAAAAAAGCAACTCATCTAAATATATAACTTCGTTCAAAATATCTTTGATACTTCTTGCGGTTGAAAAGCTTTGCCTTCCCATCACTCGGTATAAAAGCCAGTAAGCTACCCGTATAGTCTACACATATAATTATATATTTCTCGCGATGAAGACGTAACTTTACATTTATTCCTTTTAAAAAGAAACAGTATGCATAGCAAAAATACAAAACCAAGACGGATCAGAACGTGAAAGCACAAAACAACTGTCAGATATTTCACGTACTGTTCATGGGTCCCTCAAATGGGTAATAAATCCATCATTCATTTATCCAGCGATGTGGATAATAGGCGAACATCCGCATAGACATTGTTCATTATCCCGCACTGAACAATGGGGATGCGCGCGCATTCAGACGAAACGAATGGCGACACGTCTCAGACTGTATGCGATTTATAGGAATAAAATCCGTAATGGGGATTATGTATCATTATTTTGGCGTTGGGAATATTCAGTCTTTTTGACAAAAGATTAAGGAATTAAGCGCCAGCTCCTATTATCAAATCAATGGGAAGAAGCCGTGCGAAAATGCCATCTTTATACAGCTTGGTTAGTAGGTCAAAACTGCGAACATATTGCTAAGCGCAAGTTAACAAAAGAACAAGAACGATTAAAAAGTACAGTGTACACTAGCTTTACCGCAATTTCATTAACTTATAACACATGTGAAAACCCGTTCGGCTGGCTGTTTTTTGTTTGATTCCTATAATTTCGTTCGTTTCTTTCGTATTCTTTCGTTTTTTGTTTGGTATTCTTTCGTTTGTTTCGTATATTCTTTCCGTATAGTGAACATCCTTTTACAGTTAGTGGCAATGACCTTAAATGTCCATGAATTGTCCTTCTACCAGCCTTTAATGTGCAGCAAATATAATACAATGTATATCCGTACTTTAATTGAGCTTAATTTTTTTTTCTATTGCATTATCCACGATACTATCATGGCAATCACTGATTCCTGATTTATGACCAGGATAATTAGTGACCCTGACCTTAAACAAAAATCCATGAATTGTCCTTCTACCAGCCTTTTAAGTGTAGCAGATTTAATACAATGTACATTCGTACTTTAATGGAGCCTGACTTATTTCCAATGCTGGCATTAGACAGGATCTTATCTAATTTACAGTCACTGATTCATGATGGCAGAGTTTTAATTGCCAATGATTAATGGCGATGGTATTGGAAACGGCACACCTTCAGGTGACTGGATTGCATATATTGGTACCCAATACATGACTGTGTTTCTGAGGCTGGTGTCATTTCCTGAGGCTGGTATCATTGTTTTTGCCGGCGTTGTTTTGTTTGTATGTTTGTTAGCAACTTAATGCAAATTTTTTACGGATTCGCATGAAATTTTCACGGAAACTGGGCGGCTAAATAAATCGTTTGCTAGTTACCCACCTTGTTCCAGATCATGTACGGGCAATGCAAATTTGCTTGAATTTTCTGTTTTATTTCTGAACGGACAGTGGCAAACCAAATCAGTCGAAAAACGAACATTAGATTTTTACCACCTCTGGGTGTTGGAAAAGGGTCAATGAAAACAGATTAGGTTTTGGTGGTGATCCAAATCACCATCTTGATCCGGGATTCCTTTAAAGGGACCTGTTCACAGATTGACGATTTGACAATTTTCATTTTTTTGTCACAGAAATAAAATATAAGTGTATAAAAAGGTGCGAAATAACAAGTACGCACATAGAAATATGCTATAAATACCGTTTCGTTAATAAGTAAAAAATGATAAAATTATCAAGCGTTTGAAACGCTACACGATGGAATAATTCTGAGTGTTTCTGTTGTTTTGGTTAAAATAGTTGGTGACATGTGGATCACTTACATAAACTTAAAAAATCAGGTTTATGTATAAAAATATATAATATATAAATGCTTCTGTCAAGCTATTTTGAATGATGGACAAAATATGCTCCGGTCTAAGTCTAAAGGATTGATTTCTTGTATTTGACTTTTGATCTTGAATTGTAACGTTGACCTTTGACCTAGGGACCTGGTTTTTGCGCGTGACACGCCGTCTTACCATGCTTATTATTTCTGCCAAGTTATTTGAAAATCCATCCATGCTGGACAAATATACCAGACAAAATGTTAAAGAGTGACTACGATTTTGTACGAAAGTTATAATGTCAAACCATCCATTGATTCTAATGATGTCAGTATAGTAGTATTAAAAGAATACCCTATGTTCAGAAATGCGTATTAATAAAGAAATTTACAACTAAAATAATACATCGCTGCGCAGCTATTATATACATGTACGCACAGCGTCTAAACGAGTCATATCAATTGATGACGCATGCGCAGTATGTATACGTTGCTGTAGGATAAACGGGCCTGTATTTACAGAAAATATATATATTGCATTTTTCGATAGGAGAAATAGATTTTAGGCTGTTGGCGGAAGCCAACGGTCTTTTGAGAGGGTAATTTCCAAAATAGGTATCGCGGAAAACTACTTCTTTTCTGTTCAGGCTATTAGTCAGTAAATCGAAACCAGAAAGGGTCCTTCTTCAAAACAGCAAAATTTTACACCCATTTTTTTAAATTTAATTATTTGAAGATAATGTATGTAATCTGTATAATAATGTGTTTATCATTTTATTTACTACAAATACACTTTGTTAAAAGTTCAATTTATGCAAAATGTAACTATAAACTAATGACACCCCTACTTTTGCAATTTACTTGTATGCAACCGAAATATTCACCTGAGTGTCCGGGAATAAGACCACCAAATTAATGCGCTACATCGGTTATTTTTTACTCGTTGCGAAAGTTTTATTTCTTTATACTAATTCTCATTCTGAATATTTTGACAACAAATTACCGCAATTTATTAATTTTAAACATTACTAGGTTAGATACCAGTAATTCCAATTCCCATAGGGTCCCATTATAAAAGGCAAACTTTCCAAGCATTTTTCTAGCATTTCCTTTATTTCAGATTGTGCAAGCCTAGTATCAATTTAAAGATCAATCTGTCCTCTTCCAAAATTTGCAATAAAAAACTCATGTTACTTCTAAGAAAATGCACCAATCTTGAATGCAGGCACCGGTAGAAAACAGGGTTTCGGCAGTCATATTTTGACACAAGCCCCATACCACAGTAAACACCTCCCAAAAGTTCACCTTTCAAGTTAGCCCCCAATGAAATACAACAAATTGTTGCAGACACGCATAGGATATTAGCAATAACCACAAAAGGCATGTGTGTGATACCTAAATGGCTTTTATGCCAGAAGAGAAGAGGAACTTTTTAGTAATAGGCACTACTTTTGAATGGACCACGGAGGGATACACAATGATTTACTGGTATCTAACCTACTATGGAAAATCGAAAGCTTGCATCGTATGGCCTACTTTTGACCAAGTAGGCTACGAACAAATATCTATAAATAAGCATGTATATTTATAGATCTTTATCTACGAAGCACTAACAATCGGTGCGCCTAACTACTACGCTTCATCGGTTATTCTGGTCCGTTGCAGATTGACATGTTAACTGGCATGTATATAATTCCGTTCGCATAAAATAATAAGCTCGAAAAAAAAAAATACGTTTTATCGTTACTTACAAATTAGTTTTTATTATGATGTCGTATACCATTGAATGAGAAGCCACATTCTAAAGTTTAATGGTGGGATATTGAACTTTATTCAAACAAATGTTTCCTTTTTAGCAAAAATGCACTGATGATTCACTTGCTTTTAGTTTCTTTTGTCGCCAACAGTCTTTCTACGCTGTCAGCGGTTTGATTGTAAATGTAGATGTTTATTAGCTGGACTTTTCGAAGAAAAGGTAAGCTATTTCTGCAGGCCCCGGCGTCGGCGTCCGGTCTAGGTTAAAGTTTTTAGGTAAGCTAGTTTCTCGGGAATGGCTTGACGGATTTCATTCAAACTTAAAACATTTATTCCCCGCATTAAAATGAACCTATAGGCCAAGTTTGATAAATTTGTCAAGATTATGGGCTTTTTACACTGAGAAATTTTACATATAAGCTATTTGAATAGCTTAAAGTGTTTCGGTAAGCTAGTTACTCAGAAATGGCTTGTGGGATTTCATAGATACCGTATAGCGAGACATCGCGTGAGATTACCTATGGGGTGGGTGGGGTCAAGATCACTGTTTTGAAAATTAGAAAAATGCTTTCCACTTAGTAACTCGAAACGAAATTAACTTTGTTTAATTGGCTCCTACTATCCATACAGTTTGTTTTAGAAAAATTGCCAGTAACTCTGACAAACACAAGAAACGTAGAGCGCGCTGTCCTCCGACAGCTCTTGTTTACGAGTTATAAAACGGTTTTTGTTAGTGGGTAACGAAAGAGACATGAAATAAATCAATAAAAAGCAGACAGTCGCTATTTAAGGATTGATTTCTTATAGTTTACCTTTAACTTTGAACTGTGACCTTGACCTTGGACCAAGGGACCTGGTTCTTGCGCGCGACTATCCGGCTCACCATGCTTATCACTTCTGCCAAGTTATTTGAAAATCCAGCCATGCTGGTCAAAGACATGCTCCGGAAAACGTGTTAAGAATTGATTTCTTATATTTTACCTTTGACCTTGAATTCTGACCTTGTCCTAGGACCTAAGGACCTGGTTCTTGCGCGCGACACTCTTTGTTTCACGATGCGTATTACTTCTGCCAAGTTATTATGTCTCCCCCCCCCCCTGCACACGTATATGGTAAGGCGACATATTGATTTTGTGCTTGAAAGATGGATGTCTGGATGTATTTATAAGGATATGTCTGGAATCCTGATTGTTTTGTCTGCGCTTGTTCTCATAATTGATCAGTACTACGTCTGGTTGTGTATATTGTCGGCATGTCGTCGTCGGCGGATTTGTGGCGGAGTTATGGCCCTTTAAAGTTTTTTTTTCATATCATACCTTGTCTGCGCTTCTTCTCCATAGCCCCTTGTCCGATTTTGACGAAACTCCACAGGATTGATCAATACCAAGTCTAGTTGTGCATATAATAGGCATGTCGTCGGTGGCGGATTTTTGACAGTGTTACGGACTTTTGAAGTGTTTCACATAGCATACCTTGTCTGCGCCTGTTCTCCGTAACCCCTGGTCGGATTTTGACGAAACTTCACGGGATTGATCCACACTAAGTATAGTTGTGCATATCTTCTGCATGTTGTCGTCGGCGGATTTTTGAGGAGGTTACGGTCTTTTGAAGTTTTGACATAACAGGCCTTGTCTGCGCTTCTTCTCCATAACACTTGGTCGGATATTAACAAAACTTCACAATATTGATCAGTACCAAGTCTAGTTGTGCATTTCGTCGGTATGTCGTCGTCGGCGGATTTTTGGCGGGGTTATGGCCCTTTGAAGTTGTTCACATACTAGACCTAGTCTGCGCGTGTTCCCCGTAACGGTTACGCTCATTTTAAAAACAAAATCAGCATGATTTTATTTTATCTGGACACAAACTCGTAATCTGACTGTCCCTCCTGCTGATCGTATCAGGTGGTCACAGAATGGTTTATAATAACATGCCATGACAAAGGGCCCTCGTTAACAATCAATACAGTCGATAGATAAGAGGGCACGAGGCGCTAATTGCCTTTGAAAAGGGCAGGGTGGCGGATCAATAAAAGAGCGTGGCGCGGCGCCGCTGATTAGGTCTGGATAAAACACTATAACCCCTGGTCGGATTTTGACAAAACTTAACAGGATTTATCAGTACCAATTCTAGTTGTGCATGTCGTCGGCGGCAGAATTTTGGCGGAGTTATGGCCCTTTCAAACTGTGGACATAACATACCTTGTCTGTGCTCTTTTCCGTAACCACTGGCTGAAATTTGACAAAACTTCACAGGATTGATCAGTTCCTAGTGTGGTTGTGCATATCTTCGGAATGTCAGGGTACGTGGATTTTGGGCGGAGTTAGTGGTGCGGGGAGACATATGTTGTTTTTTTTCAAAAACAAACTCTAGTTTGAAGATCCATCTATGCTGGACAAAGATATGCTCCAGAAATATTTTCCCGCCGACCACCTGCCCGCCAGGGGCGTTCCCATAATACGTCCCGTTTTTCAAAACGGGTGTATAAAAACGGACCTCATTGTTTGTGTAGATGCTTTAAAAGAAATGCTGTGTGTAAAGTAAGAAACAAGACATGTGTCCAAAGGACACGGATGCCCCCACATTCCGCTCGTTGTCACAGAAACCTATGCAATTACTATACCTAGGTGCACAAGTTCACATTCTAATCAATATGTATGTAAATTTTTGTCACCCTATCAGTTATGCTGTTCGAGTTACACACGAGACAATAAAAATGTCAAAGTTGGCTAAAAAGGGGCCATAATTCCGCTGATATAGGACAAATCTTCACCAAAATACCTAGGTGCACACGTTTTGTAACTTTAGAATCACATAAGTTATTCAGTTGAAAATTGGAATATAAAGTCTCGGTCACAACCCACTGCGGTGGCCGCAGACCGTAGACCAAACGCACGATTTTGAGATCGCAAGGCAAACGCAAGCGTTTTGTAAGAACTTGCGGAATTCGTACGCGCATCGTGCGGCCAACTTACGGGCGACGTGCGTTCGCGCACGTCTGTCGCGCGTTTTCACTTTTAGCAGACCGCAGCTGTGTCTGCGAATCGATTGACGTGCGTCTGTCCTACGGCGACCTTACGGTCACCGTGCGACTTTTTATGACGACGCACGACCAGCGCATAGTAATCGCACGATCACCGTAAGTTCTACGCACGGTCGCCGCAAGACAGCAATGGTCGTGTGAGAAAAACACGAATAATAATATTTTTTTCATAAATATCCTGCATGAAATTGGAGCCATTTATGACTTTTAATTTGACATGTTTATCAGAAGATGCTATGGCTTAATTTTCAAATTTGTTAAAAGTATTATTATTTTTTCATTTAGCAGTATGATTGTAACACAAGTGAAATAAAGATATAATATGGGAAATGTGTTAAAAGCATGCAAATAACCGGTTATTTATAGGATGCACATAGCTCCTTGCGGTCACCGTGATAGAATGCACGTGTCTTGCGGCGACTGTGAGTTGTCAATTTCTTTCTTGCGTCGCCGGTTTGTTTATCGCAAGGAAGCCGTAAGTACAACGCAAGGAAGTCGTGCGACGTCCGCAAGTGCACCTTGCGTGCTTGGGACAAGCAATTTCGAAGCAAAAGACGTAGAGTGCCTGTAGGTTGATCGCACGATGTTCGCACGGTGCCCCTACGTGGTCCGCACGATGGGTGATCGACGCAAGGCCGACGCATCAACGTAAGCGCTTGCGCTAATGTCTGTTGCGGTTGTTGCGGCGACCTTGCGATCAAGGAAAACACGCACGGGCGCCGTAGGTCCGACGCACGTTTTTGACAAAAACCTCGACGCAAGCTCGACGTAAGGTCGACGCAACTGACCGAGGCTTAACTCCAGTATCAGGTGCAACATTTCCTATAGCTCTGTTTTGCATTTTGATAGAGTTATACCCCCTTTTTTCACGTACATTTTCTAGTTAAAGTTTATATTCAAAACTCGTATAACTTCAAAACTACTATTACACAAGTTATTAATTACATAAGGTTGAAACTCTTGATGAAATAATTGCCATAACTCAGATTTGTATTTCAACAAATTTATACCCCTTCCACTTTCCAAAATATATACGAGCGCGCTGTCCTCTGACAGCTCTTGTTTCGTCAGACGCGGGTACAACAGTTTAATTATATTTATTTAGTATCAAATGCAACATTATTTTTACAAATAAACACACTCTCAGATATGTAAAATATAATATTATAAATAGATACAATCGCGCGGTTGTTGTCATTCACAGAACAGTTTTAAAATTGCACATTAACAAGCGTGAAGCAAATGCGAAATTAAGGCTTATGTACCAGAATGGCTGTCTAAATGTGACTCATTTAAATACGCCTAAACCATTGAAACGATACGTGTATGCAAATGTTTCATAGCCACGAATAGTTTTCATCGATGACGGCTACGAATGTCTGTGCTATTGTCGACACATGCTCTGCGCTGACGGTGACCCCTTTAGCTCCTGGGCCTCTTGCACAAGGGCACACAAAGGGCAGCAGATGAGTGCGAGGCAGTCGTTGACCATGCTCCCTTGAATACCTTTTGACTCACGTATTCTCCCGCGAACCTTAACCGCCATTAAAAGGTTCAAGATGGGCACCAAGTAGGCGAGGCCTGAAAAAGCAAATTGTTCAGTTAAGAAATAATTTTCGATTTATCGTTGTTTATCGGCCAATAAACAACGATTTGGAGTTCTAATGCGTAGAAAACTAGAAATCAAACCACGAGGACATTAGCCCGAGTTGTTTAATAGTCACTCATCAGAAAGACAAATAGTTGCTTATTGGCCGATAATGCGAAAATTATTTCGATTCTAACACTATTTGACATATTGTTCTGCAATTGAAACTACTGGACTACTTTTTGCGTTTTTATTGGATAGTTTAACAACGATAATTGTGTTCTTAGTTTATAGAAAAAATAGCGAGTATCATGTTAGAATAATGTATAATCACGGCTAAGATTTACATGTATAAACTGATTGTACTGAAGGGTACATATTATCTTTAAGTAATCTACCAGCTGTTTTAGATAACTTTCGATAAGTTGAGAAAATCTAGAGCAATACAATTACAAGGCTTCTGTATTTAATAACGCACAGTTTTGACATTTTATCTCCATGGTGTGTGGACTGTTTTTCCTTGGCTACTTAACAATGTCTGAAGTTACTCTGTCGATGCAACAAAGTACAACTATCAACTTTGAAACATTTTACTTCCTCTGCGGAGATGCAGTTGCTAAAACAGCTGTACTTAAATACTTTATTATATCCCCACAAACAAAGTTTAGGGGGGGAGGGGGTGGTATATAGGAGTGAGCTTGTCGGTCCGGATGATAACTCAAGAAAGGCTTGACATATTCAAATAATTTTTGGTACACATGTGTAACATCATAGAATACAGGTCAAGTTTGATGTTGGTTACAAACCACTAAATTTTGACAGAGTTTTGGCCCCTTTTCGACTTAAAATTCCCTAAAAACATGGTTTCCGGATGATAACGTCAAGAAATGCTTGACATATTCAAATAATGTTTGGCACACATGTGTAACATCATAGGATACAGGTCAAGTTCGATGTTGGTTACAAACCACTAAATTTTGACAGAGTTATGGCCCCTATTCGATTTAAAATTCCCCAAAACATGATTTCCGGACGATAACTTAAGAATGGCTTGATGTATTCAAATAATTCTTTGTATACATTTGTAGCATCATAAAATACGGGTCAAGTTCGAATTTGGTTACAAACCACTAAATTTTGACAGATTTATGGCCCTTTATTTGACATAAATTCCCTAAAAACATGGTTTCCTGGCGATAACTCAACCATGGCTTGACATATTTATATAATTATTTGTACACATGTGTAATATCATAAAATACAGGTCAAGTTTGAATTTTGTTACAAACTACTAAATTTTGCGAAGTTATGGCCCCCCTTTTTGACTTAAATTTCCGAAAAACATAGACAATAACTCATGAAAGGCTTCACATATTTAAATTATTTTTGGTACATAGGTGTAACATCATAAAATACAGATCAATTTCAACTTTGGTTACAAACCACTAAATGCTGACAGAGTCATGGCTCCTATTGCAATTACATTTTTCGAAATACACTGTTGACCATTCACAAATTCTCTCTCTGTCTATTTCTTTCGAATGGATGCCATAGTTTTGTGACAAGGCCATATTGTGGGGGTATATCCGTCACGCATGTGACAATTCTAGTCATTTAATCTATACCCAAAGCATTTAGTAATCACTTTCAATATGTTTTTTGCTAGCTTTGCTGGTAGAGCGCTAGACTGGCAATCCGGGGATCGTGAGTCCTGCCACATAACTTGTGTAGGTCATGAAATTATTTCAACGTCCATTCTCCCCCAACCTCTGATTCAAGTAGGGCAGTTGTCAGTTACTGGCATAGGTATGTGCGCTTAGTACTGGTAAACCGCTTAGATCGGCTAAGGTTGCCCAGGAAAAGTGTGAGTAGGTTAACTGACCGCCGTGATATGACTGAAATACTGTTAAAAAGCGGCGAAAACCCCCAACAAAACAAACAAACCATTTTAAAGTAAGGAACTCGTGTTTCTATAAGAAGTCTATGACACAGTACAGACAAAGAGGGAACGTTCAAGAAGTGTTATAAATGCTTTGTGGAGAGTTTGGTTGAGACTTAAACAAACAAAACATTCTGTGTACGAGACGGAATATTCTAGTTATTAATTAGAACAGTACAATAATACATTTTAACCATCGTTAAATATACATATTCGCGAGATTTCACTAACCTAGAGCAATGATCATTTCGTGACGTAGATGGAGATCAAATGTTTAATAAATATGAAAATGAGTGTTTAACTAAAAAATGCTTATAACGATCACTAAACATTGTATTTTGCGAACATGGTTTAGTCGAACCAATTGTTAAGGAATTTAAATAAAGGAAATAGTGTTTAAATGTGTTAGTTGACGACTATTTCTATTCCATTTGCCTTTGAACATGCACTGTATGATAAACTTCACATGAATAATACTAAATGAAAAAAAAACATATTGATATAAATTAGTAGAATAATATAATAATAGAAAAATGAAGCGTGTATATACTTGGATTGTGGGCGTGTTAAATAAGTTAGACAAAAGGATTTGGTGTCCGCTTTCGATCGCTACTCGGAGAGCGATTGAATGATCTTTCTCAAAAGACACTGAAGTAATGGTTCTACCCAGGAAACGGACTCGAAAGTATTGTACAAGTCTCCGACTTTCAACACGATCGAGCTAAGTTAAACAGGTTTAAACCAAGTCATACCAGTCACACCCGCAAGTAATGGTTTGATAATGCCACCTACCACAAGCGAAGCAACTCCCCTCGCCGATGGCTTCCGCATTCTGACCGAACGTGACACAGGGGACGAAATAGGCGATAATGCACGTCCCGAAGTCATCAAAGCAACCAAACAAGGAATGCGACCACTGGATAGACAATGAAAATAAAAATAAACGTCTAACGTCAACAGTATACGAGTAGCATCGTAAACTAAACCTTTCCAGTAACTGCCACAAGCATTATAAACTTCTCAGAGTTGACATGCGCTACTATTTCTTTTATCTCGTTCCCATGAGATGCTAACTCGAAGAAACGAGATACTAACTCTTGGGAACGAGATACTAACTCGTGGAAAAGATAATAACTCGTGGGAACGAGAAACTCTATCAAGGAACAAAATACTTAGTCGAGGGAACGAGATAATAACTCGTGGGAACGAGATATTTACTCGTGGAAACGAGATACTATGTCGAGGGAACGAGATACTAAGTCGAGGGAACGAGTCACTAAGTCGAAGGAACGAGTTACTATGTCGAGGGAACGAGTTAGTATCTCGTTCCCATGAGTTAGCATCTCTTCCCACGGGTTATATCTCGTTCTCTCGATTAATATCTCGTGGGAACGAGAAAGAAAAGAGTAGTGCATGTCACCTCTGTGCCACTGTAATATTCGCCGAGCTTCACCAATTCTTCACAAGCTTTACCGTGTCCTCTCTGGTGTAAAAGAGGTTTTCTGGTAAATACGTCGTATCCAAGTGCAATGAGTGGATACAACATGCTATTGGTTTGCATATGAGCTTTGGTAACGTCTATTTGCTGGTTCCATGACATATCATTGGAAAAACTCCTCACAGTGCTTACTTCCCCATTGTTACTCTTCTCAGTTACCACTGCAAACACGAGTTAAAACGTACAGATTTGGAAGTTTTCAAGGGAGACGATTATAAGGAGATTGAAGATTTATTTTGTACACAATTTTAATTGTATCATTATTTTTTTTATAACAAAGACACAGACACGATGCATTATTGGCCCAGGTAAATATATTAAGCGTAAAAATGAAAAACAAAAACAAAAATAAATAATTAAATATAACAACGCAAGGATTTTACGTTGTCCACGTTTTTATCATGTGCTTGTCCATTATTTTATTTCGCGCCAAGTGTTTGCCTATAGTCACGAGGAACTTCGTGCGGGCAGGGATTTAAACCAGCTATGCTGGGACACGGTTAAATCTCTGCGCGGAGGATGATAATTGCATGCGTCATCCATGGCCTTAAGAAATGAGGCGCGTCGTGGGAAAACCGGACTTAATGCATGTGCGTAAAGTGTCATCCCGGATTAGCCTGTGCAGTCCGCACAGGCTAATTCGGGACGGCGCTTTCCGCCTACAGTGTATTTATGTTTAGAAGAGACTTCCTTGAAACAGAAAATACCATAAAAGCGGAAAGTGCCGTCGTGGATTAGCCTGTGCGGACTGCACAGGCTAATCCGGGACGACACTTTACGCACATGCATTAAGACCGGTTTTCTCACGACGCGCCACAAATAAAGTATTTAGTACAGAAGTGATCACGTTTGTTGAATCTGATTATCTGTAAGTTCATGTTTTAGTAAATGAGTCGATTTTTTTTAAACCGACGGAAATGTCACACTATGTACTTATTATTTGCCGCACTGGTTAGCTTGGTGATATTTTTTTGTGATGACATATTGTTACGGTTTCCATGGAAATGCCAACGTAGCAAGTGTTAGTTATCAATACCATTCATTGTTAATTAAGTGAATTATGCACACATTCGGTAACAGCTGTTTCATTGTCTTTTTCATTTGTTCTATTGATGGCTTTGAATTTTGTGACGTTTACAAGCTGTTACCTACCAATAACTACGGGACGTTTTAGATAATGTGTATCTTCATCTTTCATCTCATTGAGTATTTAAAATTTAAATGCATGCCTTCCTATTGAATTGTTGTGTTCATATGTTTGTTGACAGACGAACACCTTTTAAAACATGATGCTAACAATACATTAATCCACCAATAAAGTAGTAAAATATATTGTATGCTTCCAGTAATGTTTAGGGAAATATCGGTGAAATAAAATTGGTAATTCACTGTTTAAAACAGTGAAAATTACCACTCTGATAATCTTGATTGTTTCATGCTGGTTGCCGATTTAAAAAGTACATGAAACGGACCGTCAATGATGCCGGACTCAAAATTTGTAAAATTTATAAAATTGTCAAATGATTCTCGCGATTTTTTTCAATAAACTCACTTAAATGGCAATTAAGATGAAAATAAAAAAAACGGTGGGAAAAGCATAAAATAAAAAGAAAAAGTGTTGGTTTCACTCGTGATAATAGAAAAAATATTTTTTCACTCGTAGCTGCGCCACTCGTAAAAATATAAATTTCTGTGATAACTCGTGAATTAAAATCTATATTTTACCTAACCAAGAAATATCTTCTATATATTCGATGTGCAGAGTTGTAGAAATAACTATTTAGTAATATACACAAGTAAATATTATCTATAGTGAACTGCAATTTTCCGTACAAGGTACCCACAACAAATAAATTTAGATAAAACTCACACCTTCAGCTATTGCAATACCATAATAAGTATTAACGCAAAACAATAATAGGATAATAATAATAAATCGTTGCTTCTTTTAGAATAATTTAATGCACAGAATTACAGTAAATATATATATATAAAGAAGAAAACGAAATAAAACTCACATTTCCGGACATTGCTGCAACTTTTGGGGTTATTCAACACTGATTTACTCGCATCACAAGACAAGATATTTCACTACCCGTATTCACACTTTAGTACCGGCTCCTGGTCAGCGAATGCGCTGGAGCGAATGTGATAAGTGACAGTGGCCAGTGGGAATGTTTCATTTGTACCAATCTTCATGCACGATGATAAAATAGTGACTGTGGTACGTTTATCATGGGACGATGAAAAAATAGTGACAGTGGTATGTTTATAATGGGATGCTGATATTTTTGATTTGATTTCTAAGTATCTACTATTAAATAAAGTTTTCAGCGGCAATACAAGGTTGGAACAGAAAGTGTTATGATAAAGTACTTTTTGAGTACGTGCGAGTTAAAAGTAAACAATCGTGTCAAACAATGACTTCGGTCGAGCTTAAAACGATTTTTTACAACAAAGCTTTGTTTCCCAAAATTTTTTATCGATACAATTTGTGTCCAACGTTCGTTCCATCAGCATTTACGCCAGTTTTTAAATGTTTTATATGAAATTTTATCGTGTTCATGTGATGGGTCAACTCTTTTTTACCTCTGATATATAGATATGATATGAAAACAATACAACACATCTGCAAACCGATGGATAATTACCCACCGTCATTTTTTCATCGTTTTTTTCTCTGAACACTGGCGCATTCGCTGACCAGGAGCCGGTACTACAGTGTGGTATCTGTTAACCGCAAACGTACGTCGCGCAGATAATCTAGATATACTCGTATACGTTGCTTGTGCGATCAAGTTGGAACCGTGGGACTTTGTAGCTGTTGTTATCAACTGGGATGAGGGAAAGTTGTTGGCCCATATCTCACCGTTATTTGTAAATGAGACATTGCACAATTGTATTAAGATATGTTGATATGATGGTGGTTTGTTTACCGATTAAATGCCCGTTTATTCAAGATACTCTGACCAAGAGGTCTAAAGAGCATGATCTATTTCTGTTAACCTTGGAGTACAGGCCCCACACAGAGATGTGATTTATTATCCAATTATAGCCCCACCTGAATACAATTCCAGGGCAATTTGATATTGTTAGATTATATTTTAAGAAGTTTGTATGAGTTTATACTGGTCAACATTTAACAATGGCTTTGCCTTGGAACTTAAGTGATACTGCAAATAAATTTCTGTTTATAAGAATAAAGTTTTTGAATGACACGTGGTCTTCCATTTTAAAATCATAACAATGCATTATAAAATTATGTACCTATTAAAATAAATATGGCTATTCAGCGAATCACTTATTGTCTTCCTACCATGTTATTCCTTCTTATTTGTTAAACAACAACACAAATCATTAATAAACTAACACAGCAATAGGTCTTCATTAAAGTTGGCGTTGTTAAAAGGAAGAGAAATAACAGTGTTTCATAAACCATGGTTAACCATGTAAATGGGCGTGATGTACTCTTTCTGAATCGTACACCCTGCGCTTTATAAATCAAGGTGTATCGTGTAGATTAAGTCGTATTAAGATAAACTCATTGTCAAGGTCTCATAGTTATTTTAGTTGGCTCTGCTTCACGGACATTCGTTCTATGAAAGGGACTGTGTCTCCGAAAAGGGCCCTCTATGCGGTAACTGCAGTTACAATGTGAAATTTATATATTAAATATGTATGCATATAATCAAGATTAAAATAAAAGAATATATGTGGCGCGTCATGAGAAAACCGGTCATAATGCATGTGCGTAAAGTGTCGTCCCGGATTAGCCTGTCCAGTCCGCACAGGCTGATCCGGGAAGGCACTTTCCGCTTTTATGGTATTTTCTGTTTCAAGAAAGTCTCTTCTAAACATAAATCAACTGTAGGCGGAAAGTGCCGTCCTGGATTAGCCTGTGCGGACTGCACAGGCTAATCCGGGATGACACTTTACGCACATGCATTAAGACCGGTTTCCTCACGACGCGCCACATATAATGGTACAAGAGTTTACGCATGCTGCGAAAATAATCATTTGTAAGTTAGGCGTGTTTATTTTGCCTTTTCCTTGTTTGCACTTTGACGCCAGATTTGTAGGTATCTAATATAACCATAATTTGCACATGCACAAGTCACAATAGCGCAGATGGTTAATGCGCTGTCAATTGTCACATACTCTTACGACTACAACGGGTAGTTCGATACATACTCTGGGTTTCCTGGGTTCCAAGTATTTTTGTTTATTTATTTTTTCATCCATAAATAATAAAATTAATGAAAGCGGTCGCTTTTTCGTACACATTATCCCTTTAAATTCCATACAAATGCATCCAGATTTACTATGACGAACAAAAACATCGCGCTTTGTATTTCCAGTCTTAAAAATCCGAACGTTTCTTTTATTCTGAAGTGATTATTTGTCAATACGCATTTCAAGAGTTTGTTCCCTTTGATTGGCAATACACTACGCAGGATGAACAGTGTGAGAGACTAAGATTGGCAGAAACCACATGCCATGTGAGGAGATATGAGTGGGCTTCTTGTGTTGGTTTTCTTTGTCTGCTAAGACAATAATTTATAATTAAAATGATAAAAATGACAGTTCGACCGAGCTATACCCTCTGTTAGTGTCTCTGTTGTTGTTAAAATAAACAACAGACAGGCCATTCCAAGGTGAGCATGGATGCTCCAAATATGGCAACAGTTATAATTAGATCAGACGTTTAGGGGCCATTCTTGAAATTCGATTGGTCAGGCCTAATAATTATGCATATTAATTATTTGAATTTTCTCTTGTAAGTCGCCCAACTCTTCAGTGTACCCGAAACCTTAAAATCAGTAGGTTGGTCACTCATGTGCTAGTTTAGACTCTGAAACTAGTGGGTCTGGCACAACTGTTTGTCATTCGTTTGGGGACTACAGATAGGAATATGCAGTAAGTAATATATTTTCTTTGGTATCTCATAATTGTCAGTTTTTTATGAGAGAAATAATTGTTCTTTATTGATAGTATTTCCTAATATTTTCTTAGTACATTTTTTGATACTCAGTTAAGTTTACATTTTTTGGTAAAGGGCAGGATAACCACACATAATTTTATATGTAACTTGATTGCTTTGATATATGTGATCGGTATGAATGTATATGTATTCATAAGATATTGTTTGTATATTGACATTTATGACCTTTGTTAAATCATGTATTTTTTAATATAATGCACGCGTTTGATTGAATGATATGCTATGTTTAGGTAACATTGTTACTTTCAGATAACCGTCTTTATAGTCGTCTAATGACAACATCTTGATAATCGTCTTGAATTCAACATCATTTAACAACCAATAACTTCGTCTTTAACACCTGCTGACGACATTCCATTAATAAAGCGAAGAATACTATTAAGACGCGTGTGTTGCCTTGTGTCTTAACCCCCCAAAGATGACCGTGACACTGAAAGCCAAGTAAAAAGGGCATAGTTAACTGCCGAGTGCAGCCACAGTTATTGCATAATCTGTGAAAAGACATATTGCAAACATGGATATAAGTGCAGACGGGGAGGTGGAGTTTGCCGGCAACCGCCAAGAAGCAAGTGCAGAGGGAGCCACCTCAGACAAGGGGTCATTGCGCAGCAAGACGAGTAGCTGCAGGAGACGCCGTGCCGAGCTAAAGCTCGAACAAGCCAGAAGGCGCCAAGAGCTCGAACGCCGGCGCCTAGAGCTCGAACGCCAAGAAGTCGAGCTACGACAACAGATCGAGATCCAGGACCTGGAAGAAGCCATGGCCAACGCAGAGGTCGATGCGCGGTCTTCAGCCTCATCCGGATCCGGACCATCAACATCCAACGAAGTCGGTGCCACAGGGACGACGTTGCCACATACAGCTATGAACAGTGACATTAAAGTGGAGGAATACTTGTCAGGACTTCAAAAATTCACTAACAACTTACAGGACAACATGAACCTTCCAAAACCGGAATTATTAACATTCTCAGGAAACCCATTGGATTATTGCAAATTTCTTTGTAATTTTGAAACAAACATTGAGTGCAGAATAACAGACGATCGACTTAAGTTAGGTTATTTAATTCAATTTTGTAAGGGTGAAGCAAAACGTGCAATTGAGGATTGTGTGGTTCTTCCTCCCTTAGATGGATATTTAAGGGCTAAGGAAATTCTTCTCAACAGGTATGGTAAGCCCCACTTAGTTGCTAGGTCACATGTTGAACGTTTAATTAATGGCCCTAACATCCGATCTAATGATGTCCAAAGCTTAATGGATCTGTCACTTGACATGGAAAAATGCGATATAACACTGTCGACGTTGGGTTATTCATCTGATATTAATAACACGGAAAACTTGCTTAAGATTGTAAGGAGACTCCCCACACATATCAAGTCAAAATGGGTTGAGCGGGCAAGTAATTCGATAGAACAGGGAACTGAGCCGGCATTTAAAGACTTGCTCAGCTTCATTCAACAGAGGGCTCTGGTAGCTAACACAATGTATGGCAGAGATCTTGCATGTGAGTCTAAGCAGCCGATTTCTCGATCAGTGGTCAGTTCTAGGTCGCATCAGGTCAATTCTAGGGACCGTGGGAAAGCTGTTACGTTATCTACAACAGGTAGAGAGAGCCAGGCACGAGCGAGTAATGGGTTTAAACCAATGCATGCTAGGCGTTTATCATGTGTGTATTGTCAAGGGAGCCATAAATTGATCGACTGTGAGAGGTTCAAAACAATCAATGTTGATGGTAGATTAGCTGTTGTGAGAGAGAAGAGAATGTGTGAAAATTGTTTGAATTTTAAACACAATAGTAGTTTGTGTAGTAAGGGTAGTCAGTGTGAAGTAAGTAATTGTGGAGAAAAGCACCACACATTATTACACAGACCTTTGACTGTAGAAAACCAGAGCCTGGTAGGCCACAGTAATTGCTGCACTGAGATTGATGTCTCCATACCTAGTAAGGTAAGCCTACGCATTGTACCTGTCATTGTGCAATACGGCTTAAGGAAAGCTGAGACATATGCCTTACTAGATGAGGGTAGCGATATAACATTGTGCAGCGATAGTCTGGTTAAGAAATTAGAGGCGAAAGGCGTTTCTCGCCAATTCACCATTACCACGGTGAACCAGTCTGCAGAGCAGCGAACTGGTGTAGAAGTGCAGCTTAAGGTAAGTTCTTTAGATGACAGAGAATGCCTTAACATTAGGAGAGCCTGGTCAGTACCGGAGCTACCTATATCGGTGGAGTCTCTCCCCAAAGAAAATGATATAGGTAAGTGGAAACACCTTGCAGGTATCAAATTACCTCAGGTAAGTTCTTTTAAGGTGGAGTTACTTATTGGAAGTGACTGCCCAGAAGCTTTCTGGGTTGAAGAAGAGCGACGGGGAAAGAGGGGCGATCCTTATGCGATAAGGTCTCCCCTTGGCTGGACAATATTAGGTCCAACAGGTAAGAGCACGTCCTCCAATGGAAATGTAAATTTTCAGCGCAGTGCAAACACGCAGGAACAGATTGACAAGTTGTGGACAACTGATTTTCCTGACTGTGGCTTGGACAATAAGGTTGGAATGTCCAGAGAAGACCACCGAGCTCTATCGTCCATGGTAAGTTCCGTGGAGAAGGAAGGTAAGCACCACAAAATTGGTCTACCGTGGCGCCAAGAACAAGTAAGTTTGCCAAACAACAAGGTTTTAGCTGTTACACGTCTTGGGCAGTTAAGCCGAAAGCTATCAAGAGACCCGAACTTACATACTCTGTATACTGAAACGATGAATTGCTATATTGAGAAGGGCTATGCGAAACCTGTGAAAAACACTGGTGAGATGGAACCAACAAGAGTATGGTACCTCCCACATCACCCAGTGTGCAACCCAAACAAACCAGGTAAGGTGAGGATAGTCTTTGACTGTGCGGCAAAGTACAGAGGTACATCTTTAAATGACAACCTCTTGCAAGGACCAGATCTAGTTAACAGCTTAGTAGGCGTGTTGATAAGATTTCGAGAGCAACCAGTAGCCTTGGTTGCCGACATTGAAGCCATGTTCCACCAGGTCAAGGTCAGTGACAAAGATAGAGATGCACTAAGATTTCTTTGGTGGCCTGGTGGAGATATGAAACAGCCACCTGGTGAGTACTGTATGACTGTCCACCTGTTTGGTGCGACATCATCGCCTAGCTGTGCAGCGTACAGCTTGAGGTGCACAGCAAGAGAGAATGCTGACAGCTTCAGTCCAGCAGCCGTAGAGACGGTAGAAAGAAACTTCTATGTTGATGACCTGTTGAAGTCTGTACCAGATGTTCAGGTAGGTATAGATTTGTCTGCTGAACTGAGAGAACTATTGTCAAACGGGGGATTCAAGTTGACAAAGTGGATTTCGAACAGTAATATGGTTCTCGACACGATCCCCGAATCTGACAGGGCAGTTAAGTGCACAAAAGTTGACCTTGATAGCGACAAACAGTTTGAACGTGCTCTTGGTTTGCACTGGTATGTAGAGAAGGACACCTTTGTATTTGATGTAGACCTGCCAGATAAATGCCACACGCGACGTGGTATATTGTCAGTAGCAAGCTCGCTATATGACCCACTTGGATTGGTGGCACCCATCACTCTCATCCCAAAACTTATCCTACAGAATGCATGCCGCAAAAAGCTGCAGTGGGATGACAAAATTTGTGACAAGGACGTCGAAAAGTGGTCACAGTGGTTGGAGAAACTACCTGCATTATCACATGTAAGTATTGATAGATGTCTCAAGCCGGTCGCTGTGGATGGCCCATCGAAAGTTGAACTGCACATGTTCAGCGATGCATCGGAATATGCATATGGGGCTGCGGTGTACATCAAGATATACGATGCCAACCGCAACTGCAAAATCAGCCTTGTTATGGGTAAGTCAAGATTGGCGCCAATCAAGGCGATGTCTATACCACGCCTAGAGTTGGCCGCAGCAGTTGTAGCTGTAAAGCTGTACCAGCTAGTATCACAGGAGCTGGACTTCAACATTGATGAAAGGTATTTTTGGACCGATTCGATGATAGTTTTAGGCTACATCAAAAATGAAACTCGACGCTTCAAGACATTTGTAGCAAATAGGCTTGCAGCAATACATGACGTCACATCGCCTGCAGAGTGGAGATATGTTCCTTCACAAATAAACCCGGCTGATATAGCATCAAGGGGACTGTTTCCAAATGAAAAAGATAAACTGGGAAGCTGGCTAAGGGGCCCAGACTTTCTACAGACAGGTAAGGTGGACTGGTCACAGAATCCACAGTATGTAGCCATTTTAGATGACGATGCTGAAACCAAGCAGGTATGTAATACACATGCCACTCAAATGAAACCTGATACCGTACTTGATAGCCTGATGATTAGGTACTCTAACTGGCATCAACTGCAGAGGTCAGTGGCATGGTTACTCAGGTTTAAATCATACCTGATGCAGAGACATTTAAGAAGAAAGCTAGCACACTGTAAAAATGGCACATTGACAGTAGGTGATCTACGGAAAGCCACACATGCCATTATATCGTTTGTGCAAAAGTGTGAGTATAGCAATGAAATCTGTAGTGTTCTGAATTCACGACATGTTTCAGGGAAAAGTGCTCTGGCCAAACTTAGCCCAGTTTTCACGGATGGTCTACACAAGGTAGGTGGTCGCCTCGAAAATGCCCACTTGAGTAACGACGCCAAACATCAGGTCATTCTACCAGGTAATCACCATGTGACAAGAATTCTTATCAGGTCATACCATGAAACGAATGCTCACATGGGACCACATCACATATTGTCCTTGCTGAGACAACGGTATTGGATTACACCGGGTCTTAAATCAGTTAAGTCTGTGGTCAGCAAATGTATTGATTGTAAGAGACGACAGCAGCAGCCAGAAACTCAACAGATGGGTCCACTTCCTGTTGAGCGGCTTGAGCCAGATAAGCCGCCATTTACCTACGTTGGAGTTGATTTCTTTGGTCCAATGTTCGTGAAATCTGGCAGGAGGCAGCTGAAAGGTATGGCTGTCTGTTTACTTGTTTGTGTACCAGAGCGGTACACGTTGAGATTACGCACAGTCTGAATACCGACTCTTTCATTGGTGCGTTACAGCGTTTTGAGAGTCGAAGAGGCAGACCGGAAAAGATTTTTAGTGACAATGGCACAAATCTGACAGCAGGTGAAAGGGAACTGCGTGAGTCGATACAGCAGTGGAATCATAGCCACATCTCTAAGCATCTGAACCAGAAAGGTATCGCATGGCATTTCAACCCTCCATATGCAAGTCATATGGGAGGAGTTTGGGAGAGGTTGGTTCGATCCTTCAAAAATTCATTGAAGTCAGTTGTGCGTGAACAGCTTCTTTGCGACGAAGCCCTGGCAACTTTGGCCACCGAGGTCGAGAAAGTCTTGAATGACCGACCAATTACACAGGTAAGCGATGATCACCGTGACCCACAAGCACTTTCTCCGAACACACTGTTGTTGTTACGCCCCAATAGGTGTTTCCCTCCAGGTGTGTTTGATAAGACCGACAATTACTGCCGACGGTGGTGGAGGCAAGTCCAGTACTTGGCCAATATCTTCTGGAGGCGTTGGCAAAAAGAATACCTCCCAGCATTGCAGGTAAGATCGAAGTGGCAACACAGCAGACGAAATTTAGCTGTGAATGACCTTGTACTCGTGTGTGACGAGACTTCTTCACGCGGACATTGGCCTTTGGGACTTGTGCAGGAGGTAAGAAAAGGTAGAGATGGTCTTGTGCGGACATGCGAGGTTAGAGTGAACGGAACTACAAAGGTAAGGCCAGTGACACAGTTGTGCTTGTTAGAGCAAGCTGCCTAGTATTTGTCACTCTAGTTATTTAGACTATGACGTCTTCTTGTAGTGTTAATGGATAGTAGAAACTTAGTTCATTTGCATTTCTTAGAGTATTTAGTTATGTATTCATTTCGTTGTGTATCTGTATGAAAGTTGTTTATGGACATATATGGTCATAGCTTAGTCTCTAATTATTAAAGTAAAATGAACTTATATGGTAAGTTCATTGGGTGGCGGTGTGAGAGACTAAGATTGGCAGAAACCACATGCCATGTGAGGAGATATGAGTGGGCTTCTTGTCTTGGTTTTCTTTGTCTGCTAAGACAATAATTTATAATTAAAATGATAAAAATGACAGTTCGACCGAGCTATACCCTCTGTTAGTGTCTCTGTTGTTGTTAAAATAAACAACAGACAGGCCATTCCAAGGTGAGCATGGATGCTCCAAATATGGCAACAGTTATAATTAGATCAGACGTTTAGGGGCCATTCTTGAAATTCGATTGGTCAGGCCTAATAATTATGCATATTAATTATTTGAATTTTCTCTTGTAAGTCGCCCAACTCTTCAGTGTACCCGAAACCTTAAAATCAGTAGGTTGGTCACTCATGTGCTAGTTTAGACTCTGAAACTAGTGGGTCTGGCACAACTGTTTGTCATTCGTTTGGGGACTACAGATAGGAATATGCAGTAAGTAATATATTTTCTTTGGTATCTCATAATTGTCAGTTTTTTATGAGAGAAATAATTGTTCTTTATTGATAGTATTTCCTAATATTTTCTTAGTACATTTTTTGATACTCAGTTAAGTTTACATTTTTTGGTAAAGGGCAGGATAACCACACATAATTTTATATGTAACTTGATTGCTTTGATATATGTGATCGGTATGAATGTATATGTATTCATAAGATATTGTTTGTATATTGACATTTATGACCTTTGTTAAATCATGTATTTTTTAATATAATGCACGCGTTTGATTGAATGATATGCTATGTTTAGGTAACATTGTTACTTTCAGATAACCGTCTTTATAGTCGTCTATTGACAACATCTTGATAATCGTCTTGAATTCAACATCATTTAACAACCAATAACTTCGTCTTTAACACCTGCTGACGACATTCCATTAATAAAGCGAAGAATACTATTAAGACGCGTGTGTTGCCTTGTGTCTTAACCCCCCAAAGATGACCGTGACACTGAAAGCCAAGTAAAAAGGGCATAGTTAACTGCCGAGTGCAGCCACAAACAGGTATGGTGTACATTGTTACCGCCTCGTTTTGAAAATATTAACGTTTGAAATTAATGTAGGCATCATAGTTTAAATGTATGAACGCTAAATGTTAACACATAGCAGTGTAAAATCGAAATGTAGTAACTTTATCGACCCAAACCTTCCGTACAATTGTCATTAAGTGTCTGCTTAATCCACCAACCGACAATATATGTAGGTTTTAACAAAAACTATCAAGAGGGCCATGATGGCCCAAAGCGCCCACCTGAGTTCTGGTAAAGACGAATGCCATACTGTTGTGACAGACTTTCAAATTAAGACACATGTATGCGCATAGGGGCTTAGGATCGGTATCATTTTAAGGACCGGCCAGTGCAATGGGCTATACGAGTTGGGCAGTGGAGGTTCGGTGTTTTCGCTCATGGTTCTCAAATCGTATTCTCGATATTCTTTTCTGAGCCTTTTTCATAAAGTCAGTGACAGTTCTGGCAAAAGCAATCAAAACGCTGATAGCGTTGAAAGACTATTGGCTACAGAAGAAACTAAAACATGTGAATTATGCGTGCATTTTTGCTATAAAACATTGGTTTGAATTAAGTGATAATATGGCTATAATATGTTTTATTCATGATGGATAGCTATTTCAAAAATACATATAATACGAGATTTTGTTTTGTTCTGTTCGTGGAACGCAATTAATTTGTATTTCAATTTTCTTGAAATAAATTGGTATTTTGCAAATTGTCAATCGTTGCCAGGTCAATCTTAATTAACTGCAACTATGCATACTCCAATAATACAATCTGACATATATATTATGAACATTAATCAATTACAAGTAGCAAATGATGCCCCAGTCGTCTGCATCATTCTACGCGCACTCTATAATCCTCTAATGTCTTATTAAGGTTGTGTCTATTCCGTCTTTGTATGCTCACAATAATATAAAATATTCTATACTCTCCCTAACATATCTTTATATAGTTTTGGTTCGTTTGTTGTTTTGTTATTTTTTATCATTAAACAAAATATTCCTCTTTTCAGTTTCTTAAGGATTAAACGATTCAAGAGAAAGAGAGTTACACAGAAAATAGTGCCAGACGCTATATAAATACATAAGTAGAGAATCGGTACAAATATGCGACACTGAGTCATTTTATTAACACGTACATTTCATTTCGAAGTATGCACACGCATTCAAATTTTCAAAAAAGTGAAATATTCATGGCTGGCTCATTGTGTTGTATACCAAAAACGAAATCAAGCAGATCATGGACAGGAATAAGATTACAACAAGAAATGTCTTTAAAAAAGACAATCGGCGTTGAAATTAATATTGAGATGTCATTTATAAATTACCTAAACAGACGGCCAAGATGATCGGTTACGTGACTTCTCAGACCCCAGATTGTTTGGTACCCACCAATATTAGGTGATTTATTGGACCCCAGATATTTCGAACTCAAAAGTTAATTTGAGATAAATTTATTAATTTGAACATTAAATAAAATTATCGTTCATATCTATGCCGTGAGTAAACCAATCATACAGCCCCATGTTTCCACTAGTGATATATGAATAACCCAAATAATTTAGGTTAACATAATTGTTATCTGAATTTGTCAAGCCAATTTAACAAATTAACAATGTAAGAAAATAATTTCGGGAATGCATTAAAATTATTATGTTTCAGACGAGTCTATATAGTTATTTATAGTACCGGTTTAGTTTAAACATATTTTATTTTCATAATGAAGTACAAGTACAAATGACATTTATACATACATAAATTATTTATCGATACATTCATATGAAAAAAGGGTAGGACCTAAAGTTCTAACAACATTATATGTGGTCTTTCCCTGTGTGATTTAATTACGTGTTTCGGGCGATATATGTAATTTTGAACGAGTCACAAGTACGCTCAAATATGAAAATAAACATATATGAATAGCAAATAAAAAGAAAAGCAATCTAATAAACTGTACGAGAAATTAATAATCATGAAAGGCAAACTAAATTGGGGGAAAAAAACAAAACAAAACGAGTCCTGTCCAGCATATAACAAGTCAAGCTTTAACTACTGCAAGATTATGAAAAACGCTTTGTCGTCTTAATAAATTGTTGGACATTTAGAAAAATTTTGCAGTTTGCATCATGATCAAAACTACTATTACCAAAAAGAATAGTATCACAGTTTAATGGTTCTATAGATTGTAACTTAGCGAAAAAAGTTGTATGTTGTGCAGTAAATAGTGAGCAAGTAAAAAAGAAGTGGTAAACCGATTCAACTTCACCACAAATACATAAAGGCGAAGGTTCCAATTTGTTGTTATATAAGTGTAGTTTTAAGTTGCTACAATTATTTCTTAGTCTGGCGTGTATAATTGATGTTTTTCTATCACCAACGAAGTAATATGTTGGTGTTTCGCGATTTCTTAACATTAATTGTTTTAAAGCGGTTTTGAATTGCAAGAGAGAAGTACACGTTTTAATTTCATTATTTAAATTGTTCCATAGGTCGATAGCCGACGGTATGAAAGATCGCGAATAGAGTTCGGTGCGTATTGATACTATAACATAATCGTTTGCATTTCTAAGATTTCTAGTAGATTGTTGAAAAACAGTTTCTGGTAATAAATTCATTAAGTAACTGGGACATAGGCCATTATGTAATTTGTACATATAAGTTAGTTTAAGATATTTTCGACGTTCTGATAACCTATGCCAGCTGATTTCAGAATACAAATTAGTCAATGAAACAGATTTTGTAAGCCCGGTTACTATTCTAGCCGCTTCGTTCTGAATTTTTTCTAAACTTTCTTTTTCGTACATTGCACAACCATCCCAAACGACACATGCGTACTCTAATAGTGGTCTTAAATGTGAAATATAAATTTGGTTCAACGTCTTTCTAGAGATCATGTATTTTAGTTTGCGCATGATGCCAAGCACTTTTGATGATGATTTGACTAAACTGGAGACATGATCGTGCCATTTACCATTAGCGCTGAATGTGAGACCAAGATGTTTGTGATTTTCAACAAATTGAACAGGCACATTATTAAAAACAAGATGTGGGAGGGGAATGGATGATTGTGTTGTGAATAGAATTGCCTCGGTTTTTTGTGGATTAAAGTCTACAAGCCGTCTTTTTGCCCAGGTGTTAATAACACTTAAATCATGGTTGAGTACCATTTCAAGTTCGGTCGAATTTGAACAAGTATATGAAAGGGATGTGTCATCTGCAAACAGACGAGAGATACTTTGAAGGTTTTGTACAATATCGTTTACATAAACAAGAAAAAATAGAGGACCAAGGACAGAGCCTTGAGGAACACCAGCGTTTATTTCTAGCGCCTGAGAAGTAGAATCCCCGACAAAAACTTGCTGTTTTCGACTACTTAAATAACTTTCGATCCATTTAAGTAAATTACTGTTAAAACCATTTTGTTTTAATTTGAAGAGTAAACCCTTGTGCCATACTCGGTCAAATGCCTTAGAAATGTCACAGAATACCATGCATGTGAATTTCCTTTCATCAATACCTTTTGCTATTTGATGAAATATATCAATTAATTGAGAAACAGTTGAATGACCTTTAAGAAAACCCGATTGGTTAGAATACAGCAAGTTATTACCAACTAAATGATTGTATAAATGTTTGTAAACAACTCTCTCCATAAGCTTGCCTACACAACTCAAAAGCGAAATTGGCCGGTAATTAGATGGTAAGTTAGGATCACCCTTTTTAAATAATGGCATCACTATAGCTGACTTCCATGAGTTTGGAAATGTACATTCATCTAATGATTTGTTGAATAAAATACATAAGGGCTTGGAAATAGAGTGACAAGTTTTCTTTAAAACTAGATGACTAACAAGGTCTCCGCCTACAGCTTTGTTTGTAAATAAACATTTGATAATATCTATGATTTCTGATTCGGAAACGGAAACATTTTGCATGGTTTCATTGGCAAGATTGATAAATGGGGGTAGGACTCCAGTCAAGTCATCTAATGAGGATATTGAGACGAAATAATTGTTTAAACAGTTTGCTTTCTGGGTATTTGACATATGTATAATTAGATTGCCATCAGAATCAGTCGATTGTAGTGGCGGTATGGTATCAGAGTGAGAACTCATTTTCATGAGTTGTTTTAAAGTTTTCCAATATTTTTTTGGATTTGATGAGTTAAAATCGGTAAGAGATGTTTCAAGGTTTGCATGGAATTGTTCTTTAGCTTGTTTAATCATATTGCTAACTTTATTTCGAATTTGCTTGTATTTGTTCCAGTTATTTGCGGTAGGGTTATTAATAGATATATGTTTGAGTCTGTCCCGTTTACGAGATAACGTTCTTATCTGAGAATCATACCACGGTTTGTCATTAGGCCTAACTGTAACTAGTTTATGTGGAATACAAAGTTTCATGAGTTCAATAAGTTTTTTTGTAAACAACATGGTAGCCTCGTGAACATTGGTCTCTCGAATAAAATTCCAGTTTGTATCGGAAATAAGATTGTTAAGGCGCTCAAAGTCAGCATATTTGTACAACCAAACGTGTCTTTGACTTGGTTTACAATTAATAACGGGAGTTTTAAAATGAATAGCCGTTGCATGATGATCACTTATGGATTGCGGGATATTAATTACTTCACAGTCTAAACAGGTCAGATTGTCTGAAATTATAATCGGATCAATTAACGTAGACGTATTGGCCGTGACCCGTGTAGCTTGAGTGATGACGTTACGCAGGTTGTACAAGGATAAGGTCTGAGAAAGACGTGTGTTGTTTTTCAGTTGATCTTCATTTATGTCCCCTAACATAATAATGTTAGGGTTAGTATCTAGCGCTTTATCAATCATGATATCAAGATTATCCCAAAATAAAACATCACTGTTTGGCGGGCGGTAAAAGCAGCATATCAAAGTGACCAAATTTTTAAGTTTGATCTCTAACCATATTGAATGTACTTGCGGATTTTCTAGTTCAAACATTCGCCTTGATACTAATGATTTATTTACATAGACTAGTAGGCCGCTTGAATGGGACGTATAATCTTTACGGAACATTGAGTGATTAAAATCATCAATTTGAATTTGGTCATCCATAACGACATCAGTAATGTGTGTCTCTGTAAAGCACATTATATCAAATTGTAATAAATGGTCCTTAATAAAGTCCAATTTGTGCCGAATTGATCTAATGTTGAGATGAAGTAGCCCCAAAGCTCCGAGATCTTGCGGACCTGGATTGAGTTCAACATCACCGGATAGAAGTAAAATAAAACGTACAAGGTTGATAAATACAACGCTAAGGGCACATACTAGGGCAGCGTCCATGTGATTGTGTAAAGATATTTGAGATAGTCTTAGAAATATAGCAAATAAAAACATCAATTCATGAGCAATATTTAAGCATATTGTATATTTGCGACGGCAAATGCGTAATCTAGCGTTAAATATTCCAACAGCCATTCGGTATTGCGCAACGTCATTACCCATTTGGTAGTAAAGTTACAAATAAAGAAATACATTTAGGCTGTGGAAATAATTGAGTAAGTGTTAGGATAAGCATATTCTCTATAAATGTGCTGGACAGGACTGAGAAAAGTGCATAAATGCATAATACAATAATAGTAATCATGATACAGACAGCATAGTGAGACATATTGAAATCTCAGAAAATAAAAAGAAGAAATGTGTGGTTGTAATCACAGTATGGTAATTCACAATAACTAGCTAAGGACAATAATGAATTATATTAGTATATTTCAATACTATTTTAACTAATTTTATTTATTTGCATGTATGCTAATTTATTTATAATTTGTTTAGTTTATTCTATTATGATTTTTGAAATTAATTTATTATTTTGTATGTTATTCAATCAATATGGAAATTTTGCAAAGTTATTAAAAGCCTTTTAGAATTCGACTTATTAAAGATTGTTCTTTTAATGAAGTTAAGGAACAGAACTTTTTGAGTCAATACAAGGTAATTAGGCATATATAAATAACAGTATATAAATGCCACTTATATAGGCATTCAGAAGGAGAAAGTTGAATGATGAGTCAATATGCAAAAGTTAAGTAAATCATATACATATATATACAGTAACCGAGCTTAGGTCGTATTAATAATTGCATTGCACATTAAAAAACAACACTTTAAGTATATAGTACGGCGAAAACAGATGAGTACAAGTGACAGCAGGCAAGATTGTATGGTAATTACAAGTCTATTTTATCTATATTTATAATTTAAAAAGATGTTAAAAAAAAAAAAAAAAAAAAAAAAAAAAAATTTATAAACACAGACGCTCAGGGCGTTAAGATTATTTTTCACTTATGGGTATGATACTCCATATCGATGACAAGACAAAAAGTATGCGGCGTTGTTGTCTGCCTTGGGTAAGATTCACACTAGTAGCGTTACCAAATAATCAAAATAATGATCAAACGGTACATTGCTACTAGCTAATGCCATGAACAATACAATATATTTTAGGCAAGTTAGTGTGTGTTGGAAAAAATAACACATCCGTGTATTTGATCCTGTTACAGGGCGCAACGTATTTAATGGAGACGGGTTAACACGATAGCAGTAATTATCATCTTAACAGGCAGTGTAAACAACGCTCATTGTGATAAAATAACATCAGATTTACAAGCAATTTAAACTAATCTCAGTGTAAGCAGTAATTATCATCTTAACAGGCAGTGTAAACAACGCTCATTGTGACAAAATAACATCAGATTTGCAAGCAATTTAAACTAATCTCAGTGTAAGCAACGCTCACCGTGACAAAATAACGTAAGATTTAAATGCAAGTTAAAATAAGTTCACCGTAATAAACGTGCACCGAGAGCGGTGAAAACTATTGAAACAAGTGTACAGAAAATAGGACAACGACAGGTATGAACCAGTTTAACAACGATTCTGTCAAAAACTCTGTAGTAAATAATAGTAAATAATAATAAACACGTTTGACAATACTTAGTAGTGAAAAAAAAAAAAAAAAAACAAATAAAAAATAATTCAACAGCTCGTAACTGTAGTCAAAATCTGTGAAAGCATCAAGTGCATTCCGTAAATATATACACTATACAACCTTTAAAAAAACACGAATGCTATGTCTGTAGAGTTACCGCGTAAATCAATGTTCACTTCCATGCATCCATGTCATGCTCATTGTTTATTTTGTGGATCTTGGAGTCAGGGTCCTTTACAAGAATGCTTCCATCAGACGACCATGCACCAAGCAGCTGACCTCTTTTCACAAGTTCTCGAGCATTGTATAGAAAGAAGCTTCTCTTGCGTGTGAGGTCTTCATTGATGAATGTATTCGGATACCCTTTTCTCTCAAAATCGAACGAGATTTATATAGTTTTTGTCTCGCTCTGTACGTAGCAAATTTGACTATGATGTCGCGTGGTTTTCGAGGGTTAGGCTTTCCTGCTCTATGAGAGCGGTCAATGTCATTTATGGTGATGTCACAGCCGACAGCTTTCGATATTTTTAACACGATGTCATCGGTGTTTTCATCATTTAGTTCCTTAACGCCTGAAATGCGCACCAAATTCCTCCGCGAGTACTGCGCCTGGTCGTCTAGTTTGTTCTCCAGTACTTGGACTTTTGCCTTAAGTTCAGTGTTTTCCCTATTGAGATTGTCATTTGCTTTTTCAAGGGATTCCAATTTACTTGTGAGCTTCGTAAAAACACTGGTCGCTATTTGTTCTACCAACGTTTCAATTTGGGTTTTGAAAGTGGCCACAAGGAGGGTAGATATTTGCAACAAGGCTTCCTCGGACAGGGCAATGGTAGGTATATTGCTTGTAATTTGCGAGGCCTCGTCTGGTGATGTTGGTGTTGATGGTGATGCCATCACTACCTGGGTGTATGAGGGGCGCTTGGGGTCCGTAACTAATTCAGTATCAGGTGAACTAAGGGCTCGCTTAGATTGACGAAATCGGTCGGGTGTTTCCAGTGACATTTGCCGAATGAATTATGGGTAATGATTATAATTATGAAACAGACCCTTGTGAGACCCTCATGAAATTTCATAACGACATACCTCATACAACGAAGGTAGGTATTTTTTTGATGTGCGACTCGGCCCTCACGGACTCCAAAGTGTTAGAGCATCTATTCCGCAATAGTCCAAATTAAATCACTGTTCACTGCATCCGAGGCAATACAGAATTCACTAGGCAACCCTGTGCATAATATCACAATACCACAGTCTAGTACCGGTAATATACCAATCATGTTAGTTATCTAATATAATAACGATTTGAAGTCAAATAAGCTTTTATACTGTGTATCCCAATAAAAAGCAATAGTCAGGGAACATTCAGCGATTTTTGAAATGTTAAGACTTTATTTTTGATAACGCAAACATAAAACTTCATTAGAGTATGACGATTTTAAATTATATCAGTAGAAATGTGATATATCAAGGGTTTCCGTGTACACTTATTCTTGAAAATTGTGTATTCATGCTACACGAATAACTATTCGACGTATTCCGAATCTTCTTTCATAACATTTTATCTATAGAAAATGTAGCATCTTTTTACAGATTAAATAACATCTACTGGAGAAGTTGATAGAAAGATGCAATTATAAATTATCGTTAATAAATCGTAACCACAATTTTATTTCAAATTGACAGTAAGTTTATAAATATAAAGTCCCCATTTATTGAAATTTTTAGGTTTATGATTCTCTGAACGCTATTATCGATGCATGTACGAGTATATTAACACATGTATACTACGGTTGCTAGCTACGCGCGCTATTTTCAGAATGACACTACTGTTTCTGGAATGTGATGAACTCGCTAGAATCAATGGGCTACATGGAACGGCACATGAATATATCATTCTATTTATGGCATACAATGAGAAAATACGTTCATAATTAGCCTCAATTCTAGAGTATATGTCGAGGATATGTTTATAACTTCATTTTAATCGCTTATGCAAACAAGTAAATTGTTAATCCCCCAAAGTATACAGCAGTTATTAGTATACGTTAAACCATTGTTTGAAGTTTGCATTCCCTAAAATTAGAAAATTTGCCCAATTCTATTGGCATTCAATTTCCCCGCTGCATAATTATCGCAAGAAATTTAGGTCAAAAATGATCTTAGACAGCTACGCCGAAAAAAGATTAATAATTCGTATGTCGTTACTATACATTGTATGCACTTTCTGTTTCGGAAAGAAATACACTTTTATTGAACATATGAAAAGCTTACAGTTATAAATGAAAACAAAATCATGAATTAACAACAAAATATTTATTTACAGTAAATTTATATTATGTAATACAATAAAACAATACCGTTACTGTACATGTAATTAATGCCAGAAAACACAAATCTAGATGACGTGTTTTTGTAATATTTAAAATGACATGGCACTCCATTGACACAAAAGGGTGACATATTTTATTTGTCAAGGTATACAAATGAATACACATTTAAAGGGACGGTTACACTCATTGTCTGGTTGGTTACTAATATCGATAACGCTCCTGTCCTTTCCACAGCAGTCCGGGGTCTTTCTCCGCCAACGTTCTGCAGTTTTGGTTAAACAATAAACACTGTGAGACCCGCATATCGAGTATTGCCCAAGATTTGGTATATGCGAAATGGGTTGTGTACATAGATATAGTATGACGTAGATTGAAAGCACAGACAATGTCGACTGAAATTCGTTTTGGACTTATTGATGTTACATCTTCAAGTTTTTCTTTCTTTAGTACCATTTAAAAATAACATCGCCTTGTCTGTGATCTACATGTATTTTTCTGGATGTCTGCTCTAGGCCGACTATAAGTGGTCTGGGTCTTCAGCAATATCGGGAGTGCGGCTCTCGTCACAGCTAGAGCTAACATGTTGTTATGGCATAATGCAAATATGGTTCCGTTTCGCGATGTGTGAGTAAATGAGCGCATTTTCTAAATTTGTGTTTCAAGCATAGTAGTGTTTAGTCACTAAGTGTAATAAAGATACACACCAAGTGCCGGTTTAAAATATATCAAAACGTAATATGTTTATCAGTAAATTTATATTACAATTTACGTGCAGAGTATTTACCAATTACTCCATAAATAGTTAAACACTAACTCTACATATCATTGATTGCTAACAATACTAGCATATAATTATTATTATACTTAATATGAAATTGCAACGTTGTCGGCAAACGAACCCCGAAGGACTGTCGGTAACGTACACAATAGGTTTGTACTGGATTGTTACAAGTGCTCTTCAATGTATTGCACCAGCAATATCGTCATCATAACTGACAGAACCCAGTGCAATAAAAAAGCATGCTTTTACCACATATCTTAAAAACATTACCTTGTAAATTGAAATAAAATTACGAAATCACATTCAAAAAGGCGATTCTACGTTTTAGAGAGATCTATTCACGGATATTTTAAAGGTTTCAAAAAGAAAAGTACATTCGAAATAAAGAAGCGAAGTACCACTCCTAATACAGACATATATAGGAACGAATTTGTCGTGTATTAATTACAGGAACTATGTTAACGAAACATTGGTTTCCTATTGGTCAATAAATGATATTAGATGATAGAAATGCGCTACTCTAAGACATGTACAGTAAATAAAGAGATCATAATACAATTCATAATGAGATATTTGATAAAAAAGAATCAGCAATAATATTGGAAAAATAATACCCGAAGCATGTATCGAATTCACGACTTAGGAGCCATACAAAGAAATGACAGACAACGCGTTAACCAACTGCTCTATTCTGCTGTGTAATAAAACGTGAGTAAACTATGGTTATACAAAATACTCACAATTCTGACGTCAAAACGTAAACATAAAATGGTTCAAACAAACACTACCCATTAGAACGGGTCTGGTAACTCAAACATGGAGTTTGAAGACAGTGGAAGTAGTCCGAGAGCAAATAACGCTCTGGACATGGCAATATCTGGCAGCTTCACTCTCATCATCAAAGGTGACTTAGTTCTTGCTGTCACAGTGTACGCTTCGTCGGGGGGTGGGGGGGGGGGGGGGCATTGACCGCCACTAATCTCAGTCTGTTCATGATGCTTAGAGCTGCTCTATATCTGCGAGGACTGTGAATGGAGTTTAAAAGATTAAACTAATTAGTGCAATAATAAAATTTAAATTCGTCTTCTTTAGAAAGTGATTCAGATAATTAAATTATTAAAATTTTAAATTTTGAAAACTTTTTTTATTTGAACCGGTATGATTTTCATGTCATTTTAGACTAAGCGGTCTTGCTGACTCGGTTAACCTCGACAGCTATCGTGCATGTATTGATTTTTAGTGATGTAATCTACGAATGAATTAACTGAAGCGTGAAAGTGAATGCATATCGATAAGGTGATAACATGCGACTGATTATATGGCCCAAGGCAATTAGATTGGCATTTTAATTGCTTTTTCTTTTATCGTCGATACCGGCAATTAATAGAATAGTGCAATGTTTGTAACAGATTATTGACGAGATCAAACGATAATTATAAATCAAAACAAAAGTATGCAGTGTTTTCAACACGTTGACGTCCATGACTAAACAGGGACCTATAAAAACAAATGGGTCCCTGGATAAAATAAGCAAAAGTCCATAATTAAATAGTTTGTTACGACAATTGGCATGAAATGTTGAATTTGAAAATGAAAATTCACTTGTCAAAATTGCCAATTCAGACGTAAATTCTCCTTGTAAAAAACGTTTGTTAGATTCTGACGTCTCATCTCCATCTAACTTGCTCAAACTTCAAAATTCGCCAGTGAACAGAAAATTAAAGACTCTTGGAAGTTGGAATTCTTTTAGTCTATGATCGTAATATATATAGAATTGCCGATAATTGATGTCTTATGTATATTTTCAGTTACCTTTCCAGTGTACCTTGCCTTGCCTAATTTGTGCCATTGTATTCATATGTGTATATTTCCGTATTAATATGCATCATATTTATAAGTAAAATAGTTACAATTATGCATTGTTAAATGTCTACTTTAAAACCAAATATTGATGATGTTAATACACATATTAATAGTCCATTGCTAAATATTTCTTGTTGTAACCATTATGCTCCATGGACATATTTTACTCCATTTGTATATGAAATATGATGTTTTGTTACTTATTAAATTGATTAAAGAGATATATGGTGTTTTGTTTATTTACTGTATTCTTCATCAGGAATAATTATTAATGCATTACAGTAAGAGTGAAAATATAAGTTATATATAGTATAGTTATATAAAGTATGCCACCCGAACGTCTCTTACTAAAAAAAATATGTGCGACGCCTAATTGGCTCTAAGTTTCAAATTTGGCAAAAAAAAGTGGCAACAACTTTTCAAAAGCCAGAGCGAACCCTGCATTATTATGACATTTAATATCAATACATATAAGCTCTCAAACCGCATCTGTGTGGTTTAGACAAATGCCTCACACACAAAAAATCACAAAAATCTAGCAAACAACATAAAAATTGCAGTTTATGGATAACATACATGTTAAATCATCACAATAAAAGTAAACAAGAATAATTAAGATATATGTTTGCTCGCTGTGAAAAGAAAGTAAGGCATCGTGACTGGTACGCAGCCATTCCGCTGCAATTAATTGTTCATTGTGTACATTAATCTTAATGATTATAAATCATAACACGCAAATACTAAACAATGGATAAAAAATTCTAGGGACTTCCGTTTCCGGTGTAGTTAGTCGATGTTTTTTTAAGCGCAATAAAAATTTGGAATAAAGTGATTCTAGTACAGTGTATACGGACTACGACTGGATATATGTGGATATATGTGGTTCGCATGTGAGTCTCTATCGCTATAGATACATTTTAGTTACATTTTAGCTATAAAACTATAATATTGACTTGGAAAACGCATGTTTGCTAGTTTTTCCTTTGTCTCGGGTTTGGAGACAAACGCAAAGTTCAACAACTGTATCACTAACTGTTAATTGACAAGTTCTCACGACGGGTATTTCTCTGTTCTTCGCCACACATGAGCGAGTCGCAAATCGCAAGGGTGACAGGTGCGAAATGAATCAGCTGGATTAATTACTTTCCGTTGCACAGATGGGAATGAACCGTGAAAACGAAAGAAAAATAGTACACTTGAATACACTTGAATACTTTCGGTAGTTTGTAGCTTGTAGTTTGTAAACAGTCGCCATTTTTCAACAAGGTATTTAGAAATCTCTATTGTTCGGTATAAATACAAGTAAAAAGCATCAAGTCAACTCTGAACTTGCAAGTATGGATCACCTGGACAGTTTTGATAGTTACAGCAATGAAAATTCGCAGGATGAGCCATTTATCACCCAAAACCGTTTCCTCATCCCACAGGCGGGAAATAGCGCGAACTATGACACTTCAAATAGGAAACGTTCTAGAGTAAATACAGGTGGAGAATGCAACAGTGGTGTAAATAAAACAAGCCAACACGAGTTTGAAGATTTATCTCTAGACGGTAAATTGGTTGAAATTTTTAAACACATGAAAAACTTGGAACACAAAGTTGATGTATGCCTACAAATGCATATGAAAATTCAAGGTATTGAAGGAACACTCACTGAGCACAATACACGCCTCAAACTCCTAGAATATAAATCTATTGACATTGAAGCCCGTAGTAGAAGGAATAACCTTATATTTGGCGGACTCAGCGAACAAAGAGACGAAATCTGTTCAAATGTCGTCGCACAATTCCTTGCCGAACAGCTTCGCATAACACCATGTCCTCACATCCAGCGAGCGCATCGCCTTGGAAAGTTCTCCAGGGGAGTCACACGAGGCATAATTGTTAACTTTTTGGACTACCAAGACACAGTAAACATCCTTGCACACGCAAACCGTTTAAGAGGATCGCGCTTCAGCATTAACCGGGACTACCCAAAGGAGATCACCCAGGCACGGAAAGCTCTGTGGCCTAAATACAAACAACTCCGTGAAAGCAATCCACGAAGTAAAGTTGCAATGGTCTTCCCGGCTAAGATTGTAATGGACGGTAAGGTGGTTGAAGATACATTCCCCGACTGGAACCATATACTTCAAGGCAATAGAGTCAGTGATCGTCCCTTAGTCTTCAACACCAAGCCAACTCAACCCCGACAAGCATCACAATCCAGAATAACACATGTGAGTCCTTCACCTCCCGGCACAGCATTAAATGGACCCACAGTTAATTCCGGAAACACAACAGTTCATAAATCAGCTGAATCACCACTGGTGCAAAGTGCCAAGCATGTCTCCAGGAGGACACAATCAGTATCTCCTCATCCGTCAAGGGCAGCGCAGGCGCGCAGCCATGCTCCAGTATCGCCAAGAGCTCCCATTCTCATGCAGTCCTCGCAATCGATAGCCCAGAGCATACAACGACCTTGGGACACTCCTCATCCAACTGACACGAACATGCCGCCAAAATCGACCAATATTAACAGGATCCCAGATGCCAACAACCATTCCCACTAGGACAGTGGGGGGATAGAACTATTCTCTGACCTGAAACGAAACAATATAAAATTAGGAACATTAAATGTTAGTGGACTCAAGAAACGCCTACACTACCCAGAATTTATTGAATTTGTGACCAATTACGACATACTTTGCCTATCGGAAACTCATACGGATACTCATGATATTATTAAAATAAATAACTTTGAATACCTAGCTAGACACAGAGAACAGGAATATAAAAGGAAATCTGGTGGCATCGGAATCTTTATCAAGGATGAACTGACCCCTTTTGTTAAAATATTACAATCTAAATCTGAATATGTACTTTGGATCTCTATTTGTAAAACATTTACACAATTTGAAGAAAATTTAATATTAGGAGCAGTATATGTCCCACCGGAAAACTCAAGATTTTTTAATGAAGATGATTTCATGGTCTTTGAAAATGAAATCTCCCAAAAGTGTAATGAAAATGAATATGTATTCCTTGCAGGTGATTTTAATGGCAGAGTTGGCAGTATGAGAGATTATGCAATATCAGATCCCCATTTAAATGATATTTTTAATATTGATGATGACATGCAGAGCCAACTTGACAAATACAAAACACTCGAAAAATTATCAATTCCACTAAATCGCAACTCTAAAGACCATCGCACAAACACACACGGATTTCGCCTTATCGACCTATGTAAAAATACCAACATTTTCATCCTCAATGGAAGACTCCCTCCAGAGAATGCCACTGACAAATTAACTTTTAGAAATAAATCAACCATCGACTATGTTATTGCCTCATCCGAGTGCTTTTACCATATCTCTGATTTCCATATAATTGAAACAGATTCACTCTTTTCAGATGGACACAATGCCCTTGCTTGGACCATAAATACCCCACATCAAGTATGCTCAAACGTAACCACCAAAAATCCAACAAACACTAACCAGAAACGTAAATGGAAGCCTGAATTAACAGATCAATTTGTCAACAATATTAACCTAAACAAAGTAGAACAAATTTTAACACAAATGAACACATACCCTCATTCCCATCAGACAGTAGAGCACATCACCGATGAACTTCAATCAGTCTTCAATCAAGCATACACCAGCACATATCCTGAAAACAATAAATATTATTATAACACATCTCATGAAAATAAAAAACATTGGTTTGGCCCCCAATGCTCTAAAGCACGCAAGAATTACCATGCTGCCAAAAATTACTACATTAAAAACAAAACCCCAGACAACAAACTTAGAATGACAAATTGCAGTAAACACTACAAACGCACAATGAACTTTCATATCAATGCTAGCAAACAAAACATGTCTAATAAACTACGCTCTATGACTGATAAAAACCCTAAACTGTACTGGTCTTTTCTAAATAAACTAAAACCAAAAACTAAAGTTAGCATAACACCAACACTAGAAGAATTTTATGACCATTTCAAAGAAATTAACACCAACACAATAGTTGATAATCGCTTCAATGACATAATTCACCAAGATCTGAACAACACAAATAACACATTAAATGCCATAATTTTAAACGAAGAAATTGAAAAATGTATCCAAAAGCTCAAAAACTCTAAAACACCAAGCCCATTTGATAACCTTTTAAATGAATTCATTAAGACTACTAAACATCTCCTTATTCCAGTCTATTGTAAATTATTTAATTGTGTCTTGGAAACTGGATTTATCCCACAAAGCTGGCTAAATGGAATTATCATACCCATATACAAAAATAAAGGTGACCCAAAAGACCCAAATAACTACAGACCTATTACTATTTTGAGCTGCTTAGGTAAACTCTTTACATCCTTACTAAATGACAGATTAACTAAATTTCTAAATGAAAATAATAGTTTAGATGAAAATCAAGCTGGTTTTAGAAAAGGGTATTCATGCTCTGACCACATCTTTACATTACACTCACTAATCGAAATAATAAAAAAAAGAAAACAGAAACTATACTGTGCCTTCATCGATTTCTCTCAAGCATTTGATAAAGTCTGGCGAATTGGCTTATGGAATAAACTCCTTAAACACAACATTAATGGTAAATTCCTACAACTAATTCAAAAAAATATGTATCACAACATCAAATCACGCATCTCTTCTAACGGCAACCTATCAGAAGCCTTCATCTCAGAAATTGGTGTCCGGCAAGGAGAAAATTTATCACCGTTACTCTTTTCTTTGTACCTAAATGACCTTCAAACACATATGCATTATAATGGCTCGGTTGGCATAGAACTAACAGATCCCCTAACTCTTTCTCTGTGGCTTAAACTTCTTGTCCTACTCTATGCTGACGACTCGGTGATTCTATCAGACTCTAAATCAGATTTTCAAAACAGTCTAGACATCTTTCATAACTATTGTGTCAACTGGCATCTAAAGATAAATCTAAACAAAACAAAAATTGTAGTATTCGGTGCAAGACAACTACAAAATTTTAATTTTAAATTAGGCAACAATCCTGTAGAAATCACAGATCGTTACCACTACCTCGGTATAACTCTATCCAGCAATGGGTATTTCCTTAATGCGAGAAAACATATAGCTGAGCAAGCAACCAAAGCAATGCATCTTCTATACACACGTGCCAACAACGCAAATCTACCAATTGACCTCACTCTAAAACTATTTGATCACACTGTACTACCAATTTTAACCTATGGTTCTGAAATATTTGGCTACGAAAACATAGACATACTGGAAGAAGTTCATAACAACTTTCTCAGAAAAATCACCAATGTTCGAAAATCAACACCAATAGCTTTTTTATATGGCGAACTTGGCCGACACCCCATAGCATTAAACATCAAATGCCGAATGATCTCATACTGGAATAGACTTCTAATAGGCAAAGACCAGAAATTATCACTACAAATTTACAAATATATGATGAACTTGCCAAACTCAGACTTTAAATGGGCTAACAAAATAAATGAAATTCTTACCTCAGTAAACCTAAGTCATTTATGGAACAACCAATTCCAAATAACCCAAAACAATATACATAGTCAAGTCAAAACCGAATTACTAACACAATTTAAAATTCAATGGCACATTCAACTACAACAAAGTCATAAAGGACAAACATATACAAGTTTTAAAACAGCCCCAATATTTGAAGGCTACCTTACAAAACTAACAAAATATGAATCTAATTACCTTTTTAAATTCAGAACTGCTAATCACTGGTTCCCAGTCGAGACAGGTCGATATGACGGAACACCCTTTGATCAGAGAACATGTAGACTCTGTAACTCTGGTCAAGTTGGCTCCGAACATCACTATCTGCTTCAATGTGATTTCTTTAAAACTGAAAGAGAACGTTTCTTAGGGCATAACCTTCAGGAAGCTACCCTTAACACAATCCTATCATCTGATTCGCTTCAACTATTAAAAGATACAAGCAAATTTATTTGTTTTATTTTCAGCAAGTTTAAGCCGTAGTTGTTTTTTACAACAGCTTTTTTTGTTAAAAAGTTCTCATTAATATACTGCTTCTAACTGCAAATGTTCCAGCTGTATACTGTAAATGCCACCATTTACCAATAGCAGTCTGTAAACAGCTATTTATTTAATAGTCAATAATCTAAGTTTACCAATAGCAATCTGTAAACAGCTATTCATTTAATAGTCAATAATTCATGTTTGCATTTATTTATTTAGATTCTGTGCTTTACTGTATTATAATTTTATAATTAGAGTAACTTTTTAGAGTAATTACCTCGCATAATAGATCCACCATCTTGCATTCGACATCAAGTTCAACATCGCCCCATGCTCTGGTGCACTCGAGCGTAAATCCCGAGAAAATTCGCTTGTGTTCACCGAAACCACTATAACTACCGACGCTAATCACTAGCAGTCATTCCCTATGATCTCAACCCCGAGGAAAAACTAACAATTTGAATTTTTGTACAATTACTATGATGTTATGTTGATAACAATAATATTATTATTATTTTCATTATTATTATTAGTAGTATTAGTTTTAGTATTTGTATTAGTATTATCACTTGTTATTATAAATACCCCCCTTATATATCGATCATTATAACGCTTTATCGAACGAAAGAATTATTGGAAGTCAATAATTCATTAAATAGTTAGCTTTGTTATATTGCCCTTATTGTATATGTATATACTTGGGTGAAAATAAACGTGTTGTTCTGTTCTTCTACTGTTCAACGAAAACATAACAAAATTGATGATTATTATTACATCATAAAATGTTTGTACTGCAAATGTTTATTTCCAAAAGATTGCAAACAAGCACAGGAGACTAAAAACAAAACACTTGTGAAAAAAGTAAGATTTATTGGCTTTAAAAATGCCTCGACTCCGAAATGCAAGGTATTGTATGGCAAAAATTGCATAAAGCTAATATCCTTTAAGCTTTATTATTTCTTCCTTTAAGTTCGAGCTCTTGTTATGCAAATTTTAAGTGCAATGACAATCCCGATTGATGTTACTGTTTTCTTATGTTAATGGGCTCGTGCAAAGTAGTTTCGTATGTATATTGATAGAACATACATTTTATTATAAATACAAATATAAGTAAGGCTTTTCAGAACACAAACGCAGCTAATCAATGTATTTAATGCATCACAATGAAAAAAAAAACAACAACAACACCGCAATGACATTTTATCCAGATAATATCCTACAATGACAAGTAAGTACCTGTACCAGGTACGCAGTGGCAACGTTGCAGTTAAATGTTCACTGTATACACTTATCTTAATGATTATAAATCGTTGTATGCAAATGAGCGTCGAGAAAAAAGCGAAGCAAAATGCATTCTACGTATTCAACATATGATTACTCAGTCAGGTATTTGAATATACACATTTTATTGTGTTCGTGATATATATTACTTTAGAAGAAAAATAGTGGTTTCTATCGTGGTCATAGAAAATATGCGACACTTGTGAAAATATCATTTTTGTTATGAACACTCGTGAAATAAACTACGATATTGCGCCGAAATCAACAAATATCCTCAATATCTTATCTCCCACAAGTTAATTCTTTTAAGAATTGCAACGCTCATTTCGGTGCTTCATCGATGTATGTAGGTCATCTAATTTGCATGAAGCCGAAGGCATTATGTACAAATTAGATGCACAATAAACTGACCTTCATACATTAACAGGCCACGCTCCTGGGGACCGTGGGGCGGCAGGCGTCAAACTGGGGATTCTGCTCAATAACTCAATAACAAATTGAGATATTTAATGAAACTTCACACATAGATACCGCATATCAAGACCTCGCTTGGTCTTGCATATGGGGTGGGTGGGGTTGAGGTCAAGGGCACTTTAACTAAATATAGGAAAACGGTTTCCGCTCAATAACTCAATAACAAATTGAGATATTGTAATGAAAATTGAGGTACCTTATATCAGGACATCGGGATTGCATATATGTCGGGTGGGGTCAAGGTCATGGTCACTTTTATTAAAAAGTTTCCGCTCAATAACTCGCGAACGAATTGAGATATTTTAATGATCTTCATACATAGATACCTTATGTCAAGACCTCGCGTGGAATAGCATATGGGGTGGGTATGGTCGAGGTCAAGGTCACTGTTACTAAAAATCAAAAAAAAAGGTTTCCTCTCAATAACGAATTGAGATATTGTAATGAAACTTTTTATAAAGATGCCTTATATCACGACGTTGCTCGGGATTGCTATGGGTGGGTGGAGTCAATGTCACCGTTACTGAAAAGAGAAATATGGTTTCTGCTGAATAACTGGAGAACGAATTGAGATATTGTAAATAAACTTCTTATATTTGTATGGAATGTTTAGAGTCAAGGTCAAGGTCACTGTTACTAAACCAAATGCAGTTTCTGCTGAATAATTCAAGAACGAATTGAGATATTGCAATGAAAGTTCACAGATAGGTACCTTGCTTGGGATTGCGTCTATGATGGGTGGGTTCTTGGTCAAGGTCACCTTTACTAAAAATAGAAATACAGTTTCTGCTCAATAACTCAATAACGAGTGGAGATAGTGTAATGAAACTTAATACATAGATACCTTCTTTTTTGGTGTGGTTGAGGTCAAGGTCAAGGTCACAATTACTAAAAAAAGAAAACGGTTTTCGCTAAATAACGAATTGACATATTGTAATGAAAGTTCATGAACAGATGCCTGATAATAAGACTTCGCTTGGGATTGCAAATGGGGTGGGTGGGATCAAGGTCAATGTCAACGTTACTAAAAGTAGGAATATGGTTTCCGCTGAATAACTGGAGAACGAATTGAGATATTGTATTGTAACTTCATTCATAGATACCTTATATTATGACATCTCTTAGGATTGCATGTATATGCGATGTTTCGAGTCAAGGTGACCATTACTAACCATAGAAATATGGTTTCCGCTCGATAACGCAAGATCGAATTGAGATATTGCAATGAAACTTCACATAGAGTTACCTTAAATCAAGGCCTTGATTAGGATTAATTATGTGGTGGGTGGGGTCTCGGTCAAGGTCACCATTAGTAAAAATAGAAATACAGTTTCTGCCTAATAACTAAAGAACGAATTGAGATGCTGTAATGAAACTTCATGCATAGATATCTAATAGCCAGACCAGATCTTGCATGGGATCACATATAGGGTAGGTAGGGTGAAGGTCAAGGTCACTTTTACTAAAAATAGAAAATGGTTTCTGCTCAATAAATGGAGAACGAATTTAGATATTATAAAATACGCTCATTGCGTTCGAAATATTGTGTTTTCCTGGAATTTCCACGTTTCTTTTCTTTAGATATTCCCAGATCTTTGACACTTCAATGAATCATGGTGAATAATTGTCTATATGGTTAGCTCATAAACGCAGCTTTTTAGCATAAGTAATATGTAAGACATATTACTACTAGTGCATTCAGGGATTTTTCACCATCACCTTATGGGTAATGCTTTTGGTGTGGTTAATTGCATTTCATGATACTGGAATTAAACAGTTAAGATCATTCTACAGTTAATGAAAGTAATGCAAGATATAACTTGTAAGTTTGTGGTTATGGTAATTTCATAGAATTTCATTTGATATTGTAGTCAGTATGCTATTTTTATAGATGAATGGCCGAGCAATTATAAGCATTTTACACTCACACAATTTTGCACAGCTGGATAACAATTATTGGCATTTTCTATGTTTTGCGAGTATGCGAGTCCAAATTTGATGCCTGTATGAAAATTAAAATTAAAGTAACAAACTGGACAATTTCATTTCAATTCTGATCAATAATAAAAGCAGTTGTTGTTGCTTCTTGATGATGATGCTGATGATAATGATGATGATGATGATGATGAGAAGAAGAAATGTTATAATGATGATGCTTATGATCATGTTGGAGATTCTGGAGTTGTTGTTGGTGGTGATGGTGATGATTATTAGATGCTAATGATAATGTTTGAGATTCTGTTATCGTTCGTGTCTTTATTGTTGTTGTCATCGACGATGACGACGACGACAATTGGGTGGTGATGAAGGCATGAACATTAAAAGTGTGCTAGAGTGATGAAACTTTATAGCACATATTCATCAGCATATGAACTTGTGCACCTGGGTATAGTAATTGCATAGGGTTTTGTGACAAGCGGACAGGCATCTGTGTCCTTTGGACGCATGTCTAGTTCACAATATTAGCCTTATGTAATGTTGACAATAAATGTTTTTGAATGACATAGATCTACAAATAAAGTATTTTTATGCCACCAACATCATTGATAGGGGGACATATAATACATACTTATGTACGTACATATGTTGAATTCTTGTCCAGGCAATAACTTTGTACAGCATTGAAAGATATTCAAATTACTTGGCAGAAGTTATAAGCATTATGAGACCATGCCTTACAGAAATATTCCTTGGGTGACCGGCTACATAATTTCTTTAAATAATTTTGATTCGTTAAAAAACATGGCCACCATGGGATGGGGAAGTTTGACCTTATACCGATTGGATTTAGACAAAAACTTGAGTAGAATTATAACTGACATTGATGCATAAAATACATCATCATTAACCCAGGTGCTATACCCACCCATAAAGCTCGTAAGAAACATAATGCTCTACTTTTAACAAGACAAATAATATTTATGTCTATTATGATCACATTTCGGCTTTGCACATGAAAGTCATTAAACAATCAAAGGAAATAACCTTAAACATAGGCACGCGTGCGCCAACTGAAGTTCTACATCGAAAAGTTGTAAAGAACCCAATAATTTATAACATATGTACATAATACAATTAGTAAATTGTACGTTTAATTATGAATTTTGGGAATGCAATAAAACGTGATTTTCATTATGGTGAAACGTTGTTAAAATTATAAGTCAAATAGTATTTGTCCACAAACATATGTATAATTTAATCAGTTTTCAGAAAGTTTCAGAAATCAAAATAATTCTTTCAACCAAAGTATGGTGTCTCCGAAACATAGATCAAATTAGGTTAGCAATAGTGATACATTTAAACGTTTGTTGGCAAAGAAATTGAAATTCGAGCCCTAAACCGTTCTCAAAATAGATCTCAAGTTATCAGATAAATATATTATGCATTCCTTGTATTTCTAAACTTTCTGGCATTTGCTTAAACAGGGCGGGGGGGGGGGGGGGGGGGTTATGGTAAAGTGAAATCTGGCTACCTTTAAGTGAGGCCAAACACAGTTGGAGATAAAATATCCGCCGTTTGCTATAAAAGATGGATGTTTTTGTGAAATTCAATGATTTCTGCACAAAGAAGGCTGCACTACTAAACATATAAGCAATATTTAGTTTACAACATTTTAATGTTGAAAGACCTATACACGAAACAGTCAGAGACTCAAGGAATTTTATGAAATTAAGGAATTTACTTAAGTTTTCCCTAAGGAGCTTTGTGAATACGGGCCCTGGACGTAGTTTGTTGCATATTCAACTTAATGTAAGAAGGAATTCTTCCGGAGCACTGACTTCCCCTTTTAGCCGGTCAATAATTGTTATGCATTCCCTGACTGATGATCATGAATGTTAAATTGTTTAAGTAGGCCCCAAAGCATTACTTAGTTACATGTACTACTCAAACATTGAAGCGTACTGGTGTCAACAACGTATATACACAACGATTAATAATATAGATAAATGCATGGATGTGCGATTAATAAGTCATGGATGCGATTAATAATGCATGGATATGCGATTAATAATGCATGGATGTGCGATTAATAATGCATGGATGTGCGATTAATAATGTAGATAAATGCATGGATGTGCGATTGTATTGAGCTGCATATCCGTAAATCCAATAATTTGCTTTGTAAAAGTTAATGTCTGATTACCAGCTATTTTTTTGCCTAAAGTAAATTTTTACAACCTGTAAGTACGAACACTTGCTCCAGAAGTGTTAAACTTGGTTGTTGAGTTTAAGTAACGTTACACTGCATATTTGTAGTCATACAATTGCCTGATAGAGCCCTCAAACTGTTTAACAAGCGAATATAAATAATCATGTCAATTCTACATATCAACATAACACATGCACACATTGTGCATTCAATAACTTTTTTAATTCAAAGGCTATGGTCATAATATAAAACACGTGATTACATGGAATATTGGGCCACACCATGGGCCTTTTATTTAAATGAAAAACAAAAAAGGTGAACTAATGAAGGTCAAACATCATTTTGTTGCGAAAGTCAACCATTTTAATCACCAGCTGTTATTTTGCCTCACTTAAAGGTATTCAAAGTTTAAAGTTGTACTAACGAAGGCAAAACACCATTTTGGTGCGAAAGTCAACCATTTTAATCACCAGCTGTTATTTTGTCTCACTTAAAGGTAGCCAAAGTTCACTTTACCCCAGCCCCATCAAGAACTAATGAACACAACTAACAATAAAGTTTTTGTGTAACATACACAAAGTGCTTACGTCCTATTCTCAGAGTGCGACTGCATGAACAATTACATTACTGCTGATTTCATTGATGTCGGAAAACACAATCATCCATCAACTTTGATAGTTTTATAATAAATCCTAAATTCTTGACGAGTAAATTAATCCATTGTTTCCCTTATCAGACGAATTACGAAAATCCATTTATGAATGAAACAACGATGTAGTTCCTAACCAACTGGATTGTGGATTGATATGTACTGTAGCTTAGTATATTGTTACCTCCACTTACTGTATAAGGTGTGTTTTCCTTAAACATGGTACAAAGTTTGCTTATGTGACTTGCGTTTGTATAGAAAACTATGAAAACAAATATAGTATTTGGCTTCCATTTATTTTAATACATTATGCATAACTACAACCATACACACGAAGATAATTGCATTTATTATCAGCTCATTATATATTCTACCAAACACTTTATGTATTGAACCTATGTGTTGACAACGAAAACCGATCTTAGTTTGACTGAAATTATGTCCCAGTGTATAAAAATATAATTTTAAAAAGTAGATCTGTAGAGGGGACACGAAGTTGTATCACATCATGCCGTCTACGTGTGTATACAAATATAATATAAGAATAATGAAATTCCAGAGACATCACCAGGAGAGAAACCCTTATTAACATCCGCTGGTCCTTTATTAAAAGCAAGTGAGCACTTGACTATACAATACTGCTCAGAACTCACAACACAACACTAAACATAAAAAATAATTAAAACTGGGGTCACCGAATTTGAACGGTCAACGCAAAGCATTGGGAGTTTAAATCGGTTTACAGGCATGCTAAACCTCACACTTAGCCCAGAATTAATTCATTCACCTGTGAATAAAATTGAACCTCATAGCATTTCGATTCAAATTGAATATTAATAAAAGAGAGTATTAATTGAATTTAATTACAATTTAATAACTCCATGGGTAATGCTCACCATACCAACAAAATTGCATCTATCTAAGGCACGATGAAATGAAGTAAATACAACTATCAGCTAAATCCTTCTGGTTCACAATATTTCAAGACCTAGCATCATTTAGTACATATCACAGATCATCGTCGTGCATTTCAGGAAGAAGCCGTAATACGTAGTGTTAAAGGCCAGATTACATAGCTTGGTTGTATATGTTGAACTTTTGTAATTAATATAAACAAAAAACCAATCCAGTATTTAACTTCCATTTATTTTCCTTTTAAATTATACATACCTACATGTATAAGCATACATACGGAGATAAAAAACAACAACATTTTATTTTCTAATCTATTGATTATATATTATAGAAACACTATAATGTATTTGCCATTTGTGTTGACACCGAATCCGGTTTTTAAACCGATCTGAAGTATTATATTAAATTCTTAATACTACACCCGTAGAGAACACGATGCTATATTGACCAAATCGAATCATTCCGTCAACGAGAAGAAGGCGCCTCAGAAGCAGCGTGACCAGTTGGGAAAGTCCACGTGCGGAACACCTAAATTCCAGTGGACGATTGCTCGGCAGTATCGTGGAAACTACACGAATGTGAAAACAACAGAGTTAATGAATTTTTAATGTATGTTGGAACGTGGAAGTATGGTAGCTTCCTGGTGCCGGTTACAAAACTTGCTTTAACTCGTAATTACCACAATATACCTTGCACTAACGACAAAAATCGACTATATATACTTTATTATATTTTTATGTTATTATGGTCTTCTTTAACGAAATACAAAAATAAAATAAAACTTACGAAAAACCTTTTGACAAGGAAATGCACCCTGTACAGGTAATCGCCCTGTAATAATAATAATAATAATAATAATAATAATAATAATAATCATAACCATGATCATCATCATCACCATCATCATCATCATCATCATAATCATCATCATCATCATCATCATCATCATCATCATCATCATCATCATCATCATCATCATTATTATTATGATAATGATGATGATGTTGATGATGATGAAAATAATAATAATAATAATAATAATGATGATGATGATGATGATGAAAATAATAATAAATAATAATAATAAAAATAATAATAATAATAATAATGATAATAATAATAATAATAATAATAACATTAATAATACTAATAACATAAATAATTATGAAAATAATAATAATGATAAGCTTGTAACTTACCATTCGGTAAGCGCGGAGAACGTGTATTCCATGAACAGGCAATGTCGTCAGGTAAACGGCAGCGTGCCAGGCAGACGCCTGCGCTGTTTGGTGAAAAGTGGATATTGGTATCCATGGCCCGCCCGGTGGCCCGCCCGGGCCAGCTAGAGCCAGCGCCAAACACGCCAACAAGACAACATAGCGAATGAACATGATCGCAGCGAATCTTGTCGCTTAACCCTGTAAAGCAACTGATAAACGTTTGTTGCAAAACAGTGCAAATAAGCGAGTTTATATAGTATCTGCTTCTGTGGGTTTGTTAATGATCGATCACTTATGTTGTCAACCTTGGTTGAATTATGTTGTCAATCTTGTTTAAATTTTTTTTGGTTTCCATTTTGGTACAGAACATAAGATTTATTGACTTTCAAGCATTACAAGCTCATAGTCATAAATATGCATCAATAAAAAGAAAAAAACATGACATGTGACATATTCACTTTATATTTATTAGATTTACATCTAATGTATCCAGGTAACACATACAAACGAAAGTGAAAGTGTATGTACAAAATGTTAACGTTCAATTTCATAAAAATAAAGACACAAAAAATAGTTTAATCACAACTCATAAAATTAATATAAAATATGAATAAAACTCTTTACGTGAAATAACGAAAAGTCAGTTACGTTCTTAATTAATATAGATATAAATTATTATAATCATTAAAAGTTTCAATCTTAAATTAGACAGTTTTACAAACGTATTATCCATAAACACCGACTGATTTGATGGCAATATGTTGCCAGCTTCTTTTGGACAATTTTTATCACATTACATTAAAACAAATACTAGTGTGGATGTAAAAATATTTCGGGATACATTGTTTTCATATCTGTGCATATATGGGGTATTAATCCTCAATGTCATTTAGACCAGAAAGTGTACATTTTTTTCTTGATACATTATAGTGCCAACCACTTTCAATATTTTAATTTGGTAAATAAAGTTCTATTGTCTTGTTTGTCCGTGTGAACCTTAAAAAGAATATTTGACCATTTTAATATATATTTCAATTTATCCTGCTACTAACCCAAACAGTGACCTAATAAAGCCGTGACCGTATAAACTTGTTGATATCCGGCAGTAGATCACATGACTGATATACCGTCAATAGGTATTCCTACGCGCCGGATAACAACATTGTCGAGAATGACACAGCATAAAGTCTACTTACCAGAGTTTTTCATCGATAAAAACTTTGTGTTGTCTAGTTTAACAGAGTTAAACAACAAATGAGTTGTTTGCCCTTACATTCCATTTAACTTGTTAACAACAACTTCCATCCAGTTCCATTCCATTTCAACAAACTTGAATCTGATGCAAGCGGGTTATTCTTTGTGGATATACTTATTCTCTCTATATAAGGAAACTTTCCCAACTCTCCATATAAAGCCAAAGTATTTGTATATTGTTTGATTGGTTAACATTTAAAATCCATTTACAAAACTTCTTACGGACTTTTTCTAAAACATCAAAAGGACCGTAACCCCAAACATGTCAACAGTAACTCAGAACTGATAAAACATATACGTCAAAAGTATTAAGCATTATGCTTATTGGGACTTAGTTTTTTTATTAATGACATTACAGAATGCAAAGATCTCAGTCCATTCCCGGCGAGTTTTTTTGTAGCCTGTGCAAAGGAGCCTCCGGTAGAGAACACAACGCCTCAGTAGTTGGACGAATTAACAATTTCAACTGCCTGATCATTATAATACTATTTTTTGTTAGTCCCCAATCTTCCCCCATTTCTAAAGACTATGACCTTTGTCTTATCTACGTTGACCTTGAGATTCCGCTAACAAAAATAAGATCATAGTCTAACTGTTCAATGTTTATGACGCCATCAATGTTTTCTTGTAAGTGCATTTCAATGTAATTGAGGTGGAGAGAAAAGCAGTCGGAGATGTTATCTCCCCTTGAAAGGGTAGCTATTGAAGAAATCAGATAATGTTTCTAAATGTTTAAAATATAGTTTTACTTCTCTATACATTGCTCGTACAACAGACAAACATTTCCGTCAATTCCTAACTTAATAAGTTTGAACCACAGCCGGTTCCGGTCTATACAATCATAGACCTTTCGGTAATCAATACAGCAACAATGCGATTTGTTTCTATGTATTAATTGCCTTTGGATCAGCGAGTGCAGAATAAACAATGGGTCAAGAGTGATTTACCTATTTTTAAAACCAAATTGGGCGTCCGTTATAATTGATTTCTCTTCAGTTCACAATTTTAATCTCTCATTTAATACTATTGTGAATGCTTTTGCGAAACAACTTGTTAGAGTATTGTCCATATACTTATTTGGATCCATTTGATCACCGTTCTTGTAAGTTAGGATAATCACACCGGAGGCTCAGGCACGGGGGAATGATCTTGAATTATAATAATAATAATGGTAAAAAATAAGTTTACTGGACTTAATTTTTGTGGTACACAAACCTTGAAGTATATCATCTTCCGAAATGAGCATATCTATGGAGTCCATGTTTAAAATAACATACCTTATCTGGGATTGTTTACTGTAACCTGAAATTCGACAATACTTCACAGGTCGAAAACTATTTGGTGATTTAAAACTAGCTTATTGTGCGTTTAAAATCAATATTTTTTTCGTAACTATTTGTTCATTTTAAATAGAAATTAGAAATACATGTTAATTAACTTTGTTTAGTTGTTTATACCCCCACAAAAGAATTTGGGGGGGGGGTATATGGGAGTGATCTTGTCGGTCCGTCGGCCTGTCGGTATGTTGGTTTTTGGTTTCCGGATGATAACTCAAGAAAGGGTTTAAAATGTGTAATATAAAAAACAGGTCAAGTTCGAAATTGGTTAATAACCACTAAATGTTGAAAGAGTTATGACCCCTTGTGGACGAAAATCCTCAAAAACACGGTTTTCCGGATAATAACTCAAGGAAGGCTTGACATATTCAAATATTTTTTTGTGCACATGTGTAACATCATAAAAAACAGGTCGAGTTCAACTTTGGTTACAAACCACTAAATTTATACAGAGTTATGACTCCTTTTCGAATAAAATAAATTGTATTCATCTAGTATTTACGACATGCCTTTTGTCATGTCAAAACATGTGTGATGGGGGCATCCGTGTCTGTGTACAGCTTGCATGTTTATACATTTGTACAAAACACACAGTTTGGTCTGTTTAATTTGTTTGGTTATACCCCTACAAACGAAGTTTGGTGGCGGGGTGGGGGTGGGGGGGGGGGGTATATAGGAGTGTGCTTTTCGGTCTGTTGGATTTATGGTTTCAAGTTCTACTTTGGTTACAAAGTTATGGACACTTTTCGACGTAAATTCCCTAAAAACATGGTTTTCGGATGATAACTCAAGAATGGTTTCACATATTCAAATAATTATTGATACACATGTGTAGCATCATAAAATACAGATTAAATTGGACTTCGGTAAGAAACCACTAAATTTTGACAGAGTTATGGCCCCTTTTCGACTTACATTCCCTACAAATGGTTTCTGGATGATAACTCAAGAATGGCTTGACATATTCAAATAAATTTTGGTAAACGTATGTAGCATAATAAAGTACATGTCAAGTTCTACTTTGGTTACAAACCACTACATTTTGACTGAGTTATGGTCTCTTCTTTTAGTTAAATTTCCTAAAAACTCGGTTTAGGAGAATAACTCATGGAAGGCTCCTCATATTTAAATTATTTTTATTATACCAAGTAGGTGTAACACCATAAAATACAGGTCAGGTTCGACTTTGGTTACAAACCACTAAATGTTGACAGAGTTATGGCTCCTATTGAAAATAAATGTTTCCAAATACACTTTTAAACATTCTCAAATTAAAGCATTCTCATTGTGTCCATTTCTTTCAAATTTATGCCATAGTTTTGTGACAAGGCCATATTGTGGGGGTATATCCGTCATGTGACAATCCTAGTTGTATTTATGCCACTATATCTGTTGTAAGATCGTGCATACACACTTTAAAATGTTAGTGGTAAATCCTGGATAGGCCTATTAACCGATGCGGTTTTAACCTGTTGACCACTTTAACTACGAAATAGGAACGTCGACTGCTCAAGAATCGAATAGCACGAAGATCCTGTTGATCATTGTGGGCATGTTCTGGGTAAAGTGTTAACATCCTCGATAACTTGAAACAATCCTGGAAAAGCAGGATATCCCGTACACGTTCGAAATAAGTATTTGTCAAACATGTAAATTCAATACATCTAGTTACACTTTACAATTAGCTTTAAATGGCCCCAATATAATTAGAAATATACACATTAAACAGTAGAGTACAAAAGTAGATGCTAGTAATTATTCACATTTCCATTGTACTTACGGCAATCATTCGGACAGAAAATCACTAAGTATGGTATTAAGGGTAATATGTTAGTGTGATATGCTGTACCAGCAATGGCTTGAGTTGTTACATTAATACATTTTCACTACAAATAATGTTCACTTGTGGGGCACTTTGCTGCGTACATGATACCACAGTTAAACTGGTTAACATGTTTTTATATCCAATCACATACTATTTTGAAAAGTAAACATATGTTTTTTTGCACATTTGTTTACAATTAAACAGATAACTAAATGTTAATTTACAAATTCTGGCTAAAACGTTTACTTGCACTACACATAGTTTGAATATAATTTTTCATATAAAAGTATATTTTAGAGAAATTCCATCAGTTGTTTACGTAGTAGTTGGTATGCAAAGATTAATAGGTATATGTAAAAAAAACAACAAAGAAATCATATGGACGCATGTTTGGATATATGTATGAAATAATGGATGTACATGCATGTAATCTAATAATGTCAAGTATTGCCTAGCGATTATTTTTTCCAGTTGGTGAACAGTGAGCAAATAATATACCACAAAATACCATCACATCGGGCCCTCGTCAAGGGTAATTTACAAATTGATGATATATATGGCTATGCAGAATATTTCTGGAAGGTTTTAATTTGTTAATCAACTTAATATGTTGTAAACATTATTCAAGGAATGGTCATCAACTGATAACTTACCATTAAAATCGTGCGTGAGATGCAAACATAACATTACCGAACCCATTGAACTCTTTACATGAAGTGTGCGAGCGATATTATGTAATACAAACACAAAATAACAGAATCCATTGACCTCTTTTATAAAACGTGACATTGTGCAGTGCAAACACGCAACTAGAGAACCCATTAACCTTATGGAAAAAAACTGTATATTTGAAAAAAGATTTACATTATTTTATAGCAATATTGTATTTTCTACCAAAAAATCGGAATCAGACGTATGTGGGCAAACATACTTTTTGTGCTGTTTCTCTGGTAAGAATTACAGTGTCCGCCCTTCGTTTGGCATCTTCAGCAGCAATATTATGAAATTTATTGACGATTAAACAAAAAATATTCCACACATAGCATGTCAGTTTATGTTTAAAAAGATGCGCGGTTGAAGTTTTTGAAAAAAATGCTAAATCAAATTGCAAGAAACTCGAATGGAATGGTGTATTTCTCTTATGACAGTGCACTCGTCTTTATTTCGTAAAAATCGGTTCAGAATTACTACAGAAATTATAAAAAACGTTACCTGAAGCGAGGGATTATTTTCGGTGGAATGACCCACACAGAACAAAATAGATCACGTGGTACAGGCACCGTGCTCTAGTTTGAAAATCCATCTATGCTGGAAAAAGATATGCTCCAGACAAAGATTTCCCGCCGACCACCTGCCTGCCAGGGAGGAGCGTTCCATAGTACGTCCCGTTATTCAAACGGGTGTATAAAAACGGACCTCATTGTTTGTGTAGATGCTTTCAAAGAAATACCGTGTGTAAAGTAATATAGAAACAAGACATGTGTCCAAAGGAAACGTATGCCCCCACATTCCGCTGGTTGTCACAGAAACCTATGCAATTACTATACCTAGGTGCACAAGTTCACATTCTGATCAATATGTATGTAAAGTTTTGTCACTCTATCAGTTATGCTGTTCGAGTTACACACGAGACAATACAAATGTCAAAGTTTGCTAAAAAGGGGCCATAATTCCGCTGATATAGGACAAATCTGCACCAAAATACCTAGGTGCACACGTTTTGTAACTTCAGAATCACTTAAGTTATGCAGTTGAAAATTGGAATATAAAGCCTCGGTCACAACCCACTGCGGTGGCCGAAGACCGCAGACCAAACGCAAGATTTTGAGATCGCAAGGCAAACGCATGCCTTTTGTAAGAACTTGCGGAATTCGTACGCGCATCGTGCGGCCAACTTACGGGCGACGTGCGTTCGCCGCACGTCTGTCGCGCATTTTCACTTTTAGCTGACTGCAGCTGTGTCTGCGAATCGTGCGATTGACGTGCGTCTGTCCGACCGCGACCTTACGGTTACCGTGCGACTTTTTATGACGACTCACGACCAGCGCATAGTAATCGCACGATCACCGCAAGTTCTACGCACGGTCGCCGCAAGACAGCAATGGTATTGTGACAAAAACACGAATATTATTTTTTTTTTCATAAATACCCTGCATGAAATTGGAGCCATCTATGACTTTTAATTTGACATGTATATCAGAAGATGACATGGCTAAATTTTCAAATTTGTTTAAAAATATTATTTTTTTCAATTAGCAGTATGATTGAAACACAAGTGAAATAAAGAGATACTATGGAAAATGTGTTAAAACCATGCAAATAACCGCGGTTATTTATAGGATGCACATAGCTCCTTGCGGTCACCGTGCGATAATCGCACGTATCTTGCGGCGAGCGTGAGTTGTCAGCTTCTTTCTTGCGTCGCCGGTTCGTTTATCGCAAGGAAGCCGTACGTACTACGCAAGGAAGTCGTGCGACGTCCGCAAGTGCACCTTGTGTGCTTGCGACAGGCAATGTCGAAGCAAAAAACGTAGAGTGCCCGTAGGTTGATCGCACGACGTTCGCACGGTGCCCCTACGGTGTCCGCACAATAGGTGATCGACGCAGGGCCGACGCATCAACTTAAGCGCTTGCTCTAATGTCTGTTGCGGTTGTTGCGGCGACCTTGCGATCGAGGAAAACACACATGGGCGCCGTAGGTCCGACGCAAGTTTTTGACAAAATCCTCGACGCAAGCTCGACGTAAGGTCGACGCAACTCGGTTATGACCGAGGCTTAACTCCAGTATCAGGGGTAACATTCCCTATAGCTCTGTTTTGCAGTTTTATAGAGTTTTACCCTTTTTTCACATACATTTTCTAGTTAAAGTTTATATTCAAAACTCGTATAACTTCAAAACTACTAGCACACAAGTAATTAACTACATAAGGTTGAAACTCTTGATGAAATAATTGCCATAACTCAGATTTGTATTTCAACAAATTTATACCCCTTCCACTTTCCAAAATATATACCAACTGAAATACTTCGAATAGTCGAGCGCGCTGTCCTCTGACAGCTCTTGTTTCGTCAGACGCGGGATCAACAGTTTAATTATATTTATTTAGTATCAAATGCAACATTATTTTTACAAATAAACACACTCTCAGATAGGTAAACTATAATATTATAGATAGATACAATCGCGCGGTTGTTATCATTCACAGAACAGTTTTAAAATTGCACATTAACAAGCGTGAAGCAAATGCGAAATTAAGGCTTATGTACCAGAATGGCTGTCTAAATGTGACTCATTTAAATACGCCTAAACCATTGAAACAATACGTGTATGCAAATGTTTCATAGCCACGAATAGTTTTCATCGATGACGGCTACGAATGTCTGTGCTATTGTCGACACATGCTCTGCGCTGACGGTGACCCCTTTAGCTCCTGGGCCTCTTGCACAAGGGCACACAAAGGGCAGCAGATGATGGCGAGGCAGTCGCTGACCGTGCTCCCTTGAATACCTTTTGACTCACGTATTCTCCCGCGAACCTTAACCGCCATTAAAATGTCCAAGATGGGCACCAAGTAGGCGATGCCTGAAAAAGCAAATTGTTCAATTAAGAATATAATTAAGAAATAATTTTCGATTTATCGTTGTTTATCGGCCAATAAACAACGATTTGGAGTTCTGATGCGTAGAAAACTAGAAATCAAACCACGAGGATATTAGCCCGAGTTGTTTAATAGTCACTCATCAGAAAGATAAATAGTTGTTTACTGGCCGATAATGCGAACATTATTTCGATTCTAACATTATTTGACATATTGTTCTGCAATTGAAACTACTGGACTACTTTTTGCGTTTTTATTGGATAGTTTAACAACGATAATTGTGTTCTTAGTTTATAGAAAACATAGAGAGTATCATGTTAGAATAATGTATAATCACGGCTAAGATTTACATGTATAAACTGATTGTACTGAAGGGTACATATTATCTTTAAGTCATCTACCAGATGTTTTCGATAAGTTGAGAAAATCTAGAGCAATACAATAACAAGGCTTCCGTATTTAATAACGCACAGTTTTGGCATTTTATCATGGTGTGTGAACTGTTTTTCCTTGGCTACTTAACAATGTCTGAAGTTACTCTGTCGATGCAACAAAGTACAACTATCAACTTTGAAACATTTTACTTCCTATGCGGAGATGCAGTTGCTACAACAGCTGTACTTAAATACTTTATTATACCCCCACAAACGAAGTTTAAGTGGGGGGGGGGGGTATATAGGAGTGAGCTTGTCGGTCCGTCGGTCCATAGGTCTGTCGGTCTGTTGGTTTTTGGTTTCCGGATGATAACTCAAGAAAGGCTTGACATATTCAAATAATTTTTGGTACACATGTGTCACATCATAGAATACAGGTCAAGTTCGATGTTGGTTACAAACCACGAAATTTTGACAGAGTTTTAGCCCCTTTTCGGTTTAAAATTCCCTAAAATCATCGTTTCCGGATGATAACTCAAGAAATGCTTGACATATTCAAATAATTTCTGGTACACATGTGTAACATATAGGATACAGGTCAAGTTCGATGTTGGTTACAAACCACAAAATTTTGACAGAGTTATGGCCCCTATTCGATTTAAAATTCCCTAAAAACATGATTTCCGGACGATAACTCAAGAATGGCTTGATGTATTCAAATAATTCTTTGTATACATGTGTAGCATCATAGAATACGGGTCAATTTCGAATTTGGTTACAAACCACTAAATTTTGACAAAGTTTTGGCCTTTATTTGACATAAATTCCCTAAAAACATGGTTTCCTGGCGATAACTCAACAATGGCTTGACATATTTATATAACTATTTTATACACATGCGTAACATCATAAAATACAGGTCAAGTTTGACTTTGGTTACAAACTACTAAATTTTGCGAAGTTATGGCCCCCCTTTTTGACTTAAATTTCCGAAAAACATGGACAATAACTCATGAAAGGCTTCACATATTTAAATTATTGTTGGTACATAAGTGTAAAATACAGATCAAGTTCAACTTTGGTTACAAACCACTAAATGTTGACAGAATTATGGCTCCTGTTGAAATTAAATTTTTCCAAATACACTGTTGACCATTCACAAATTAAAGCATTCTCTCTCTGTCCATTTCTTTCGAATGGATGCCATAGTTTTGTGACAAGGCCATATTGTGGGGGTATATCCGTCACTCATGTGACAATTCTAGTTGTCATTTAATCTATACCCACAGCATTTAGTAATCACTTTCAATATATTTTTTGCTAGCTTTGCTGGTAGAGCGCTAGACTGGCAATCCGGGGATCGTGAGTCCTGCCACATAACTTGTGTAGGTCATGAAATTATTTCAACGTCCATTCTCCCCCAACCTCTGATTCAAGTAGGGTAGTTGTCAGTTACTGGCATAGGTATGTGCGCTTAGTACTGGTAAACCGCTTAGATCGGCTAAGCTTGCCCAGGAAAAGTGTGAGTAGGTTAACTGACCACCGTGATATGACTGAAATACTGTTAAAAAGCGGCGAAAACCCCCCAAAAAACATACAGACCAATTTTAAAGTGAGGAACTCTTGTTTCTATAAGAAGTCTATGACACAGTACAGACATAGAGGGAACGTTCAAGAAGTGTTATACATGCTTTTTGGAGAGTTTGGTTGAGACTTAAACAAACTAAACATTCTGTCTACGAGACGGAATATTCTAGTTATTAATTAGAACAGTACAATGATATATTTTAACCATCGTTAAATATACATATTCGCGAGATTTCACTAACCTAAAACAATGAACATTTCGTGACGTAGATGGAGATCAAATGTTTAATAAATATGAAAATGAGTGTTTAACTAAAAAATGCTTATAACGATCACTAAAAATTGTATTTTGCGAGCATGGTTTAGTCGAACCAATTGTTAAAGAATTTAAATAAGGAAATAGTGTTTAAATGTGTTAGTTGACGACTATTTCTATTCCATTTGCCTTTGAACATGCACTGTACGATAAACTTCACATGAATAATACTAAATGAAAAAAAACATATTGATATAAATTAGTAGAATAATATAATAATAGAAAAATGAAGCGTGTATATACTTTGATTGTGGGCGTGTTAAATAAGTTAGACAAAAGGATTTGGTGTCCGCTTTCGATCGCTACTCGGAGAGCGATTGAATGATCTTTCTCAAAAGGCACTGAAGTAATGGTTCTACCCAGGAAACGGACTCGAAAGTATTGTACAAGTCTCCGGTTTTCAACACGATCGAGCTAAGTTAAACAGGTTTAAACCAAGTCATACCAGTCACACCCGCAAGTTATGGTTTGATAATGCCACCTACCACAAGTGAAGCAACTCCCCTCGCCGATGGCTTCCGCATTATGACCGAACGTGACACAGGGGACGAAAGAGGCGATAATGCACGTCCCGAAGTCACCAAAGCAACCAAACAAGGAATGCGACCACTGGATAGACAATGAAAATAAAAATAAACGTCTAACGTCAACAGTATACGAGAAGTATCGTAAACTAAACCATTCCAGAAACTGCCACAAGCATTGTTAACTTCTCCCCATCTATTGTTTACGGATTAAAATATATATTCTACGGTGTCACAGAGTTGACATGCGCTACTCTTTTCTTTTATCTCGTTCCCATGAGATGCTAACTCGAAGAAACGAGATACTAACTCTTGGGAACGAGATACTAACTCGTGGAAAAGATAATAACTCGTGGGAACGAGAAACTCTGTCAAGAACACAATACTTAGTCGAGGGAACGAGATACTAAGTCGAGGAAACGAGATACCAAGTCAAGAGAACGAGATAATAACTCGTGGCAACAAGATATTTACTCGTGGAAACGAGATACTATGTCGAGGGTACGAGGTACTTAGTCGAGGGAACGAGTCATTAAGTCGAAGGAACTAGTTACTATGTCGAGGGAACGAGTTAGTATCTCGTTCCCATGAGATGCTAACTCGAAGAAACGAGATACTAACTCTTGGGAACGAGATACTATCTCGTGGAAAAGATAATAACTCGTGGGAACGAGAAACTCTGTTAAGGAACACAATACTTAGTCGAGGGAACGAGATACTAAGTCGAGGAAACGAGATACTAAGTCAAGTGAGCGAGATTCTTAGTCGAGGGAACGAGTCATTAAGTCGAAGGAACGAGTTACTATGTCGAGGGAACGAGTTAGTATCTCGTTCCCATGAGTTAGTATCTCTTCCCACGGGTTATATCTCGTTCCCTCGATTTAATATCTCGTGGGAACGAGATAGAAAAGAGTAGTGGATGTCACCTCTGTGCCACTGTAATATTCGCCGAGCTTCACCAATTCTTCACAAGCTTTACCGTGTGCTCTCTGGTGTAAAACTGGTTTTCTGGTAAATACGTCGTATCCAAGTGCAATGAGTGGATACAACATGATATTCGTTTGCATATGACTGACAGCTTTGGTAACGTCTATTTGCTGGTTACATGACATATCATTGGAAAAACGTCTCACAGTGGTTACTTCCCCATTGTTACTCTTCTCAGTTACCACTGCAACCACGAGTTACAACGTACAGATTTGGACGGAGATTGAAGATTTATTTTGTACACAATTTTAATTGTATCATTATTTTTTTATAACAAAGACACAGACACGACGCATTATTGGTCCAGGTAAATAAATTAAGCGTAAAATTGAAAACAAAAAATAAATAATTAATTAATTAAATATAACAACGCAAGCATTTTACGTTGTTCACGTTTTTATCATGTGCTTGTCCATTATTTTATTTCGCCCCAAGTGTTTGCCTATGGTCACGTGGAACTTCGTGCGGGCATGAATTTAAACCAGCTATGCTGGGAAACAGTTAAATCTCTGCGCGGAGGATGATAATTGGAATGCGTCATCCATGGCCGTAATAAATTTTGAGGCGCGTCGGAAGTCGGAAAACCGGACTTAATGCATGTGCGTAAAGTGTCATCCCGGATTAGCCTGTGCAGTCCGCACAGGCTAATTCGGGACGGCGCTTTCCGCCTACAGTGTATTTATGTTTAGAAGAGACTTCCTTGAAACATAAAATACCATAAAAGCGGAAAGTGCCGTCCTGGATTAGCCTGTGCAGACTGCAATGCTAATCCGGGATGACACTTTACGCACATGCATTAAGACCGGTTTTCTGACGACGCGCCACATTAATAAAGTATTTAGTACAGAAGTAATCACTTTTGTTGAATCTGATTGTCTGTAAGTTCATGTTTTAGTAAATGAGTCGATTTTTTTTAAAACGACGAAAATGTCACAATATGTACTTATTATTTGCCGCACTGGTAAGCTTGGTCATATTTTTTTGTGATGACATATTGTTACGTTTTCCATGGAAATGTCAACGTAGCAAGTGTTAGTTATCAATACCATTCATTGTTAATTAAATGAATTATGTACACATTCGGTAACAGCTTTTTCATTGTCTTTTTCATTTGTTCTATTGATGGCTTTGAATTTTGTGACGTTTACAAGCTGTTACCTACAAATAACTACGGGACGTTTTAGTTAATGTGTACCTTCATCTTTCATCTCATTGAGTATTTAACATTTAAATGCATGCCTTCCTATTGAATTATTGTGTTTATATGTTTGTTGACAGACGAACACCTTTTAAAACATGATGCTAACAATACATTAATCCACCAATAAAGTAGTAAAATACATTTTATGCTTTCCAGTAATGTTTAGGGAAATATCGGTGAAATAAAATTGGTAATTCACTGTTAAAAACTGTGAAAATTATCACTCTGATAATTTTGATTGTTTCATGCTTGTTCCGGATTTAAAAAGTACAGGAAACGGACCGTCAACGATGCCGGACTCAAAATTGTAAAAATTGTCAAATGATTCTCGCGATTTTTTTCAATAAAACTCACTTAAATGGCAATTAAGATGAACATAAAAAAAAACGGTGGGAAAAGCATAAAATAAAAAGGAAATGTGTTGGTTTCACTCGTGATAATAGAACAAATATTTTTTCACTCGCAGCTGCGCCACTCGTAAAAAGATACATTTCTGTGATTACTCGTGAATTAAAATCTATATTTTACCGAAACCAAGAAATATATTCTATATATTCGATGTGCAGAGCTGTAGAAATAACTATTTAGTAATATACACAAGTAAATGTTATCTATAGTGAACTGTAATTGAGTGATTTGAATATTTTTATTTAAGAATTTCTTGCAGTGCTAATACATTAAAGCAAACGTCGGTCCAGACAAACAGTTCAACTGCAATTGTCTGTAAAAGGTACCCACAACAGCAAAATAAATAAATTTAGATAAAACTCACACCTTCAGCTATTGCTATACAATAATAAGTATTAACGCAAAACAATAACAGGATAATAAAAATAAATCGTTGCTTCTTTTAGAATAATTTAATGCACAGAATTACAGTAAATATAAGTATATACGGACGAAAACGAAATAAAACTCACAACTCCGGACATTGCTGCAACTTATGGGGTTATTCAACACTGATTTACTCGCATCACAAGACAAGATATTTCACTACCCGTATCCACCGGCTCCTGGTCAGCGAATGCGCTGGAGCGAATGTGATAAGTGACAGTGGCCAATGGGAATGTTTCATATGTGCCAATCTTCATGCACGATGATAAAATAGTGGCTGTGGTACGTTTATCATGGGACGATGATAAAATAGTGACAGTGGTATGTTTATCATGGGATGCTGATATTTTTGATTTGATTTATAAGTATTTGATATTAGATAAAAGATTTCAGCGGCAATACATGATTGGAACAGAAAGTGTTATGATAAAGTACTTTTTGAGTACATGCGAGTTAAAAGTAAACAATCGTGTCAAATCAATGACTTCGGTCGAGCTTAAAACGATTTTATACAAAAATGCTTGGTTTCCAAATTTTTTTTATCGATACAATTTGTGTCCAACGTTCGTTCCATCAGCATTTACGCCAGTTTTTAAATGTTTTATATGAAATTTTATCGTGTTCATGTGATGGGTCAACTCTTTATTACCTCTGATATATATAGATATAATATGAAAACAATACAACACATCTGCAAACGGATGGATAATTATCCACCGTCGTTTTTTCATCGTTTTTTTCTGAACACTGGCGCATTCGCTGACCAGGAGCCGGTACTACAGTGTGGTATCTGATAACCGCAAACCTACGTCGATCAGATAATCTAGATATACTCGTATACGTTGCTTGTGCGTTCAAGTTGGAACCGTGGGACTTTGTAGCTGTTGTTATAAACTGGGATGAGGGAAAGTTGTTGGCCCATATGTCACCGTTATTTGTAAATAAGACATTGCAAAATTGTATTAAGATATGTTGATATGATGGTGGTTTATTTACCGATTAAATGCCCGTTTATTCAAGATACTCTGACCAAGAGGTCTAAAGAGCATGATCTATTTCTGTTAACCTTGGAGTACAGGCCCCACACAGAGATGTGATTTATTATCCAATTATGGCCCCACCTGAATACAATTCCAGGGCAATTTGATATTGTTAGATCATATTTTAAGAAGTTTGTATGAGTTTATACTGGTCAACATTTAACAATGGCTGCAAATAAATGTCTGTTTATAAGAATAAAGTTTTTGAATGACACGTGGTATTCCATTTTAAAATCATAACAATGCATTATAAAATTATGCACCTATTTAAATAAATCTGGCTATTCAGCGAATCACTTATTGTCTTCCTACCATGTTATTCCTTCTTATTTGTTAAACAACAACACAAATCATTAATAAACTAACACAGCAATAGGTCTTCTTTAATGTTGGCGTTGTTAAAAGGAAGAGAAATAACAGTGTTTCATAAACCATGGTTAACCATGTAAATGGGCGTGATGTACTCTTTCTGAATCGTACACCCTGTGCTTTATAAATCAAGGTGTATCGTTTAGACGGGCCTTAAGTCGTATTAAGATAAACTCATTGTCAAGGTCTCATAGTTATTTTAGTTGGCTCTGCTTCACGGACACTCGTTGTATTAAAGGGACTGTGTCTCCGAAAAGGGCCCTCTGTGCTGTAACTGCAGTTACAATCTGAAATTTATTTATTAAATATTTATGCATATAATCAAGATTCAAATAAAGTATATATAATGGAAAAAGAGTTTACGCATGCTGCGAAAATAATCATTTGTAAGTTAGGGCGTGTTTATTTTGCCTTTTCCTTGTTTGCCTTGCTTTGACGCCAGATTTGTAGGTATCTAATATAACCTATGAACGCTAAATGTTAACACATAGCAGAGTAAAATCGAAATGTAGTAACTTTATCGACCCAAACCTTCCGTACAATTGTCATTAAGTGTCTGCTTAAACCACCAACCGACAATATATGTAGGTTTTAACAAAAACTATCAAGAGGGCCATGATGGCCCAAAGCGCCCACCTGAGTTCTGGTAAAGACGAATGCCATACTGTTGTGACAGACTTTCAAATTAAGACACATGTATGCGCATAGGGGCTTAGGATCGGTATCATTTTAAGGACCGGCCAGTGCAATGGGCTATACGAGTTGGGCAGTGGAGGTTCGGTGTTTTCGCTCATGGTTCTCAAATCGTATTCTCGATATTCTTTTCTGAGCCTTTTTCATAAAGTCAGTGACAGTTCCGGGAAAAGCAATCAAAACGCTGATAGCGTTGAAAGACTATTGGCTACAGAAGAAACTAAAACATGTGAATTATGCGTGCATTTTGGCTATAAAGCATTGGTTTGAATTAAGTTCAATTCCCCAACTTTAAACTGATAATATGGCTATAATATGTTTTATTCATGATGGATAGCTATTTCAAAAATACATATAATACGAGGTTTTGTTTTGTTCTGTTCGTGGAACGCAATTAATATGTATTTCAATTTTCTTGAAATAAATTGGTATTTTGCAAATTGTCAATCGTTGCCAGGTCAATCTTAATTAACTGCAACTATGCATACTCCAATAATACAATCTGACATATATATTATGAACATTAATCAATTACAAGTAGCAAATGATGCCCCAGTCGTCTGCATCATTCTGCGCGCACTTTATAATCCTCTAATGTCTTATTAAGGTTGTGTCTATTCCGTCTTTGTAGATGACGATATAAAAACAAGAAATATCTTTAAAAAATATATTCAGCGTCTTTGGTAATTGTAAAAATAAGGAATGTAGATGAAACATTCTACAAAAATACCTTTAAAACTGACAAATGTGTAACTTGGATGTTTTTTTATATACTTTTATCCGTCGCATGATTGACTAGATTTGAACAGCACACTATGCTCACAATAATATAAAATATTCTATACTCACCCTAACATATCTTTATATAGTTTTGGTTCGTTTGTTGTTTTGTTATTTTTTATCATTAAACAAAATATTCCTCTTTTCAGTTTCTTAAGGATTAAACGATTCAAGAGAAAGAGAGTTACACAGAAAATAGTGCCAGACGCTATATAAATACATAAGTAGAGAATTGGTACAAATATGCGACACTGAGTCATTTTATTAACACGTACATTTCATTTCGAAGTATGCACACGCATTCAAATTTTCAAAAAAGTGAAATATTCATGGCTGGCTCGTTGTGTTGTATACCAAAAACGATAATTGTATCGAGTTTTTTCGAGTTTTTTTCGAGTTTTTTTGCCTTTTCAATTGCATATCGTCCCTTGAGAAAGCCAGAAGGTGTCACCTGCATATGTGCAAAGAAGGCCGATAGCCCCTCCTGGCTTTCAGTGGACGATATATAGACGATATATAGATAGACCGACTGACCTGGCACTGACCTTGAAGTCAGGATAAATTATTTCGCGAGTGTCGGGTAAATACGCCGTTCACGCGGCTATTCATAGTGGACGAATATAAAAAGTGCACTCGAAAGTTGTATTGATATACGTCGTGGCAAAATGACATGTTGCACCCCTTTGTTTTGACCAGTGTAGTGCGAATATTTTCAAATTAGCCGATGCAGCATAATGATTCATTCGCTCGGGGCTACTGGCGGGAAATTTTCACAACATTTAATGGGATATTGAGAAAGGTCAAAAGTTGGGTTAGGCAGATACACGCCGAAAAACTGGTGCGCTCTGGACCAGTCAATATATTCAGATATCCTATGCCATACATTATTGAGCTGAAAACGAAATCAAACAGATCATGGACAGGAATAAGATTACAACAAGAAATGTCTTTAAAAAAGACAATCGGCGTTGAAATTAATATTGAGATGTCATTTATAAATTACCTAAACAGACGGCCAAGATGATCGGTTACGTGACTTCTCAGACCCCAGATTGTTTGGTACCCACCAATATTAGGTGATTTATTGGACCCCAGATATTTCGAACTCAAAAGTTAATTTGAGATAAATTTATTAATTTGAACATTAAATAAAATTATCGTCAATATCTATGCCGTGAGTAAACCAATCATACAGCCCCATGTTTCCACTAGTGATATATGAATAACCCAAATAATTTAGGTTAACATAATTGTTATCTGAATTTGTCAAGCCAATTTAACAAATTAACAATGTAAGAAAATAATTTCGGGAATGCATTAAAATTATTATGTTTCAGACGAGTCTATATAGTTATTTATAGTACCGGTAATATACCAATCATGTTAGTTATCTAATATAATAACGATTTGAAGTCAAATAAGCTTTTATACCGTGTATCCCAATAAAAAGCAATAGTCAGGGAACATTCAGCGATTTTTGAAATGTTAAGACTTTATTTTTGATAACGCAAACATAAAACTTCATTAGAGTATGACGATTTTAAATTATATCAGTAGAAATATGATATATCAAGGGTTTCCGTGTACACTTATTCTTGCAAATTGTGTATTCATGCTACACGCATAACTATTCGACGTATTTCGAATCTTCTTTCATAACATTTTATCGATAGAAAATGTAGCATCTTTTTACAGATTAAATAACATCTACTGGAGAAGTTGATAGAAAGATGCAATTATAAATAATCGTTAATAAATCGTAACCACAATTTTATTTCAAATTAACAGTAAGTTTATAAATATAAAGTCCCCATTTATTGAAATTTTTAGGTTTATGATTCTCTGAACGCTATTATTGATGCATGTACGAGTATATTAACACATGTATACTACGGTTGCTAGCTACGCGTGCTATTTTCAGAATGACACTACTGTTTCTGGAATGTGATGAACTCGCTAGAATCAATGGGCTACATGGAACGGCACATGAATATATCATTCTATTTATGGCATACAATGAGAAAATACGTTCATAATTAGCCTCAATTCTAGAGTATATGTCGAGGATATGTTTATAACTTCATTTTAATCGCTTATGTAAACAAGTAAATTGTTAATCCCCCAAAGTATACAGCAGTTATTAGTATACGTTAAACCATTGTTTGAAGTTTGCATTCCCTAAAATTAGAAAATTTGCCCAATTCTATTGGCATTCAATTTCCCCGCTGCATAATTATCGCAAGAAATTTAGGTCAAAAATGATCTTAGACAGCTACGCCGAAAAAAGATTAATAATTCATATGTCGTTACTATACATTGTATGCACTTTCTGTTTCGGAAAGAAATACACTTTTATTGAACATATGAAAAGCTTACAGTTATAAATGAAAACAAAATCATGAATTAACAACAAAATATTTATTTACAGTAAATTTATATTATGTAATATGTAATACAATAAAACAATACCGTTACTGTACATGTAATTAATGCCAGAAAACACAAATCTAGATGACGTGTTTTTGTAATATTTAAAATGACATGGCACTCCATTGACACAAAAGGGTGACATATTTTATTTGTCAAGGTATACAAATGAATACACATTTAAAGGGACGGTTACACTCATTGTCTGGTTGGTTACTAATATCGATAACGCTCCTGTCCTTTCCACAGCAGTCCGGGGTCTTTCTCCGCCAACGTTCTGCAGTTTTGGTTAAACAATAAACACTGTGAGACCCGCATATCGAGTATTGCCCAAGATTTGGTATATGCGAAATGGGTTGTGTACATAGATATATTATGACGTAGATTGAAAGCACAGACAATGTCGACTGAAATTCGTTTTGGACTTATTGATGTTACATCTTCAAGTTTTTCTTTCTTTAGTACCATTTAAAAATAACATCGCCTTGTCTGTGATCTACATGTATTTTTCTGGATGTCTGCTCTAGGCCGACTATAAGTGGTCTGGGTCTTCAGCAATATCGGGAGTGCGGCTCTCGTCACAGCTAGAGCTAACATGTTGTTATGGCATAATGCAAATATGGTTCCGTTTCGCGATGTGTGAGTAAATGAGCGCATTTTCTAAATTTGTGTTTCAAACATAGTAGTGTTTAGTCACTAAGTGTAATAAAGATACACACCAAGACGTGCCGGTTTAAAATATATCAAAATGTAATATGTTTATCAGTAAATTTATATTACAATTTACGTGCAGAGTATTTACCAATTACTCCATAAATAGTTAAACACTAACTCTACATATCATTGATTGCTAACAATACTAGCATATAATTATTATTATACTTAATATGAAATTGCAACGTTGTCGGCAAACGAACCCCGAAGGACTGTCGGTAACGTACACAATAGGTTTGTACTGGATTGTTACAAGTGCTCTTCAATGTATTGCACCAGCAATATCGTCATCATAACTGACAGAACCCAGTGCAATAAAAATGCATGCTTTTACCACATATCTTAAAAACATTACCTTGTAAATTGAAATAAAATTACGAAATCACATTCAAAAAGGCGATTCTACGTTTTAGAGAGATCTATTCACGGATATTTTAAAGGTTTCAAAAAGAAAAGTACATTCGAAATAAAGAAGCGAAGTACCACTCCTAATACAGACATATATAGGAACGAATTTGTCGTGTATTAATTACAGGAACTATGTTAACGAAACATTGGTTTCCTATTGGTCAATAAATGATATTAGATGATAGAAATGCGCTACTCTAAGACATGTACAGTAAATAAAGAGATCATAATACAATTCATAATGAGATATTTGATAAAAAAGAATCAGCAATAATATTGGAAAAATAATACCCGAAGCATGTATCGAATTCACGACTTAGGAGCCATACAAAGAAATGACAGACAACGCGTTAACCAACTGCTCTATTCTGCTGTGTAATAAAACGTGAGTAAACTATGGTTATACAAAATACTCACAATTCTGACGTCAAAACGTAAACATAAAATGGTTCAAACAAACACTACCCATTAGAACGGGTCTGGTAACTCAAACATGGAGTTTGAAGACAGTGGAAGTAGTCCGAGAGCAAATAACGCTCTGGACATGGCAATATCTGGCAGCTTCACTCTCATCATCAAAGGTGACTTAGTTCTTGCTGTCACAGTGTACGCTTCGTCGGGGGGGGGGGGGGGCATTGATCGCCACTAATCTCAGTCTGTTCATGATGCTTAGAGCCGCTCTATATCTGCGAGGACTGTGAATGGAGTTTAAAAGATTAAACTAATTAGTGCAATAATAAAATTTAAATTCGTCTTATTTACAAAGTGATGCGACTGATTTGATTATCTGGCCCAAGGCAATTAGATTGGCATTTTAATTGCTTTTTCTTTTATCGTCGATACCGGCAATTAATAGAATAGTGCAATGTTTGTAACAGATTATTGACAAGATCAAACGATAATTATAAATCAAAACAAAAGTATGCAGTGTTTTCAACACGTTGACGTCCATGACTAAACTGGGACCAATAAAAACAAATGGGTCCCTGGATAAAATAAGCAAAAGTCCATAATTAAATAGTTTGTTACGACAATTGGCATGAAATGTTGAATTTGAAAATGAAAATTCACTTGTGAAAATTGCCAATTCAGACGTAAATTCTCCTTGTAAAAAACGTTTGTTAGATTCTGACGTCTCATCTCCATCTAACATGCTCAAACTTCAAAATTCGCCAGTGAACAGAAATTTAAAGACTCTTGGAAGTTGGAATTCTTTTAGTCTATGATCGTAATATATACAGAATTGCTGATAATTGATGTCTTCTGTATATTTTCAGTTACCTTTCCAGTGTACCTTGCCTTGCCTAATTTGTGCCATTGTATTCATATGTGTATATTTCCGTATTAATATGCATCATATTTATAAGTAAAATAGTTACAATTATGCATTGTTAAATGTCTACTTTAAAAACAAATATTGATGATGTTAATACACATATTAATAGTGCATTGCTAAATATTTCTTGTTGTAACCATTATGCTCCATGGACATATTTTACTCCATTTGTATATGAAATATGATGTTTTGTTACTTATTAAATTGATTAAAGATATATATGGTGCTTTGTTTATTTACTGTATTCTTCATAAGGAATAATTATTAATGCATTACAGTAAGAGTGAAAATATAAGTTATATATAGTATAGTTATATAAAGTATGCCACCCGAACGTCTCTTACTAAAAAAAATATGTGCGACGCCTAATTGGCTCTAAGTTTTCAAATTTGGCAAAAAAAAGTGGCAACAACTTTTCAAAAGCCAGAGCGAACCCTGCATTATTATGACATTTAATATCAATACATATAAGCTCTCAAACCGCATCTGTGTGGTTTAGACAAATGCCTCACACACAAAAAATCACAAAAATCTAGCAAACAACATAAAAATTGCAGTTTATGGATAACATACATGTTAAATCATCACAATAAAAGTAAACAAGAATAATTAAGATATATGTTTGCTCCCTGTGAAAAGAAAGTAAGGCATCGTGACTGGTACGCAGTCATTCCGCTGCAATTAATTGTTCATTGTGTACATTAATCTTAATGATTATAAATCATAACACTAAACAATGGATAAAAAATTCTACTGTTCAACGAAAACATAACAAAATTGATTATTATTATTACATCATAAAATGTTTGTACTGCAAATGTTTATTTCCAAAAGATTGCAAACAAGCACAGGAAACTAAAGAAAAAACACTTGTGAAAAAAGTAAGATTTATTGGCTTTAAAAATGCCTCGACTCCGAAAAGCAAGGTATTTTATGGCAAACATTGCATAAAGCTAATATCCTTTAAGCTTTATTATTTCTTCCTTTAAGTTCGAGCTCTTGTTATGCAAATTTTAAGTGCAATGACAATTCCGATTGATGTTACTGTTTTCTTATGTTAATGTGCTCGTGCAAAGTAGTTTCGTATGTATAATTGATAGAACATACATTTTATTATAAATACAAATATAAGTAAGGCTTTTCAGAACACAAACGCAGCTAATCAATGTATTTAATGCATCACAATGAAAAAAAAAACAACAACACCGCAATGACATTTTATCCAGATAATATCCTACAATGACAAGTAAGTACCTGTACCAGGTACGCAGTGGCAACGTTGCAGTTAAATGTTCACTGTATACACTTATCTTAATGATTATAAATCGTTGTATGCAAATGAGCGTCTAGAAAAAAGCGAAGCAAAATGCATTCTACGTATTCAACATATGATTACTCAGTCAGGTATTTGAATATACACATTTTATTGTGTTCGTGATATATATTACTTTAGAAGAAAAATAGTGGTTTCTATCGTGATCATAGAAAATATGCGACACTTGTGAAAATATAATTTTTGTTATGAACACTCGTGAAATAAACTACGATATTGCGCCGAAATCAACAAATATCCTCAATATCTTATCTCCCACAAGTTAATTCTTTTAAGAATTGCAATGCTCATTTCGGTGCTTCATCGATGTATGTAGGTAATCTAATTTGCATGCAGCCGAAGGCATTATGTACAAATTAGATGCACAATAAACTGACCTTCATACATTAATAGGCCACGCTCATGGGGACCGTGGGGCGGCAGGCGTCAAACTGGGGATTCTGCTCAATAACTCAATAACAAATTGAGATATTTTAATGAAACTTCACACATAGATACCGCATATCAAGACCTCGCTTGGTCTTGCATATGGGGTGGGTGGGGTTGAGGTCAAGGGCACTTTAACTAAATATAGAAAAACGGTTTCCGCTCAATAACTCAATAACAAATTGAGATATTGTAATGAAAATTGAGGTACCTTATATCAGGACATCGGGATTGCATATATGTCGGGTGGGGTCAAGGTCATGGTCACTTTTATTAAAAAGTTTCCGCTCAATAACTCGCGAACGAATTGAGATATTTTAATGATCTTCATACATAGATACCTTATGTCAAGACCTCGAGTGGAATAGCATATGGGGTGGGTATGGTCGAGGTCAAGGTCACTGTTACTAAAAATAAAAAAAATGGTTTCCTCTCAATAACGAATTGAGATATTGTAATGAAACTTTTTATAAAGATGCCTTAAATCACGAACTTGCTCGGGATTGCTATGGGTGGGTGGAGTCAATGTCACCGTTACTGAAAAGAGAACTATGGTTTCTGCTGAATAACTGGAGAACGAATTGAGATATTGTAAATAAACTTCTTATATTTGTATGGAATGTTTAGAGTCAAGGTCAAGGTCACTGTTACTAAAAACTAAATGCAGTTTCTGCTGAATAATTCAAGAACGAATTGAGATATTGCAATGAAAGTTCACAGATAGGTACCTTGCTTGGGATTGCGTCTATGATGGGTGGGTTCTTGGTCAAGGTCACCTTTACTAAAAATAAAAATACAGTTTCTGCTCAATAACTCAATAACGAGTGGAGATAGTGTAATGAAACTTAATACATAGATATCTTCTTTTTTGGTGTGGTTGAGGTCAAGGTCAAGGTCACAATTACTAAAAAAATAAAACGGTTTTCGCTAAATAACGAATTGACATATTGTAATGAAAGTTCATGAACAGATGCCTGATAATAAGACTTCGCTTGGGATTGCAAATGGGGTGGGTGGGATCAAGGTCAATGTCAACGTTACTAAAAGTAGGAATATGGTTTCCGCTGAATAACTGGAGAACGAATTCAGATATTGTATTGTAACTTCATTCATAGATACCTTATATTATGACATCTCTTAGGATTGCATGTATATGCGATGTTTCGAGTCAAGGTGACCATTACTAACCATAGAAATATGGTTTCCGCTCGATAACTCAAGATCGAATTGAGATATTGCAATGAAACTTCACATATAGTTACCTTAAATCAAGGCCTTGATTAGGATTAATTATGTGGTGGGTGGGGTCTCGGTCAAGGTCACCATTAGTAAAAATAGAAATACAGTTTCTGCTTAATAACTAAAGAACGAATTGAGATGCTGTAATGAAACTTCATGCATAGATATCTAATAGCCAGACCAGATCTTGCATGGGATCACATATAGGGTAGGTAGGGTGAAGGTCAAGGTCACTGTTACTAAAAATAGAAAATGGTTTCTGCTCAATAAATGGAGAACGAATTTAGATATTATAAAATACGCTTATTGCGTTCGAAATATTGTGTTTTCCTGGAATTTCCACGTTTCTTTTCTTTAGATATTCCCAGATCTTTGACACTTCAATGAATCATGGTGAATACTAGTCTATATGGTTAGCTCATAAACGCAGCTTTTTAGCATAAGTAATATGTAGCACATATTACTACTAGTGCATTCAGGGATTTTTCACCATCACCTTATGGGTAATGCTTTTGGTGTGGTTAATTGCATTTCATGATACTGGAATTAAACAGTTAAGATCATTCTACAGTTAATGAAAGTAATGCAAGATATAACTTGTAAGTTTGGTTATGGTAATTTCATAGAATTTCATTTGATATTGTAGTCATTATGCTATTTGTATAGATGAATGGCCGAGCAATTATAAGCATTTTACACTCACACAATTTTGCACAGCTGGATAAAAATTATTGGCATTTTCTATGTTTTGCGAGTATGCGAGTCCAAATTTGATCCCTGTATGAAAATTAAAATTAAAGTAACAAACTGGACAATTTCATTTCAATTCTGATCAATAATAAAAGCAGTTGTTGTTGCTTTTTGATGATGATGCTGATGATAATGATGATGATGATGATGATGAGAAGAAGAAATGTTATAATGATGATGCTTATGATCATGTTGGAGATTCTGGAGTTGTTGTTGGTGGTGATGGTGATGATTATTAGATGCTAATGGTAATGTTTGAGATTCTGTTATCGTTCGTGTCTTTATTGTTGTTGTCATCGACGATGACGACGACGACAATTGGGTGGTGATGAAGGCATGAACATTAAAAGTGTGCTAGAGTGATGAAACTTTATAGCACATATTCATCAGCATATGAACTTGTGCACCTGGGTATAGTAATTGCATAGGGTTTTGTGACAAGCGGACAGGCATCTGTGTCCTTTGGACGCATGTCTAGTTCACAATATTAGCCTTATGTAATGATGACAATAAATGTTTTTGAATGACATAGTTCTACAAATAAAGTATTTTTATGCCACCAACATCATTGATAGGGGGGCATATAGTACATACTTATGTACGTACATATGTTGAATTCTTGTCCAGGCAATAACTTTGTACAGCATTGAAAGATATTCAAATTACTTGGCAGAAGTTATAAGCATTATGAGACCATGCCTTACAGAAATATTCCTTGGGTGACCGGCTACATAATTTCTGTAAATAATTTTGATTCGTTAAAAAACATGGCCACCAGGGGATGGGGAAGTTTGACCTTATACCGATTGGATTTAGACAAAAACTTGAGTAGAATTATAACTGACATTGATGCATAAAATACATCATCATTAACCCAGGGGCTATACCCACCCATAAAGCTCGTAAGAAACATAATGCTCTACTTTTAACAAGACAAATAATATTTATGTCTATTATGATCACATTTCGGCTTTGCACATGAAAGTCATTAAACAATCAAAGGAAATAACCTTAAACATAGGCACGCGTGCGCCAACTGAAGTTCTACATCGAAAAGTTGTAAAGAACCCAATAATTTATAACATATGTACATAATACAATTAGTAAATTGTACGTTTAATTATGAATTTTGGGAATGCAATAAAACGTGATTTTCATTATGGTGAAACGTTGTTAAAATTATAAGTCAAATAGTATTTGTCCACAAACATATGTATAATTTAATCAGTTTTCAGAAAGTTTCAGAAATCAAAATAATTCTTTCAACCAAAGTATGGTGTCTCCGAAACATTGATAAAATTAGGTTAGCAATAGTGATACATTTAAACGTTTGTTGGCAAAGAAATTGAAATTCGAGCCCTAAACCGTTCTCAAAATAGATCTCAAGTTATCAGATAAATATATTATGCATTCCTTGTATTTCTAAACTTTCTGGCATTTGCTTAAACAGGGCGGGGGGGGGGGGGGGGTTATCGTAAAGTGAAATCTGGCTACCTTTAAGTGAGGCCAAACACAGTTGGAGATAAAATATCCGCCGTTTGCTATAAAAGATGGATGTTTTTGTGAAATTCAATGATTTCTGCACAAAGAAGGCTGCAATACTAAACATATAAGCAATATTTAGTTTACAACATTTTAATGTTGAAAGACCTATACACGAAACAGTCAGAGACTCAAGGAATTTTATGAAATTAAGTAATTTACTTAAGTTTTCCCTAAGGAGCTTTGTGAATACGGGCCCTGGACGTAGTTTGTTGCATATTCAACTTAATGTAAAAAGGAATTCTTCCGGAGCACTGACTTCCCCTTTTAGCCGGTCAATAATTGTTATGCATTCCCTGACTGATGATCATGAATGTTAAATTGTTTAAGTAGGCCCCAAAGCGTTACTTAGTTACATGTACTACTCAAACATTGAAGCGTACTGGTGTCAACAACTTATATACACAACGATTAATAATTTAGATAAATGCATGTATGTGCGATTAATAAGTCATGGATGCGATTAATAATGCATGGATATGCGATTAATAATGCATGGATGTGCGATTAATAATGCATGGATGTGCGATTAATAATGTAGATAAATGCATGGATGTGCGATTGTATTGAGCTGCATATCCGTAAATCCAATAATTTGCTTTGTAAAAGTTAATGCCTGATGACCAGCTATTTTTTTGCCTAAAGTAAATTTTTACAACCTGTAAGTACGAACACTTGCTCCAGAAGTGTTAAACTTGGTTGTTGAGTTTAAGTAACGTTACACTGCATATTTGTAGTCATAAAATTGCCTGATAGAGCCCTCAAACTGTTTAACAAGCGAATATAAATAATCATGTCAATTCTACATATCAACATAACACATGCACACATTGTGCATTCAATAACGTTTTTAATTCAAAGGCTATGGTCATAATATAAAACACGTGATTACATGGAATATTGGGCCACACCATGGGCCTTTTACTTAAATGAAAAACAAAAAAGGTGAACTAACGAAGGCAAAACATCATTTTGTTGCGAAAGTCAACCATTTTAATCACCAGCTGTTATTTTGCCTCACTTAAAGGTAGCCAAAAAGTTCACTTTACCGCAGCCCCATCAAGAACTAATGAACACAACTAACAATAAAGTTTTTGTGTAACATACACAAGTGCTTACGTCCTATTCTCAGAGTGCGACTGCATGAACAATTACATTACTGCTGATTTCATTGATGTCGGAAAACACAATCATCCATCAACTTTGATAGTTTTATAATAAATCCTAAATTCTTGACGAGTAAATTAATCTATTGTTTCCCTTATCAGACGAATTACGAAAATCCATTTATGAATGAAACAACGATGTAGTTCCTAACCAACTGGATTGTGGATTGATATGTACTGTAGCTTAGTATATTGTTACCTCCACCTACTGTATAAGGTGTGTTTTCCTTAAACATGGTACAAAGTTTGCTTATGTGACGTGCGTTTGTATAGAAAACTATGAAAACAAATATAGTATTTGGCTTCCATTTATTTTAAATACATTATGCATAACTACAACCATACACACGAAGATAATTGCATTTATTATCAGCTCATTATATATTCTACGAAACACTTTATGTATTGAACCTATGTGTTGACAACGAAAACCGATCTTAGTTTGACTGAAATTATGTCCCAGTGTATAAAAATATAATTTTTAAAAGTAGATCTGTAGAGGACACGAAGTTGTATCACATCATGCCGTCTACGTGTGTATACAAATA